>OU342834.1:1200000-1851392 GCA_910591585.2 Nysson spinosus | reverse complement strand
GAAAAACTCAGTTTTCTTAGTTTTTTCAAGAGTTTTTCGTCGAGAAACTGAGTTTTCATGAGATTTTCAAGAGTTTCATCGGTGAAAAGCTGAGTTTTCGGTAGTTTTTTCGTTGAAAAACTCAGTTTTCTTAGTTTTTTCAAGAGTTTTTCGTCGAGAAACTGAGTTTTCATGAGATTTTCAAGAGTTTCATCGGTGAAAAACTGAGTTTTTATGAGATTTTCAAGATTTTTTCGACGATAAACTGAGTTTTCACGAGTTTTTCAAGAGTTTCATCTATGAGTATGAGTGTAGTAATTTATTTCAGAAAGATTTACTTCAAAAGTTTGTTACAATATAAGTAGTCCTACGTAGTCATGTTCAAGAATTTTCGGTACACCGTATATATTGATTCTGAGTCGCTTCGTCGGTGACGTCACATTCGGACTACGGCCAATAGCGTGTTCGGAGCAGGGAATGGTAATGGGGACCTGCGCAGATCGAATGTAAACTCGTCGGAATCGGGTGAAAGGTTGGTTGGAACCGGCTATAGGATTATATACATTCGGTGGCAGTGATGCTAGTACGTGGGATTTTCTCCCACGTGGGAGCCTTCGTGCGCACGCGCATGCTGACGTCACAGCTCGACGGTGGTTGTTTCCATGGACGTATCTATGTGCAACAGTAGATACGCGTAAGGGGTCCGTATTTCTAACGATACCTCATATTTGAGTGAAGTATATACGTTACTGAGAATTAGATAATGCGCAGGGGTGGGAAAAATCCCACGTACTGGCATCACTGTTCGGTGGTCGAATGTTGCCGAAGCCGCCAGAATCGGCGAGCACGTTCTCTCGATAATTCGAGAACGTGCCCGTTGCTTCGATATTTGCGAGAATCCCAAACAACAAGGATTCTTCTAAAAGTGAAATCCCAGAGTGTGTCTTGTCAAATTTAACTAATGTTTACACATATTTGCAAATTAATATTGCAAATGTAATACATACCGTTTCATTCGCAAAAGTCCACCGAACTTTTTGCAATGAATAAATACTGTCTAACATTTATACTTACGTCACAATTCTTATGCAAACTTGAAAGAGTCTCGAAGAATGAACATGCGGCGTGTGTCTCGTCAACTTTAACTAATGTTTACACATAGTTGCAAATTAATATTGCAAATGTAATACATATCATTTTATACGCCAAAGTCCATAGAATTTGTTGCAGTTAATAGAAACTGCCTAAATGTATAACTGTCTAGCTGTCTATCTAACTGTCTAAACTTTTGATAGCGGAAAATATTAATAGAAAATGAACCATTTGCACTCAAGAGGCGATTCTCAGTCGCCACTCAGTTTATTGCAGCAAGTCGAGTGGCGAGTGAAAGGCTACATTAAAATTGACTCTAGTTTTCGGTGATTTAACGTCCAATAACAAAAATCCTAATGCCGCCTGTCAGACGCCATCTGAGCTGCCGCACGAAACTTAGTGGTGACTGAGAATCGCTTCCGTGTGCAAAGAGTTAATTACTACAGAATTTTATTAATACATGTTCAAAAATGAACATAGAATTCTCGTTCGAATTGAATATCTTGTTATGCATAAACAAAACGAAACAACTGAATGTGTGTAAGTTACCTCTCTTGTGCTGCTGGTATTTAAAAACAATTGTCTCTAATTTGACCAAGAAAGCTATATCTTTTTTGTGCGGTTTTTATGCGGATTTTTGTGGAACGTATTTACTGCATAAAAAGAGTATTGTGTATTTACAATCCACGCTGTTACCTGGGGAATAATGTTATTACTGTTATTGCCAGGTTATATATTAATACAACTTCTCAAGGGGTTCTATTCTTAACTTAATGCGTTTATTTTTAAATGAAAAATGATACTATTTTTTACAGTCGCATGCATTATTGCTAGGCTTCACGGTTTACAAATTTCATTTTCCATTTCTCGTAGTTGGCGCTATGTATATATTCCCTATATATTAGCTAATCTATTTTAGGGATCATAATTACAGAAATGCTATTAATTTGCGTTGCATTATTTTTTCGGTTATCTGAGGTAAAAACAAAAGGAACGTACAATTTCAAGTATGCAATGATCGATGCAATTCCATTTAATGCATATACACGTATATATGTTAGGCACGCAGTTGTCTGTGTTTTATAAACTTAACAAAATTGCAATTTTTGTCATACGCTGTAATACTCGAGATCGAAACAGGGCCGGCGGAAAGCACTAAGCAGCCTATACAAGGCATAGAGAGCGCTTGATGCCAAGGGCACCTCGGACGCAAAAGTAGAATTTTTCATTTTAACTAACCAGGTTCTTTCGCGAAGCCGTGGTATATTGTTTACAAACATCATGAGTCACATCAGTAGTGTTCTGCACTTTTTTGTGTGAGGCACCCCTGTTGTCGGGCGCAAAATGAGAGTTTTTGTTAACTTTCATTAAACGGGTCTTTTGAGAAGCCGAGGTATATTGTTTATAAACATCATGAGTCACGTGTAAATTTTTAAGTTATTACAGTTATAAATCAACAATGAATGCTAAACATTATAATAACAATCGTTCTAGGGCGCCATATTAATTCTTGCGCACGGGCGTCAAACACTATAGCGCCGGCCCTGAATCGATGTAAGAAAGTCGGGCTGTTACAAATGCGTGGAAGTGGAATGTTTATTCTACGTGTATGCACATATGTGATATATACATATATTATGCATATTGTCCTCTACGCGCGATAAATACAGAGTTTAAATACAATTATCAACAGAAGTGAATCCAATTTGCGGATTAACAGGGGTTCTTTACGGGTTTTAACACGTTTTCCGTGAACTGACCAACAATGTTACCCCTCGGATGATAACATGCTACCACCACACAGGTACCATCTTTTTTAGCCATTGCGACACCCATTTCCGTAGTGTTCTTCCAAACGATTTGGGTAAAGTGACCTAATTTTAGGAACAAAAACATTAGTAGTACATGCAGACATCTTAATTCCTCATCGTGACTTAATTTCTGTTGCCAACGTAATACAGTCAAGTCTCTTTTCAACGCGGTTTTGAAGTTACGCGATGCATATTTCTTGCAAATTTCGGGGTTCCGCGTTGTACATACATACACATTGCACGTTGTATACACATACAAGAAGTGAATTCGCACCAGTTCGCAAACGGTGCCGAATATTGTCGGAGAGCGACGATAATTCAGATGAAAAAATGTAAAAGAATTGGTTACTTTTCAATAACATTAAATGAATTAAGTTTTAAAGCTAACTAATTTTAAGTTTTATATCAATTTCTTTTATATTTTCGAAGGAATTTTTTAGGCACTCTTATATTCCTGAATTTTTAGAAACTTTTTTATGTGATTTTTGGTGAATTTTAACTCATTGCTTTAGTTTTATGCGGTTTCAGAAAATTATGAGTCGTATCCCTAATTTTTAAACGTAAGTTAAGTCTTTTGTGTGCGACTTTTTATATGCGGATTTCCGTGGACCGTATTTATATATTTTAAATGTATTTTGTCTTTCATCCAATTGCAATAGAATTGTTGATGTAACCTTAAATATGTTATTCTCTACTTACATGTATTTAAAACCTTTGGTTCGATTCCAAATTTGTGCTCCTTTTTCTCAGAATACCATTTTGAGACGACCTCTCGTGCGGAAACTATTAATTTTGGGTCGGAACATTGCATGGAATAAATATTCTCTCCGTATGGAGACGATGACTGCGATATCAACTTGTTTGTGTTCAGCAACGTGTTCGCCCACGCCTATGGATAACCAACAAAATTTCAACAAAACTAATCATTCCATGCTTTTCTTTGACCTTCGGTCATTTTTACTTCAGAATGGAAAAAATCATTACAGTTTTTTGCGGCAAGTCGAGTGGCGACTGAGAGGCGACACTAAGATTTTCTCCAGTTACATTTTGTTATTGGAAATTAAGCCACCGACAACTGGAGTCAATTATAATGTCGCCTCTCAGTCGCCACTCGAATTGGCGCAATAAACTAAATGGTTACTGAGACTCGCCTCTCGAGTTCAAAGGAGTTAATAATTGGAAGCATGTTGTGTTTCATTGGCTCCTATGCACTCAATAACTTGCAGCAACTTGTATGGCGACCGAGAAGCGACGTTTAGATTAACTCCAGTTATTTTTTGTTATTGAACTTCAAATCATCGACAACCAGAGTGAATCTTAACGACGTCTCTCAGTCGTTACTCGAATTTCCGCGATGGTACGAGTGGCGAATCTCGGCCGCCTCTCGAGTGCAGAGGGTTAACCGCTTAACGTGCAACGACGTGACATACTCGTCCACGCCTAATCATCGTACAAATATTCCGCGACGTATATGTCACGTCCATCGCCATTATCAAGTAATACAAGTATTTTAAATGGAAATTTTTGTTCTTTGTTACGAGCCGGGCGAGACCAAGCGTGGTCGCAAGCGTGGTCGCGGTCAAAACATGTGTTAAGCGGTTAACCGATAGAAGCGAGGATATTATTTAAATGAAATTTGTATTGCAAATATGATCAAGCAAACCTTAGCTGCAGCTGTTAAGTCAGCGCTTAACCTTAAGTCTGGCACTCGATGCTTTCTTCTGTATTCGTTATGAACAGCGAAAGCTTCTTGCTGCCATGTTTGTTCATCGCGCGTCGATAATTGCGTTGTATCCGAGAAAGTAATTCTTTTGGTAGGACTCGGAACGCCAGGCGGACGGACATTTTCTGTAAAGCTACCTAGGAAGTTTCCAGCTGGATTATAGTTGCAAACAACGTAAACCTCGCCGTTTCGATTCCTCGCCATTCCGACACCTAACTCGGTACTATCTCTCCACACAACTTGAGTAAAATGTCCAGTCTTGAGAGTAGTGGGCTCCTTTCCATACTGATGTTGCGCTTCTTCAGCGTACCTAAACAAAAATAAAACGAGTGGGTAATGTTTAACCCTTTTCACTCAACAGGCGACTCTCAATCGCCACGCGGTTTATTATGGCAATCCGCGAAAGCGAGTCTCAATCACCAGTGCTGGTTTATCGCGGCAACTCAGAAGGTGATTCTCAGTTGCCGCGCAGTTTATTACGGCGAGAGGCGCCACTCAGTCTATCGCGGCGACTATCATTCACCACACAGTTCATCGCGGCGACTATCAACGGCCACCCCGTTTATCGCGGCGACTGTCAGGTGCCCCTCAGTGTATCGTGGCGACTCTCAGGTGCCACTCTGTTTATCGCGGCGACTGAGGATCGCCTCACGAGTGCAAAGGTTCAAGAATACTCAGAAGGTGAGTACATTACACTAATTACAAACATCTAATTCGTTTCTAATTATAAGAGCGTATTATATTACCACTCAATACCATTCATTCGCGGCGACTGAGGGTCGCCTCTCGAGTGCAAAGGTTCAAGATTACTCAGAAGGTAGGTACATTACACTAATTACAAACATTTAATTCGTTTCTAATTATAAGAGCACAGTATATTACCATTCATTGACAGGTTCGTCACCAGTGACAACAGTTTTTGGATTAGAGCTCCACATACAATATAAATTCTCTCCATAATCTATATTCGCCCTATGTTCTAGTCTGCCTCTAGCCGCTAAGATATTAGCCCAGTCTTGACTCGTTTTGCACAGCTGAACAAAAATATATTACATATGAATATTTAGAACATTATGACCTTAACACTTTACCGATCGAACATCTTTCGCGAGCGAGGAGTAAAAAGATTTTTTAGTTTAAGCATCCGTAAGGCATATAAGCAACTTGAACTAACTAAATAACGATTATGTTACATTTACTACAGCTTACGCAAAAGGTATGAAAGTAAAAATGTGCTGCAAAATATAATATTTGAAAACCCAATAAGGAAATCTCTTAGATCGGTCAGCAAAGTGTTAATCGAACAATAAACATCCTAAATATTTGATCATATCGTTCTTGCAGATGTAAAATTCATTAACTATATTTTTTCAAAAACTCTTTTATATTTATCGCCGTAATTTTTAGATGAAAATGTTAGTTAATAATATACAGAATATTTTGATGAAGTAATCTAGCGAGTCCATCTGCAGCCAGAGTTGAGATTAAAAATCAAATACAGGTAACCATCGTATAACGCGGGAATTAGGATCCAGAGAAAGGTCGCGTTATAAAAATCGCATCATACTAGACTCGGATTACATACACGCGTTATATCGAAGTCGCATTGTCTAAGTGCCGTGTTACAAACCTCTTTTTATGATCGTCACAATTTGTGAACCGCGTTTTATCGAAACCGCATTGTATTAGGTGCCCAACTAAGTTCGTGCGGTTTTTCCCGCGCGGACCACTTTATTGCTCCTAGAGCCAATGTTTTTATTGCTTTACCTGATTTACCTTTGGGAGGTGTTAGAGGAAGTCAAAATGAGTCAGTATGTAGAAAAAAATCGTAGTTTACACTTCATTTTCGTCTATAATATTACTTCCAAAATGACCGTGTCTAACGCCGTAATTCGCTCATATTTGCTTTATGAGTTAAAACTTGGAGCCCAGGCTACGCAAGCGGCCAGAAAAATTTGTGTGGCCTTTGGGGACAGTGTATTAAGTAATCGCACTGCGCAAAAGTGGTTTCAAAAGTTTAAAAGTGATAATGAAAGCCTCGAAGATGAGCAACGAGACGGACGGCCGATTCTTATGAATAATCAAGTTTTGCAAGTGGATATTGAGACAGATCCCAAAATGTCGTGCAAAATGCTTGCAGTCAAGCATGGTATGTCTGAAGAAACGATTAGGAAACATCTACACACTGTAGGTAAAGTGTATCGTGTAAGAAGGTGGGTACCGCACGAACTTACCGAGAGCCAAAGGTGCCAAAGGGTAGCGGCTTGCGTTTCCCTACTCTCACGGTTCCAAAATGATCCGTTTTTGAATCTTATTCTTACTTGTGATGAAAAATGGGATGAAATGGGTCACATACACAAATAAGAAGCGATTCCTACTGGTTAACACCTGGGGAACCTTCTCCATCCACTGCAAAACCGGCCCTTCACCAACAGAAGATTTTGTTATGTGTATGGTGGACAACAGCCGGAATTGTTCATTTCGAATGTTTACAAAAAGGCCAAATGATCACCGCGGATCTGTACTCTGCTCAGCTTCAAAAAGTACAGGAGGAATTGATGAAAAAACAACCGGGACTTGTAAATCGGAGAGGTGTACGCTTGCTGCAGGACAACGCCAGACCACACGTTGCAAATAAGACCCGAGAAACAATTTGCAACCTCGGATGGGAAACTTTAATTCATCCTTCATATTCCCCGGACCTTTCCCCAACAGATTACCACCTTGTTTTAGCATTACAAAATTATATAACCAATAGGAACTTCATAAACGGAGAGGAAGTAAAGAGGACAGTGTCTAAGTTTTTTAATAATAAAAGCGTAGATTTTTATAAAAATGGGATTTTGAAACTTGTGTCACGTTGGGAAAGGGTCATAGAATATGGAGGAAATTATTTACCAGATTAAAAGTTACTCATTCGGTACCAAATTTCGTCTCGTTTTTGGACAACGAAAAGCGCACGAACTTAGTTGGGCACCTAATACAAGCGTCGCGTTATGCAAGGGTCGCCGCAATTTGGGCATCTAGCTTTATCGAAACCGCAATGGAAAACTGTCGCGTTATACGAGGGTCGTAACAATTTATAAACCGCGTTTTATCGAAACCGCATTGTATAAGCTTCGCGTTGTACGAAGGTTACCTATATTTACCAAATGCTGGTTGGAAAGAAAAATAATAAATAATAAATAATAATAAATTTGTGTAATAACCTGCTTATTGAGCCGTAAGGCTGGCACTCCATGCCTGGAACGGTAGAAATTGTGCGTGTCGAGGCAAACGTTGATGAATTCCTTGGGTGGCCCCGATCTGCGCACAGACGGTTTACGCGTGTCAGTCTTTGTTATCTACAACACACAGGGAGAATATCGCGTAACAGACGATATTTGCGTATCAAACTAAAATCGACAAAACGTACATGCAATAACCGATCATTCCACACATTAGAAATCTAAGGACAAACTTAATGACACAACATGATGTCAATCCGAGTTGATCCACCGAGCTGATAAAAATGAAGTACTCTCCAAGATCCTTGAATTGCACGCAACTAGAATACATTATTAACCTTTTCGATACGGCTTTGTTTTTTGTCACTATGCTTTCGCCGTACGGATAGTCGCACCACGAACAGACGGGACAATTATGACGCGTATAACATTATAACAATACTCCGTAACCAAGGAGATAACAGGCAATGCTCTGCTCAATCTAATTGTAAATTATGAATTAATGCAACATTTTTATGGGTGACTACAGTCGTCGTTAATACACAGCGAGTGTTCAACGTGGGACTATAGTCGTCGTTAGTATGGAAAGGGTTAGTATTGCGAATGACATTCATTTTAAAACCTTCGAATACAGAAAGCTGGACAACGAGATTACTGTGATTATTTTTGGGCTAATTCATAAATAATATCCGGTTTTTATTTTACTTGACAGGATTGTAAACATGTTTGTGGTACTTTTTAGCCTGGAATGTATTATTCACCATTATTATTTCCAACTTACTGCCATGTAGTAAGTGACTCGTCAATGACTTCAACATAAAAACTAATCCGTTTTTTATTAACACTAGAACTACCACTTATACTCGGTTATACTTACAAATATATTTTAATAGCAATTATGGTTGAAGGATGTAAATTAATTACTGGATTTAATTATATACGTTATACACCTATAATAAATATATATAAAATCTCAAACAATGCACCATTGCATATTGGAATAATTATATAAAAAACCGCGGTCCAGTCATTTTGATTGCTTTGGTAGTTCTAGTGTTAATTAAGCTTTCTTCGAAAACCGGGACCTAGTCGTTGCATAAGAATCGGTATAAATTAAACACCGCTAAATCATACCAAAACTACGACTAATTTCAGTAGTTCCGCAACAGCTTTCTTAATAAAAAACGCATCAATTTTCATGCCGAAGACATAATAAGCATCGACAAGTTATCTCGTAAATTGGAACGAGTTATAAATAACCAGGGCGAATATGTTCCATATTAAATTGTAAGCAAGCATTTGTATATCCAAGTAAAGTGGAACATGAAAAGGGAGGTCACATACTTGTGAATCGCCCTAATGCATGCATCATGCGTACGTAATATAATCGGAATTATGCGGCAGACATGCATTTAGCACGATCTGTGCAGCAAGAAACCTAGCAACGCCAGTAATGAACTTAGCAACGACTGTATCGAACCTAGCAACGGCGGCAGCGAACCTGGCAATGAACCTAGCAAGGACTGTAATGAACCTAGCAACGGCGGCGATGAACCTAGCAACGACACCAATAACCTACCGGACCCAACCAGTGATGCCAGTACGTGGGATTTTCTCCCACGTGGGAGCCTTCGTGCGCATGCGCATGCTGACGTCACAGCTCGACGGTGGTTGTTTCCATGGACGTATCTATGTGCAACAGTAGATACGCGTAAGGGGCCCGTATTTCTACCGTATTGCAATTGTCACGGGGGTCTAACGATACCCCATATTTGAGTGAAGTATATACGTTACTGAGAATTAGGTAGTGCGCAGGGGTGGGAAAAATCCCACGTACTGGCATCACTGGACCCAACATGACATTACTGACAATCCCAACTTCACATCATCCAATAAACGCACAACAGTCCGCTTCATAGTCAGAACGAAAAAAAACCTAAGGTTGTCGCATTCATGAAAATAGCAATAGCCTGTTTTGTTAAAGAAAAATCAGAAATCAAGTACAATCGTCTACTTAAAGCTCTTTGTACGTTAAAGAATAGGAAACAAGAGGTCTTTTTTGCAGAGCACAATTGGCACTGGCACAACGGACATCATTGTTCGACATCATTGTTTTTTGAACCGTTGCAACGATGACTTCGTTTCGCTGCAATATCGATATGACACGTGCACTTTCTTATGCAAATCTGATGCAAATTTATGTTAATTAATGTCGTAACATTTCTGTATATTTCTCGGCACTGTTATCAGGTACAAGTGCCTTATTCAAACACGATAAGTATGTCATTATTATGGAGCTTATGAATAATATCAATACAAATGCGCCTCGCATTTGTGCGAATCCAAACGCCTATTCCAAGAAAGTGTCTAATGAAAGTAAATAACCCAAATAACTCCAAGTAACTAACGCAAATATATTGGGTTCTCCGGAAAGATCATACCGATTTTTAAGGAAATTTCAAAGACAACACTTTTATATGTCGATATATATTTATTCAATTATGCGTGCACCGTTCTGTTTCACAACCTTTCTTCATTTTTCACAGAACTTGAAGATTTCATCCTGCCAAAATTCCTCGGCTTTTTCACCGAAAAATTACTGAAAATCGGTATGAACTTTTCGGGCAACCCAATACATTATAAGGATCAGTATCGCTATTAAAGATGGATAAGCGTGAAGTTGGTCGCAAGAAATGAAACTCGACTAGAATGGCGGAGACAAAGCATAAAGCGTGAGAAAAATCGATTACCAAGCATAAAGAATGAATTGCCAAAGCGATTTAGTCATCGCCGGAAGTGCTCGGCAAGTTAAATACGAAGTAGGTAAATAAACCAGGTAGATTATCTAGCAAAACCGTAGTTTGAATGAATATAAAATAGAAATGCTTCGAAAAGTCTGGTAGTTACACTGCTATTCAACAAGAAAGCTGGTGAACCTGTTAACCGGGGTTCTTCCAAAAAGTTCTTCCATATCACGTGAATACTTTCGATTTAGTAATAAAATAAAAAAAGTCATCGCAATACCTTTAGCGGGCTGTATCAATTGTAGGAACTCGAATTGTCGGAACTCGCGTTGTACGAACTCGAATTATAGGAACTCGCGTTGTACGAACTCGCGTAGTAGTAATTGGCCCTGAAGGAACAGGAATTATAGGAACTCGCGTTGAAGGAATTGGCGTTATAGGAACTCGCGTTGTAGAAATTGGCGTTGTACGAACTCGTGTTGTAGAAATTGGCCTCGTAGGAACTCGCGTTATACTGGAATTTACTGTAATTCCATTATGGCGAAATGTCACAACGCATACAAAAATCCAATATTTCTATCATGCCAACTTACTGGTGTAGATGAGTATCTCGCGGAGTCTGGGGAAGCTGAGGATGACCTGGCACTACTGCAGGACATCCCATCACTTCCTAAGCTACCGTGAAAACTGCCGTGTAAGGAGTTGGATAATGGTCCAGGGGACGCCGGGGATGCTGTTAACGGGGACTTCGATCTTACAGATTCGGCCTGCGACCTGAAAGTAAAACAATTGGCTGCTGAATGACCGGAAACAACGTTTTTTTAATACAAAAAATAGTGCTTCTTAACCGGGCACTGTGCGCATTACATAAGCACTAACTAGGTCTGAGTTCATAACAAAAAAAAAACTTACATATTCCAAGAACTATATTTAACGCTTTGCACTCGAAAGGCGACTCTCAGTCGGCACTCATTCTCAGTTTCCTGCGGTAATTCTAGTGGCGACTGAGAGGCGACATTAAGACTTACTCCACTTACTTCTTGTTATTGAATTTCCAATCACCGACAACTGGAGTGAATTTGAATGTCGTCTCTTAATCGCCGTTCGAATTGTCGCAGTAAACTGTGTGGCGACTGAGAGTCGCCATTCGAATGCAAAGGGTTAATTATAGAAAATTATGTAAATTACTGATGGTTTCATTTTGACATGTTATAAATAATTTGTTGCAATTCAGAGACTCATTGGAACTTATTAGAACTTATTTCGTACTCATTATTATTATTTATTCCTTACTTATTTCATTTGAATAGTAAAGCGTTCTTATATTTACGCGAAGCACACGAAAACGAAAGCAAAAATGTCGACGGAAAGTAAAAATTGAATATTCATGTTATCGCATATTTCGGAAACATTTGTTAACACGTTGAAAGCCGTGGGGGTCACCGGTGGCCGTCGATGAAATATATCGAATTAAAAATGAGCCGAAACAGTATCTGTTTCTAGTGGTGATGTTTACCATGTGGCTCTTAAGTATTCTCCCGGAAAAATCGGTAAATTTGTAAGCTCAATATCTCAAAAGCTAATTGAAATCGGTCACACACATGGAAGGTCAATGAATTCGTCTTGAAAAGCACTATCAAACGATCGGAAGAAAAATATATAGTACCATTTAAAAACCCGAACTTGACCTTCATATCTTCTTAACTAATAAAGTTAGAAACAATTCGCTTTCGTCAAAAGATTTTTCTCCTTGTACCATGTAATGTTCATATAAAAAATGTTGCCTATCTGCAATACTTTAGGAAATCAACGGTTCAGTGCTACCGCGGACACCCGTATCCATAAGTCAAGGACGTGTATCGCGAGATATCGCATAACACGTATTTGGGTCCGACGCTCAACGTGTTAACGCGTGCACGGCAGGTTGAATTGCGTAAGGCGCCACTTAGTGCAATACAGAGTCACCAACATACAGGCGACAAGTCTCCATCCTATCAGCGTTTTGCGGCAGACTGCATAGTGCAGTAAAAATGGCCAATAAACGTGTCGAACGTATCCAATCATTATATGAGCCGTTTATTTTGAAAGTGGCCTAAGTCCATTTGTTTTTTTAAATTAACGGTTACTCATAGTTACTTTGTAGCTATTATAAACGTTAACTTGATTTTTTGAAAAGTGTACTTAGGTCATTTTCAAAATAAACGGCTTATTTTCTCGCGAAGCAATGTTTGCAATCAAAGCATGCGAGATTACATGGCACTAACTAATGAATAACAATTTCCACGGGATGCAATTATCGTTACCTTCGCTGAGAAATAAGTGGGCAATGCAACGCAAAAACAAATGGCACATAAAAAGCCGCGTAAACGATATTGTAAATCAGAGGATCTGTAGTTAACACATTCCCTGCCAATACCCTAGATACATATTCACCTCCAATTTTTTATGTTTTCACATATGTTCTAGTACTCAACAAACTAAGCGACACGTAAATTATAATTTCTTTATAAATTTTCATGTAAAGAGTTTAAAAAAAACATAATAAGATAACATACGGGAAAGCCACTATGGTGGCGTACCGTTCAAAAAGATGACACACGCGAAAGCCACTATAGTGGCGTACAGTAGCTAAGAGGTTAAGTTTGCAAGATCACAAATTTAGATGAATGAAAATGGAGATTTGCAGATACATTTATCATCCTAAACAGCAGATGCGGATGCAAATCCTTTTTTATAACCTAACCTGCAAAGTTCTTAGACTCTGTCGTCGTTCGAATGTTTTTGAGCGGTAGTGTCCCTCGTCACAGATTTAACCCTGTGCGCTTGGAGGCGATTCTCAGTCGCCATACAATTTATTGTGAAAACTCGAGTGGCGACTGAAAGGCAACATTAAGATTTGTTTTCAGTTATATTTTGTTATTGGACGTTAAATCGCTGACAAATGGATGTCGCCTCTCAGTCGTCACTCGAGTTGCCGCAATAAACTGAGTGGCGACTGCGAATCGCCTCCGAGTGTAGAGGGTTAAATCACCGACAACTGAAGAACATCTCAATGTTGCCTCTCGGTCGCCACTCAAGTTGCCGCAAAAAATTGAATGGCGACTGAGAGTCGCCTCTCGAGTGCAAAGAGTTAAATTTACTTTCTGGACGAAGCAATACGCTGTCTCTGAGTAGAGTGCACTGTACTTTTTCCTAGAATTGGCAATGGAAATTTGATTTGTGGAAAGAAAGTTTTGACGAAAATATGGCCAGTTAAAGCGGCGGCCGGTTAAAGCGAGACCGGGTAAGAGGGAGTCTAATCTATCTATAGGTGTGCCCTTATTATAAGAAGTGAAGCGATTTGCCGATTCTAATGAAGTCTCGAAAAGGAAACTATATACCGGGATCTCTTTTTACACGGTTTTTTTAACAGTCACGCCATTTTTTTAGCTTTGCAGCAACGTTTTAGGATCCGAATGTTAAAACTTCTGTTAAATAATCAATTTTTAACACAAAAGGGTTAGCCCTTTGCACTCGAAGGCGATTCTCAGTCGCCACTCACTTTATTGCGGCAACTCGAGTGGCGGCTGAGAGGCGACATACAAATTGACTCCAGTTGTCGGTAATTTAATGCCTAATAACAAAATGTAACTGGAGAAAATCTCAATGTCGCCTCTCAGTCTCCACTCGAGTTGTCGCAATAAACTGAGTGGCGACTGAGAATCGCCTCCCAGTGCAAAGGATAAATTGCTTTTTGTATATCTTGCGTTAGTTTAACACCGATTTTATACTTTATTGCAAATCAAGTTTTACACGATTTTTTTGCAAACTACGCATCCACCATGTAAAAAGAGACCCCGGTGTATGTGATCACTGCTGTCATTGGATAGTTAAAGATACGAAAGGCTCTCTACTTCATTTGAATCGGCAGTTTGAATTAGGGATGTTCGATTCTCTTTAAAGAATCGGTTTCGAATCGATTCTGAGCCGAATCATGAGAATCGATTAATAACAAATTGTAGCTTTGTATTGAAAATATTTTATTTAAAAATTAATAACAAATTATATAAGCCCTACAATTTTGGAACATTTTATATTTTTTATTACTGACTATACAAAATCTGATAAAAATCATTTCAAACATAATTTATTGCATCTTCTTTTCGATTTATCAAAGGTTGATTCAGAAGAAAAAAAGGGAAGAAAATCGTGTTTCGATTCTCAGGAAAACGAATCGAGTCTCAAAAGAGTCGATAAGTGGAAAATCAATTCAAAGGATCGATCTTTTAAATAATCGATAAGTGGAAAATCGATTGAAAAGCTCGATATTTTTGTTAAAAGAATCGATCTTTTGAAGAATCGAATCGGAATCGAACATCCCTAAGTTTGAATAGCTGTGTCTGTACTTTAAATCTGTACCTTTCAGGCGACAGCTGATCGACAAAGCCGACCACCTTCTTTTTGGTTCCATTTACGTTGAGCGCAGGCATACTACAAGGGTAACGACGTACTATATAATATAAATAACGATCATAGTCTAATTTAAGTTCGTTCGAACTAATTTCATTATATAATTAACCCTTTGACTGCTGCGTTCGACGCAAGCTATCGGTGTTGGCTATGGACGCACATGTGCGTCCGGCAAAGAGCTACCGGCGTCGACTTCCACGTTATGGCATTTTTAAAACTGGAATGTTTTGAAGTATGTACATAATATATGTTTGAGAATAATTCTCTTGTTTGATTTAATGTGGTGTGACTGAAGAATTACAATAGTAACTTATCGTTAGTTGCACGTCTCAATCGCCATTCGAGTTGCCGCAATAAATTGAGTGGCGACTGAGAATCGCCTCCGAGTGCGAACGATTAAGACGGCATATTTGTGAAAGACCAGAATCATGGGAATCAACAGCAAGATAAACCATGCAATATTCTTCTTTGTAACTGCCTTATATTTTTGCTTAAAACAAATAACGGAATTAATACACGTTCTAGTGTGATGATATATCATTATTTTGCTAATTAGCATATCCTTAGAAACCCAAACACAAACACTTAAAAGACTTGCGAAAATCGTTTTTTATTCATTTTCTGTACCACGTTAAACATTCAGTATCCGAATGCCACAATGTAAAGCCGTAGTTTCAGTTGAAAAAACATTTCCAAAACATACTGCCGTTAAACAATTTTTGCCATATTCTGTGTCAAAGGAATAATGAGGATAAATAAATAAGCAAAAGATTGTATTCAGAATAAACTAATAAAAATATTTGTTCAAATTATCCGCTGGAAATGTAACGAATAATACAATGTGCTACTTGTGCAATCTACTTAAATCGTAATATCGTTCAGATATTTTTGATAATTCTCTTATTCCATAGAATACCGCAGGGTTCTGTATTTAAATGGGTGTGAATATAAAAAATATTGCTTCATCACATCACGTTTGTAATCATTTGTTGTTTAAAATTTTTTAAACATTCAATATTACAAGTGCAAGTTGATACTGCTATATTAACTATATTCAGCGATATTATTATAGTTTGGATAATTGCAATATTTTTGTTCACTTATTTATTGAATGTTCATAAATTTATTAGACAAATGAAATTGTATTCAGTCATCTGGTGTGATATATAAACATCACGGCTAGCGGGAGCGCCAATTTTGAAATGACGTAGGACTACGTTACCAGTATTCAGTTAACAAATTTAAAATGACGTAGAATTGCGTTACCGGCATTCGGCTAAAGAATGTGAAATGACGTAGGACTACGTTAGCGGTCGCGAATGTGAGAATATCGTACTTTGTGAATCAGTCCCCGAGCTTAATAAAATGGAAATTTGAAAACACTATATTTCTAAACATTTTTTATAATCATCGTTACATTCGATTCTAATCGATTGTGTTCAATTCTGAACACCTGAATCTGATTCAACAGACATATCAAAGTTTTTTACCGATGGATAATCCATTCTCTGTGGACATTAATTATAAGATAAGATTATTTCATAGTAATAATATCTAATCATATCTCTTGTCACGTATGAAACATACTAGATGATTCTAACCTCAAACTATGAATTATTCTATTGATATACGCACTAACTATCTTCATTTTTACGTACTAAAAATGTAAAATATACACAATTATACAGTGAGTGCTAAAAGTATTCCTACAGCAGCCAATTTTAACAAAAACCTCGCAGAACTTTGTTTCCGCATGAAACAAATTGCGAATATTTCCACAAAAATATGGATAAACAATATTTTGTTTCATGAAATTCATTGCGAAGATCTCTAAGAATATGTTAAAGAATATGTTGTTTGTTAACCCCTTGCACTGGAAAGGCGACTTTCAATCGCCGTTCAGTTTCTTGGTGTAATTCGAGGTGCGACTGAGAGGCGACATTAATTTAATGCCTTAATATTGCTTTTCAGTCACTACTTGAGTTGTCACAATAAACGGAGTGGCGACTGAGAGTCGCCGCCGAGTGCAAAGGGTTAAAATGTTTTAAATAAACAAAGTTCTAAGAGGTTTTTGTAGCTAAAGAGATCGCGACGACTGTTTTATATAACGCGATTCTCGTACAACGCACTATATAATAAAGTTGGGGGACAACCCAATGAAATTAAATAATGAAGAGAATATGTTAGTTGTAAAACAATCTCATGAACAACCAATCATATCACTATCCGCGCATCCAGAACCAATTGTCTTTCGAAGAAGATCATTATATCCTATTCGTACCTGCTAGATTTTGGGGTGACGACGTCCCTTGTTTCCGATGTGTACTTCCTTTCGGCGCGTCCGCCATTAAATAGTTCGACAGTTTCCCGGGTTACGGTTTCCAGCAGTGGCTCCCCACCCCTTCGACCCTTGCTGAAGGTCCTTTGATCCGTTTTACGAACCATAACCACCCTCGACAAGGGTTGATTGAATTCGTGACCGTGCATCGTTGGTGGAATCATTGCTAATGATTGTGAGAGAGGACCCCCAACTCGCGGTGACCTAGAAAAGCGAATGGTCAACCAGTTGATTAACAATATTTCTACCAAAGCCGTCAAAAGATACCATTTAAATTTTAATCGTTTGCTGTTGAAGTCGACTCTCAGTCGCCACTTAGTTTATTGCGGCAACTCGAACGCCGACTGAGAAGCGACAATAAGATTTACTCCAGTTGTAGGTGATTTAACCCTTTGCGGTCGTATGTCTACTCTCAGCCACCAAAGCATTTTTACCGTTCTGGTCGTACGTCTGCTCTCAGCCACCACAGCAAAGAACCATACTAAACTTATATTGTATTCGTCGTATCTTAATCTCCATTTAGGATATATCAGTTTACACTTTCTATGAAAGAACTGAAACTGCTAAGGAACCTATTTACTTTTATTACTGTTTATTAATATAAACAGAGCCGCCTCTGACTCGCCATACAAGACGCCGTAGCGAGTCAGTTGCATCTTGAACGTAAAGAAATCGACAGTCTTTGGAGATACTTCGTAAAATTCGAAATAGTATTTTACAAATTGTGTTTAGTGTAATTAGGCATTCTCGCTTCTTAAGATATTTCAAAAATAATACTTCAAAATGACAAAAAGAAAGTTACCGAAAGAAGTGTACTGTGAAACTGAAACTAGCGATGACGAGTTTTATTTTGACAATTTGAAGACTGACTCTGACATTGCAAGTGATTCTGGTAATGACATAATTCCACTGAAGCGACGAGTGAGGCAATTAGTAATTTCCAGCGATAATAAAGTAGAAGAAAATGATGAAAATGAAAGCAGTGACATAAATGATTTTACTACCTGCAGAGATGTTACGCACAGCGACCAGCCTCAATCAAAAACTAATTTTTCGACGGGATCTAAGATTGTTGGGCGTAATATACCGATACAGATACAGAAAAATCAAGGGCGGAAGACGCCAAACTAATTATTTTTGCGACACTTGTCATCGAAAACGAGGACTTCACATTGGAGACTGCTTTGAAAGATACCACACGAAGGCAAATTATAAACTATAATTTTTACAATAAAACATTGCATTAAAACATATTATTGTTTTTACAATATCGAAGTTCACAAAAGAATGAATAAATTGTGTTTTTCCTTCATAATCTTGCATACTATGTATCACTGCGCGCTCAGCGGAAATTAATTCCGACCAGTACGATACCTACGTCCAAATTTAATACGACCGCAAAGGGTTAAAATCCAATAACAAAGAATAAGCGGAGTGAATCTTAATGCCGCCTCTCACTCGCCACTCGAATTACCGGAAGACTGAGTGGTGACTGTGAGTCGCCTTTCAAGTGCAAAGTGTTTTGCACTCATTCTTGGCGTTAAATAAGTATTTTATGTTAATTTCAGGTCATTTTGTTGTTTTATTTTTAAGAATTATTACATACATCCAATCAAATTTCGATGGCATTTATTGTATAAAACAGTGAATTTGATTTGCAAAGGGTGAATATGATCTGCAAAATGCTAATTTGGAATGCAAAAAGGTGAATATGCTCTGCAAAAGGGTTAACTTGGAGTACAAAACCTGTATGAGGTGTCATACTTCCAATTCCAATTGTACATCATATGAATGTCATGTTATTTCCATACGTAAGTGCGATATTTTTAATAAAACATTCACATACGTACGAAAAATTTGTTTCGTCCAGAAACGCAGGGTGCTCAGAACTTTGGAGCGGAAGTGTACATGGAATATGTAAAATGGTATAATTTTTTCCGTTACCGGTGATGATCTTCGTTAATCTTGAAAGCATTGATTGTATCGAACAGACTTTCAGACTTTCACAAGGAAAACTTCATATACTTATTACTTCCTTGTTTGTGCGTCAATTTTAATTTGAATAATTTCGGCAAACTAATCATATAAAATATGGCGAATGTTTCAATTTGTCATTAATACCTGAATGATTACATAAAATTACGTTATGCAAACACACGTGTGTATATTAACTGCATATAATTTCAATGTAATCACTTTTTTAGATACATGCTTGTATAACCGTCATCAATGTTTCCCGACAACTCCAATGTAGTTATGCAAAAATTGAAGCTGGAATATAATTATATACAATGTGTTCAGATTATTGCTGTGAAGCATCTTTTTTGAAGGCCTCTGCGACATTTTAATATAATGATATGCAATATGCATTTCCATTTGAATATATTAAGAGGATATTCATGTATCAGGAATTATGAAAATGTGAACTATTTAGACAGCTTACTATTTGTAATAAAAAGTACTAGGAAACTATTTCTATGCAACTTTCGAAAAGGTTACTTTACAGTAATCACATGGACAGCTGGTATATTAATTCTCACGCATAATCCGCATTACAAATATGGCGAACCTGTGGCACGCGTGTCAAAGGTGGCACGTCAACGATTTGCATGCGATATAATTTTATACGCTTAGAAAATACCGAAAGTGCGATCGGCAGAGATCGAAAGAGTCATGGAACTTTTGAATACGTTCTATTGGAACTTAATCAATGTGATATTTTTTTAAAAAATGTTCTCACCTTATAAGTTCCGATGAGAACAGAGAAACAAAGGTTCTTGAAAATCAAAGTTTTAGTTAGAATAGAATTAGTTAGAACTGGTGAAATATAAAGATACAAATTTTTCTATAACAGGAACAGACACTTTCTTCAGCAATGTCAACAAAGTTCTCAATCATTGTAACCAATACTGAATACTACTCAATGAACAGTATTACAATAATATTAAATAATGAATACAGTTGATAAATGTTCTGAAATAACCTGTTTCCATGGAACTTTTATTACACAGATTCTAAAGTATCTGTTCAATGCGAGCACTTTTCAAATAAGTTCCTGGGGGTTACAATTCTTTCCATAAAAATTCTACAGTAACAGATGTTTTTTTTTAAACGAAACATGTAAGTTGTAACGGATACTTTTTAGAAACGAAAGATAACTGTTCATTTCGGTCCCTGGGGAAAAGTCAAATTTTTCAGGAAAGGGAAAAACCTTGTCGAGAGGCCGCGTTGGAGGCACCGACGGTACCATCTTTTAGCATTATTATTAACTATTTACAAAAGGAAGTTGCACTAAAATTCTATACTACACTATTAGTAGAACTGTACTGTAGAACATTTACTGATTATGAAAAAAATTTTTTATTTTAGCACTTTCAGTGTTTTTTTACAAAGAGTCTTCAATTCTTCAAAATTTTTCATCTTCACGAAGTTCTACGATATTTCTATACTTGTCTCAATAAAATTCGGCGATAATTGAAGACTCTACATCGTCATCGTAACGTTAAAAATATTGAAAATTTTACAAATATTGGCGATATATTTTCAGTTCAATATCACATGCCCTTTCGTGACCAACAGTTAACACATCCAACAAAACAGTTTATAAAGTTGGCAACGTATCACCTGCACGAACATACTACATTGTACTACATTCTATTGCATTGTACTAATTATAAGCATTAAGCTGTGTTTCCATGAAACTACTGTTTGCGCGTGAAATAACTCGAAACTCCGAATTATATAGCCGATTAAACGCTAGCGTGTGGCGACGTACTTTTACCCCTGCCGCTATACTTTTAAAAGCTTTCTCGTTAATCTCACTCTTAATTTGGTGAAGCAGGCAAAGCGAACATTCGAATCTTGTTCAACCCTTTTAGTGCCAACAACGATATATCGTTAGTCGAGAATCGATATGCGCTTACGTTTGAAAATGATAATAAAATATATTAACTTAGCTCGGTGTTGTCGCTCAGGTTCTATTTGCCGATCGGCACTAAAAGGGTTAACACGTTAACGCCGGCTCTACAATTCATATGTCGCTGTATCGGCCGGCTCAATTCATCGTATTTTTCTCCTTCTGGCAACACTGTGTTAGAAATTGGAAAACCACTTTTACCGTGATAAAAATCGATGCGAATAACTGAATAGTGGTTTCAAAGTTATTTCACTTTTCCTTCGCTTTTCGAACTAGAATTTAAAGACTCTTTACTGCCAGTAAGAATGATATTGTATTCTGAGATGAGCTATCTGATTAGCTCCGTTTGAACCACCGGTGGTACACGCCAGCGTGAACATGTTGAACATAATTACAACGGAATTTTGAAACGCGAATCAGTAAATATCACTAGCAATTGTTGAATGAAATAGTTATGTTCTTGTATAGTTATTCTTTGCACTCGGAGGCGATTCTCAGTCGCCACTCAGTTTAATACGGCAACTCGAGTGGCGACTGAGAGGCGACATTAAGATTTTCTCCAGTTATATTTTGTTATTGGACATTAATTCACCGGAAACTGGAGTCAATCTTAATGTCCCCTCTCAGTCGCCACTCGAGTTGCCACAATAAACTGAATGGCGACTGAGAATCGCCTTCGAATGCAAACGGTTAAATCACTAACAACTGAAATAAATCTTATTGTCGCCTCTCAGTTGCCACTCGAGTTGCAGCAATAAACTGAAGGGCGACTGAGAATCGCTCCCGAGTGTAAACAGTTAAATCACTAACAACTGAAGTAAATCTTAATGTCGCCACTCTGTCGCCACTCAGTCGCCACTCGGGCTGCCGCAATAAAATGAATGGCGACTGAGAATAAAGTAAATTTGCGCCTCCGAGTGCAAAGGGTTAAATAACGTTGGAAAACACTTTTTATGTATCACTTCCTGCTTAAGTAATAGAAATTTTGTAAGCCGTAAATATAGCATTTATGACACGTTTTTTGCAGAAACTATTAAAGAAAGGATTATAGTTTATAGATAAATTGTGCAACTCGTGCAAAGGATAATATTATACAAGCTACTGCAAGTGTTTTGCGGAAATTATCAACCCAATTATATCTGCAACTCTCACTCAGCTAATGTTGGGGAAAGGAACACTGAATCAAGTTAAAGCAAAATGTTAGAAATCCGGAGATTTCTTTTGCATATCTTCAAGCAGAATCCGTAGAAGACATTACGCACATAACAAACAAGCCACTATCAAATCGAATACAGTCGAGTCTCTTTTTATGCGGTAGATACGTTCCACAGAATTCCGCAATTTCTTCGACTACTTATTTTTCCTTGCTATTATTGCTTCACCGATGAACTTCAAACCCGCATTAAAAAGAGGCTCCGTATATTGTGGATTAGTGAAGAAAACTGAATTCCTCACCGAAACAGCAAAACTTTATTATGCTTGGATCTACTTTCACGATAATATCACTTTCAGAAGAAACTGCACATAAAACAATGCTGATACGACTGTGGTATTCGATGCAGTCTGGTAATATTGGAAATAAAACAATTGCCATAAAGCACGAAGAAGGATGAACACACGCCAGGAAGAAACGATGTTCGAATAACAAAAAAAGAAGCGTAGGATCTAACCGGTATTAGATAAAACTTACGAGACGAAGCGAATCTTAATAAAAACGTCTTCGCTTTTCGAAGGTACTGGACGGACACTCCATAATTTTTTTTATCGGCGTGCCAAACACGTCCTTACATTCCGAGCGGTTTAGATCCACGCGATACAAACGGCACGACGGAACGAACAAAACTGGCACGAGTCGATCCACGAGAGAGAAAAACGGCTCTTCTCTCGGAGAGGAAAGGTGGCCAATTAGCCGTTACTCGGCGCACATGCCTTAACCAACTATCCGGCGCAGCTGTAAGCGGCGCTGCACTCTACTGCTCTGCATTGCACGCTTCTCTGGAATCGCATTCATAAACTCCCTCTGCGTACACTCTACGGCCTACCAACGTTGGACCGTCTAAAGATGTAACACTGCTTTTGTTATCCCTTCGCTGCATTCTTTTACAGGGATTCGACAAAATAATGGAACCGTTGTTCATAAGTCGTCCATTGTGTTCCTGACATTGGTAGCCGTGAAGTTGTACACAGTGCGATTGCAGTTCCATGCGTTAATTTATGTATGATGTCTATTTATGTTGGTCGTAAAAAATGTCGTCGGCTTTTTATCAGAAAAGATGCCAGTTGCTACTTCCCTATAGCGAAAAAACTTTCGAACGCCAAGGGTTAACACTACACGAACTAAAAACTGAATTTAAAATTTCAATATTCTAAAATTCCATACGCAAATATGAGACAACAGACTTGAAAATTCTCATTATGTTCTGTTTTGTACGGGGATTTCCCCAATTCTCGAACCGTCTTGTACAAGTGCCGCATTGTATTCTTTTGGTGACGAACTTCAAGGTTTACGGTGTCTCATTTTCGTTCCTTATATTCTTCTCTGGGATTTAAGTTTCTTCCTCGTGCAACTTACTTGTGCAATTGTTAACCGTCTACAACCCGGTTTTTGTTTTTTGTGTTGTTTCATATGCATAAAAGAAAAGTGTATAGAATCTCAAACAATGCGCCATTGTATTTCTAAATAATTCTATTAAAAATTCCGCACTAGTCATTTCGACCGCTTTGGTAATTCCAATGTTAAGAAAATAACACGTGCGCGACATTCGGCGCAACTGGAGTATGTATACTCCGGTGTTTTTTGCAACATATACTGTACTATTTGGATCACACTACACCGCTAAAAAAAAACCCGCTGCAGCATGTTCTTCGTATGTGCTAACTCTTGAGTTGCGCCTAATTTAAAGCGCAATCATATGTAATTGAAGTATGTCCCAATTTTGAGTAGCGTTGACAACCACGTTGTGTAATGTTTATAAATTTGTTTGGATAAAGAAGGATCATAGTTTTGCAGAATAGGAATGATTTCAGGTATTAGATGCTTCTTAACCCCTTTAACATACAAGGACGTCTGGGATACGTCACTCGTTTATGATGCCATCGTAAACATTGACGTCTCTGGGACGACAAGAATTTACTGACGATTAAATTCGCTTTTAGTTGCGCCTACAAAACAAATATTACAGAAATATAACTATATATTTTCTTAGGCAACTGTTGAGATATATTGAATAATATTTTTTGAACGCATCGAGTTTCGTTTGATTTGTATGCCAAAGGGTTGATAATTTTTATGACACAGGGAATGCAATTTAAGGTTATTATAATGAGAATTATTATCCAATGGTAATCAATGTTTTCGCATAGTCAGCTGAACGCGAGAATAATATTATATTTATACGTTAACCGTTAATTATATTTGATACCGGGGATTAGAAGTACAGTGTTGTATCACGGAAAGCAGCGTAATAATTGGAGAACGAAGATGTACGGCCGAACGGGTACCGCTATTCTGACTGACCGGAATCACTGCTCTGGAACAGTATCGTACTTCTCTCTTGCTAACCTCAAACTCACAAAAGTATACATCTTCGAGCAAGTGCAACTCTTACTAGTTATGAAATGAGTTATTTCGTTTATTTATGTAGTATCGGCGTTTTTAGCATTAAGTACACACATAGTTTAGATATAAGCAGTAAAGTGTGCTTTAGGCTCGTCGCAGGTAGGACGAGCAGGTATGCGTGGATTCTTGGAAAGTGTGCGAGTGAGAGACTTAGGATAGTTTTTCGAATATAAGGAAGAGCGGAAGGACGAGGAGACATTTGAGATTTGAGGATTACAGAATAGAGACGTTAGAGCAGATTTTAGAGAAGAGTGCTGATAACAGTATTGTTAAGTGTTGTTTATTAACCGTGTTAAACATTGTAGAGCTGTTGTTTCAGTGCATAGCCTTTTTTCGAAATGTTGAAAACTTTTTGTACGATCATCATTTTCTTAAGCAAGTTTATGATGAAAAAGCAATTTTCTTCTTCAAATAGTCGCCATTTTGGGAAAAATTGCTATTTTTAAAAAGGACTACGTTCTATCAACGACCGTTAAATAAAAAAAAATAGAATATAAAACTTGATATAATACACACAGAGATATATTTATTAAAGTTTGCTTGAAAAAATTTGCTTAGTCGCCGTTTGGCAATCAATATCCACTTCGAATCTGAATTAATTATTATGATTGCCAACAATACGCTTAAATCAGTTTTTATCCTTCCGTTTTTACGCTCCGTCACGGAGAAGATAATAAAACTGATTGTAAGTTGTTCTACCGCGATACTTTTTATTTCATGTTTTCATTTTGCCGGTACTGTTCGTGCTCAAATAAACTTATAATATTGTGGTATTCCTTACGATAAAAGATATTTATAAAACAATTATGTAATTCAAGATGTACAACATAAGGAAAATAATATTCAGCGAAACAAAGCCGGATCAATTTTAGTTCTTTACGTAAGCACATTGACTTAACTCGCGGTTTCATATCAGTTAATGCAATCTACTGATGCATCTGAGATTATATGATTAATATTCGAGACCGCAAATTAATTCACATGCGAACATTGAAGTACATTATATACGGAAGGATTTAAATGGTGCCCTAGAATTATTGTTATTATGATGTTTAGCATTAATTGGTCCTCGTTCCACTGTGACGTCACAGAAGGCAGGGACAAAGCACTGTCACAGTGGTAGGAAGAAAAAGTAGTGGGGACTGCGCGAACTTTTGGCAATCTTATCTGAGATCCAGTATAAAAGTTAGTACGCAAAGCCTCCACTGAGGAACCAATCCGGAATTCGCAGAAGGAAAAACCAGTTACGACTTTTATCTGTGCAATTCACTGGAACTTTACAAAACCGTAATAGTACAACGAAATGGCTGTTTTACGAAGGTTTTATGAACCAAAGTTTCTTCTTAATAGGGTGCCGGCGATATCGTGTATCTCGCAGAAAACATTCTCGTTCCGGTCACGTAATGTCAGTGAATGCACGCACCTGCTGTTCCTGCTTCTGGTTAACACATATAAAATACGTGTCCGAAATTATTGTAGCCACCACTACGCCGAATCATCAATCGCCGAATTTAAATCCCATTGATGATTTCTGGGACCAATTAGACTGCAATATCCGAACAATGCCCAGAAAAGCAATATTATAATTAACCCTTTGCCCTCAAAAGGCGATTCTCAGTCGCCACTCAGTTTGTTGCGGTACTCTAGAGGCGATTTTCACTCGCCACTCAGTTTCTCACTCTACGTAAGTTCCATGCTGGCCACTCGAAGAGACCGATATCTAAATAATCGTGGTTGGCTTCCGGTGTCAGGATCATTATGAGTGTATGGTAATTCGAGCCACGAGGCCGGTCGTGTCGCAGAAGCTAGGACAAGATCGGTAAAAAATCGAGAGACATTGAAGAAACACTGCGCACTACAAAGTCCTACGGCCGGCAGACGTTATTACGCAATCGTGGATATGTCATGTTCCTAGTTTATGACTTTGAAGTGGCACCGAAGCATGACTAGGTTACCGGTGCCACCGTTATACCGAAAAATTGATGTGCTCGCGTGGCACCGCAAGTATGCAATATTTTTCAACTCACATTTCAAGCAACATGTACTTATGTGTATGCGATACTTCTAATAAAGTTATTAGGTCGTCTCACATGAAATGACACATTTTCCTGAAGGTTCGGTTTAAAGCTTTGCACTCGGGAGGCGATCCTGAGTCGCCGCGATAAACTGAGTGGCGGCTGAGAATTGTCGCGATATACTGAGTTGGCGACTGAGAACTGTCGCGATAAACTACTTGGCAACTGGGAGTTGTCACAATAAACCAAGTGGCGACTGAGAATCGCCCCCAGAGTACCAAAACAAACTGAGTGGTGATTGAGAATCGCCCCCAGAGTAGCACAACAAACTGTGTGGCGACTAAGAATCGCCTGTAGAGTACCGCAACAAACTGAGTAGCGACTGAGAATCGCCCCCAGAGTACCGCAACAAACTGAGTGGCGACTGTACGGCGGCTCTTGAATTGCCGTAAAAAACTGCATGGCGATTGAGAGTCGTCTTTCGGATTGCCGTAATAAACCAACTGGCGATTGAGAATACATTACTTTCATAATAAACGGTCCATATTTCAAGACCATAACCACTATTTACAGGTTCTATAATGCAACAATATCAATATTGTTTGATGTATATCGATATGTACAAAGGAATAATAAAACGTGGAACCAGAACGAGTTCTTTCTTTGTACATCATTCGTGAATGGTTTCATAATAGCTCATAAATGAAACCTTTCATCGAAAGTGCAAAGTGTTACCGCACTTGTCAATGATAATTTCTCGGTAACCTCGGACCCGTCTTTCTTTACTCTTTCTTTTACTCTTTGCTGAAAGTTCTCTACTACACTGTTCTACGAGTGACCGTGCAAATAGGCTACTGACGCAACCAGGAACACGCCACTAGCTTCGTGCAATACCCGATAATTAGTCAGTGGATTGCGCAACTACTATTGTCAGATAATATATTCGTACGAAACAGTAGCCGAAGATGTTATGCTCCGAATTCATGATGCGTTGGTTGCAAACATTTTTCCTAACACATCTTGCAAGATATGCAGGATATGCATCCGAAAAGATTTGGACCAAACTTATACTACGCGTTAATGAGATCAAGTAGGTATAAAAAGTCCATATAAATTAATGTCCGAAAATGCTTTATTGAAGAGTTATAAGCGTTCAAAGATTTCCAGGAAAGTTGTTTTTAAGACTCGTTATACAGAATCACAGACAGACAGACACAAATAATTCTCATTGATAGTTATTGTTTACACGACTCGGGACTTTTATTTATGGGGTCGAGCGAAACAGTTGGTTTATGAAAATGTGATCGAAACGGAAGACCAGCTTTGGGAATGTAACAAAAATGCATTTACTAATATTTCTACGCGGGCGGGAATATTCGAAAGAGTTCGACAATCATTAGTTCGACGAATGGAAGCCTGCATTCTTGCAGTAGGAAGACATTTCGAACATTTCTTATAATTGTCCAAAATGTATATATCCTGCCTGTACCGTTTAGTGAAACTGCGTTTGTTAAATTATAATATTATATTTGAAGAAGAATATGGCGAAATTGTTAATGAATGTTATCTCTGTATTTATGTCAACGACATAAAGTAATTTTTATGATTACTGTTTATCGTTCTGTATATTGACATCATGTGTTCTGAAATGAAATGCATTAACCCTTTGCACTCGGAGGCGACTCTCAGTCGCCAGTCAGTTTCTTGCGGTACTCTTGAGGCGAGTCTCAGTCCCATTCAGTTTGTTGTTACAACTCGAAGGGCGATTAAGAGACGGCATTAAGATTAACTCCAGTTGTCGGTGATTCAAAATACTCTAACAAAAAGTAAGTTGATGTACTTTTGAATTATGTTATGTATATCTTTCTTGAATTAATGAATTTTTATTTAAAAATGTGTACTCTAATTTGTGAAAAAAAATACATAATACTATTTCATATCGACTTGTTAAATTTAGTACATATTTATTTTCAATGTGAAATGTGGATTAGAATTGCACGATTCCAATTTACACGGCATTTTCGTGGAAGTAATCTACCGTGTAACTCGAAAGTTAGATGCAGTTATGTAGCCGAAAATTTTACGATGCGTCAAGTGCGTTCGAGGAGTAAGAAACTGCGCAGTAACTGCGCAGTCCCTTCGAGTGTTAGACGGCAGTTTGGCGCAAGAATTGAATCACCGTGGGTCCAAGGCCCCCTTGTTTACCATCCTCGAGGGATAACTGCGTTTCATTTTATTATTAAAACACGCTTCAAAGAAGTGTCACTAATCTCATTCAACCACTTATCTTATTTATGCGTATTATCGGCATTCTACACAAATCTTTAGAGATGTCTGATCTCAAAAAACAATAACACATAACGGAAATCATTGCCGTAATATTAGTCCTTAAAAGCTACCAACAATAGAAGGCAATGAAGGGGTGCATTATTCGAAATAATTAGCATTTTGTAAGTGGGCACGTAAAAGACAATTGAAGGTCAAGTTTATTTCTGAAGAATTGTAGCTGAATTTGAACTGAATTATTCAACTGAACATTTTTTGGCTCAAATATTTTTCGATATAATTAACAGTTTCGAAAATGTTTCTGCTTGCAGTCTTAAAACTCATCCTGCATAATTTCCCAAAATACAGATTGCAGATTCGCTGCTGTAAAAAATATTCTACAGTAAACATTCGATTATTCAAAGAGTGGATACAACAATTACGTTCTACAATTAATTCTCTTGTCTGTGAAACCAATTAAGAGTGCCACGTTGATGGTTTTCCGTACAAACGATAATTGACCTTGTCATCATTTAAATCTGTAATTGGTGTTACGCACGACACATCTTGTTATTTGTTAACCGTGCGACTGCCAGACGGCGCGATCGCGCTTCTCCTGTTCCACGTCGAAAAATGCCAGCGGATGTGGCAAGGAACTTAACCTCAATATTTCTTTATTTATTGTTAAATCACATTTTGCTTATAACTTTAACATTATTATACGTTTAACATTAGATTCTGTTTTTCATTCCGGTTCGTTGTGTAGAACTTTCGTATTACATGGCGAGTCAAATTCCAAAATGGGGCAGTTTTCCTTCTCAGCTTATTCAGTGTTTAATTAGACTACGGGAATCGGACTCGCACCAGTTTCACAATAAATGATTACGCAATTTCGTTTATCACCGAATTTTCAATTGATCAAAGCATGTGGACATTTGTAAATATAAACTGTAAATTGTCTATAAATAAAAACATTACACTGAATTATATCTAAATCATTGTTTTCTCAATTTTTTCCTAAAATGGACTTACACCACTTTCACAATAAACGGTTCATATTAAAGATATCAATATTTTTCATTCTTATCCACATGTTTCGTTATATCCTGGAAGCAGATATGACTTATCAATATTCCTTCCACATTTTGGTGCCATGTCCTTATCAGAGGATACCTAACCTTATCACTACGCCGACAAACGTCAGAGGGTGTGGCAGCCATAATGTGTATTTAATTGATAACGTGCACTTATCGTTACACAAAATGTGATGAAGGACGAATATGAATTATTGAACTATAAAAGATGTCTGGGATACGTCACTCGTTTATTATGGAACAGTAAACATTGACGTCTCTGAGACCACAAGAATTTTGCGCCGATTAAATTCGCTTTTATTGCGCCTATAAAATGAATATTACAGAAATATATTTATATATTTTCAGAATTAAAGTGCGAACATTAGGAATAATCCCTGCATCGAGTCTGTTTTGAATTTGTTGCACAAAAGTGACGATGAAAGCCTTGTCAACGGGACTATTAAATTACTGTTTAATTTGTTACTTAATTATTCTTTATTAATATTGTCTTATGATATTTAGCAATGTATATTTTCTGTTTTTTGTACTGCTTACATAACTGTTAAGGTGGGATATATTAAATGATATTTTTTGAACGCATCGAGCTTCAGTTTATTTGTATGTGAAAGGGTTAATAATTTTTATGAGATAAGGAGTGCAATTCAAAGTTATTATAATGAGAATTATTATCAAATGCTAATCAATTATTTCGCATAGTCAGCTGTACGCGATAATAATAACTATTGGTACTCGATGGGTTTATTACATTCCCACACCACTCCTTTTCACAAAGAAGGTCGGCTCGTATTACAAAGCAAAAGTAATCATAATAATGAAACGAAGAGTGCCTATCAATAAAATGATCGTTCATCGATCAAATTTAACCTTTGACTTTAGTTCTTCTCAATTTAATATTGCGATATTAAGAGTACAGGTAACCCTCGTACAACGCGGCTCACAAATTGTGACGATCCTCATATAACGCGGTACTTATACAACGTGGTTTCGATACAACGCGGTTCACAAATTGTGACAATCCTCGTATAAAGCGATTTCGATATGACGCGGTTCGCAAATTTTGACGATCCACGTATAAAGCGGTTTCGATACAACGCGGTTCAAAAATTGTGGCGATCCTCGTATAACGCTGTACTTGTACACCGTGATTTTGATATAACGCGTTCATATGAAACGTTTCACCGAAGCGATATTTTTCTGGAACCTAAGTCCCGCGTTATACATACACTACCGGCCGAAAGTTTGGGTCACTTGCTTTGTCTTCATTCGAACGTTTCAAGTAATCGTTAGAATGAACATTAAAACTAAACAGAATATAAGACCTTTGTCCATTTGATAATTTTACCATTAATATTAAACTATTTTCTTGCAATGGAGACACATATTGTATTGGCACCAGGATGTTATAAGGTTTGGTTATTTTTAAAATCGATCGGGTCCGTTTATTGCTATCGGTCGGTTTTTAGTTTCCCCGCAACAAATTACTTTACTACAAGAAGGTTGGCGAACTATGCAGCAAGAAACATTACACAAACTTGTCGGGGTATGTCAAAAATATGTAAAATAGCAATAATGAAACAAGGGTCGAAGTATCTACGAATCGCGTATTAAGCGAAATGTATAATTAATATAGAACAAAATATACGAAATTGATACGACTCTTCTATCTTATAATATCAACATACATTAACCTACAGATATACCCAAAGAAATGTATCCCATTCCATTTTATAGACATGATATGTAATAATTTGATTAACGATAGTAAGTGATCCCAAACTTACGATCGGTAGTGTAGGTTACCTGCATACTCCGTGAAGTTCTATCAAAATATTATCTATGGATTTGCACAGAATGTGTGTCATTGCGCGGACTAACATGCAGGTTACATAAAACTGCATCGGAATTTCACATCGTATGAGGTGCACAAGGCAACGGAAAACTGTTCGCGGCCACAATCAAGTCTACGTAAGACTTAAAACGAAGGTCTCGAAAGTAGGCGATTTCACGTTAGCAGGGTTATCATTTAACGAAGAGAGTTTGTGTTTGTCAGTTGTGTGTGAGATGTTCCAACGAGATTTTTAGGAGACGTAGCATAGCCACAACTAATTCTATAGCAGATCATTTTTATGTGGGATGGTCCACGCGTTTTTCAAAAAAGTGGGTTAAAAATTAGACGCGATTTTCATACATTTATGCATCTTTCACTGTACAATGTGAAGTTAGCCGAACGCATGACGCTCTTGGTTCGCAGCACGCGCACCTGCCTGAATTCCGTTAACGTCACGTTGTACAGCGAAAGATGCATAAATGCCACTAATCTATGCAAAATATTCGGTTCTTTATGCAAGACTTGATTAGAGAGCATTTATCGTAGCAGTTTTACGCGAATCATAATTACATCAAATACTCTGCGAATTTGGGAATGTCGAGACAAAGAAACCATTGTTTTACTGATTTTGGAGCCAGTCGTGTTTGGATATCCGCAACGAATTTGGGATTATTTTTCCAGCGTAGTTTAATTCGCCCGAAAACTGAAAGAACTGCCAGACAGAGAATAATTATGCCATCATAAGTCATGAAAGGCTGTCTGTGAGGATAATAATTATCCGTCAGCCATAATGAAGTATTGTATTATTCCAGGAATCGAGTTCCATTCTGCCTTTTTTGCGATTCTTTTCCACGCGATTTTATACTTTTCCATACTTTAACCCAGTGGTTCCCAACCATTTTTGGTCATGCCCCACCTAAGCTTCTCTAAAATCCTGATGCCCCCCTCCCCGCCCCTGTGACATATTATTCTTATTATTAAAAAAGTGAACTTCTATTCACGTTATAAAAGCCTAAAAGGCCATTAACTTGGTCTGAACAAGCTTTCAAAGAACATGGTATCCATAAAAGAAAAGAAAAGAAAAAGAACGAAGGACAGTTAAAGTACTGAGAAAGAAATCCCTAAATAAGAAAAACTTATGAAACGAAATGCACTTTGACGGTTGCAAATTATTTATAATATAAGTATATACATTTATGTAACAACAGACTTCAATATTACTTCATAATACTTCAATCATAATAACTGTGTGCGCACACTAAATACTTTTTTACTTTCTTCATGCAAAAAATTCACTGTTAATAACTCATTCTCAGATTGCCCCCCTGTGGGGCGTATAACTCACGTTGAGCACCACGGTTTTAATCCTTTGGACTCGGCGGCGATTCTCAGTCGCCACTCAGTTTCTTGCGGCAACTCGAGTGGCGACTAAGAGGCGACGTACGATTTTCTCCAGTTATATTTCTTATTGGACGTTAAATCACCGACAACTGGAGTGAATTTTAATGTCGAATTACCATTCGAGTGCATCAGGTTAAAGAAAAATTGGTTGGTTGTCAGTTACACTGTTAACGAACGCCAAGTATTAAATTATTAAAAAACCATTATTTCTCTTGCGTTTATCACATTCGTCTGATGAAAATATACACTTTACAGTAGTTCGTGACTTAGAACGTGCAGTTTATTAAATAAATAGACTGTTAAATCGATACAGTTCCAAGTGCTTTCCCTGAAATTACGCGACTCGTATTATTGTCGTGTTGAACGAAATCCGCGCTTACGTAATGGAAATTTCTAATAACGTTTTGCATTGAAAATGCAGGAGAAAGTAATGCTAAAAACTTCTATCGCGTGTTACGTAAACATTATATGTTTAGTTTGTTAACTGAGTTTGTGTGACAAATAGAAGACTTGAATTCGGAATTAATCCTTGAATGCGTGATCTTTTATTGTAGTTTAATTGTAGGCAAACTTTGTGTTTGTTTTGATGTGTTCATTTAACGCTTTGACTGCGACGTGTTGTAACAAACAACCATTAACATCGTACGATGCGATATTCGGGTGACAGTAGTTGACACTAAATTGTGTCGCTAAAAATAAGAAAAATCGAGGAGTTATTGACATTCAGTTATTCGATCGGTTGTTGTGTGACGCATAACAGTATGTTCCATACTGTATTAATTTACTAAAAAAATAAATGCGTGGTACCCAGCCAAATTTACTGGTCATATATATACGCCTTTCGTATATATTCATTAATATTCATGCACGTATGAAAGCGCATATACACGCCCTTCGAAGTCAAAGGGTTAAAGAAAAATAAGGAAAAATATTAACATAAAAAAGTTGGTGCATATCTGCAACATTATGCATTAATTGAATTAACTGCACTGCGTGATCCAATTTTCATTAGACACAGTGGCTACTTGTTTCCGAAATTAAAAAAAATTCATTTCTTCTTGTTCACTCTGTTTCGCTGCCTGTATTGCATTTCTGCAACTCTATGCATTTAAGGGTTAACTGCTGCGAATGCATGTCACCGTTGGTGCGCCTGCGGAGTTCAAAGGGTTAATTCACCCGAAAATTGAAATAACTCCCAGACAGATAATAATTATGCTGTCGTAACTCGTGAAAAACTCTGTCTGCGAGGCTAATTCGTCGCCGACAGTAGCTGACTTCAGGACGATCGAACGAAAGATCGGTGCATATGAAATGACAGTTTCAAAAGGAAGTATGGATAAATATCTAGCAAAGGGGACCCCCCACCGATTTCGATGACTGAAATATGTTGTCAAGGACAGTATTCTGAACAATTTTTTCCTATACATATGACCGCCGCTCGGCCATAGTTTCAGAGATATTCGCAAAACACTTAGGTTACGAATACACTTGATTCTGGCCTACGAAGTAGCCTGACGGCATTTTTTTATAGCCCACGCCCAACTTAACTCATTGATGATAATCATTTTTAATATTAATAAAAAAGAGGGATTAATGAACCATTTGGGTTTGGGCTAAATCTATGTCCGACAGCCGTGTGGCGGTCAACAACGCTAAAGTAAAGTAAGCAAGTAGCGGTTATAGTACATATTTTCCTCTGCATCTCCGAAACTAAATCCCTGTGGCGATCATATGTATAGGAAAAAGTTGTTGAGAATATTGATATTGATATTGATAATATACAATACTTCAAGATCAGCGAAAACAGTGAGGAGTCCCCTTTTCTAGATATTTGCCGAGGTATGATTTTCAAGAAAGATAAAATCATAAATTTAGGGGACCACGTGCATCAGGCCGATACAGTGGAACGCTCCGCCGGTATTCGGCTTTAGTATGTCGGTTTTAAAAGCCAGTCTCGGAAAGACATGGCCGGAAGTAAAATAGAGAAAAGCATCAAGCAAAAGGCGTAGACGTCGGGACGTATGGCAAAGAGGAGCAGCTATTTTCTCCGTATCCCTCGCCGGTTCTTTATTCCCCTCCGGCCTTCCCCGATTCTCTTACCTCACGCTGTAGGACCTTCCCGGTTTGGAGGTCATTGTACTGCGCTGGGTGGTTGCAGCAGGGTGGGTGGCACAGCAAATCGATTTTCCCCAACGTAGTTGTCCAACTGCCGTCAACCGACTGGAAAACGTTCCTTCCTTCTCTTTCTAACTCCTTCCAATGTCTATCAGTGTCTTTCTCTCTTCTCTATCGTCACTGCCTCTCTGTTCCACTACACGCGACTTAAGACGTCAAACTCTTTTCATCCGATGCCAAACAGAGCATCCTCCTCGAATCTTACATGAATCAATACCCCTGGCGCCTCCGCGTCTCCACAAGGCTTTCTATAGCGTCTTTTAGCTCTTTCGAGGAAATCGTGACTTCCGGAAACCCTCTTAATGGGCTCTCAAAATACAACCACGAATGAAGATCACAGAAATGATGATGTATGTATATCGATTTATAGCACGCAACAAATACTTTGGATGAGTTGGCTTAATGTCTTACTGCATATTCTTTCAAGGATTGTTGGGGAATCCTCTTCGCATTGTTAGGAGCTATTATTTTAATAAACTTATAATTGGACCTCTTTAGAGCCAAGGATAAATAATAAGGTTATCACTGTTGAATCAGAAATTCCTAGTGTCACAATTTCGCCCGGCACGTCGGTGATTCGTGATCGGTATACGCCAGGCTCTTTAGAGCGTCCCACGGTATGTAAACAGATTCCACGAAAGTCCAATGTCAAGGCTTCACGCGGTGGGTCACGCTTGTGTTTGCAGAACTGCTTATGGTTTGGTAATGTCACAGGTTTTGTACTGTTATAAGTCTATTGATATAATTGGCCACACATTTACACTCTCTAACCACTTCTTGCGAGTCCCGTTTGCACGTTTTGGGCTAAGTTCAAGAAATTTCTGGAACTCTCCGTACTTAATCGGACTGAACGATTAACGGCTTTCGTTATGTATTCACGAAAAACGTAGGATCGCGTGTCAAAATTAATTCAAACGATTTCCACATATCAATGTCAATGTCAAACGCTGAAATCAGTGATAAACATTCATGGCACATGTAAATTCCTTAAACTGTCTTTAGTCTCCCTGACGATATATCGATTAAAAAGTACTACGCCGAAGAAATTAATTCCAAGTAACACCTTGGAAAAACATAATTCGCCACTTCATTTGAATCAACTGTTTTGTTTGAAAGAGATCCAGCTTCATGCCTGAATAAACCCGATTCATAAGACAGTCCGCTTGAACTCCAACAAACATATGCATCAAAGTGATCCGTTGACTTTATTTTCAAATCTGAGAATCGTTCCATGAAAGTCATCCTTAATGTGATTCCATGTATCGTCAAGTAGACAGCACACGCTTTGAAAGTTCGTCACAAATCACTTCGTCACAGTTATATAAACTTCATCCGGAAAAGTTGCAGACGCATTACTGCCTGCACAGCATTTCGGTGCCGGAATGGAACGTAGTAAGCGTATTGCATTGCTTGTCTCCCCTTCGAATTTAGAGGGATGAACGCACGTAGAATGCGGTAATTGCAATTATATGGTAGGGTGGTTCTGCGAAACCGCGAGGGAGAACAGTAAAAAAAAAAGGGAACGAGGCGTTGTAGTTGCGGTAGCCCTGTTTTCAAGTGTGGGAGACTTAAGCTACGTACTCGCCTATCGACCGTATCGCACTGCGGCGACGAATAGCACTGAGGAGGCGACCTCGTGGCGCGCAGGTTTCATATGCGCGCGGGTGCGCGACACCTTAGCCCTTCCACACGCATACACCTCCCCACACATACGCGATACGCATACCACACACACAGATAAACCCGGCGCCACTATTACGATCATTGGAAATGCCATTTTCTGCACTTTTCCATGCATTTCCCTTGCGCTCTTTCATAAGCTTTATCAATTCCGATGGTGTCACTGCACCGTGGATAGTCAAAGTTATTAGGTTGGCAACAAAATTTGTGACCCTTTGTTTTGTGCCTTCTTTCTTTTCCTCATAAGAACCATGTTTGTATAGATTATTTGTATTGATCGGTAATATCACTCGAGACTAGGGACATTAGATTCCGATTCGATTCTTCAAAAGATTGATTCTTTTGGTCGAAAGATCGATCTTTTGAGCCGATTTTCCACTTATCGATTCTTTTTCCTTATCAAAAGTACATATTTGTTTATTTTCAGAAAAGGTAATAAACTTTGATACGGTGTTAAAGTATTGCGTGGAGAAGTGAACATTATTTATGTACAGTCTCTTTTTATGTGTCTATTTTTTATGGGATGTTGAAGTTGTGCGGCGAAGCAAGAAAGCAAGAAAAAATAAGTAATCCAAAAAATTAGGAAGATTTAACAGCGTAACGCACGGATCCGTTTATTTTCGTTCTTTTTATGTTTTTCTGTTGGGAATTAAGAAAGAAGGGAATCATCCCCAAACACAAATAAAGCTTTTCTCTGAAACTGAAAATTGTTTTTGTGCGATTTTTTTATGCGGAATTCTGTGGAACGTATCTACCGCATAAAAAGAGACTCGACTGTATAAACTACAGTAGTACCTCGTAGTTCGAACTTACTTCGTTCCAGAAACCCGTTCGAACTATGAATCGTTCGAAGCCCGAATCAAGATTTTAGATTTGAGGTTTTTCAATGTTAATTACTTAGAACAAATTTAAAAAAATAATTTGACGTTTATTTTATTATTTTTAATTATTACAACATAGAAATGGAAGTGAAAAATGATTTTTTTAATATAAAAATCACGAAGACGAAAATATTGCTACTGGATTCTTAGAAACGACGTTCGAACTTCGTATCAAATTTCTTGCTTTCTCAAGCGTTTTAGCTCTGGAACGTTCGAGGTGCGAGGTACCACTGTATTATTATTGCGATCTCGATATATGCGACTTAAACTGATTACGTGACTAAAGTTTATTCGACATAAATCGGCTTCGTATTATTTTCAAATATGCTCGCATATCGAAACAATCGTTAACTTATGCGTTAACCAATACGATACATTACTAGCCCCATAAAAATGCAGATAAGCCCAAGGTCAATGAATACGCGTAACACATGGTAATTCGGCATATTGGAAATGGCGGTACTTAAAAAAGTCCGCTTGTTTATACAATTGCCCGTTAGCGACTGGCAAGGTGCTTCTTGCTCACATGCTTCCGCGTAAACATCGAAGGTTAGTCCAGAATTAAATGAACCGTGCGATTCCAGGTAATACAGGTTTTGTATTCTAAATTAACCTTTGTGCAAATAAAATTCACCCTTTCGCAAATCAATCACAATGAAATCCATTAACCCTTTCGGTACTAAAAACGACCACAGTCGTCCAGCGTTGAACGATCGCCGTTTACTAACGACGACTGTAGTCGGCCATAAAAATGTCGCATTAATTCATAACTTAAATTGAGCAGAGCATAGCCTGTTATCTCCTTGGTTACGGAGTATTGTTATGATGTTATAATGTTGTACGCGTTATAATTGTCCCGTAGAGTGTCAACGTATTCGTGGTTCGACTGTCCGTACGGCGAAAGCACCGTGACGGAAAACACAGCCGTATCGAAAAGGGTTATTTAACTTACATCCTTCAGCCATAATTTTCATATGAATAAAAGCGTAAGTATAAGCGTGTATACGTTCGGTAGTTCCAGTGTTAACTGTGCTAATAATAGTTAGATGCTTGATAATAATGTTCCAACAGGCAATTAATTGGTGGTAATGACAATCGTCATGTTTGCGATCTTGTTCCGTTAAATATAAACGTTAACGAGCGATACTCGAGGTTGGTAAATGCGATATTAACGGTGACGGTGCCTATGATCCGTATACTTATTACGATTATGTGACGAGAGGAAAGACACTAATTGAATGCCACGTTTATAACACGCCATGACCAACTAGTACTCGTGATTCTGGCTACCAGCCACATAACTCGAATTTCCAGGCATGCAAATAAATCGAGGAATAGGAAACAGGATCAATCTAACGTAAGGCGCGCGCACTCCACTGAGAAATAACCAAATATTCGGAAAACTTACGAGAATTTGTCAGTTGTGTGTGAGATTTTTCAACGAGATTGTGAAGAGACAGTAATATAGAGACAACTAATTCTATAGCACACCATTTTTAGGTACGATGGTCCACGTGTTTCTAAAAAATGGGATTAAAGTTAGACGCGATTTACATGCATTGTAGGCATCTGCCGCTGTACGATGTAAAGTTAGCTGAAGGCGTAACGCTCCTGCCTCGCAGCGCGCGGATCGGATTCAGCTAACGTCACGTTGTACGGCGAAAGATGCATGAATGTATGGAAATCGCGTCTAATTTTAAACCCTTTTTGGAAAAACGCGTGGGCCATCGCACTTTAAAATTGTGTGCTATAGAATTAGTTGTGTTTATACTACGTCTCGTCAAAATATCGTTGGAAAATCTCACACACAACTGACAAACTCTCCTCGTAAGAAAAACATTCGTGTGAATATATCACATTTTGTAACTTCATCACCATTGTAACTTACGACTTGTTATGTTCAAACGCTTCCGATCCGAATATGCAGTTTTATATCATTTTAATATAATATCATTTTATTAATATGAAGGGTAATTGTATTGAAAAATATAAATTATTGTTTGATTCTATTACTTCTTTAATATCTTTGGACCGGAAAGTTTTGAAACATATTAAACAAATTTCGCTCGAAAATTTGTATTGTAGTATACAACGCGAATTCCTACAAGGCGCAAAAGATATTATAACGTATAACGCGCTACATAATAACATCCGGGAATTCCCAGATAACGTGATTTCATACAACGCGCTAAACATATTGCGACGGCTTTTTTTATACAACGTGATTCTCGTACAGCGCACTATATAATAACATGCGGGAATTCCCTGATAACGCGATTTCATACAACGCGTAACGTCTTAAACGCGCTACACGGGCGTCTACTGTACTCAAATTAAGGTAGAGATGCGGTAGAATTTAGCATTAGACATTAAATAATGAATTGCTATCTCCCTGGCAGAATAATTAACGAGAAGTGTAAGTTATGAGACATTTAACGATGTCAATAAGAACTATGCACCGATGTGGTGAAAGTTTTGCATGTATAGTTAACTCTGGGAAATAACTCCTAGCGCCGAGGCTATCCTGCATTCAGAATAAGTTTGCCTGCAGTTCGGACGAATTTCGTTCGTTGTGCGCAGGTATCCCGCCCCCATTCCCGGCTACGAACACGCTATTAGGCTTCGTCCCACTGTGACGTCACACAAGGCGGGACTAAAGCAGTGGTGGGAGGAAAAAGTAGGCGGGACTGCGCGAACTCTGGGACAATCTTATTCTGAATTCAGGATACTTGGAACGATAAAGCAAACTCGAGATTAAATAGTAAAATACAAGTTTCTCAATAAGCACTTTAGATTGCTTGGTACACCGCCAATTTAAGTATGGCTGGACAAATCAAAATTGTTTGGAATGCTAGAACATTATGTTGGGATATTCATTAGAAATGTAACAAGAATTTTTCCTTTCATAGTAGGAAAGCAATCTTGATTCGGAACTTGATAGAAAATTGTAATACATTATCCGTTTAATGGATATAATAGAAGTTTTTCCTTTCAAACGAGACATCAATCGTAAGAACATTTTAATTAATATACCTAGTTCTACATTCTTCATCTCAAAGAAAGCTAATAATGACGATTTTGTTTTTTTTAAATACCAGAGTTTCACTATTTAATCATTAACCTTAATGAACACGCATATCAGACACATGTCTTTCCCGACCTTAATTTGTTTTATAATCATAAATGTAATTAAATCTTGGAAGGAAAGTTAGGGAACCCGGAAATCCAAAAAATTCTGGAACTTTGCACCAACATAGATTATTTCATTCTGATTACGAATTTGTTTTCCGTTGGTTCCGAAAAGTGATATTTTCGTTTTCGGCGATTATCTCCACAACGACAATAGATAAAAAAAAGGTTAAGTAATAATTTTGATGGTAATGTTGGTCAACAAAAATAATCTTGAACGTTATGGTTCAAGAAGGTTCAAGAATAAAAGAAGGCATAAAACAAAAGGTCACGAGTTTAGTTGCCAAGCTACCATGTTCGAATACCAGAATCGATTCTTTGATAAACGAGTGTGTACGAGTTCTTTGACAGCGCAGCATAGATTGTTGAGTATCCGTGTATTATTGAGTTCGAGTAACTCTTGGTACCTAATGGCAACATAATTTAACCGTCACATAAATTCGTGGATGTCACTGTCGGTGGTTAAAGATCCAATCGTGCAGTCGAGTTTCATTGCATGCCGTAAGCGGAATTCCGAAGCGGCACGTGGCACGTTACGGTGGCGAATGCGCTGTGAATTTTCACGAAGCCGACACAAAGGAAGTCGCGCGGAATGCCATAAGTACGAGACGCGTAAATCGCTCAGCGCCTCTCTTGCGTGTAAAGGTGCACACCACTGGATAAATATAGAACAACTCTAGAAATATGTCTTTCAGGCTATACTTAAAATTCTCGCTTCCGTTGTACTTGCAAGGGAACTTAGGTACCTTTAACACGTTGAGCGCCGCGCTGAAATCCGTGTTATAGGGAACTTCGCAATACGCGTCCGTAACGTCTATATAACGTCTAAAAATTATGCTGTTTAATACCTTGAGCGCCGACATAGGACTTGCTGGAACGAAATGCGACGTCGACTCACGCTCGACATAGGACTTGCTGGAACGATGTGTGGCGTCGAGTCGCGCTCGACATTATAGACTTGCTGGGCCGAAATGTGATGTCGAGTCACGCTCGACATAGGACCGCAAAGGGCTACAATCCTAATCTGGACGTAGTATCAGATCAGCGATGTGTAATGTACTATATATAATAGGTTGTGGCTATTGCGAGGTACATGCAATCTGTTCCTGTACCAGATAAATTTGCGTCTTTTATTGAAGTCCCACTTGGGATTAATAAAAGGGCCTACAAAGAGCCAATAAAAGGGCAAATAGTACCATCTGTTGCAGGGAAGACCCTTCGAGCAGTGTCGCTCGTGAATGGAACCCACGGATGTTACTTAATCAACCCCCGAAGTTAACTATGGCAGATGACGTTACATACTCTGATTTATAACATTTGTATAATATTTAGGAAAAAATATCAAAGAAAAACAATATTTATAAAAGTATCATGTATTTACGACTTGATTACGCCTTGGTGGTCTATTTTTTACAGTTTTGTCGTATGATTTCTAACTTGTACGTCACTTAACAACTTCCTGAAGCGAAGTTTGAGATCTTCAAAATGGCGGCGGGACATTCGCTGTCGTAAAAGATCCAATAGTATCAATTTTTGCACGTTGCCGTCCGGCGACGGCATTTTGGTGCCGCTTTCAAGATTGCAAATGCCGATGGCACGTTACTTATTGTTGTTTTTCTCAAATTTTCTTATTAGCTTACATTTATTTACATACAGCCTCAGAATTTCGCGTAAATGGGGCAACAGGATCAAGAGATCTTGTGCTTTTTATGTTTCACTACAATATATTGTAATTACAATATTAACGATCCCGCGAAAAGTGCCGGCGACGGATAAAAGTATTTCTATCACAGGTGCGGACGTCAATGTTAATACGAACGAAAACGTGTTCTCAAATTTTTCTTGAAGATTGTTACGCAACATACATGGATATCGCGTAGAATGTAAGTTATTGTCGTTTAAGACTAGAAATACTTTAAGTAACACCGAAGCATTGCGATAAAACAGCTCGAGTTACCACAGAATGAATTCTAATACCGGCTGTAAAGTTTTTACGACATTAATGCCAGGCTTAATGCCAGTGGTGCAACATTTGCGCGAAAAATCTCTTCGTAACAATCGAGAGGAGTATCAATCTACAGGGTGTCATATGGCAAGTTGGTACTATATGCACCTGGTGGAAGTTCGGTTGCCGACAACATACGCGTACAATGCGGAAAACGTTTGCAGAAACTGACCTATTTCTTTAGAAACGTTCAGAATTCGCTTGTTAGATTCTACATGAAATACTGAATCGAAAATATACAATACAATTTTGTTGTACGAGATTTTGTTTTCGAGAAAAATGGCTTTGAGGATTTCAAATTTCTTCGAATTTCAAGAGGAACATTTTCCAATAATTTCGGCAGTATAAACTTTCAAAGCCATTTTTCTCGGAAATAAAGTCTCGTACAAAAAAATTGTGTTGTATATTTTCGATTCAGTATTTCATGTAGAATCCAACAAGCGAGTTCTCAACGTTTCTAAAAAAATAGGTCAGTTTCTGTAAACGTTTTCCGCATTTTACGCGGATGTTGCCGGCAATCAGAGTTCCAACCAGGTGCAACAACATAAACAAGAAAGCGCATATAGTATTCACTTGCCATATCGCGACTTATCCGCCAGTTACATGACACCCTGTATATCGAAAGGCTTCAGCCACAAATGTCAGTGAAACTCGAAAGATTCTTCTGAAAATGTCATCCTACTTCGTTGATCTGTCTAAAGATTTCTTCCTGTAAAGAAGTAAAGGCTCGATCGCGCCATTCCATACTTTAATCGTTTCTAGAAATCGTGACATTAGAAACTCTCCTTGAGAATGCTGTGTAGATTGTAGATACATTTAGTCCAACATCATTAGATTCTCATCCTTTAGAAACAATAAGCTTCTCGTAATTGTAGGTTAACTTTAAACAGATCCTTTATTGGATTTCTGTACAGAGTCTAATTTTTAACCCCTTTACATACAAAGACGTCTGGGATACGTCAGCTGTTTATTATGTCACCGTAAACATTGACGTCTCAGAGACGACAAGTGCGTGCAAAGGGTTAATGTCGCCACTCAGTCGCCCCTCAGTCGAATTACAGCAATAAACTGATTGGCGACTGAGAGTCGCCTCTAGAGCGCAAAAGGGTAATAGTAAGAAGACAAAAATGAAATAGAATTCTATTCTCCAAAATGATTTAAAGAAAGAGTGGTAGTAGTACTTACTTAGAGGATAAGCTGACATTTTTCGTAGCAAATAGCGTAAAAAGCGGAACGTTGTTACCTGTAGAATGGTAAACTAATCTTTTATACATAAAAAGAGCTGAGAAACAGGATAGGAAAAACTGCTGCGCGATATTCGCACCGTGACGGCATTAGAATCTGGAATTACATTCGAATTCAATTTGTTGTACTCTGAATATTATACTGATAGCGTCAGTGAAATGCTTGGTCTCTTTCCGAGGCAATTCGACTGCGTACACTCCGCTTAGAATTATTCGAACGGCATTGGTTTTAACCTTTTGCACTCGAGCGGCGACTCTCAATCGCCACTCGGTTCATTATGGGAATCCGAAAGGTGTCAATCGCCACTCGGTTCATTATGGGAATCCGAAAGGTGTCAATCGCTACTCGGTTCATTTTGGGAATCCGAATGGCGACTCTCAATCGCCATGCTGTTTATTACGGCAATTCGAGAGGCGCCGCTCAGTCGCCACATAGTTTCTTGCGCGAGTCTAGAGGCGATTCTAAGTCACCACTCAGTTTTTACGGCAATTCGAGAGGCGTCTTTTAGTCGCCACTTAGTTTCCTGCGGTAATCTAGAAGCGATTCTAAGTCGCCACTTGGTTTTCTAACCAATTTAAAATTCGTATATTTCATACGTGGATGACTTAACCTAAGTAATTAACCCTTTGCACTCGGAAGGCGATTCTCAGTCGCCACTCAGTTTATTGCGACAACTTTCAATCGCCACGTAATTTATCGCGGCAACTCGGAAGCACATTCTCAGTTGCCACTCATTGTCAGTTTACCGCGGCGACTCTCAGTCGCACCCCAAGTGAAGAGGTTTAAACTCTACTCCTCAGTTTTCGCTGTCTTAATTACCAGGGATATCTTAACGAGCAATAAAATAATAAAAAAATAAAGAAACTTAAACTCTGTCGTCCGAATACTTTTGGGCGGTAGTGTATATTCTCAACTGATATTTCTCGAAAATGTATCAGATACGTGAATGTAGGTCGAACAAGGAGAGCATGCATAAGCGATATCTCGCAGCTTAAGTGATTTTTCGTGAATCTCCATGCAACTCGCAGCTGTGACTTTCCCCGATTGACCTAATAGTTGTTCTTGTCGCGATATGGCAAGTTGGCACTACATACACTTTCTTGTTTATATTGTTGCACCTGGTGCAACTCTGATTACTGACAACATCCGCGTACAATGCGGAAATCGTTTGCACAAACTGATCTATTTTTTTCGAAACAAAGTGGAAGCAAATAGTTTCGAATCCATATAAACTTGAATGATATTTGTTCGCAAAATTTGTTAGAAACAGTAACCTTTCTAATTGTAATAATAAAGTATGAAGAATAGCACGCACGTAAATCAGTATGAAAGTATAATGTCGAAGTTGCGCAAAGTGTCCGGGTTACGTAAGAAGAGCCCAGGGGCACTTCAGGTGTGGCACTGGAGAGATATGACGGCGAAAAGGGTTACGAGAAAGGTTGAATAGAGAGGTTAGGTTGGTACAAGATAGGATCGTGAGAGAAAAGCGCTGATGTGTACGGGAAAGGTTGAAACGAAAGGGGAGAATGCGCTGTGAGATATGTGACGGGTTATCGAGAGCGGATCGAATCTGGAGAATTTGATATACAGATATAATAATAGAGTTGAGCCATATTTGTATTACTGTCAACTATTACAGTTAACGTTAAAGCCATCTGCTACAACTGGAGTCCATTTTAATGTCGCCCTAAGTCGCCTAAGTCGCCACTCAAATCGCCAGAATAAACTCAGTGGCGACTGTGAATCGCTTCCCAACGGGATCAGATTTACTCTACTCATTGTCAGTATTAAGGTTTACTTCAATTACTTTTTGTTATTGAATTTGAAATCACCGACAGTTGGAGTAAATCTGGTTAAAATTCGCTGGTGTACGAATACTTTTTACACTCACTTTATATAAGAAGTTGTTTTTATTAGACTAATAATATAATGGAATATACCTAATCTTACGCAACATCCGTGATTAATTAGGCGGTTAAAGTTTGATTTCCAAGGCGCGATTCTACTTGTTAGGCTCCCATTCACAAGGAGATCTTGCGAACTTAATGGGCGCGCAAGTGGAAACAGCCATACTAATCGTAAGTAATTCTGTTTACACGGCTAGGTGCACTTTCACGTGGAAGAATAATTCCTATCATACTTTTACATAGCAATGTAGGAATTGTGATAGGACCTGATTGTTGACTAAACAGTTATTTGCAATAAACCCTTTGGACTCGGAGGGCGACTCTCAGTCGCCACTCAGTTTCTTGCTCTAATTCGGGTGGTGACTGAGAGGCAACATTAATCCTTTGCACTTGAAAGCGACTCTCAGTGGCCACTCAGTTTCTTGCGGTAATTGGACTAGCGAATCAGAGGCGACACTAACACTTTGCACTCGGAGGCGATTCTCAGTCGCCATTCAGGTTATTGCGGCAACTCGAGTAGGGACTGAGAGGCGACATTAAAATTGACTCCAGTTGTAATAGAACTGCTGAAAATCTTCCCCGGTTCTATTACAAATGGAGTCAATTTTAATGTCGCGTTCCTCTCGCCTCTCAGTCGCCACTCAAATCGCGGGAATAAACTGAGTGGCGACTGCGAACCGCCTCCGAGTGCAACCGGTTAATATACAAAAGTACGAATGTAAAGATCTGACAAAGGAATCTGCACTACCGACAAACAACTCAGTTGTGTGTGCGATTTTCCAACGAGATTTTTAAGAGACGTAGTATAGACACAACTAATTCTATGGCTCACAATTTTTAGTTGCGATGGTCCACGTGTTTTTCAAAAAAGAAGTTTAAAATTAGACGCGGTTTCCATACATTCATGCATCTTTCGTTGTACAACGTGAAGTTGGCTGAATTCGGGTCCACGTGCTGTTAGCGGCAGCGGTGTGCGTTCCGTTAACTTCAAATTGTGTAGTGCAAGATGCATAAATGTGAAAGTTCTGTAGTAGATAAAACAAATTACAGCCGAAATCTGAAAGTTTAACAGTAAACAACCATCTTTTTCCGTTAAAAATGTGGATCGTAATTAACATACTCAATAAACTACTAGCGAAGCGGTTTTTATTATTAAATGTATTTCAACATTTTACAGCCGGGATGGTTATGCGTTTCCGCTAACTTCACGTTGTACAATGAAAATGTACAATAAATGCATGGAAATCGCGTCTAATTTGAAACCCCTTTTTAAAAACGCGTGGGCCATCGAATCTAAAAATTGTGTGCTATAGAATTAGTTGTGTCTACACTAACTACGTCTCTTCGAAATCACGCACACAATTGACTGCAAGATTTTTCATTATATTTTATAAACTCAATTCAATGATGTAAGTGAAAAAGTTGTCTTTTATGTCTTGCGAGATCGCTGAGAGATTTGAGCGCAAGCGCGTTTAATCGTTTCTTCCACGTGGAAGTATACTTTCTCTGGTACCTCACAGATTTCTCGGAGAAACTAAAAAAGCTTCTTTCTCTTTTTATTTTTATGCGGGGCGCATTATGCGCGTGGAGAGCGAGTACTTCCTTTATAATGAACGAGATCTCTCTTCATTTAAGAGTTAACCCCTTGCTGTATAATATCGAGTGGAACTTGTGGTATGGATTTTGAGCCAAACACGAGAAGCACGAATCAGATTCGTGTTTAGGATTTCAAGTCAAACGGGAGAAGCACGAGTCAGACTCGTTTTTCGGATTTCGAGTCAAGCACGAGAAGCACGAGAAGCACGAGTCAGATTCGTGTTTAGGATTTCAAGTCAAACGGGAGAAGCACGAGTCAGACTCATGTTTCGGATTTCAGGCCAAACACGAGATGAAACACGATATTTTTACTCGCAGAGCATGAATGATTTGCTGATTTGATTTCGGCATCATTTTTAAAACAGTTATTTGCAAGGAAGTTTGGCATTGATAAAAACAAGGTGGTAATCAGAAGGAAACAGATCAGGACTGTAAGGAGGATGAGGTAAAACTTCCCATTCGACATCCTTTATTTTTTGGCGAGTCGTAGAAGCAATATTAGGACGTGCGTTGTCATGTATTATAATTCATTCTTTCCGAGTAAAACACTAGAGTTTGACCAAAAAGGAATGTACAAGCTTGTAGAACGTTGGAAAAGAGTTGTAGAAATAAATGATGTCAAATAAAATTACTTCGTCAAATAAAATTACTTTCCAGAATGTCCAGAGTATTTGAATTTTGATTTCAAAATCCGCAAGAACTTTTTCCGGCATCTAATACAAACAATGTTTACTTCACGATGAAAAACTGCAGCGCATAATATGTAGATTTTTACTGTTGCAATATATCCTTTATTTATCCTTCTCTTTAATTGATAGTTTCGAGAGCAGGAAGTGGAAAGTGTATTAAAAAGAGAGGAGATTGTGATTATTAATTTCATGGAAAGTCCTAAGGGAAATGCACTTTAACGGGATTTCGAGGTCCGTTAAGAATTCCGCGTTCCACCTTTCTGCTTTCCACTACAGAACCACTCGCCGGTTCCGTGCTGGACGAGGCCATGGATATTTAGTACGTCAACTATTAATTTCTCACGATTCCACGTCCGGACAATGTGGTAATTAGCGACTTCATGTATGACGTCGTTAAACAGGTTGGTTACTTTGCGTTTCCGTTTTGCTCGGTTAATTTTGTCGTGATTATATACGTAGTCTTGCGAGGGGAGAAAGCATCTCCATTAAAATGCTCTTATTTATTTATATACAGCTTTTGCACTGCAAATTAACCCTTTTGCGGATCATCTTCACCTTTTTGCATTACAAATTAACCATTTTGCAGGTCATATTCACATTTTTGCACATTGTTGCACATTGTTGCACATTGTTAAAACTTCCGAGATTTCTTGCATTACTGATTTTGTTTTTGCTTTTTTTGCTTCACCGCATAACTTCCAAACCGCATTAAAAACGATACGCATAAAAGGAGACTCGACAGTATATCGTTGACCCCGTTTCCTGGTTTCTGCTAAAATTCATCGTTTTCTGATCAAATCGAACGCGGACATTTTCTAACGGAATCACTTTCACGCGACCTTGGAGACCTAACCTCGAAGAGAAACGGCACATTTAAAAGTGAAGGAACACTGTCGACCGTGCATGCAAATGCGCAAGAGAACTTAATTTAGTTTCTACTGGGCCTCACGATTTACTGCTGCACATTGCCATTGGTGCAGAGTTTCTGCCGTGACTACCAAGTATTCTAACCTAATCTAACAGTTTACACTCGAGTGGCGACTCTCAATCGCCACTTGGTTCATTATGGGAATCTGTAGGGCTATTCTCAATCGCCACTAAGTTTCTTGCGGAAGTCTAGAGGCGATTCGGAGTCGCCATTCAGTTTGTTGCGACAACTCTCAGTCGCCGCATAGTTTATCGCGGCAATTCTGAAGACGATTCTCACTACACTTTATCGCGGCGACTGGGAGTCGCCTCGCAAATGAAAATGGTTAATCTTCACTCCTAAATTGTTAGTTATTAGGTTTACGCTAATTATGAATAAAATAATCACAAAATAAATCAATTGTTCGAATTTCGTACAGAGTATTCGCACAGCAACGAATCTTAACAAAAACCTCGTAGAACGCAGTATATTTAAAACATTTTAACAAACAAATGATATGTACATATTCTTAGTGGTCTTCGCAATGAATTTCATGGAACAGAATGTTATTTATCCATATTTTTTATGGAAAAATTCACAATTTGTTTCATGCGGAAACAAAGTTCTGCGTGGTTTTTGTTAAAACTCGCTGCTGTGCAAATGCCTGTTACACTCACTGCATGTATTTGTATTATTGCTGTGCATCCACCGCACAATTATCTATTGCGCAGGCGTACACCATTTATTTATTATTACTTAATTATTATTCTTCTATCGTACGAATTCCAGATATTCTTTGAAGGCAGCCTATCTTAATAACATTGTCAGCGACTTAACTGTCTATGGATAACTGGGTCATTGTATCACCACGGAATTTCATTGTCAGGGTCAACGCTTGCGCACTACGCGCATAGATACACTACCGCTCAAAAGTATTCGAACCGCGACAGTTTAACACTAGACTACCAAAGGAGTCAAAATGAATTGTCGACCATTTTTAATTAAATTATTCGAATATATTATAGGGTATTGTTTGAGATTTAACATACTTTTATTTGATATAGATAACGCAAATAATTGAAACTATTAATGGACTTAAATCCTCCGGCTATAATTTATAAATACATAAATGTGTAAGCATAACTGAGTATATGTTCGGTAGTCTAATGTTAAGAAGTTTGCAGGTTAGGTTGTGAAAAAGTATTTGCATTAGCATCTACTGTTTAGGATGATAAAATGATAATGCTTACTAATTTGTTTATCTTGTTATTATTTATATAACAATATATGAAAGCGAAAATTTGGAGTAAAGTTTAAAACCTTTTCACTTGAGTGGCGACTAAGAGGCGCCGCGATAAACCGAGTGGCAACTTAGAATCGCCTTCCGAGTTGCTGCGATAAACTACTTGGCGACAGAGAATCGCCACCAGAGTACCGCAATAAACGGAGTGGCGACTGAGAATCGCCTCCAGATTGCCGCAAGAAACTAAGTGACGACTGAGCTATGCTTCTCGAAGTGCCATAATAAACAGCGTAGTGATTGAGAGTCGCCACTCATGTGCAAAGGCTTAACAGCCATGCCGTTCGAATAATTTTGAGCGGTAGTGTAGCCATGGAACTATCATCTTATCCTGTATAAGAAAATAATTAAGGTGCACCCAATTGGTTAGCATAAACAGGTCTTCGTGAACGTGAAATCGATATGTCAGTAGGTGAGGAATAGACCTGTCTAACCTCAAAAGATAGTTTCACTTTCGCGAAAAAATCCGGTAGAACAAGGCCGGTTTTGGAAAATCGATTACGACGAAAACTTTTGCGCTCTTGCTTTTCTCTGGAATCTAGTTCTATATCAAAAACCGGTTTTACCTGCTACCCTGCTTTGTGAATGCATAAAACAAGGGTGGGGAACCTTTTCACGTTGGAAGTTCGAATGAAGTTAGCCGCAATCACATAAGACTGCATTCAGTGTCGGAACAACAAATTTTGGGCCCCGTACTTAAAAATGCACACTATTTTGTAGAAATGTAATTACTATGCACATAATAATTTCAAAAAATGAGAACTATTTGTTCATTTTAAAATTAACTAATTTTGTAATGACTCTGTTTTGTCTGCTATTTAGCCCTTACGGCTTACTAATGTTTTAATTGTGTCGGTAAATCTGGGAAGATTATTACGTTGAATATTATTTTCTTCTTGCGTATTTTACATACGTTCATATTAACAATAAAATCAAAATCTAAGAAACGACAATGAGAGTTTCCGAAATCAACTGAGTGGCGACTGAGAATCGCCTCTAGAGTTCTGCCACAAACTGAGTGGAGTCTGGGAAATTATTTTCTTCTTGTGTATTTTAAATAGGTTCATATTAAAAATAAAATCAAAATATAAGAAACGACAATGAGAGTTGTCGTAACAAACTGAGTGGCGACTAAGCATCGCCTTCAAAGTACCGCACAAAATTGAGTGGCGACTGGGAATCGCCTTCAAAGTACCGCACAAAATTGAGTGGCGACTGGGAATCGCCATATTTGTAGATTATTTTTGTTGATCGGTAACATTATTCGAGAGCCCTTATTTTTGCGATTATTTTCATGCATACATTTATTATTTCATATGATTAAGTTTGTTTAATTGAAGTTTATAATGATGATCGCGAACTTAGTTGCCAACCTAAAGAGACAAAATTTTTTACAGTATGAAAAATTGATATTCAGGAAAGATCGTAGAGGAAATACCATAGAAATCGATTGGATGCAGAAAGTTCTATTAATAGCGCGGCTTAATCCGTTTCTCACTGTTCGTTTCATTAAGTTGGTACAGTTTACCAACTATACAGCTGTGGGAGAAAGAGACGAAGATTAAAGTTAACAGTCATTCGGGGTAATTGAATACTTTTACTGGATAAAAAACGCGCGGTTCTCCGGTAAAATACACGAAACAATTGTGAGTGAAGTGAATGTCCCAGAACGGAAACTGTCTTGGAGCAAGAATGCTTTCAAGTAACTGTAAGTTTCTTTAATGCGACAGGAGGTACACCTAATTCTCTTTTTATGCGGTAGATACGTTCCACAGAAATCCGTATGAAAAAAGGCACAAAAAAGGATATAGTTTTCTTTGCAAAATTGGAGATAATTTGTTGAGCACAAAAGAGATAACTTACATATAGTTAGTTGCTTTGTTTTCTTTATGCATAAAAGGATTTAACATTGGAACGGGAAAAGTTTTATTTGTAAAAATATAAAAAGAATGGAAATAAATGGATAAGCGCTATAGGTTGTTCAAACTTTCTAGATTTCCTGGGTCACTTATTTTTTCTGGATTTTTTGCTTCACCGCGTAACTTCAAAACCGCATTAAAAAGATACGCTTAAAAAAGACTCGACTGTGTTTGGACTGAATTTGGGAAGACCGCCATTAATTCCTAGTTGGTTGGCCGCCATTAATTCCTAGAACTACCAAAGGAGTCAAAATGACTTGTCCGCCATTTTTAAAATTGTATATACAGGTAACCCTCGTACAACACGGGAGTTAGGTTTCAGAGAAAGGTCGCGTTATAAAATCATGTCATGCGAGACTCGGATTACATGGACACGCGTTATGTCGAAGTCGCATTCTATAAGTGCCGCGTTATACGAGGATCGCTACACTTTATGAACCGCGTAGTATCGAAGCCGCGTTGTACGAGGGTTACCTGAATACACCTTAACCCTCGATTTACACGGTAGATTGGTGCCCGAAAGTGCCGTGTAAATTGAAATCGTGCAATTCGAACGCACATTTCACATTGAAAACAAATATATAATAAATTTCACAAATCCATATGAAACAGTATTATGTATGTTTTTCCAAAAATTAGAGTACATATTTTGAAATAAACATTCATTAATTCAAACAAGATGTACATAACATAATTGCAATTCGAATGCCGTGTAAATCGAGGGCTAATCGTAAGTGTATATGTTCGGTAGTTCTAGTGTTAATTAACCACCGGAACACGAGGCTTGTTACATGTGTGTATGTAATATGTACACCGTACACCATACACGGTGATCTAGTTGACAGACCAATGACATTGATGATACCGAAACCGGGTCATAGGAGAGCATAGCACTTTATTCGTCCAATGGGGACAGCCATTACGAAAGGTACCGTAGAAACTTTTAGTCGCGGAACATTCATTTACAGGACAGCGACTTTTCCCTCATTTTCCAACATATTACAATACAAGTGTATAACGAAAGTTACTTTTCATAGTTACTCTTAACAACCTTTTCGATACCGCTGTGTTTTTCGTCACTATGCTTTCGCCGAACGGACAGTCGAACCACGAATACGTTGACACTGTACCGGACAATTATAACGCTTATAACATTATAACAATACTCCGTAACTAAGGAGATAACAGGCTATGCTCTGCTCAGTCTAAGTTATGAATTAATGCGACATTTTTACGGGCGACTACAGTCGTCGTTAGTACACAGCAAGCGTCCAACGTCGGGCAACTATAGTCGTTGTTAGTATGAAAAGGTTAAATCATAAGAAAAGGTAAATCATTCATAACTTTAACCTGTTAACCGGGGAGTGCTTCCAAAGAATGACTATCAAAAATTGAAAATCGCCAAATAATCAATGCTTTTTAGCTCGGTGACTGCCATTGTATTCAATTGCGACACAATTTGGTGTCAACTACTGTCACGTTAAGAGTGCATCGTACAGAGTTAACGGTTTTCTGTTAGGACTCGTCGGAGAGAAAGGGTTAGGTGTTGTCGCAAATACTAGGTAATGTTGATTAAGACGATGATATTCTGCAAGAAAATGAGTAAAAATATGGAAGCGTGTTATATTTCGATATCAACTTGTTTACTAAATCTAATCGAAACTGTGAATGCGTTTTGAATCCACCATTCTGTTTATACACGGTGATTGTAAAATTAGTATACATTTTGTGCGTACACGTGTTTTATTGTGAAATATACAATATTAATTGAAAGTGTTATTGGAATGAATACAAAAATAGTGCATTTCAATGTGATGCCACTGCAGCTCTAGGCACTGGCCCCAGCGCTCTTCTGCAGCTCTAAACGCCCTGCCTAACATAGCTGGAGTGATTTCACCGACTGCTGCTCTGATTCGTTGTTTTAGTTGGCCAATTGCCTAGACCTGCAGGGTCATCACATTGAAATGCACTAATTTTGTATTCATTCAAGTAATACTTTCAATTGATATTGTATATTTCACAATAAAACACGTGTACGCACAAAATGTATACTAACTTTATGATCACCCTGTATAAACCGAAAGAGTTCCAGTTTGATATCTAATTTCGGGCATGCCGGGTACGACGTACGGGCTCAACAGCGAAAGGGTTAAGGAAGCCAAACTTCCGGCACCTCGGTTTCGTTATCAGTGAAAGTCACGAAGCATAAATGCGAATGCAAATGGTGCGATACCGTACCAGCAGAATCATTCGAAGCTAAAGCGAAGTGAACCAACGGCTTTCCATTTCTACCGACTGCAATTTTCCTTTTCTGAATGTAAACTCGCGCTTACAAGTACTGAAACAGCACTTAACATGCAATGCAAATAATAAGCATTGTATTCGTTTGCGGATATCGTGAATCGCCACGACGGTAACCCCCGTACAACGCGGTTTACAAATGGTGAGAGGTGCGCAATTGGTATCCGACTTTTTGGACTACTGAGGAGTCATTTTTAGTTGGACCACAGCGCTTGCAGTCCCCTCTACCTTTCCTTCCCCCGCTGCTTTATGTTCAAAATTCTGTGACGTCATCCAATGGGACTAAGCCAATAGCGTGTTCGGAAAAAGGATTGGTCGTGGGAACCTGCGCACAAGGAACGAAAGCTCGTCCGAGCTGTAGTCCGACTAAAAATGACTCATCAGTAGTCATACCTCAAATTGTAGGTCTCGACGAGTGCATCGTAAACGAAGCGATAAAAGGTGAAAATGAACTAGCCGCCTTGCAAATGACGGCGATCCTCGTATAACGCGACACTTGTACAATGCGACTTGGATATAACGCGTGCATGCAATCCGAGTCCCGCATAACGCGATTTTTATAACGCGACCTTTCTGTCAAACCTAGCTCGCGCGTTATACGAGGATTGGCTGTATTCGCATTATCTTCATTTTATGTTAACATACTTCGTGCCGCATCTGCCATTATATTTTCATGATACCGGCGGTTAAGTGATAACACGGAAACGACGTATTTTTACGTCACCCGCGCTAATATAGACCACCCCCCTTCGTTCCAAATACACATGTAAATATTTAAATCGAAAAACAAATTTATAGTTGTCTTCCCGTTAGAAAGGCAGACACCAAACATAACCTCTTTATTTCTTAACACTTTAACGGCCGCTGTCAGCTCTTATCGGCCGGTGACACGCACATGTGACATCGCACTACCACTTTTAGACCGACATTATATAAATAATTCGATATCGCAGATTTCACGTTTGTCTGTTTTGATGCATTTCAACTGTTTTTGCAACTTCCTTCCAATTCTTAGAATTGTCCATGTTTTTCAATTCTCAAAAAAGTTGCTTTTATTGATACGGAAGTATCTCACTACACGAGAAATGCCGGCGGGTAGCCCTGAGTCTTCGAGTCAAAGGGTCTAGCCGGGTAAGGTAGTCAAAAATGCCCCTAAACCAAATTGGACTTGCGATAGGTCATTCGATAGCTTATAAAAAAAAAACAATCTGTGCCAAGTTTCAACTTTGTATCTCGACTAGGGGGGGAGTAAAGGGCAAAAATCGAAAATCACGTTTTTGCCCAATTTCTTCGAACTCAGTAAATGAAAAATTTTGAAAAAAATCAGGAACACTTCAGTGAGTAAGGTACATATTATCGAATTTTTTCAGATTTTAATGTTGCAAATCCCAGCTGCGAAAAATAAAAAACGCAAAAAAAAGCCGAAAAATGCCGATTTTGTATTGAAGGAGTCCCGGATCAGCGTTTATATTTTTTGAGTAAATGTGTATTATTAATACTATTGCTCTCAATTTTTTTTAGATTTTTTGTTAAGGTGCGCCGTAGTTAAAAAAAATAAAAACCGGTTTTTTCGGCGTTTTTGCGTGTTAGATTGACTTATAGGGCGAACTTTCGTATTATTCTCTATTAAATAAGTGTTTGTGCAGTAATCAATGTTCTTGCATCCGGCAAAGGAATATAGGAATTAAGGAAACTAAATAAATAGAGAAAATTGGAATTACTGTGCTATTAGAGCCTAGAGCGTAAAGACTATTTTCAAGTGGTTCGGTGGTCCCGTGGTCCAAGCGTCAGGCTGTTGTAACGCTGCGGACTTTTTTTGTAGGTTCGCATCCCACTTAGGTTAATTTTTTTTTTCATTTTCTTGCAACATTAAAATCTGAAAAAATTCGATAATATGTACCTTACTCACTGAAGTGTTCCTGATTTTTTTCAAAATTTTTCATTTACTGAGTTCGAAGAAATTGGGCAAAAACGTGATTTTCGATTTTTGCCCTTTACTCCCCCCCTAGTCGAGATACAAAGTTGAAACTTGGCACAGATTGTTTTTTTTTTATAAGCTATCGAATGACCTATCGCAAGTCCAATTTGGTTTAGGGGCATTTTTGACTACCTTACCCGGCTAGACCCTTTGCGGCTGCCAGGGTGTTAAGTCTGCAGAGGTAGGTCAGGTATATTCAGTAAGTGATAATAGCTACATTGAAGCATTGCCGAAGAAATTAGTGTTAAACATTGCGGTCATCATACTTATCTTCTGGGACATGTGACATACTATGTAGCCGGCAACGGTGCAGTGTGTAAGGTATCCGACACACGCTTGAAGGTTCTCTACTTCGATTCTAGTCTCTGCGTTTTTCTCCTACCTTTTTGCACTCTTTAAATTACTGCGGTTGCGTAAGCATCAGCTACTAATCGGTAGAACTTAACCTTCTCTCTGTGTACAGTAGACTCCCATATAACGCGGTTTCTTACAAAGTCAATTCCTATAACGCGCCAAAGATATTGCGACTACTGTTTTTCATATAACACGATTCTTCGTGCAACGCGCCAAATAATAAAACGCAGGAATTACCTGTATTAAGAATTAAATCTGCTTTAGTTGAGCATTAGATTGTTTTCTTCATCGTATATATGCTATTTATGTTTAAAATACTGGCCTATTTGATAACACATACCAACAATCATATCAAATATGGCACTTTAGATTATGCGTGTTATACGAGAAAAATTCCTGTACAGCACGATTTCCTATAACACGAATTCATATAGCGCGTAACGCTATAGTCTACTGTACCTACTGATATTTTAAATTTAACCGTGTACTGGGGTGTAAATACACCCCATACATTTTCAGTGCACAATGTACGGAAAAAACTTTGGTTTTTAGTAATTATTTGTATAATTTTATTGATTTTTAAGAAGATTGGCATAAACAAATTAAAAGATTTGTTTTAGAACATACAAATCACAACGTTTCATACAAATAAAACGAAACTTACCCCTTGCACTCGGAGGCCATTCTCAGTCGCCGCTCAGTTTATTGCGACAATGCGAACGCCGATTAAGAGGCGACATTAAGATTTACTCCAGTTGTCGGTGATTTAAAATTCAGTAACAGAAAGTAAGCGGAATAAACCTTAATGCCGCCTCTCATTCGCCACTCGAATTTCCGCAAGAAACTGACGAGGCGACTGAGAGTCGCCTTTAGAGTGCCGCAATAAACAGAGTGGCGACTGAGAATCGCCTTAAGAGTACCGCAATAAATTGAGTGGCGACTGAGAATCGCCTGCAAAGTATCCCAATAAACTGAATGGCGACTGACAAACGCCTTCAGAATACCGCAAGAAATTGAGTAGCGACTGAGAATCGCCTCTCGAGTGCAAAGGGGTAATAATAAGAAGACAAAAATGAAATAGAATTCTATTCTCCAAAACGATTTCAAGAAGTACAGTCGAGGCTCTTTTTATGCGGTGGATACGTTCCACAGAAATTCCCGCGTAATAAAACCGCACTAAAAAGATATAGCTTTCCTGGTAAAATTAGAGATAATTTTTTGAGATACCATCAGCACAAAAGAGGTAATTTACACCTATTCAGTTGTTTTGTTTTGCGTATGCATAAAAAGATTTTCAATTAGAATGAGAATAGCTTTATTTGTGTGTGGGAATTATTCTTTTCTCTCTTAATTCCCAGCAAAAAGCATAAAATAACGAAAATAAATGGATAAGCGCGTTATGCTTTTAAAACTTTCCAGATTTCTTGGATTACTTATTTTATCTTGCTTCTTTGCTTCACCGCTAAACTTCAAAACCGCATTATAAAGATACGCATGTGCAAGAACAGACTCGACTGTATTGACAGTCCCGAAAAAAATCAGCGATTACCAGCTGCTGCCCTCTGTCCGTTGGTACCAATGATCCGCACACTGCTATGCTTATCGGAAAGTGGATCTTATATACAAGTCTCCGAGAAATGTTATCTTATCGAACTTATCCTCTGCGATTTTTTAATTCATGACTAATGCAATAAAACTCGGCCAATTCGTGCATTAAAAAAATGAATCTTACTCACTCTAGGCTTAGGTCTTCGAATCCATCCGATAACGTGATGTATGAGTAGCACTTATCCTTGATGTAAGAGAATTCCGCATGCTGCATTTCGCCGACCCTTTCACTAAAAAACAAACTTGCTTTGTATCAAAACGTCATTAATACCTGAAGAGTCGTGCGAAGCATAAGTCATTCATGAATAATTTTTAAGTTTTCTATACCAGCATTTCTAAACCGGTCGTACGCGTGCTGCTATTGGTGGGAAGTAGAGCACGGCTTGGTTATCAGTCAATAAGTTAACAAAGTTTGCACTTTTAAACCATTGTTTCTGATTAATTAGAAAACATTGCGCTCTACGTTGCAAGAATGTTACGTAGAAGTATTGCAATAATCTCAGACTTTTTTGGGATTTTGACTTGGATTTTTAACTAGGATTTGACTTCTTGTGATTTTAACTTGGATTTTGATCTGGCATTTGACTTTTTGGAATTTTGATCTCGGATTTGACTTTTTTGGGTTTTGACTCGGATTTTGATCTGTGATTTGACTTTTTGGGATTTTAACTTGGATTTTGATATGGGATTTGACTATTGAAGGCAATTGAAGTTAGACTGATTTTTTAAATGATTACTTAAACGCACTGAAAAAGGAGAAAATCTTTGCGTGTACTTTAATGTTTATCATTACAACGAAAAAATCAAATGAAATCAATAATACGGATAGACGAGTATGTAACTTCATAGTTACATGGAGCTATAGAGGGTTAAAGAGAATCAAACATCCTTGTAAGAAAATGCACCAACAGGATGTAAAAGGCCCTCGTCACTGTAATGAACAATTCATGAAATACAATGATCGCCCCATCCTTCGCAAACCTAACCTCTTACATAATACGCGTCTAGAACCTAAATGAGTTTAATTGGTACTCGCATTGTTTTTCAAGCGAATGAAGACATGAAAAGGGTTCGTATAAAGACAGTATACTTTGCATAGTACTGACAAGGAAAGTAATGGAACCCGAAAACTCCAAAAATTCTGAAACTTTGCACAAACATAGAGTAATTCATCCTGATTACGAAGCTACTGTGGGTTGGTGCCCAAAAATGGTTTAAAGAGGTGCAATCATCCCTCAAAGAAAAAGTGATTTTTGCATTTTTTGTTATTATCTCCAAAACGAAAAGAGATATTGAAAAAAGTTAAGTCACAATTTTCATGTTACTTTGGGTGCTACAAAAATGCGTTACAAATTTAAAAAAACAATATCTTTTTTGACGCATTCTTGCGGCAATTCGAGTGGCGACTGAGAGTCGCCTCGGGGTGCAAAGGGTTAATATTGGCTACTTTTCCCTTGCAATATAAGTGTTACTTAAATAAAACCCTTCAGATCTAAAAAGAAACTAGGTCTCAACAGAAAACTAAATACGCGAGTCTATTCATCTTAAATGCATGACTTCAGATCGATACATGCAATATGGCTGCCAACTTTGCAGACAACGTTGCAACGAAAAGTGAACCGGGACAGATCTGTTGAACGTAGATAAATATATTCTTGTCGCATTACGAAGGTAATTTTTGTTGGTGCCAAAAAAACGGTTTTAAGGGGTGAAATCATTGATTGAAGAAGAAGTAATTTCTTTGTTTTCGACGATTATCTTCGAAACATTCTACAGTCAATCTGAATTTAAATGAATTTAAAAAATTGTTTAGTAAATATGTATCTAGAAAAGAGGTCTCCTCACCGATTTCGCTGATCTTGAAATATGTTGTCAATGTCAATATTCTGAACAACTTTTTCCTGTGCATATGGCCGCTGCACGGCTTGGGTTTCGGATATACAGAGGAAAATACGTACTATAACTGCCGCTTGCGCACTTCACTCTAGCGTTGCCTACCGCCTCAAGTCGGTCGGACATAGATTTAGCCCAAACCCAAATGGTTCATTAATCTCTCTTTTTTATTAATATTAAAAATGATTATCATCAATGAGTTAAGTTGTGTTTGGGCTGTATAAAAATACGGTTGCCGTTAGGCAACCGCGTACGCCAGAATGAAGTGTACTCGTAACCCAAGTTTTTTGCGAATATCTCTGAAACTAAGGCCGAGCGGCGGTCAGAGTCTCGCAACAAACTGAGTGGCGACTGAGGATCGCTTCTAGAGTTCCGTAACAAACTCGGTGGCGACCGAGAGTCGCCTCTCGAGTGCAAAGAGTTAAACAATAATTTTGTGGCTATGTTTATGTCGACGTACAATCCCGCTCAAAAGTTTGGAGTTTTTCGACAAAAGACCTGAGAAGTTCTGGGAGGATGGAATCTTCAAGTTACGTGAAAAATGGTTTAGCAACAAAACGGTGCATACATAATTGAATAAACATATATCGACATAGAAAAATGTTGCCTTCGAATTGTCCTTAAAAATCAGCTCGAAAACCCAATATTTATCAAATTAAAAGTGTCGCATTATGAATAAAATTTCTTCTTGTTTTTGGACAACGAAAACCACACGAACTTTCTTGGGCACGTAATAGTTTCCTTAGATTCGCGTTTAACGAAAAAAGTTAGCTTATGGAGGATTAAAGCGCGGAATAGCATTCGTCGCGTTTATGATCCTACGATAATACCGTATCATGTTTGACAACATGTTATGTTTCTGATATAATCATCAGATATTGTCATCAATGAACATAAAAAATCCAATGAAATTGATGCGGATTATTTCGAAGTACCAACGTGTATAAAACTTGGATAACGATTAGTTGAAGGAAGATTCTTGATTGCTGTATTACAAAACAATTGATTACTTTCCGGTACCCCGAACATAATAACACGAATATAGTTAATAATTGAAGACTCCGCGTAAAAAACACTGAAAGTGCCAGAATTTAAAAATTTGTGTATAATCTCTAAATGTTCTACATACCATGATAATACTGTAGTATACAATTTTAGTACAATCACCCATAAGTATATTCGCGACCGGGAAAGTAGTCCTACGTCATTTCCAATTCTTCAGAATGCCGGTAACGTAGTTCTACGTCATTTTAAATTTGTTAACTGAATACTGGCAACGTAGTCCTAATCATTTCAAAATTGGCACTCCTGCTAGCCGTGAGGCTTATATATCACAGCAGATAGCCGAATACAATTTTCATTTGTCTAATAAATATATGAACATTCAATAAATAAGTGAACAATAATATTGCAATTATCCAAACTATAATAATATCGCTGAATATAGTTAATATAGCAGTATCAACTTGCACTTGTAATATTGAATTTCTTTTGAATTTTAAACAACAAATGATTACAAACGTGATGTTTGGAAGCAATATTTTTTCACACCTATTCACACCTATTTAAATAGCGGAACCCTGCGGTATTCAGCTACAGATTTTTGAAAATTGTGCGCAGTATTCAGCTAAGAGTCTCATCTCAAAACCGCCGGTAGCGAATGTGTTAAAGTAATTATTGAATCGTATTGTTATTTGTCTGTCATCACGTGACGTCATGAAACCTCTGCCAGTTTGTAACGCGGAAGTTGATCGTGCTCGTAAGAGCTTGATATAGCTCTGTTAAATTAGATCTTAATTACAACTTACTCCTCGTTAAGTGCAGAGGACAATATCCTCGACATCCGCCGTTAACAATTACTTCTACAATGCGTAAAAAACTGTAGACACTGGACACGCACCGAAGCACTCCAACGTCGCTTTGGACTGTTACTGAATTAACGAGTTACTCTTCAACATATATATACGTCGCACATATATACTTCATACATACATATATGTATACCACGGACTGCGGCTGATAAGATCATTCGTTGTGATAGTGAGTCTTGGTATTTCACGGACTTATGAGAAGTACATGTAGCGGCATTAACCCTTTACACTCGAGTGGGGATATTAAGTTATACTAATAACTAATTATAAATATATAGAATATAAATTAGAGGTAAAGTTTTGTTGAAATGATTGGGAGTTAGGTTTTTACCTCCCGTCCTCCGCGGAGGGCGGGTCTCGAAGCAGCCTCCTCCACGTGGTGGGACCTGGGCAATCAGAATTATTTATCGTGTAATAATGACACGAAAATGATTTTAAGGCATTATCTTATAGTATCGAATTTATGTAGAGTTATAGTAGTTGAAGCTCGTATTATTTCGTATCCCTTTACGGAACAAGTACCAGCATTATAATTTAGTTGTCGGTCTTATTAAGCCATAAACAATTTCGAGTTAATCGGCTGCGGGTTATTTTACATTTATAAGTGAATGAACATTTAATTTATAAATGTAAAATAACCAATCCATAACATTGGTAAACTGTGGATTCGTTATTGTGGGCGAATTAAATTTACTATTTATCCACCATCAAATTGGTTCATTTAGGAGTAAAACTGGCGAATTCGAAATTTTAACTAATCCTGAAGGCACCCCTTCTCATTATTGTGATTTCGGGTCGACGCATTTTTTGACCGAAAAAAATTGTTAGTTCACGTCTTTCGACCCAAGATCATCCTAGAACATGTTTATACATCATCTGTAATCGATTTGGGCCATTTAAAACTGACTTTGGCGACTTTGATTTTTTGACGATTTTTTAAAGTGTTTGTCGTCATTTAATTAATGCAGAACTGTTAAGGCACGTAGTTCACAGTTTTTTTTACTCATTTCCGCAGAGGGCACTTTATGTTGCCGTCTGTGGTCGAATATCACAACGTCGGTATGTTATTGACTGGAATCTGTTAAGGCACCGACAAGATATAATTGCATAGACCAAGCACGCAATGCGATCAGAAATTTCAGTGTTATAAAATAGATATAAAACAGCTGTTTTTTTATATTTTTAGTCCTAAAAATACAAAAATTAAACATGGAATTATGTTTTCAAAAACTCTTACAACTGTGAGCACACATATCACTCGACGTTCAAAAGAAAATTTATGGCAAATACCAGAAAATGTAAAAATAACAATAATCTACGTACAATTTGGAAAATAATATTAATTTTATTACTCAACACGCTAAAATTCTGATAAACGAATAATTCCATAAGCTTAAATCACGTTTTATTATGCGACTCGAACGAATATTAATTACCCTATATGGCCAAATGAGGTCGTAAGATGCGAATAAGAACAAATATAGCGTTAATTAAACAACTTCAACTTACTATTTTATATCCGTAATTTTAGTTAATTCAATCATATACGTGCCAAGTGGAACATGCAATTGTGTGATAAATTGTTAATTAAAAAATCAAGTTGCTTGTATGGATTTAAAAACAAATACTTCCTTTTAATACGTTTTCGGAACCTAACCCCCCTTTTTGTACTTGCTCTGGGTTTTATAACACGGTTTCAGACAACACGGCATATTCTGGGAACCTATCTACCGTGTTGTAGGAGGGTTACCTGTAATATAGTTTAGGCCTACGGTCCGCGCTTAGCCTTACATTTGGCATTTTGAGTCACTTTGTTTTTATTCTTTTTTAAAAGTAACATTGCGAAAACGTAACGTTAGAAAATCCTGTATTTTCCCATTTTCTGAACTGAACATGCAATGATTTTCAATGATATCATTATTTATGAAGATTACGCCCTATTTTCAATAAGATTCCGTAGAATTATGAGATAAATATACATTTATTTACAAGTTGGAAAACAATTTAATGTTGTAAACGATTCGAATGTGTTTGCGAATATTCATTATTCTAGATTTTGAGTACTTCAGAGAACACACTGAATGCCGTTATTAATGACTTTGCATGTCATTAATTTGTTTAATAGCTTGTTTCGATCTAACTCGCAATAATATTTCAAAGAAACCGTGCATTTTCTGTCGGAGATTTCGTCGTACATATTCTATTGTACATTAAATCTTAATTTAAGCACCATTTAACAATTTATTTCGAGTAGATGGTAATTAATGAAGCGTCAAATTGCAAGATTGTGTACAGATTGATCAAATTTATACGAATTCAAGTACTTCAAACGTTAATTAACATTCTAAGCTCGTTATATGAACAATTTTAGCTTTAAGCAAGCTTATTCTATGTTCATACGCAATAATTTAAATGAATAGGGCTAAAATGTAAGATATATTCATTAACGAGCTATGTATTATTTGTTAATTACTCGTTGAAATTAATTATTTAAGAAATATTCACATGTATAACGTCATTCTGTATGGTGTTATATGTGTGAGGAGGTAAGATAGTTCACACCTACGAAGGACTTAAGTAGGATAGTAGCGTCGCTGTGCTCTGTTCGTCGGCTCCCCACTCTCGAGCATGCGGAGCTTAGGCGCGGGGTGTGGTAAAGTCTCTCGCCGGTCGTTCCTAGAGTAGTGCGGACGTGTTGTCAGCGTGCTCCGATTTTACGGTTTTTATTCCTCCAAATTTTTACTTTTTCGTTTCGAAACGTGTTTCCACAAGTGCCACGAAGTATCCTCGGCTCGGTTTCAGAGTTTTTTTTATAATTAATTAGTAAATTTTCGAGTTATTTGTCGTAGCGTCACTTTCTTCGCGACGTACTTTGCAAGCTTCGTGCTCCGGGATCTTACATTTTGCATTTGCAAGTATTTTCGTCGTTTTAATATCAATTAGAGCTCGATTTCTGTAGATTTTGCGAAATTAACTTCCACATTTTCGTGTGGAGGATGGTAGATAGCCAACTACGCAGTTCAACGAGATGGTTTGGTTTGTATTACTACGTGACCTTTCGAAGTCAAATCTTTTCGTGGCGCAGTTACGGTGGCGACATTCTCTCTCTCTTTTTCGCTTGAACTTCTTTCCACGATGTTCCGTGTGAAAACTTTTCAATCTCGTTTCTCTTTCTAACTTTGATCCGTGATTAATATCATTCTTATTCCCGATAATTAATTTTAATAATCCGTACTTCTATATACCAGCAGTGTACTAGTACTTTAATATTTGTCTGTGAAATAATCGTCGAATTTTTTACCGATATTATTTATCGCAAACACGGAATCGAATCGCTTCGATTTTCGTTATCTGTGTTTGTTTCATCGAAATTTCACTCTCTTCAGGTGTCACTGTATTTCATTTGGAGTTCGTTCACTCCTTTTTTTCGTTGTTCGATATTCGTTCATCCGTTGTATAAACATATAAAGGGCTGAAAATTCCACTCAAAGTGCGTGTCTAATATGCAATTGTATTCTTTACTGCAATTTTTGCGCACATAAACCTGATTTCCGTACGTCTTCTCAAGAAACTTTAATCTTGCCAATTTGAGTTGCTTGAAAAACGAGGATGCCGGTTTATTTCCTCATTTAAAACTTTGGCTATTGTACTCGATTTTGGTTACGACTATAGTCATCCACCATGAATTGAAAATATATTTAATATTATAATATGTGCGATACTTTTTGTATTACATGTATTGTGGTATTCTATTGTATTTTCAACGTTTATTAAAGACTTTCATTTTTATTGACATTGATAGAACCGAACAAACGCTTGGCTTGAATATTTCTTGTGTTTAATATTTCTTCTTTCCAGCAATTTTTTGATCGCGCGCAATGCGATCTTAGAGTCACTTGCTTCCGAAAAAAAGTTCGCGGAAATTAGAGTCAGTGTTGTTCGCCGGAAATAATTGTACGGTCGCGATGTTAGTATTTAGAGTTATAAAAATCTTTTGCAATTTGCTCGTCCTCGATAATTAGAGTCAAAAGGCGATTCCTGCGGAGAGGATCTCCATCGGGCATGGCTGCAGCGAAGGGACCGGTAAGTTTCAAAATTCCTATTTAATTTGTATTTTTCAATTGTAATTTTCCTGTAATAAAATATTTGTTAATTCAGTCTTTCATTATATTTGGTATTTTGATGAATGTTGTCTCATGATGGATTCCTTCTCTCTTGTTACAGGATTCATCAGTGTGTGCATAAAATATCGCGAGATAGGGAGTGCATCTTTTTTCGCCGGAGAAAATTGAGTCGGTCGCGACTTATACCTTGCTGAATAATAGACTCTAAAATTCGTTTCGCGAGTGTTAACTTCAAGTCTGTAGGAGGTTCCAGATTCCAGCTGTTTGAAATCCGTATTTTGTGATCGCGTGCAATGCGATCTTAGATCAAATTCGCGGAAATTAGAATCAGTGTTGTTCGCCGAAATAAGTATACGGTCGCGATGTTAGATGTTAGTATTCAGAGTTATAAAAATCTTTTACAATTTTCTCGTCTGCGATAATTAGAGTCAAAAGGCGATTCCTGCGGAGAGTTCCTCCATCGGGCATGGCTGCAGCGAAGGGATCGGTAAGTTTCAAAATCCATTTTTATTTCTCTTTTTCAATCTTTCATTATATTGGGTATTTTTATGAACGTTGTCTTATCATGAATTTCTTCTCTCTTGTTACAGGATAAAATATCGGGAGTGCATCTTTTTTCGACGGAGAAAATAAAGTCGGCCGCGACTTAAAACTTGCTACATAATGGACTCTAAAATCCGTTTCGGGAGTGTTAAATTCACGCTCGTAAGTTCCAGCTGTTCCAGCATCATCTTCATCATTGTGTTCAACACCATCTTCAACATCGTCTTCAACATCAACCTACTACAGGCAGTTCCAAGACATCTACCGAGTGAGTCACAAAGGTTTCAATATTTTGTATACCCTCTGACCCGATTTTCAATTTTCAAAGTTTTCAATTTAGAGTTCTGTCCCTCCGGTATCCTATGCCGTAGGACGATTGGTCCGAATCGGTATGGGGTGTCGGTTATAATTCTTTCTAAATATTTGCGAGCATAGCGACCGCGAGCAGATTCTACTTGTGGAATCTGCTCGTGGATAGCATCAACATTGAATGTGGTTTATATTTATTAGCTGAGGTAGGCCTTCTTGTCTTCTTTGTAGCTTCGCGGTTTCAATTATAATATGCATGCGCGGATTATTTCCGCCGATTGTAGAGTCTCGTACCGTGGAATCGCGAATCGCGAATACGCGAGTCGCATGAATTAATTGCGACTTTATTTCACTTTATTCGATTAAAATTGGATCATGCATCCGATTTGATATTATATATTAGTCCTTATTAATTTTATTATACATCAATATGTATTCATTAATGTGCATTTCGCTTCGTCCGATTTTCGTTCGTACGCTTCACGCAAAAAATGATTTGTTGATATGAGCAAGAAAGCAATTCGCGACGAGTAGATTCCGGAGTCGAACGACGAATGTAACGTCTTCGATGAAGGGGTCGCCCGAGGTTACTTAAAGATTTCAATTTCCGTATGTACTTTTCAGTACATACTTTCACATATATATTAGTTGAACTTGAATTTTTCTGAATATTAAATGAAATATTGTGATACCCCTTTGACACGCGTCACTGAAATAAAGAATACATCCTTCCCTACCCTCATATAAATAAATTCTTCAACCCTCCCTTTATGCAAATGAATTAAAGTAAAGTCAATTTAGTCCGCTCAGATACTTATTATTTCACCCTGTTAAGTGGATTATTTAGTCAGGATTTTCAGCAAACCTCAAGCTCCTGTGTACTGTGTTCATTTATTTAGTCTTAAGGCATGCCCATTTTATTTAGCTCGCAATTATCCGTAGATCTTAGATGTGATACGGATGAATGCGGGCGGTGGGCATGGGTTAATTTTAATATTTCCTATTCATGTGTGGCAGCTGGCGGAGGATTTCGCGGTCCGTGCACGACGCATTTCCACACGTGTGTATGACCGGTTGTTTTCGTGGGATTGCGTCGGTTTTTAACTTTTAAGTAAAGCCATGAACTTCCTTGCGAGGTTGGCGAGCCCCCAGGGGTCCGTCTACCTCACTTGGACGTGAATCTCTTTACTTTTGCTATCCATAATGTCGTAATAGATTTTAAAATATACTCATCTGCTATATTTTATACTTTGACGACTATGAATATTGATAGTTTTTAGACGCGAGTAGCTTCCTTTTATTCAAGTTAAATTAACTTGAGATAGAGTCGACTATCTTCCAGTTACTTCGTATAGTATCCCTCTCACACAGCATTACCACGGGGCGCTGTCTTTCGGCATAAGTCGTCTCTTATGTGGTAACCCATAATGTCTGAAAAGACACCCTTCCTAAAACCTCCAAACTATACGAAGTCATTCTTGGAATGCGAGTTTATATTTGCATATATGCTCAAAGCAGAAAAATTTGCAATGGAACGCAGCCTCTGTCAGTCGATTTCAGGAAAATGGGTACGTACATTTTCGTGGTATGAGTTGGTATCGAGTTCGGGTGTCGGAGGGGTCCCGGGACCTTCTCCCTAGTGTAGGCTTTGCACCCAGGGCTCGTGAATGAGAACCGTGGAGTGGGTTGATGCTGATTGTGTTGGTGTGCCTGATTTGCTTTTTGCCATTTTAAATATAGCTTGAGGGAGGCAGGTAGCATATCTTCTCTAACTTTGTGTGCTTGATTATGAGTTAATTTTAAGTGGGTAGGGCCAGGGCTGAGGACTCACCTTCGGTTTAGCATTGATAGGCGATCTTTGTAAAGGTGTGATCCCTCACCTGGGAACTGTTAATAAATTAGTATATCATCACCGATATGCTAAAGTATTAATGTATTCATAAGTATTAATCCTAGAACGCACGTAGTTTAACAGGCTGCAGTGGTTCTTAAACACCGGTTTCTGAATTCGCTGAGTCCTTAAATCACGGACTAGTAAGGTTGTTCTTTCAGTACGTGGATTGTATTCTGCTTGGACATTCGATTAAATGTGTACAGGTACGAGCATCCATTTCGTTAATATGAAATGGCTGGGCGTGCTCTGTGCTAGGATACCAGTAAACTTTTTAATATATCTAACTTCATATCTAATTTCTGTCGAAGTAAAGTCAATCTCAAAATTATATTCAAGTATTTTTCGGAGAATGTCACCGAAAATATTCTATTCGTGGGTACTCGAGAATGTTTCACCGCAGGATATTCCGGAGAACGTTCAGTCTTTGAATGTTAAGGGTATTCGACGGATGAATGTTCGCGGATATTCAAGAATAATTTAAGTTAAATAAATGTAGTAAATGTAGTTTATGAGCTGGTTTATTGCACCGGAACACTCGTCGTTTCTGTGGAACCACCAGTTCTTTGTACGAAAAGGGAATGTCCGAGCAAATACTTTTCACGCAACGCGGGATGAAGAGCCAAGTGCGAAGAGCCAAAGTGGCGAAGACCTATTTAATGACGATTCATCTTCGGATGGATCGTCATTCTTATGCTATTAAGTCGCTATGCTCGCTAATTATATTTTATTCTGACCACCCTGACCCCATACTCCCATACCCCCTTGTGAACCTGGGACGCAAACATGCGCGTCGCAAATCTTTAAGAAATTTGATTAAAGTTATATTTATTCCAATAATAGTTTCATATCCCTACAAAGTTTTTACTCTTTCAAGCAAACTTTTATTATAAATAACTTGAAATAGAGTCAATTATCTTCCAGTTACTTCGTATAGTATCCCTCTCACACAGCATTACCACGGGGCGCTGTCTTTCGGCATAAGTCGTCTCTTATGTGGTAACCCATAATGTCCGAAAAGACACCCTTCCTAAAAAATCCAATCTATACGAAGTAATTATTGGAACGCAATAAATATTACTAAAATCGGGTGAATTTTTATATTTCTAGATTACATAAATATTATTAGAATCGGGTCAGTTTTTATATTTCTAAGTAACATAAATATTATTGAAATCGAGTCAATTTTTATATTTATAGATTGTATGATTTGAAATCTTTTTCGAAGAAGTATATTATTTGAAATTAACTTTAGTATATTACGAGTAATTTTTATTGAATTAGTAGTGTTCGAACTCCGTTGCCCCGCGTCCCCAGGGTTCACACACGAAAGCTGAAATTACGGCTTTCAGTATATCTGGAATGGTCATATTTGGAATATGACAATAAGGCCTAAAATTGGTTGAATGATAGTTCCAACCAAGTCATCATAGAAAGGCCTGTTCGAGAATATAATAATACGAACTCCTTCAAGACTCATTATTATAAGAATTAATAATATTACTTAAATCAAGCATTAAATGCAAAATAATAGATTTCCCATTCCATGTATATCATAATCAAATATCATTTCTGGCACATATTGTCTGATTGCAATTTTTAAGATCCCAAGGAGGAAGACAGTATTTGTCTGCCAGCTCTTTAACGTAAATTGCAACTATGTATATAGAAATAGAAATATATAGTTGAAATTTATGCTGAAAAGTATGGAGGATGAATTTTGTTGGAATTTTTGCGCGATTAAAAATTGTTATCCAGCAAATATATATAAATGAACAATTATCACAATATATATTTTGCCCAATCTAATATGCACTTGGCAACGTATCCGAATAAATACTTTCGATATAGCGTCTTGAAGGAGTTCAATGCCCAAAAAGAGGCACAAGAAGGAAGGGACCCCCATGAGAATTTTGAACTCTCCGGAAAGTTGAGCCTTGTTTGCACAAAATTCTTTGGGGGGGCGTAGGAGAACTGGTTCATTGCACGAGTATAAACTCCGAGGGCGGTTTGTCGTAGATTTCCGAGGTCTTGAACTGGATCGATTGAAACAATTGAGAGGGTTGTACGGAGTCCACTGTGGCAACTCTATCCGGATAGAGTTCGGACCGTCATTGCGAAAATTCTCGATGATTTGTTTGATCGAAAGAGTTCGAGGTGCCGAGGGGGTTGTAGCGATTGTAAAAGCTAACTGACGAGTCACTCGAACCAGTTCGGCTGTTCAGAACCCTCATTTTTATGGAAATACAAAGGAGAGAGAATTTCTACCTGTAAAATGTACCATATTTTAACACCATTTTTGGTAATGTTTTTGCAAATAACCCCTCGAGATCTCATGGATTTGAGAAAATTAGTTATAACCTCTTTTGAATATTAATTTCAACTGTATCCAGAAACAGCGATGTCGTTGCGATTCATGTTTAAAAGATGGTGTAACGAATTTGTGATAATTCCTGCGCACTCGAGGATCAATTGTTTGTACAAATTTTTATCAACGATGGGGTTCGAATATGTTATGTATGAAATAATAATACGATGATCATATTTATTGTTTTTGAGAGAAAGTATAATTAATTATACATATATATATTTATTTGTTGATAATAATGATGGTAATCTTGATGAAATTGTTGATAACAATGGAAATGAAATAAAATAAAGAGTAGTGTGAAAGAGGGTTCTGGAGAGTTAAGATAGCTCGTCCAAATGACGATATGAAATCCCATGAAAGGGATTATTGATAAGCCAAGCGTTTGTGAAAGGTTGACTTTCATTGCATATCACTATTAAAACATCTTATTATTGATAATTTATAATGAAGTTGTCTATTTTTTGCACCTTTCGTGCTTCAATGAAATATTTAAATATTTTCATTCTTACAAGTATCGATATTTTAAAAACTTTTGTCCTGGTGGATATTATCGTCACGGTTAAAACCGAGTAAAAGGAGCATTTTTATTTTCAATAAATTCTGGCTCTCAGTAGCTTCCAATAAATATATTATTACATTACGGCATATTCATATATGAAATATAATATTCAGTTGTACGTGTCCGAAAATCACGTGCTTTTCAATGTTTGCTTTGATTTATATCAGTTTCTTGAGAGGTATACGAAAATTTTTTCACGTAGACTCGAGCATGATACTAATTTGCAATTGTATATAAAAGCCATGCACGAGGGTGAAATTTGTTAGCCCTTTATCGCGGCTCTAGGCTCCTTTTTCTAAGATTTTGAGGAATCAACTTCCACGATTCAGTACTTTGACTCTCAGTGAGTTTCATTTTCTTGCAATTCTGCATCTTGTTAGAACGATTTTGAAGCCTGCAGCTTCTTTTGTTTCCCTGCTTCGATTCCACACCGTCTCGTTGGCTTCGAGTTGTGCTTTCGCTCAGTTTATTTCGAGAATCCCATTTTGTTTGTTTAAACTTCCATTTCGAAATCGGTCCGCAGTCAGCCGTGGATCTCGGATGTGAATCGGATGGATGCGGACAGTGGGCATGGTTTAATTTTGGTATTTTAACTAATCATAATCTGCGACTGGCAGGGGGTTTTGCAATCCGTGCACGACGTACTTCCACATGTGTGCGTGTGCGGTCATTCTTGTGGAATTGCGTCGATTTTTTGAGTTTTGGTAAAGCGATGAACTTTCTTGCGAGGTTGACGGCCCATGGGCTTTGTCTACCCCGCTTGCAAGTGAATCTCTTTACTTTAGCCGACCGATTTAGTCTACTAAACCGTAGTCTACTTTTGACTATGTGTGTTTTTTCGACTATGAATATACGTAGTCTTCGATCTCAAGTAGCTTCCTTTTAATCAAGTTATGTCTGCTTGATGTAGAGTCGATTTTCTTCCAGTTACTTCGTACAGAGAGCTCCTGTATGAAGTAAATGGATTCGCGTTCGAGGAATGTACCGCTAAAAGGTACCTGTAGTATACTTTGAATTTTTTCATATATTTAAACCATATTCGCAATGGATCACAGCCTTTTGCCAGTCGATTTCAGGATAATTGGTATCGCGATAGCTTATCCTCGGGCAGATCGAGTCAAGTACCTTTTTATAACTCGTGCAAAGCGCTTTATTGGCGTTTTACTTGGATATAAAAATGGAATTTTGTTCAGTTCAGCATATACTTTTTTATGCTGAATATAAATTAGAGTTAAAATTTTGTTGAAATGATTGGGAGGTAGGTTTTACCTCCCGCCCTCCGCATAGGGCGGGTCTCGAAGCAGCAACCTCCACGTGGTGAGACCTGGGCAATCGGACTTATTTGTAGTGTAATAATGACACGCAACTTATTTTAAGGCATTGTCTTATAGTATCTAATTTATGTAGAGTTATAGTAGTTGAAGCTCGTATTATTTCGTATTGCTTTACGGAACAAGTCTCAGCATTATAATTTAGTTGTCGGTCTTATTACGCCATAAATAATTTCGAGCTAATCGACTGCAGGCTATTTTATATTTATAAGTGGATCGAACATTTCATTTATAAATGTAAAATAACCAATCCATAACATTGGTAAATTGTGGATTCGTTATTGTGAACGAATTAAATTTACTTTTTTTCCATCATCTACCATCAAATTGGATCATTTAGGAGTAAACCTGGCGAATTCGAAAATTTAACTAATCTTGAAGGCACCCCTTCTCATTTTTGCGATTTTGGGTCGACGCATTTTTGACCGAAAAAAATTGTTAATGCATTTCTTTCGACCCAAAATCGTCTTAGAACATGTTTACACATCATCTACCATCGTTTTGGGTCATTTAGAAATTATTTTGGCGACTGATTTTTTGACGATTTTTGAAGGTATGCGTCGTCATTTAGTGAAGAGTTATTAAAGGCACGTAGTTCACAGTTTTTTTACTCATTTCAGCAGAGGGCACTTTTTGTTGCCGTCTGCGGTCGAATTTCACGACGTCGGTATATTATTGACTGGAATCTGTTTAGGTTATGTTTTCCGTAGCCTTTATGTTGACTTCTCCAACACGTGTTAGTCTCACGTGTGTTTAATTCCATCACTTCAGATTTTTCAAACCATTTTCTATAATATTATACTGTTCCATTAATTTCAGTAAGTGATATTGTTAATGTCTAATAGATCGAATAGTTCGATATTAATAATTACTAAACTAATCCAATTATACGATAATATTTTTCGAGTGTTGATATTTATTCGCTGAAAACACAACTCATAAACATTCCAGAATAACAAATAAAAATGGCAAAATCACTGCGCAGTAAGTGGAGGAGAAAATGTAGAGCAGTTAAAAGAGAACGTTATGGAGAAAAAGAATTAGCGAGGTTGAAAAAAACACTTGGTTTAAATGAAGATGGTTCTGCGGACGCTGAAATGTCAGAGATTACCGAAATTGCTACAGGTAAAATAAAACCACTTTAGATCACATCGTCTCCCTGGAGCATTCACTTTCTAACAGAATTATAATATTTAAGTCGTCGATGCAAAGAAGGTCAAGGAAAAGGGAAAAGCAAGTGAAGATGCAGCAACTAAGAACGGAGATTCAATGGAAGTAGACAACAGTGGCAGAGTACACGATAAGAAAACATTGTTAGATCAGTATGGAAATTATCCAGTATGGATGAACATGCGAAAGATACAGAAACACAAGAAGGGTAGGGCAAAGTCTCAAAAATCTACCGCAGCAGCAAATAAACGGTTAACCAGGAGACAGAAGAAAGTGTTGAAACAAAAATAAGAAATTAATTATGTACAAGCCATTACCATAGTTAAGATATTTTTTTAATTCTAATGTATCGCGGCGAAGAGAAATTTTCGATTCATAGGCAATCGAACGTTATATATATTCTCCGAGGTGATAAATAAATCTGGAACAAGAATACTTGAATATTCATTTATTACGAAGTAAGCTACAAAATGATCACAAATCATACGAACTACGCTTACGATATAAACGCTAAAAATATGGCAGTGATATTCTTACGCAATTATAATTACTGGGCGTGAAAACAACAGCGAAGTGATTAACTGCTTAACGCTCGGTTTTTCTCGGAAAAATTGGCCAAACGCAATCACTTTTGTTCATCTTTTAAAATTTTTGATTAAACTCATTTACGCATAACCTCGATTTTAGGGACGAAAAAGCAAGAAAGCTACGAAAGACGATATTTTTGTTGTGAAAAAGCTTATTCAGGTTTTACTTTTAACTAAAAAGGGACGACAGAAGGACCAACATTACGTTCTCTACAATTATATCTAGTTTCTTTTCTTGTTTTCTTATTTCTGTCACCCTTTAAAGCAGCAAACTGCATACTTTCGGTACGCAACAGGCGAGAATCGAGAAAGAACAAAGGGAACCCAGAATTTACTCACCCTTTCGTTTCATACGTCTTGTTCGGGTCTTAAGAGCCGAAACAGTATCTGTTTCTAGTGGCAATGTTTAACATGTGGCTTTTAAGGCGCGAAAAAGATCGCTAAACGTACTTCCCATTCCAACCAAGTATTCTTCCGGAAAAATCGGTAAATTTGTAAGCTCAGTATCTCAAAACCTAATTGAAGTCGGTCGCACAAATGAAGGGTCAATGAATTCGTCTTGAAAAGCACTATCAAACGATCGGAAAAAAATATATAGTTCCATTTAAAAAACCGAATTTGATTTTCATATCTTCTTAACTAATCAAGTTAGAAACAATTCGCTTTCGTCAAAAGATTTTCCTCCTTGTACCATGCAATGTTCATATAAAAAATGTTGTCTCTCTGCGATACTTTAGGAAACAAACGCTTGTCTCCGAGTATTTCCGACGGTTAGGCATGAACGAGTATGTCACGTCGCTGAGCGTAAGCGGTTAAGTTCTTCGAATTTTTTTGGGGAACATACAGTGTTGCTAAAAGTTTAGTGAATCAATGTTTAGTGAATCAACGCTGATCCACAATGCGACTTCAACAGACTTTCGAGTTCCGAGACACGGGTCATCAGCTGCTGAACTTTTCTTGATTCCAATTCGTACTCTTTCATTTTGCTTCTCATATCGTATATTTCTTGCTGCATAAGTTGCTGAAATGCAAACGACTCGTTTTACCGTTTGAGTGCCAAGGGCCTTCGCAAAAATACGGTCGAAAAAAGCCAGACCGTGCGATCGCGCTCGTCGTCTTTCGTGTAATTGTACTTCCTTTACTTCGTCTTTGCTCATATATGTCGAGTACGTTTACTTCCTTCTCGTCCCTTTTAATGCGAAGGATCGCATTTCAAACGAACGTATCAAAAAATGATATCTATTAAACGTATGGGTTTTTATCGCCTTTTAAAAACTTGAGATGGAAGTTCCTTGCCACATCCGCTGGCATTTTTCTACGTGGAACAGGAGGAGCGCGATCGTGCCGTCTGGCACTCAAACGGTTCAGAGATAAAACCAACAATGATGTATGCTGGGTTCATAAACATTAATTATAAACTGATAAAGTGCGAATCTTGATAGTTGAATGATAGAAGTGCAAAGGCCGTGATTCTTGCACATTCTAAATCATTTTTCCGCACAAAGTATTGCAACATCTCGGAAAACGTAGCCTTGGATAATCAGTATTCAACAATTAGCCGTAGAACCAAAGCATAAGAATGAATTAACACTTTGCACTCGGGGGCGATTCTCAGTCGCTACTGTTCATTGCGGCGACTGAGAAGTGACATTAAGTTTGTTATTGGACGTTAAATCACTGAGAGCTGGAGTAAATTTTAATGTCGCTTCTGAGTCGCCACTCGAATGGCTGCAATAAACTGAGGGGCGACTGAGAATCGCTTCTAGAGTTCCGTCACAAATTGTGTGGTGATTGAGCGGTGCCTTTCGAATTGTTGAAATAAACCGATTGGCGACTGAGAGTCGACTCCCGAGTGCAAAGGGTTAAATCAAACCTCTGAACAATGTTATGATTTCGACATCCTCAGGAAATAATTGAATGGTATAATAAAAAGATTGCGAGCAATGGAAGCACCGATGTTTATGTTATCCATGATTAACATAACATTTGTTTAAATTATGGAGTCGTACATGTTCGAACTCATCATACGATATCATTGCGCATTCATATGATTGTATTTGGTACTCACTGTGTTTTGAATAGTTCGTTTCAGCTCGCTGATACTTTCTACGGCTAGCGTGATTCTCGCGTTCATTTCAGTCGTTTCTCTATCCTTCTTCTTTCCCTTCGCTACTTGCTATATATAAACAATATTAATTTATCTTTTACATACATTTTCATGACTTTTTAGAGAGTTTCTTACCGGATAGTTGCAAACATTTTAATAATAATGTATAGTATTGTAAGTAAACAAATACCGCGGTATAAAATTAGCGATATATTTGATTCGAGTTTTAGTAATATTGACATGTTCAATGCAGTGCAGATATACCTTTTCTAACTTGGTCAACCTCTTCAGTATAATTTCAAAATCTTGATCGGGATCGGCATTATTCACGTCGTTTTCCGTATCTGAACATAAACATCTTTAATACTTGGAGAAGAAATAACGTGTTACCCATTTTGCTGAAATGACCAAATTTTGACAAAATTCCTTAACCCTCTATAGCTCCCTCTGTAGTATGTAACTTTGAAGTTACATACCCGTCTATTCGTATTTTTCATTTCATTTGATTTTTTCGTTGTAATAATAATTATCAAAGTACGCGCAACAATTGTCACCTTTGTCGGAGTGTTTAAGTAATAATTTCGTTACCATTTTAGCGCAATGTATCTTTGTTAGAATTGTGTTCAACTAGATTTACGTTGCACGATTTGCTTTTAGATTCAACAAAATTGGGCTATAAAATGCGATGAACATTTATATTTTCTGTGGAAACAATGTTGTATCTTAACAAAACAGAACACTGAGTTTATTGCGCCAACTCGAGTGGCGACTGAGAGGCGACATAAATATTATTTCCAATTATATTCTGCTATTGGATGTTAAATCACGGATAACTGGAATTAGTTTTACTGTCGCCTCACAGTCGCCACTCGAATTGCCGCAATAAACTCAGTGGCGACTGAGAGTCGCCTTTCGAGTGCAAAGGGTTAATATTCGGATGGATCAACAAAATTCATAGAATTACAATGGATTGTGTAGACGAGTGCATACTCACCATAAGATGACGTTGATGTTCGCGTCCGTGTTGTTGTCGAAATATTTTCGAATTCATTTTCTAAATCATGGGCCTCGAAGGCAATGTTATGGCTATCTGAAGAAGCATTCGAATTTCCATAAAAAAAATCAAAATAATCGAAACGCCTCTGGTAATTACCTACCATTTTTTCGACAGGATTGGCCATCTTCTTGAAGATAAAAACCGGGTTTGCAGTAACATTTGTAACTTCCTGGTAAATTCTTGCACAGCTGATCGCAAGGTTTCTCCGTCACGCATTCATCTACATCTGCATAATTAATTAAAAATGAAATTTTGTGATTCATTAACCCTTTGCGGTGCACGACATCTTCGCTATTTCGTTCCAGTGAATCCGTGCTATATTACCCAATTTTTATTATCTATTTTCATTTATGTTATCTAATTTCTATTCACTTCGAATTGTTGCTGCGTGTGAAACCTACAAGTTTAAAATGATCTACGACGGAAACAGGCCCTATGGCCCAAAGGTTTTATATTATGGGTCACGAGAGAGGCCACAGCGAGGCACCTCGGTCGTAAGCTTTTGAGTCACGTAGCCCCGTCCGGAAACTCGAGTTCCGAATTTGAAAATGGGTGAGTTTACGACTTTATCCATTTTCCAAGAATACTATCGTTGGCCCAGGCCACGCTGAACCCTCCACTCTTTCCTTTCCCGACGCTCCAGCTTCAACAAATCTTTTAACAGAGCAACCTTCTCCAAAAGCAGACAGTCCATTCACCCTTAGGGGAAATGCTGCTAGTCGTTTTAGTGAGATCGGGCCTCAGTTTTCCTTTCGATCTGTATATCGCGAGTTCGGGTTTGCCAAGTTCAAATCTACGTTCGCTCTAGATTAGTAAGCACCGTCAGGCTCAATCACACAAGACAGCTTTGTAAGCGACTATCCCGACAACGAACGAGTAGAACCATCTCATTCAATATATATATATATATATATAGTGTTATTGTTAGTACTTCCGAGTTTAACTCACTATTTACCTTCCCTGCAAAAATATTCAGTAGCGACGTATCCCCATCGAACCGTTCACTCCAGCCGCTCGGAGTAAACATGATAATTGCGACCCAATTTCAAACGTAAGACATTCAATTCAACCCTGGGCCCGTAATACCACGTAGGACTTGCCGGAATGAAATGTGATGTCGAGTCGCACTCGACACAGTATCGCAAAGGGTTAAGAATTAAAAAGCAGTAACGAAGTTAATAGTTTGGTATTACAGGAGTCTACTGTAATTAGAATATCTGTGTAGCATAATGAAGTCGGTCGTAAATCTATCTAAAGCGCTCGACTGTAATCGAAGCCTGCAGGACATTACGGCACGAAGCCTGCTGCAGATAACAGGTTTCCAGCAGTAAACTATTGTCACTGAACCACATTCCGGTTTGGCTCGATTTAATTATCCTTTACATTCTCGCATAAATGCTTGTCCGTTGTTAAAATATTGTTCAAAGTGAATGCATTATTGAATTATTAAGGGTTCCGGAAAGTAATCAATTATTTTGTAACACTTAACGCGATTATCCATTGTGATTACGCGCGGTATAATCTTGAAATTGCGCTATATTTATAACTTACAGTTTTGCAGGAATTCTGGACAATTTTTAACTCGTTCGGCTGATTCAATAGAAATCGGTTCTTTGGAGATATTAAGGAGGTCTATTCGGAAGGATGTACTATTAGATGCAAATTGAAAAGTTTTACCCAGAAATATTTCATTGGGTATTTTTTTCTTCTGAAACGGGTACTGCTTTCCGAACGTACTTCGTATCTTATTTGGAAAGATGTTGGGAACACGTGTTTGATAAGAATATACGTAATAATATATCGTTGTTATAATATTCAAATTCCTGTACTGTCTAATAAAATGATGTTTTTTAAATTATTATATTCGAAGAAGAAACGGCGAAATTGTGGTTAGTGATTTTTACCTTTACAACAACGATGTATTGGTTTATCCGGAAAGTTCATGCCGATTTTTAAGGAAAATTCAAAGGCAACAGTTTTATATGTCGATCTATATTTATTCAATTATGTATGCACCGTTTTCTCCTAAATCATCGAAATCAAAAAATCGATCTTAGAAAAATCAAATCGGAATCCAACATCCCTATATCCCAGAACTTCGCAGGTTTTTCGCCGAAAAAACAATTGGAAATCGGCACGAACTTTCTTAACAACCAAAGACCATTATGACATGTTTTACCTGTCTGGCATTGGATGCCGGTGAAACCCTTCGGACAAGAACACTTTCCTGGAGAAGAACATGTTCCTCCATTTAAACATGGAGCAGGGCAGTTAGCTGCGCAAAAATAAATAAACAAAAAATGGAATACTTGTATAAAACGTGTACACCTGTCCCTCGATTTACACGGTACTTTTTATTCGCGGTCCGAAGATAATCCCTTCGTTTACGCAGACTGTCCGCGGTATAATTTTACGGTTTTTCTGAATTTTCATGATTTTCTTGTGAAAACGTGTGAAGCAAATATTTTTCTAACTTATATCGGATTTTTTTAGAAAATCGGGGGACAGGTGTGAACAGATGACTACTTTCTACGAACGTTTTTACGACACCTGAACATGAAGTTTACTGTTTCTTTTACACTTTTGTTGCTTTTATTAGAGTATAATTTTATTGCTTTAAAGAACAATAATATTTACATTTCAAAAGATGCGAGGGCTTTAGTTTGTCTTTCATTATGGTACACCAGTAAACTTACGTCTGTTGCACCCAAAGCTAAGTTGGGTCACCTGGGTCCAACCAGGGCAGCATGAAAAACCGGAGAACAATTCGGTGTACAGGAATCTGGAGAACACATTATATCGAATAAAATCATCGTATTATGAAACCAGGGATTTTAACACATTTTGCGCCGGTGTTGTAAAACTACGACTTCCAATGTTTTAAGGTTTTCGAATATGTTGCATCGCATTCCAGATATGGTTGGAAGATATATATATATATATATATGTGTGCATATGTTGTAACATATATTTATATATCGCCGGCATTTAATGCATAGTGCATAAAATTCCGACATTTCACGAGCAGTCAACGAAAACCACATCCTTATGTCTCCGGACGTTAATGTGTTAACCGCAGGTGACGTAAAACTACGTCTTTTCCGTGTTATCACTTAACCACCGGCGACGTAAATGTACGTCTTTTGTGACATTTTATATCGAAAGCAGGGGTGGGAAGAAAAGGTAGAGGGGATTGCGCGAACTCCGGGGCAGTCTTCTCCTGAATTAAGGATAGGGATGTTCCATTCTTTTTAAAGAATCGATTCTCCTAAAAAATTGAAATCAAGGAATCGACTCTCCTAAAAAATCGAAATCAAGGAATCGATTCTCGTAAAACATCGGAATCAAAGAGTCGATTCTCCTCAAAAATCGGAATCAAGGAGTCGATTTTCCTAAAAAATCGCACTTAAAGAACCGATCTTGCGAAACACGAAATCAAAGAATTGATCTTGCGAGAATTGAAATCAAAGAATCGATCTTGCAAGAATCGACAGTATAAGATTTGAAATCAAAGAATCCATTTTGTAAGAATCGACCGTATAAGATTTGAAATCAAAGAATCCATTTTGCAAGAATCGGTACAAGAATTTAAACAAATTGACACATACTAAAGAATTCAAATTAAATTAAATTTTTGTACAAAGTTTTTCAAATTTAAATTAAATTAAGTTTTCTATTAAATAAAATTTTGTTCAATTGTAATTCAATTTGTCAGGAAAAAGAACCGATCCTCATTTTCAGAAGAATCGATTCGAAAGATCAATCTTTCGCTGGATCAAATCGGAATCACAATCGGAATCGAACATCCCTAATTCAAGATAACAATGTAACAACAAAAAATGAATCCAGTTGAAAACTAATATTTTACCTGAATCGGCTTCCTCGGTGATGAAACATGGCGTTAGGTCCTTGGCCAATGCAGACGCGTCTCCTAAAACATAAATTACACTTTAAACGTAAATGAGAGCACAAAGTAAAAACGGAAGTCTCGCGTTAAGATACAGTTTTTTATGATATGTTTGAGTATATTTATATCGTTCATATTGTAATTACAATACATTATAGTAAAACATGAAAATCACAATAATATTGACCCTGTTACCTGATTTACGCGAAATTTGGAATATATATGTAAATAAATGTAAGCCAACAACCTAGTTGAGGAAAAAGCAACAATAAATAACGTGTCACCGGCATTTGCCCGTCGTTTTGTAAACGAAACCCAACGGGGTGCCACTGGCACTTGCGCGCCATCTTGTAAGCGACACCAATTGGATGTCGCCGGACGGCAAAGTCCTGAGATGAACATTCCATCACTTTATAACCGCGATACATTTCGCTTAAACTATTCTCCGTCAGAAAGCATGCAAGTGGTTTGTCATAAAAGTAGAGAGTTATTTTTAAGTTGACGAATGAGTTCAATACACTCCTGTAAACGCTTTTACTTGCACTGCCATCTTATTATACTGCCAACCCTCCTTTATAACCTCAAAAGAGAAGAAAGGAGAAGGTCTTTTTATCGCCCGACCGTGTTTTAAGGATATTGAGTCTGGCGCTCGTTAACGACGCACTTTTGTCAGTTTCTTTGCCTCGGGGCGTGGATTAATCCGCAAGTTCTACCAAAACATACACGCTGAATTCATTCGTGGCGAGTTCACCAATGCCGTTCCTGGAACCAGTAATATAAATTGTTTACTTCGACCACATTCGTTTTCTTATAAACTTTTTGACGTTTTAACACCTCCGTCGCGGGAGACACGTCGTCGTGTCGTTCGCCGCCAGAACTGATCGGCGAAGTGTTTGCTGATTACTGCAGTGACTGAGTGCTTTATGCATTTTGTACATTCAAGTACAGTAGACCCCCTCTTATCCGGCCTTCACTTTAACCGGCCATATTTTTGTCAGAACAATTCATCTGCCATTGATGCATTGACACAAAGGGTTAATACGACCGCCATTTTTATTCAGAAAATGTATGAGCCGCTTCAGGGATGAAAATGATTAATTGCTACGATTACGTAATGTTTTTAAACAACCGTGCCAGTTTCCAGCTCCAGATGAGCGCGGCAAATCGCCAAGCATTGTTCGTTAGTCGGCTCGTTTCCTTTTCATTCTGCGCTCCTCATTATTTTTTACTCCTCCCTTCTTTCGAAGAAAAAGGAATAAAAAGAAGCTGACGGGTTCGGAAAGACGCGGTATATTTATTTAGCGTGCATTCCCGTTCGCTCGCGAATTCGTAAATTACAAAGCGTTTCTTGAAATAACTAACTTTCGGAAAGTCGAACCATCTTCCGCGCGTTCTTTCAGATACCGCGCATGCTCCGAAAACATTAAACAACCTTCTACATGCTTCCGCAGCGTTTTTTCCTTGTTGATATTCGTAAAGTTTACAGTGTCGTAAATGAACTTTATCGACGGACATCTTTCCTTCGATATTCCTTGGTAAATACCGATGATAAAACATTTGTTTCGATATACATCGACGCGCACCAATGATAAAACATAACGGTGAAAAGAACAAATCATATCCTTTTGATATGAAAGTGTTTAACTTTGCTACGTGTTTCAAAGAATTGCGCGCTAAGCGGACAGAACTTTCCGGCAGACCTAATATTTGTAAAATACATTTCATAAATATTCAGAAATTTGACATTGCTTTTGTGTTCTCCCAAGAATGCGGAAAAATATCAACCTACGCTTTGTTTTTCACTTAAGATGACTCCTTAAAATCAAGGATAATATCCGTGCAGATTTATATTCAAAACTGCGTGGTTGGGTTAAGGTATTAACATATGAATAATGCATCCAAAGTTCTCAAAACTTGATGTATCAGATATTCTATGATTTCCCACGAAATTTTTGAACAAAAAATATTGGTAATATTCTAAATCGAATAATAAGATGTTCAATAAAATATGTGTGAATCTTTTTAACATCTTTTAACTTGACTCAAATACAGTACGGCTGAAATATATGAAAAGTTGGTAAAAATGGATAATCAAATAGCCAAAAATACACAAAGAGGATGCTGGATAACAAAACGTAAACCAAGCTACAATATCGTTGTTATAAATAATTCTTGCTTAAAAAACTCTTTTTTGCATTTATTGCTGTAACTTCTGTTGTCGTTACTTTTTGTAACGTTTTGTTTTTGTTCTATCGGAAGAACTGGGACTTGTTTCAATTTATTAGTATCCAAGAAAAAAACTATTCAAATTCATTATGTACAATTTTACTGTGAAATACAACGAAGAGGTTTAAAATTAGACACGATTTCCACACATTTATGCATCTTTCACTGTACAATATGAAGTTAGCGGAAAGCATAATTCTGCTAACTTCACGTTGTACAGCGAATAAATGTGTATAAATCGCGTCTAATTTTAAACCTCTTTTTTGAAAAACGCTAGAATCATCGCACCTAAAAATTGTATCTTAAAAATCTCGTTGAAAAATCTCACACACAACTGACAAGCTCTCCTCGTAAGTAGGATTCGACAAGACACTGAATTCTAACAATAATGAAGGATTCTAAGGGTGTTATTGGCACCGTGTAGCCACGTAATTACATCACTTGAGCAGGAACTGGTAACCCGTCATCAAGTAATTTCGTAATTTGAATGCCCCGCTGGAATGCGCTACCTGCCTGCGGCTGCGCTTCGCATTATTATGCACTCCTTGCATCCTCGGAGATCAGAAGAATATGCAACCTTCTGCCTTTACGTATTATATACTGCATACGAATGCAGTTCCATTATTTCATTTATAAAGAGATTTTGTACATTGAATCTATTAAGACAGGATGAGGACAATATCTTTCTGTCTATATTCACTTGTTCATTATATAACATGGTAATCGGACAGCATCATAACCAATCACGTTAATCCTTATAGTACCTTATAAGTTTTCCAGCTATTTTTTGCATATTGCAACGTGCAATGTGTACGTACATATATGCAACGGGGAAATCCGAAATTCGCAAGCAATATGCACCGCATAACCTGAAACCCGCATTAAAAAGAGACTTGTACTCGGTATAGGGACATAATCAAAGCTTCTCATTGGACGCGATGAGTCTTCCTCGAATGAACCTTTGCGGATTAAGAATCGAAGTTTACCGGACGTTAATTATTTCAGTCCACACCTTAAAGTTGTTACGATTTGGGAAAGGAGGAATAATGCGATTCCCTTCTTACAAATCGACATATGTAATTTCATTGAAGATAACAGACGTTTTAAAAGGATCGTCGTTGGAGCTATCGTAGTCTATTAACTATTACTCGCGCGAACTGGGTACCGAGGCCTGGCTATGACAACTGATTGCAAGTGTTGAGCGAAGCTCCCCAGGCCTTTTAAGGGTTCGTGTTTTTACTTTTGAGAAGTTGAGCCTATTCCCTGCGTTAACCGCCGGCACGTTTCGCCGTCGCTCAGACGACACTTACCGTTATAAGAAACATTATTGTATAGTAAATTAGTTAGTATAGTAAAAGTATTGTATGTAAATCTTAGGGTATTATAATCGCACTCTTTTAAATATCCACGTAGAATAATACAGAATATTGCAATACGTTTGAAAAATATAGAAGGAAACTCGCTACACGGTTTGATCTGAACTGAATGGATTACTGTTTGTTTTCAACTGAGAAAGATTATTCTTGCTATTAGCGAAGGATTTAGTCATTCTTATCTCGCCCCGTACTCTAACTAAACATAGGAGTTTAATTTATTTTATGTACAACGTTAAGAGCATATTTAACCCCAGTCGCTACTCAGTTTATTGCGGTAATTCGAGAGAGTAATTAACATGCTGAGTGCCGGCCCGAAATCCGTGTTATACGATACCTCGCGATACGCCTACAGAACATCTACATAACGTCTAAAAATAACACTGTTTAAAAAGGTGGAAATCCGTTGGAGAGAGGTTTGCAAAGTAGGATGTCAACATCACCGATCCCTTTAAATTCGTGGAGCTTTTACAAATTTCAATTATTTCTAACGGATGCCTGACTAGATTGGATGGTTATTTCCGGCGACTGTGAGTCACGCGAACTCAATTTATTTGCCGAAACTTTGCGTCTGGACTCGTAAGTCGGAATGCAGGGAGGAATCAGAACAGCTGGTTCCGGTAGAATGCGTTCATCAGAGCAGGCAACGTGGTATTTTTGCGTCCACTGATTCGCCAAAATAGGAACTTCTTACACTTTCGTTCATCTTAAAACATGTCCATTTTAAAACATTTCAATTTGCACTCTTTTCGAATATGGTAATTTATTCAGTTTTCGAGGAGAGTTAGTTCTATAGCACACAATTTTGAGATGCGATGGTCCACGCGTTTTTCAAAAAAGGGGTTTAATTAGACAGGATTTCCATACATTTATGCATCTTTCGCTGTACAATGTGAAGTTAGCGGAAATTAGGTCCGCGTACTGTGAGCCAGGAGCGTTATGCGTTCAGGAAACTTCACATTGCACACTAAAAGATGCATAAATGTGTGGAAATCGCGCCTAATTTTAAATCGCCTCCGAGTGCAAACAGCTAAATCACTGACAACTGGAGTAATACTGAATGTCGCCTCTCAGTCGCCACTCGAGTTGCCGCAATAAACTAATGGCGACTGAGAATCGCCATCATGATTCACTTCTTTGCTAACGTAAGTAAATATTCATCAATATGAAGCATATGCTATCAGTGTTTCGTTTGATTTCGAAATGAAGATGATTGTAAGCGTTTCACTTTCTAACGCGACACATGCTATTATACATTCATACAAAAGAATTGCCATTTTTATTAATATGTGCCATTCATCATCTCAACTGTACACGGATTGGCCAAGCATGACAAGACAAATCAATTCGATTGGCAGCGAATTCCAGGCTGGGCTTTTTCTCCCCTGTTTCAACTACGGCACTCAAACATCGGCCTCCATATTTTACAAATGGATTTTAAATCGGTAAATCGCATTTTAAGTGTCATTATCATTGCATCAATGACTTCAGGTCCACGATACGTGTCTGGATTGCTGCACGAAAGTCAGCAGGCAGCATTGGTCCGAAGTTAAATAAGATTTTTGTGAGTGCGTGCTTCTTGTTATCGATGAACGAGTATGTGTGTGCGCGCGCAACACAAAAATGTTTACGCACACGGAGCTCTAGGGACAGGTTTCCTGCAGTGTCTTAGGTTGGTGCACGTGTCTGACAATGAGTAATCCGATTGAATGAAGCGAGGGGAAAATCAAGATAAGATTTCGCACAGCACGTCGGATTATTGGAACGAGTTAAAACGATAATGAGAAGTCGCGCGCGTGCGCATCTGCCTTATGAATTCTTGCACATCGTGAAGATTCTTCCTGATAGGTTAACACGCTGAGCACCGCACCGAAATCCGTGTTACACGAAACCTTGCGATGCGTGTCCGTAACGTCAATATATCGTTTGGAAATAAAACTGTTTGAGAGCTCTACGATACATTGGTTACTTTACGTCGTTATCGTAACGTTAAAAGTATTGAAAATTTTACGAATATTAGCGATATATTTGATTCATATATGAGTTTCAGTAATATTGGCAACGGTGGTCACCCGTGACCGCCATGGGGTTCAACGTGTTAAGGTATATATAGGTGTTCAGGTATAACTGAGAGTGATGCATTGCGCAGTAGTACTTGGTGTGAATGGTTGCAGGGCTTCTCCTTGACGAGTAGTCATTGAAATGGTACGGCCAACATAGGCGCCGGCGTTGTACGAGGTTTACCTGTACGGTAAGTCTCGCATAACACTAATTCCTACAACGCGCTAAAGATATTGCGATGACTTTTTTTATATAACGCGATTCTCGTGCAACGCCCTTTATAATAAAATGTGGGATTTCCGCGTTATAAGGGAGTCTACAATTGCAATAGTTCCTTAACCGTTGAGTGCCAGACGGCGCGATCGCGCCTCTCCTGTTCACGTGAAAAAATACCAGCGGATGTGGCAAGGAACTTCCATCTCAAGTTTTTAAAAGGCGATAAAAACCCATACGTTTAATAAGTATCATTGTTTGATACGTTCGTTTGAAGTGCGATCCTTCACATTAAAAGGGACGAGAAGGAAGTAAACGTACTCGACATCTATGAGCAAAGACGAAGTAAATGAAGTACAATTACACAAAAGACGAGCGCGATCGCGCCGTCTGCCATTTTTCGACCGTATTTTTGCAAAGACCCGTGGCACTCAAACGGTTAACATTGAAAATATTGTTAGTATCAGGTATATATTTGAAGAATGGATTCTAATAATAAAGAAGTATTTGTCCCAGAGTGTAGTTTATCGCTTCTGGAATAAACCACCGCTACGCCTATGTGCAAGTCACAAAATGATCTCAGCGCTGTTGAGATGCGGAGAAAGTTTGCAATAAGAGGGACTTCGAGTACTTGTTTCACACACAGCACTGAATAAAGCGTGCTCAATGAAACATGATTTGATTGTACGACGATTCTAGTACGAAGTAAATGATTTTCTTTGGAATGATAAATCATTAACAACATTTTACAGAATGCCATTAAAAGATTTCCTTTAGCTTTCCAAAGGCTTTCGTGGAGAGTTTGTCAGTTGTGTGTGAGATTTTCCAACGAGATTTTGAAGAGACGTAGTATAGACACAAGTAATTCTATAGCACACAATTGTTAGGTGCGATGACCCACGCGTTTTATAAAAAGGGGTTTAAAGCGTGCTGTGAGCAGCACCGGTATGCGTTCCTCTAACTTCACATTGTACCTTTCCATGACGAATCCAAATCGTCATCGACTTTCCATGCCGGGTCCAAATCGTCATGAGCTTTTCATGACGATGTACGCAACAACGGGTATCACTCGTCAGGAATGTTTAAGTAACGATTGAATTTGAATTAATAATTCAAGTAATAATGATTTTAACTAAAAGGAATATGTAGAAATGCAGTTCTAATTGTAAGTTATATTTTGATAACACTTCTTAACAGCAGAATGAATTGAAAGTTAGGGTAACGCGTTTGCTTCTCCCAGCGAAATAATCATATTTTCCTCGAAACCTGTTTTGTCATATTAAGGAAAGCATTTGACAACTCATAGTGTCCTTAAAAGTGAATTATTAACGCTAGAACTACCGGCGACATATTCAGCTATATTTGTATATTTATGTGTACTCCTTAAAAAAAGGATGGAAGAAATAAATTAATCGAGTTATTTACGTCCATTGTGCAACGTGAACCGCGAAAAATCTCGGAAAATGAAACGTTATATATCTGAACATTTTTATTAAATTCCGAGGACCCATCATTTTCACTGATTAGGTAGGTCTTGTGTCTTGTTAACAATGGACGTCGCTCGATGCTGATATTGTCGCGTGTGTAGTTAGATCGTGTCGTTATGCATGACTGGTGCCGCAGTTTAATTGGCACAACACGATATTCTGCAATTTATCCTAACGAATGTACTTCGAGACCTTTAAACCAAGTGACATACGCAGGATATCTAACGACGTCGACCGCGTTGATAGGTATATTAGGTCTGCAGGAAAATTCTGTCTATTTTTTAGTAAAGGAAAATAATAGATGTTGTTCTGTTTATTAATATTTAATTAACAATGTGATTTCCATTAATGATGATAACTTCTTCGTAAAAATGGGATTTCTTCAAAAATGTTGCCAAGAATATCATCATCTATCGCGGAAGATCTTCCAAAGCGTGGTTAGTCTTCGAGGTTAAAGTCTCCGTTCTGAAATTTGTCGAACCATCTTCCGCGTGTTCTTTCAGATACCGCACATGCTCCGAATACATTTAACAAACTTCTACATGCTTCCGCAGCGTTCTTTCCTTGTTGATATTCGTAAAGTTTACAGTGTCGTGAATGAACCTTATCGACGGACATCTTTCCTTCGATATTCCTTGGTAAATGCCGATGAGTAAACATTTGTTTCGATATACGTCAAAGGGTACCGATGATAAAACATAACGGTGAAAAGAATGAATCATATACTTTTGATTAAAACAATTTCCTACGCGTTTAAAATAATTATTTGCTAAGCGGAGAACTTTCCGGCAGGCTTAATGCATTCGTTATAATTCTACGTGGTGCGGGAACGCATAAGTACAGGGTAATTGATAAAACGATTAATCGGCACTTCTTTGACGGACGCCTTATACGAGTTTCGTTTTTGGACCACCATAGCTGACCCTTTCGATCGTACATCATCGTACCGATACGAAGCGATCCTTATTGCATATAAATATAGTAATTTCATGATATTCTGGTAGCCCCTGTAGTTATATGTCGGTGAGTTTAAGTGAATTGTGTGCCCATCTTGATTTCTCATTTGTGCGTAATAATTTGTGTGTAAATATACAGGCAGGATTTTTAATTGAAAAAAATAAAACTTTCTTCTCTAACACTAGATTGACGACGGGTTTCGGATTTCACGAGCAAAATTCCAGAAGTTATTACTATTATTTCCTAGCAATTTTCGCTGACTTTTATTAATGGAATGAGACGAATAAATATCCAAATTCATTTCCTTCTTAGCCCTCTAATTACGAAATTCTGTACGTAGTATACCTATTTCTACGGATACCCCTCGAATTGACGGGTCGGCTAATTTCATAGTTAACCGTAATAAATCTGCTTTATTCATGAAATTATTACTCCGGTAACAAGTGTAAAAGTAATCAAAAAGCAGGAACTAAATAAAAATCCTAATGCGACCGAGATATCTCTGCTTCTTCGAACCTAATTTCTCAAACATACCGGAGCAATGCATGTCGCAGGAGGAGCAGGATCCGTATTCTCTCAGATTCTGAGTCCGAGAATGAGACGAATATTCCTCGCACATTCGAACATGTAACCAGTGAAATAAAAATTAAGGTTGCGGGAACACTTTGGAACAATGTTAAGATTCAATAAATAAATTGTTTACAGATTAAATAAATCGATTTTTTAAAGAAAATACGTATTTTCGTTTACTCGTCAATTTGACGGGAGTCCTTAGAAACAGGTATACAAGAAATGTCCGTAAACCTAGTGTCAATAAGTACTCTGTTCTCCATATTTCGATGAACTAAGTTAATAAGGTGTTAAAGAACATTGGCCTCATTAAGATATTAAAGATAAGAGACATCAAAGATATCGAAAATTTGATAAATACTCCTCCATCACCGGTGACCTCCAGTGCATTCACGTGTTAACCGTGTTATACGAGAGTCTACTGTATTCACTTACCCTGAATGATGCTTCGTGTATGTTGTCGTGGATGAAGCAACGCGTTGATAATTTTGATTGATGGTTGCTCTCTGCTGATGATGATTATGATGATAACCAGCATACGCGTTAGGTTTGGTACCACTATATCCTGCGAATGTTGATGCACTGTGTTTATCAGACCTGGGCGCAGTGGCTGCTTGGACCAATGGATGCTGATCCATTCGACGCCTTGGTGTTTCGTCATAAAAGAATCTAGGTAACATTGTCGAGGTAGCGATTTTCGCAAAGTTCTCCTGATTTAAAGAACTCTTGATAGACGTCTCTTGAAAAAGTAGCCTGCCGTCGCGATTATGTCGCACATGCGCGAACTTATTGTGATAGTTGATTGGTCGAATTACTCGGTGATTTGGAAGCACGTAATTCTCATTGCGAGACTGTCTGGCTGAGGTGGCTTTGGTCACCGGAGAAGCAATGAACAACCACATCAGAAAGGTTTTCAGTATGATAATCATTTTTCTATTACACTTTTTAGTCACTGAGTCTTTCCGATGTTTGGGGGATATGGGGAACCTTCAGTCGTCACATTCTCGTTAATGTACTAGGAACGAAACAATGCCATTCGTGTAAATACTGCGTTGTACAAAAACCGTGTTATATGGAAATCGCGTTATAAAAGTACCGCGTTATATTAAAACCGCGGTGTACAGGTACCACGTTATATCGAAGACGGGTTGTACAAATACCGCGTTATATTGAAACCGCGTTGTATAAGCACCGTGTTATACAAGTACCTCGTTATATCGAGTTATACAAGTATAACGTTATATCGAAACGGCGCTATACAAATACCGTGTTATATCGAAACGGGGCTATACAAGTACCGTGCTACGTCCCAAGCGCGTTATACAAGTACCGTGTTACATCGAAACCGCGTATACAAGTACCATGCTACATCGAAACCGCGTTGTCCAAGTACCGTGCTACATCGAAAGCGCGTTATACAAGTACCGTGGTACATCGAAAGAGCGTTATACAAGTACCGTGTTACATCGAAACCGCGTATACAAGTACCATGCTACATCGAAACCGCGTTGTCCAAGTACCGTGCTACATCGAAAGCGCGTTATACAAGTACCGTGGTACATCGAAAGAGCGTTATACAAGTACCGTGTTACATCGAAACCGCGTATACAAGTACCATGCTACATCAAAACCGCGTTATACAAGTACCGTGGTACATCGAAAGCGCGTTATACAAGTACCTCGTTATATCGAAACCGCGTGGTATAAGTACCGCGTTATATCGAAACCGCGCAGACGAAGACACTCGATGGACATCCAGTACAAATCGTTCGAAAGGAACTGAATGCACTACCGAACGCGAGAACAGAGTGGGTCCCACGTGCTTGAGCTCCTGATACAAACCCCACCAATCGCCTTTCTTTCTCTCTTTCTCTTGGTTTTCCTGTTCTTCCCCACCAATCCTATTCCACATAGCCACATTGCACTGTCCATTTGTAGAGCCTAATGCAGTGATTTTCAACCGGTGTGCCGTGAGAGGATCTTAGGTGTGCCGCCAAATATTTTGAAAGATCATTAATTGAATTATTTTCGAAAGAAGTCGAAAGCACAATAAGGGTACATATTAAAATAAAAACTTCTTTTAATTTATTACACGAGTATACCATTGTTACAATAAACGTACACATAATATAGTAAAAAATATATTGATCGTCAGAATTGAAGTATGCCGTGGAAGTTTAACTATAGGTTAACTATAGGCGGCGTGAGATAAAAAAGGTTGAAAAACACTGGTTTAATGCCCTTTTCTCTCTATCTCTCCCCTCGTTTACTCTCTTTTTGCCTGCTTGCTCTCCTGATATTCCGCCAACTCTGCAGGTAACCACCTACGTATCCTTGCATCCGCCGACAGTATACTTAACACGTTGATAGTCGTTGTCACGTATACGTGATTTCGGCAACCAGTGGTTATCGGTCGCCGTCACATAGATGTGACTTCGTACTACCAATTTGACACCGGTATTATATAAATGATTCAAGATCGCAGATATAACGCGGTTTCGATATAACGCGGTACTCATACAAGGCAGTTTCAATATAGCGCGGTAATTGTACAACGGGGTTACGATATAACGCGGTTCTTGTACAACGCGGCACTTATACAACGCGGTTTCGATATGGTTTGGTAATTGCACAACGCGGTTTCGATGTAACGCGGTACATGTACGACGCAGTTTCGATATATCGAGGTACTTGTATAAACCGGTGTCGATATAATGACATACTTATACAACGCGGTACTTATACAACGCGTTGCCATATAAATTATGGCAATTCTCGTATAACACGACACTTATAATCGAATGCAACTCCAATAATGCGCGCGTATATAATCCGAACCTGGTATAACGCGACATTTATAATCCAACCTTTATAACGCGACCTTTCTCGGGGACCTACTCCCGCGTTATACGAGTATTACCTGTATTTTGTAATTGCTACAAATCGATCGCCAGGTAACCTACTTGCTATATTTGGCAAAGAATTAATTAACCTTAATATGAATGCGTTTTATTGTGTTTATAGATGACTTCTGTTTAAAAATGACTTAAAAGAGAGCATTTATTACAAAAATATCTTTGCCAATAAATACATAGTGTTTCTTGAAAGTAGGTTAGCCCGGATAATTATAAACAACAACAGCTAATAACTAAGTGAACTGCTTTTATATTTAATGGTTAATCGATCTGTTAGAAATATCGATTATCGATTTCAAGTTGTCCTCCATCTTTAATGTGCAGGTGAACTTCGGCTAATTCGGGAAAGAATCGTACAATATCAAGGAAAATAGTAACCATATTAAAAATTGTTAATTCAGTATAAAATCTCGTCTTGTTTTTTACGATAACGAAAACCGCACGAACTTTCTTGGGTGCCTAATATTTCCAATATTATAAACTTAGAAGTTTATTCAAGATATTAAAGGGGATTTTTTAGATGAGGAAAATTCAGTTACAATTTAATACGATTTCATACAACGCGTAACGCATTAACTGCATTATACGGGAGTCTACTGTATTCCTATTTTATGGACAGTGTTTAAAGTCTTTTCTACAAGGAGTCTTCAATTCAGAAAACCTTTGGGATTCGCAGGCAATGCATGGAGAATTCGACAGCATTTTCTGAATTGCATCGGCTAACGATCGTAAGACGTGTTGGAGTCCAAGGTCGACGGTGCTGCGACCGCAGCGAGGACTTCTTGTTTTTTTTGCCCCTTTTAGCCACCGAGGTTGTATTCAAAAGCAGGAACACCGGGGTAATTGCACGAATCATCGTTATTGCCAATTTCGGGCACGAGGCAAAAAACTCGCAAGCAGATATAACAATGAAGGTGTTAATAAACTGATCATTTAGTACAGGTAACCCGCCTACAACACGGTAGATAGGTTCCTAGAATATGCCGTGTTGTGTGAAACCGTGTTATAAAACCCAGAGCAAGTACAAAAAGGGGGGTTAGATTCCGAAAACTTATTAAGAAGAAATATTTGTTTTTGAACCCATACAAGCAACTTCATTTTTATTAAAAATATTAACATATGTACTGCTACATATTGTATTGCCACCTATGAAGTGCGGCAATAGATCCAGCCAACGACAACTTAACATGCTTGCGACGCAACACCAATTGTATTTTATTTTTCTATGTATAGATATGTATTGTGTGCCCATAGTGTATAATTTAGATTTCTAAATACATACATACATTAAATAGTATAAGTACAGTGTTATACGAGGGTTCCTGCAAATTTCTGATCCTGTTAGAGCGAAACCGTGTCGTAGGTGGCCGTGTTATACGAGGTTTTTTGCGAACGTCTAAACGTGTTAGAGCGAAACCGTGTTGTTGGATGCCGTGTTGTAGGAGGGTTACCTGTACGTATTTCTCTAATATCCCTAAAAAACACGTTTTGTACTTTTAATCCTTTGCATTGGCGAGATGACTCTTAGTAGCCACCCAGTTTATTGCGGCAACTCGGGCGGCGACTGAGAGGCGACATTAAGATTTTCTGCAGTTATATCTTGTTATTGGACTCTACATTGCTGAAAACTGGAGTAGACTTAATGTCGCCTCTCAGTCCCCACTCGGGTTGCTGCAATAAACTGAGTAGCGAATTAACTCATTGCATTCAAAAGGCGACTCTCAGTCGCCCCTCAGTTTATTGTAAAAATTCGAATTTCGTTTTTCTCCGGTTGAATTTTATTATTAGACATTAAATCACCGACAACTGGAGTCAATTTTAATGTCGCCTCTCAGTCGCCATTCGGATTTTTACAATAAACTGAGTGACGACTGAGAGTCGTCTTTAGGTTTATTCAGAAGAAGAAAAAAGTAGGAAAATCGGTTGTCGATTCTTAGGTAAAAAAATCGATAAGTGAAGAATCGATTCAAAAGATCGATTCTTTTGAAGAATTGAATCAAAAGATCGATTCTTCGAATCAAAATCGAATATCCGTGCCCGAATTCGGCTAACTTCACGTTGCACTGCGAATGATGCATAAACGTATGGTAATCGCGTCTAATTCTAACCGCTTTTTTTGTAAAACGCGTGGGCCCTCACACCAAAAAATTGGTGTGTTGTAGAATTAGTTCTGTTTATACTACGTCTCTTAAAAATCTCGTTAAAAAATCTCACACACAACTCACAAACTCTCCTCGTAAGATCTTGCGCAAAGCAAGTATTGGCTTTCTACGGAAAATACTGATTGACGTAAAGAAGTAATGTTGTGGAAGAAACACGGGACCGTACTAACTTGTTCAGGTCATAGTGACTTTATAAACTTTGACATTTTTCTTCGAGGAAACGTTGTTTGAAGTATCGTCCCTAAAGGGGTTAATCGAATGTGTCTAATTTACAACATGTTTACATCGATGTTACATCGCCATGCTGTTAAGTTTTTATACAAATTTCAAGAAATAAGTTCATATAAATACAATGCATATTTATTCCGTACTTGACATAGGATTTTGGATATGAAGCTAATTATTTATTTTGAAATTGAATGTATCGAAAAATAATTACAGTCAAGTCTCTTTTTATGCCTCCCTTTTTAATGCGATTTTGAAGTTACGCGGTGCATATCTCTTGGACATTTCGGGGTTTCCCCGTTGTATATACATACATATTGCACTTTGCATACAAATACAAGAAGTGATTTCTCACCAGTTCGCAAACGATGCTGAACAATGTCAGATAGCGAAAATTTTTTAGATGAAAAAATTTAAAAAGATTTGTTACTTTTCAATAACATTAAATGAATAAAGTTTCAAAGCAAACTAATTTTAATTCAATTATATCAATTTCGTTCGGATTTTCGAAGGAATTTTTTGGCATTCTTATTTTCCTGAATTTTTATAATCATTTTTCTGCGATTTTAGGTGTATTTCAATTCATTGCTTTGGTTTTATGTGGTTTTAGAAAATCATGGAACGTATCCCTAATTTTTCAATCTAACTTAAGTCTTTTTTGTGCGATCTTTTTATGTGCGGTTTTCTGTGGCACGTATCTACCGCATAAAAAGACACTGGATAGTACACGGACCATTTATGTAACTCATGTTCTTTGCTGTATGCCCCTTTCAAAACGCACTGTGTTTTTTGAGGTTATGGAGATCGAGAATATAAAAGTTACTATAAATCATAAAGTGGGGGGTTTCACAGTTTATATTAAAAAGTAATTCCGGATTGGTCATAAGAGTGTAAATCAAAGTGACCCATATTGGTCCTAGGAAATCAGAGTAACCAACATTGTTCCAAAAAATTCAGAGTGACCAACATTGTTTCAAAAAATTCAGGGTGACCAACATTGTTCCAAAAAATTCAGAGTGAGCAACATTGGTCCTAGGAAATCAGGGTGACCAATATTAGTCTTAGGGTTTGGAAGGAGATGAACGAGTTTCGCTATATGTTATAGTTATAAAATAATTTTGAAGAAGATGATGGCATGAACTATTTTTTAAAGATGCGTTTTACGTTAATAAACAATTATGTACAGTATATTTAGGATAATTAAAAACTAATTAATAACCCTAGAAAGTTCAGAATAGGTGACAGACGACGCGGATCAACACTGTATATGTATATCATTTCTCCCAACATGGCGCCACGATGTCTGGTCTGATTGAGAACGTTGCACTAGTTACACTTTTTCCAGCTAAATAGTTTGCTGGATATAAAAGGTGTTCCTAATACACACTCAAGTATTCTGTGCAATCAAATATGTACAGTAGACTCCCGTATAACGCGGTTGTTATGTTACGAGTTGTATGAAACCACGTTATTGGGGGAATTCCCGCATTTTATTATACAGGGTGAGTCACGCAACGTAACGATTCAAAAGAACTCATAAAATATGTACTGTACGAAAAAATGTTTGGTCGATTCCAGATTCCAGATCGATTCCATATACACGAGTCTCTGTTTTTATTTCTCACGTGACCAGTTGAAACCAGGGATCGAAATGAAAATCTTTCGTTTTTAAAAAGTTTCCGTTCGAACTTGTCTGATTTGTTTAAAAAAACATCTGTTCCTATAGAACTTTTATGGAACGAATTGTGACATCTAGGAACTTATTTGAAATGTGTTCGCATTGGACAGATACTTTAGAATCTGTGTAATAAAAGTTCCATGGAAACAGGTTATTTCAGAACATTTATCAACTGTATTAATTATTTAATATTTGTAATACTGTTCATTAAGTAGTATTCAGTATTGGTTACAATGATTGAGAACTTTTTTGACATTGATGAAGAAAGTGTCTGTTCCTGTTATGGAAAAAATGGTATCTTTATATTTCACGAGTTCTATTCTAACAAAAACTTTGATTTTCAAGAACCTTTGTTTCCCTGTTCTCATCGGAACTTATAATGTGAGAACATTTGTCAAAAAAGTACCGCCTTGATTAAGTTCCAATAGAACCTATTCAAAAGTTCCATAACTCTTTCGATCCCTGGTTGGAAACTCTTATTCGCAGTTCCGAATATTTGAATCACCCGGTATTCGATTAATCGATTCCGTTGCGTCCGCAACTTCACGCAGCATGCCGCGAATGACACAATCCTTTGCCTAAATTCTGTTCCTTGACACTCTTCATATGTCAATTTACTCAGTTTTTATAATTCTCCTTTAATTTTGTATCCAAGATTTTACCGCGTGTTTATAAACCGTGACACCGGCGCTTATTGAATGCCAACATAAAGAGATTAAAGCGAAGAAATTTAAAAGTGAAGGATATGAGAAATCACCGACTTCCTGCCGGAGGCGTCACCATTCGTGAAGGTGGTCAGTGCCGGCTGTGACGTTATTGGTTAGTAATCGTTTTATTAGGAACCGGAAAAAGTTTGTGCGGATTTTTAAATGAAAATTCAAATATACTGGACATTCTATAAAATAATTTTATTTTACGAAGTAGTCACCATTCATTTTTACAATTCTCATCCAACGAGTCTCACATAACGCGAACTTCCTCTGGAACTTAATTCTGGCGTTATACGAGGGTTACCTGTATATTGCAAGTATATTAGGTGTACCGGAAAGTAATCAATTATTTTTCTCATACTTTAGGAAACTCCATTTATTTTGCTATATTAAATATTATTTTTCTATGATATCTGATCAGCGATCCTCCAATGCCATATTTCGCTTTTTGACAAAATCAAATAACCGAATTCCGATGCAAAAGAATTCTCCATTCCCGAATTGATGACTTTCCGGTAGCCCTAATATATCTAGGCAATTCTTTGGAAACGCATTTGCGTCTCCTAATGATTCGTCATAGTATGAAAAATTCAATTAGTCCTTTTAACCCTTTGACTGCGACGTCTTCTAACAAAAAACCGTTAACATCGTACGATACGTCATTCGCGTGACAGTAGTTGACACTGAATTGTGTCGATAAAAATAAGAAAATTCGAGGAATTATTGAGATTCAGTTATTCAATCGGTTTTTATGTGACATATAACAGTATGTTTCCTGCTGTATTAATCTGTAGCTTGTATTAATATAGCAATACTTATAATATACACTAATATACACTTCTAAAGCTGTATTAATATAGTAATACTAAAAAAGTAAATGCGCGGTAGCCACCAAATGTCGTATTGTATAGATATACGCCTTTCGTATATATTCATGGACATGTGAGAGTCTACATATACGCCTTTCGCAGTTAAAGGGTTAACGAAACTGGATATTTAAGGAAAAAAGGAAACGTTGAATTTTGCGTATCGCTGTATCACACATCCTTAAATATGAAAGACATACCCCTACATGCAAGGTCTTTAGATGGATATGAAAATGCACGAGAATGCTCGAAATACATAGCCCATCCATGACATACTTTTACAGCTTTGATCGTGCGCCGACCTTCGTTCCAAACATTTACGTGGATACACGGTAGTGTCTTTAACGCGCTAACTCTGAGGTGTACCACCGGTGGTACAAACCAGGTTGTCTTATCGCGTGAAATGTACCACCGGCGGTGCAAACTAGGTTGTCTCTCCGGGTGAAATGTACCACCGATGGCACAAATCAGGTTGTCTCACCGGGTGAAATGTACCACAGGCAGTGTAAACGAGGTTGTCTAATCCTGACAATGAGATATGTACTACCGGTGGTGCAAACGAGATTGTGTCACCGGGTGGAATGTACCACCGGTGGCACAAATGAGAATGTCTCACCGGGTGAAATGTACCACCGGTGATTCGAACGGAGCTAAACAGGTAGCTCAACTCAATAACGGCGGCTGATTTTTACAAGGATCGCAAAACGACATATCTCATTTAGTAGTTCCTTTTTATTTGATTAGTGCCCTCTTTTCTTAGGTAACCCTCGTATAACGCGGGAGTTAGGTTCAAGAGAAAGGTAGCATTATAAAAATCGTGTTATGCGAGACTCGGATTACAGACACGCGTTATATCGAAGTCGCATTACATAAGTTCCGTATTGTACGGGGATCAGAATTGGTGAACCGCGTTATATCGAAACTGCGTTGTATAAGTACCGTGCCGTACAAGGTTTGTCTGTATATTTTGGATGTGTAACGGTGGTTTACATTTTAATGTCGCCTATAAGTCGCCACCCGAATTGCCGCAATAAACTGAGTGGTCGTGAGTCGCCTTCGAATGCAAAGGGTTAATTACTGAGTGGCGACTGAGAGTCGCCTTTGAATGCAAAGGGTTAATTTCTGAGTGGCGACTGAGAGTCGCTTTTTGAATGCGAAGGGTTAATTACTGAATGGCGACTGAGCGGAAAGCGTTAAATACCTTAATGAGCCTTAAATGAGTCGTTCCAATGCCAAAACGAGTAACTCCACTTTTTACAGTTTCTCCAATTTTCGTCTCGAAGCATTTAATTGGTGCTTAACTTTTCATAACTTTCAATTTCCATTACTTTTTGTTCAATGGAATTTGTTACGTTGGCCTTTGAGCAGCTCAAACATTTCGGCGCAAGGAAAATGGATTTCTGCCATTTTGATAACAAACGGTCCATATGTGACCCTGCAACTGGTAGCATTACCGTATGATGAATGATATTCCACGCCAAGGAAGGGAATTGGAGCGATACACGAAATATCATTAGTATACTGGATAACGTTTTTTGTCTTTTGTCTTTTGTCTTTTTTCTATAGATACCAAGTTTTTCTAAGTACGCATGCCACCGCATTACGGTAACCTTGACACCAGTTGCAATTTATCTGAAATATAATACATCTTCCTGATGTCAAACGACCTTCTTGTGGTACTTTCATCATTTCATTCGATACGACATAAGAACTTTTCCCTCGAGTCTTGTTATTCGACTGCACACATCGCGAAGTATCTACTGCCGCCTATCAAAACAGCATGGCTTCATATCTTACGCATCGCTGCTCATAAAATTTAATCTCATTTCTGTATTTCTAATGATTGAACAGAACACAGTACACTATATCCTTTGTTATTATGAAGAATGGATATTTATTTATTTCAGATTGTTCTTGTACAGTGTAAATCTTTATTTATTATTATATGATTTATCTTGCGAAATGTTGTCTTTAATTTTTTACCTCAACGGTCCGCGAACGAAAAAGGTTGGGACCCGCTGCACTGGAAAATAACGAATTTTATGCTGGTTCGTGGATTTTCCATATCTGGATTATTTGAGCCGTTTGTTTGGATAGTGGACTAAGTCCATTTTTCTAAAAAATCAAGTTAACATTTATGATAGACACAAAGTAACATTGTGTAACTATTATAACGTTATAAATTGTTATGTAACTATTATAAACGTTAACGAAAATGATTTCACTTTTTATTCGGTTTGTAACTGGAGTTTAAAGACTTTTTACTACCAGCAAGAACAATATTATGTATAGAGTTGAGCTATTTGATTAGCTCCGCTTGAACCACCGGTGGTACGTGCTACCCGATGAGACAACCTCGATTGAACCACCTGTGGTACATAACGTCCGATAAGACAACCTCGTTTGTACCATTGGTGGTACACACCGTTCGATGAAACAGTTATGTCCGAACCATCAGTGGTACACGTCGCCCGACGAGACAACCTAAGTTGTACCACCGGTGGTACACGCCAGCGTTGACTTTTGAAACGCATCGAAAAACTAAAATGAAATGAAAGATATGGGATAGGGGGGTAACATAATAGCAGTGAAAGTGAACCGGTTTGTTTTCCTGTTCGATATATTGAGTTTGGATTTATACAGGTTTTGCACTCGAAGTTAACCCTTTTTCAGGTCACATCAACCTTTTTGCACTCGAAGTTAACCATTTTCCAGATAAAAATCACCCTTTTGCAAATATAATTCACTCCTTTCCAAAAAACTTTTCTACAAATTTGTTTTCTGAAGCTATTGTAATAAAAATAAAATCCAATGTAAAGTGATTGTTCCAAAATACAAATTTTATTGCTTGTATGTAATAATACTTGAACATAAAACGGCATGAAATTAACATAAAATACTTATTTAATATCAAAAATATTTATAAATTAAATATTTGTATATATGTAAATATTTGTATTTTATAAATTAAATATTTGTATATATGTAACAAAATTTGTATTTTATAAATTAAATATTTGTATTTTATAAATTAAATATTTGTAAATATTTTTGGTGTTAAATAAGTATTTTATGTTAATTTTACATCAGTTTTTGTTATTGCATATCTAATTAAGCATTAATAAATTTTTTATTTCGTAACAATAACTTTTTGCAAAACGGAGAATTTGGTTTGCAAAGGGGTGGATACGATCTTCAAAAAGGTTAATTTGGGGTGCAAAAAGTTGAATTTGATCTGCGAAAGAGTGAATTAGATTTGCCAAAAGGTGGATATGATCTGCAAAAGGATTAATTTGGAGTGCAAAACCTGTATAAGATTCCACCCTCGAAGTTCTCATCCTTCTTCAATATGAGATCTCACAATTGTTCTACTTGTAATTAAAAGAATAATACTCCCATTATAAAAGTAACTATGTTTGTGTATGCGCGTTTGTGACAAGAGACCGGTAGCTTTGTCAGATGTCTAGAATCGGTGACAATTCTAACGTAGATTGTTTTTTGTTCTTCTCTTTATACCAGGTTCTACCACTGCCCACAATAAGTCATCGTTCACGGCCATTCTATGTTTCGGCTATTCGATCGACCCCTCAGTTTCAGGCAGCGCGCCAGCGAGTGGATCTATAAGGTCAGTCTTGACAGTAAAAAACGCGCAAGCTAATGCGGAATTCTCCCTTGCGGAGGTCTTTGCCAAATGGGTCAACCGTAGAGAAGGGAATCGGCTGAGAGCGAAGGCTATAGTAGCGACAATGACAACAACGACAACGACGACAACGAGGACAACGACATGCGCGCCGGGGGGCCCATAATAAAGTCTAAATGCGTTCTAGCACCAAGGAACTTTGACACGATCTATAAAGATCACAGTAAATCAATTATCTTGGATTTAGCGCTCGCCAGCCTTGAAAAAGCACGTCGGTCACGGAATCGATCTTCACCGCTTTCCTTGTCCTACTACTTACTTACGAGGAGAGTTTGCCAGTTGTGTGTGAGATTTGTTAACGAGATTTTTAAGAGACGTAGTATAGACACAACTAATTCTATAGCACACCATTTTTAGGTGCGATTGCCCACGTGTTTTCCAAAAAAGGGGTTCAAAATTAGACGCGATTTCTATACATTTATGCATCTTTCGCTGTACAACGTGACGTTAACGGAATTCGAGTCCGCGTGCTGTGAGTCAGGAGCGTTATGCGTTTCCGCTGACTTCACATTGTACAGTGAAAGATGCATAAATCTATGGAAACCGCGTCTAATTTTAAACTCCTTTTTTTGGAAAACGCGTGGGCCATCGCACCTAAAAATTGTGTGCTATAGAATTAGTTGTGTCTATACTACGTCTCTTAAAAATCTCGTTCAAAAATCTCACACACAACTGACAAACGCTCGTCGTTAGTTTTCGTCTCTTACTATCAGTCACAAGGGAAATTCCGGGAAACTGCAAATTCAAAAGATTCATTTATTTAAGATTCATAACATTTTTAATTAATTAATGAACATTTTCATGTAAGCGAGTTACAGAGATTTTTGTATTTCAATCAATTTACAGTCAAGTTGCACATATTGAATTTTAAATAGTTTTTTCTTGGAGACGAATAATTCGAGACAACTCACGGTTTTTCCGACAGATGGATAACAAAATCTTACTGCAATAAATCCAAAAAAAGAATTTTGAAAAACAAGTAGTTCATGAATTTTACCTGTATCACAACGATACATGAATTTCCAAACGATAAATGTCATACTAAAATTCAGATTTGTGTTATTAGGTACCGGAAAGCGTTCGTGCGGATTTTGAAATCAAAATTCAAATACTCTGGACATTCTGGAGAGTAATTTTATTTGATGAATTTTTTGATCATTTATTTCTACAAGTCTTTTCCAACGTTCTACAAGCTTATACATTCCATTTTTGTCAAAATCTGGTGTTTTACTCGCAGAAAATGAATTATAATACATGACAACGCACGGCCTTATATTGCATTTAGGACTCGCAAAAAAATAAAGGATGTCGGATGGGAAGGTTTACCTCATCCTTCTTACAGTCCTGATCTGTCTCCTTCTGATTACCACCCCTTTTTTATCAAATCAAACTTCCTTGCAAAGAGTATTTTTAAAAATTATGCCAAAATGAAATCAGCAATTAATTCATTCTTTGCGAGCAAAACGCTAGATTTTTACAAAAAGGGAGTGCATAAGCTTGTAGAACGTTGGAAAAGTGTTGTAGACATAAATGGTTACTTTCCAGAATGTCCAGAGTATTTGACTCCTGATTTCAAAATCCGCACCAGCTTTTTCCACTCAGTTTACCGCGGCAATTCGAGTGGCGACTGAGAGGCGACATTAACCCGCTGACCGTTTTTAGCTCCTACCGTGACCATTCACTTTCAGCTACTCATAAGCAAACAAACTTTCTATAAACTGCTTATTTAGCGTTTTTGACAAAGATATTTGAGTCGTTTATTTTGAAATGTAGTAGAAATTTATTTAAAATGCAGTCAGCGGGTTAAGATTTTCTCCAGTTTTATTTTGTTATTGGACGTTTGATCACCGACAACCGGAGTCAATTTGAATGTCGCCTCTCAGTTGCCACGCGAATTGCCGCGACACAGTGAGTGGTTACCGAGAATCGCCAGCCGAGCACAAAGGCTTAACCCTTTGCGATCGGCAGATTTCGCTTTTGGGAGTACCAGTAGGTCGAAGCAAATCTATCGTTTCGCAATTACTTTTCCGTACAGGATTTAAAGTCAATATATGGATATTAAAACACACAGAATTTGTTGAAACTGATTTGTTGTATTTAATACTACTTATAATACGTAAGGTTCCCGAAGGTTCCCGCTGCGGGGTTATTGACTTCTACGACTATTTAAAAATGTCCCCGCTACGGGGACACTGACTTCTACGACTATTATAGAAATGTCCCCGCTACGGGGACACCGACCGCAAAGGGTTAATATTTGGTAGTTCATCCCTTGTTATTTATAACTTGTTGTAATCGGTATGCCATTAATTTTACTAATTTTTCTAAATGATTTCCTTGAATTTTGACCAATAGTTTCAATCCAACAGATGTTATTTCTGTGGTCAAAAGAACCAGCACCAAGTCCTACCGCGGGACCATGGTTCGCTTGGTTCGCCACTGCTTTGGTCCTCTGGCGTTACAGACGAAGAATAACTAAGGCAATTCTGGCAGTGTCACCATTGAGATTTTTAAAAAGGCGTCCAGGACTTCTAACGATTCACTCGAAATCATCCACGACATGTGCCATCTCGAAGCAAAATCAACGCCAGAAATTACACAGCCCAATATTTCAACGCAAATACAGAAACGCAGGAATCAGAATGAGAGTCAAAAAATTCTGCACCGGCGACGGACCGCACGTTCGTAGTTCGCCATCCGTGGTCACAGCATCCCAACAGATACACTACAGAGTTACGAGAAGTGGCAGAATATACGGAAGATACCCAAAAGTCAGTGCTTCGACAAATAACACACAAGGAAGCCACTGAAGCATGTTTTTGTCCCTGTGTGATCAGCATTAACCCTTTGCACTCGAGAGGCGACTCTCAGTAACCACTCAATTTATGGCAGCAATTTGAGTAACGACTGACAAGAGACATTGAAATTAACTCCTGTTGTCGATGATTTAACGTCCAATAACAAAGCATAACTGGAGAAAATCTTAATGTTATCTCTCAATCGCCACACGAACTACCGCAATAAACTGAGTGGCGACTGAGAATCGCCACCGAGTGCAAAGGTTAGTTGCCATTTCGTATGCGACTCTGCAGAGATTCGGTTTTACCGGACTTGTTAGCTGCGTCTAAACGCCTATAAGACTGTGCCGTCTTCCAGTTTTCGCTTGAAAAAATCATGTATGTGTATGGAACGTTTCTTTCTTTGTGTCATAAATTCTCTTTCAGCGAATTGAATGTCGTTTATTTCACGATAAAAATGTAAACAAAGGTTACTGATGGGATAATCAGAAGCATGCATTTCCGGCATTTTCATAACTGCCTGAGATGCGGGACCTATTTCGGAAGAAATATCACGCGAACACCTTCTGTTCAGTAATTAGTTAATAATATTAGTTGCACACGTAAGATACTGAAGTTTCTATCCTTTGCATGCAAAGTATTAAGTAACGCTTGCATTGATTGGTGTGGGATATATACATTTGGCCGCCATTGGTAGCCAAAATAGTTCAGCAGGGAGGAAGATGCTCCTTATTTGTTTAACACGTTAACTCCGGCTCTGTAATTCATATTTCGCCTATCGGGCAGTTCAATTAATAGTCTTTTCTCCTTCTGGTGACACTATGTTAGAAGAAAACTACCATTGACATGATAAAAATCGATGTGAATAACTGAATAGTTGTTTCCAAATTATTTCACTTTTCATTCGTCTTAAAAACTGGAATTTAAAGACTGTTTACTACCAGCAAGAACGATACTGTATATTGAGATGAGCTATCCGATTAGCTCCATTTGAACCACTGGTGGTACATTTCACGCGGTGACAACCTGGAAGGTACCACCGGTGGTACATTTCGCCAAATGATAATACATATTGTTCCACCAGTGGTACATTATCAAATGACAAACTGGTTGTACCACCGGTGCTACATTTATCAGCTGACAACCTGGATCGTATCACCGGTGGTACATTCACCCGATGACAACTTGGGTTGCACCACCGGTGGTACACACCGGCGTGAACGTGTTAATAACGCATCTTGTGTTATAAGTTCTTCGAATTATGAAGAGTTACAGAAGGAACGTATTATAATTTCGAACTGAATTGCTCGTCATTTTTTAATGTCATGAACAGCGTCGCTATTATCTTCATCCCTAAATGAAGAAGAAGGACCAGATACTTGATATATTTTGCTGGCGGTAGCTGTGTTCTTAAATGAAAGGACTTCCGAAGTAAGCATCATGATTATTACTCTTCTTGGTGTTTCCTGGTGTCCTCGGCACACTTTCGAGTGCTAGGGTCGTTTGACAGAGACCTTCGCCAGGGTTACCACGATAATCCTTGGTCGTAGATCAAACGACGTTTACAGCAGGCATCGCTTGAGACTCTCGGATCTCTCTTTCCGTCTCCTTCTCTCCTTCTCACTCTCCCTCCCGCTTTTCTTCCTTCCTTCTTCTTCTCCCTCTCTCTCTCCCGCTTTCCTTCTCTCTCTCTCTCTCTCTCTCTCTCTCTCTCTCTCTCTCTCTCTCTCTCTCTCTCTCGCTCGCTCGCATGGGAAGAGATCAATAAGCGTTCTGTAGTGTGGATATCGCACACACTTTGGGAGAGTATATGTGGCTTGCAGCCTAGACATATGATATATGGCTGGTAGGTGTATATAGGTAACCCTCGTACAACGCGGTTCACAAATTGTGGCGATCCTTGAATAACGTGCTACTTTTACAACGCAGTTTTGATATAACGCGGTTCACAAATTGTGGCGATCTTCGTGCAACGCAGTACTTATACAACACGGTTTCGGTATAACGTGGTTCTCTAATTGTGGCGATCCTCGTACAACGCGGTTTGTAATAACTGCGCATTATTTAATATTTTACACACTTTTATACTCATAACGGAAATAATTGTATCCACTAATTAATTGAAATCCTTCAGCCATAATTTACGAGAATCACCAAAGTACGAGAATCTCCACAATTTGTGAACCGCGTTATATCGGAACCGCGTTGTACGAGGGTTACCTGCAATACGAAGGATGTTCCAAAGGCTTTGATTAATCAGAATTGCATGGCACATACGATGATAAGTGTGTGCTCGAAGAAGATAACAATGAAAGGCTACATAAGTTTCTAATCGAAGATGTGTCATGTAGCGTAATACATGCTAGTTTTCGAATGAGTTGGTGTGGGTGCACATCGTTGCTCAGAATGAAATATAACTGTGCCAAATTTAATAATTCAATGCTTCATTGCAACCACGCCACCCTCGTCGATTATATTCCACCCTGAATTTCAAAGGTTTCACACGAAACTAAAACTATTAACTACATTGAAGAATATATAACATCGTTTTATCAACACATTCGCGACCGGAAACGTAGTCCCACGTAATTTCAAATTCTTCAGCTGAATGCCGGGGCAACATAGTTCTACGTCATTTTAAATTTGTTAACTGAATACTGGCAACGTAGTCCTGCGTCATTTCAAAATTAGCGCTCCTGCTAGCCGTGAGGCTTATATGTCACACCAGGTGGCTGATTACAATTTTCATTTGTCTAATAAATATATGAACATTCAATAAATAAGCGAACAATAATATTGCAATTATCCAAACTATAATAATATCGCTGAATATAGTTAATATAGCAGTATCAACTTGCACTTGTAATATTGAATTTTTTAAATTTCGAGCAACAAATGATTACAAACGTGATGTGATGAAGCAATATTTTTTATATTCCCACCCATTAAAATAGCAGAACCCAGCGGTATTCAGCTACAGATTTTTGAAAATTGTGCGCAGTATTCAGGTAAGAGTCTCGTCTCAAAATCGCTGGTAGCCAATGTGTTAACAGAATACGGCTAAAGGAAGTCAGTAACGCAGTTTCGTTTTGGAATCAGCGTCATGGAATCCATCTAGTTTCGCGAAATTATTGATATAACATGTTAAATAACAATAGCCCAACTTAATCATAGTTACAAACAAGCAGCACGGCCAAGTTTCCCCAATCACTTTTTTCTAAACCAGATTAAGTAATTAAACTCTACAGACTCTGTAAAAGCTTGATTGGTATCTTTCTGGGACGCAAATGAGCTTTACTTTATTATATTACCGGCAAAGGATTTAAGGGACATGGAGGTGAATTTCCTGTTTTTTTTTAATCAAGTGTGGACAAAAATAGCACCAGAGAAGACTTAATCAATCTGTCTAACGTGAGTGGATGAAAGAAGGTACTATCTGATTTGAATAGAACGATGCTGGGATGGGGCTTCTGTAAGGTCACCGGTGAGGCCTTGCCCATACTGAATTACGTGATCACTAATTTTATGTCATGGATATCTTACATCGACGAAATAATGTCGATTCATCACGAAGTAATTCCCACGAACATCTTTAAATATTACGTTTTAATACGATTTTCACTATCACGTAGGCTTTCACTAAAAGCATCAGTTTATTTGGGATGCATAAGTATTAGGTAGCGGAACAAGTTCGTGCGGATTTGTCAATCTGAATTGAAATACTCTGGACATTCTGGAAAGTAATTTTATTTGACGAACTAGTCACCATTTATTTCTACAACCATTTTCCAATGTTCTATAAGCTTATACATTCCTTTTTTATCTAAATCTGGTGTTTTACTCGCAAAGAATGAATTATAATAGATGACAACGCACGGCCTCATATTCCATCTACGACTCGCTAGAAAATAAACTGCAAATTGTAAACTGTTTGCACTCGGAGACGATTCTCAGTCGCCACTCATCGTCAGTGTATTGTGGCAACTCGAGTGGCGACTGAAAGGCGACATTAAGATTTTTTGCAGTTATATTTTGTTATTGGACGTTAAACCATCGGCAACTGGAGTAAAGTTGAATGCCGCCTCTCAGTCGCCTCGACGAGTGTTCCGCGGTCAAAGGATTAAGTAGAAAAGTTCGGATTATTTTTTCCGTGGTATAAAAAAGTTAAAAGTTTATATTGTCGCAATAACATGAGTGGCGACTGAGAATCGCCTCTAGAGTACGACAACAAACTGAGTGGCGACTGACCGGCGCCTCTCCAATGGTCGTAGTAAATTGCGTGGCTATTGAGAATCGCCACCAAGTGCAAAGGTTTAATCGTTGTTCGAGTTCTCGCAGTAAACTAGACTGGCGACTCAGAGTCGCCACGAGAATACAAAGCGTTAAAAGACGACATTAAGATTTACTCCACTTGTCGGAGATTTAAAATTCAATAACAAAAAATAATTGAAGTAAATCTTAATGTCGCCTCTCAGTCGCCACTCAGTTTATTACGGCAACTCATGTGGCGATTGATTCAATCCTTTCCGAGTGCAAAGTGTTAAAATATATCGCATACATTTCAATGCATACGCCAATCATTAACTTACTTTCCGAGCAGACTGTATGTTGCGTCATACAAAAAAAAACTCCGAAATAAGGCAATTAAGATAGTGGTTTAAAACTAGAATGTTTAACGCCTAAAATAGCACGTCGTTCTAGTTTCTGGCGTAGATATGTACCGCAGTCAATGGACCGTTATGTATAAATTACAAGCTGCCATGTAGCAGAAATGGGATCGTTGAATTCTGCAGTTGCAGCGGTTGTAAATCCTTCGAGGTTCCGGGTACAGCAATATTTTCTATGCCGTTGTTATCTTGCAATAGTAATCAGGTAACAATTACTAACCCTCTATAGCCCAATTTTGTTCGCGTCTAAAAAGAAATCGTATAACGTAAATTTAGTTAAACGCGATTTTAACGAAGGTACATATATTACGTGAAAATAGTAACGAAATTATTGCTTAAACACATTGAAAAAGGTGATAATCCTTGCGCATACTCTTATGATTATCGTTACAACGTAAAAATCAAATGAAATCAATAATACGGATAGACGAGTATGTGACTTCAAAGTTACATGGAACTATAGAGGGTTGAAGAGAATCGAACATCCCTGTAATAAAATGCACCGACAGGATGTAAAAGGCCCTCGTCACTGTAATGAACAATTTATGAAATACAATGATCGCCCCATCCTGCGCAAACCTAATCTCTTACATAATACGCGTCTAGAACCTAAACGAGTTTAATTGATTTTTCAGAAATGCGTTACAAAATTTTGCATTTCTGTAAAACTACAGCATACATGTATGCGAAAAGGAAAAAAGGCTTCCTTTTAAGTTGGCTTGTATATCATTTTTTGCCACCATAACTTTATTTAGCAAGATTCCGCGAATTTGACCCATTACGGGCGTAAAATTCCGCTAAAAATACCGCGGCGTGAAGTATTAACACTAAAACTACCAAAACAGTCAAAATGACGGGTGCTTGGAATTTTAAAAACATGTTCAAATTTATAACGTTTCCATCCAACCTTTTTTTACGGACGTAGACATAAATACAGACATCCCCCGTATAACATGGTAGTTGGGTTCCGAAAGAATGTCGTGTTATAGGAATCCGTGTTATAAGAAACAAAGGACTAGTACAAAACATAGGGTTCCAGAACTGAACAAAAGAATACTATTTTCTTTTCATAACTATAAGAAATATGTTTATTAAAATAATCAATAATTAATCAAAACTATTACATATTGACAAACCGAGAATGCATCTAGGTTTCCCCAATTCTGGAATCGTGTTAGAGCGAAGCCGTGTTGTAGGAGTACGGTATTGCACGGGTGACACCTGTATAGCTGAATATATCGCCGGTAGTTCTAAAAAAAGCGCGTATATAATTGATCTGATGATAACCAGCACGAAAACTGAGCGTATATGTACGCTCTGGTGATAGCGGCCAGGAAAAGTGCGCGTATATATACGCTTTAGTGATAGTGGCCAGGAAAATTGCGCGTATATATACGCCAACGATGCAAATGGTTAATGGATACGTATTTGACCGTGGAACGAGAATTTTCCGAAAATTGAATGGGTTTTGAAATCCAAGAGTCCAGCTGCCGGAGTATTTCGTGCAGGGTCGCAACCAATGCGCTGTGAAAATACCCGGATGGAAAAGGGTGGATCGGGGGTGGCGCGCATGCGTCGTGGTTGTATCGACGCCTGAACGCCCGGGCCAAGAGAAAGAAACGGACTCAGGCGGTAGTAGTAAACCCCAGTTCGGGTCGTACAAACGGAAATATGCGTTCTACCTATTGATAATCACCGTGTCAATTGCTCGTTCACTGTAAAACACTGTTCATTCTGAAAAACGGAAAACACAATTAAAAGTATCGCAGTGAATATTCACGTTTCGTGGGTTCTCTTAGGACACCAAGATTAGAGTGCGAATAAAAGCGGCGCGAACGGGTAACATCAGCTAGAGAAACTGGCGGCACTGGTAAAACTGGTGCATGGAATCAGGATGAAATCAGGGAGGTATGTGGCAGATCGATCGTAAATAATCGGAAGAAGTAGCTGTGAATGGCGTGTAATCGCAAAATGTGGTAACAATAGAGATGCTGTATGAAGGAATTTATCGGTTTCATTCACGAGAGCTTCGAATTCCTTTATTCTTGTTCGCATACAATTTGTCTACTTTCAACCGATTATTTGATGAGCATTTAAATAGCCATTAAAACTGCGCGATGGAATATTCAGTGTTGCGAGTTTAAGATACGCAGAAATTCGACACAAAGTTAAGATTCATGATCACCTTTCATTCGATGCTTCGTTATTATTGGAAACAATTCTCCATTTTGAGAATCTGATTTAATTGGATCTACATTCAAATTAATGATCTACGGAGAATCCTAATTGATAGTTTGCTTCTTCTTTCTCATTAAATATTCTTACTCACGTTCTGCCTGCACTGCTTCTTCTTGCTTCCGCTAACCCTGACTTGGTCTCATTAACTGTCTCTCTCTTTCTCAGGCATTTTTTATATCTAACCTAGCTTTATTTTCAAGAATTTCATCCCGATTTCTATTCGATATTGTTTTGAGCCGTTTTTGATGCTTATGAAGGATCTTATTTCATTTAATATTTTAGTGAAGCTTAATCAACAATATAATCGCCATCATTATTGATAGTCTTCGCCCATCTCTCTGGCAGATTTTGAATTCCCTAATGTTAAGAAATTGCGGTAGTACATGGGTTATATAATAACAAATTACGTCCACGGAAAAGGTGAGGCTGTTTATTTGATCTGAAAAAACGACGTTACTTAGCTATTTGCAAATTGACGTCGCGGAAAGAATGGAAAGTTAGATGCATAGATGTACGGATACACTAAACTCCGATGTACACTGACTCAGGTCCATGTAAGCTTAACGTGACATGCGCATCATTGGACAAATATTCGGTTAGCTAAACGAGAGAGAAGGTCCGGCGGCAAACACCGACACAGGCAAGGAGCCAAATTATACATATGTATACTATATGTATACAATATAAAGTCAAGTCTCTTTTTAGGCGTCTCTTTTTAATGCGGTTTTGAAGTTACGAGGTGCATAATTTCCGTTGTAGTCTCTCCGTTGTAGATAGATACATATTGCACGTTGTATACACATACAAGAAGTGATTTCGCACCAGTTCGCAAACGGTGCCGAATATTGTCAGATGGCGACGATAATTCTGACCAAAGAATGTAAACAGATTTGATACTTTTCAATAACATTAAATGAACAATATTTTAAAGCAAACAGATTCTAAGTTTTACATGAATTTCTTTCTGATTTTTCACGGAATTTTTTTAGGCATTCTTATTTTCCGGAATTTTAGTTTTATTACAATAGCTTAAGAAAACAAATTTGTCGAAAGATTTTTGCAGAAGGGTCAATTTGATTTGCAAAAGAGTGAATTTGATCCTTGAAAGGGTGAAATTGAAGTGCAAAATGTTGAATTTTATTTGCAAAAAGATTAATTTGAAGTGCAAAACGGTGAATATGATCTGCAAAAGGGTTAACTTGGAGAGTGCAAAACATGTTTAATATCGTGCGGTTATACGGAACCAGAATCACGATACAACAGAGGTCTGTTTTGCGAGAGAACATCGAGTCCACTTGCTCCGACGATAATTGAAGTGCTCCACTGGAAAAAGGCACCGTGCCGGTTTCCCCAACGGTTCATTTTGTTCACCAACAACAACCACGCTGTTAATTGCCGTCGGATGTATAAATGGAAGAATGGTCTTAGCGTTAAGTTATTTTTGTAGCATATACAGGCTTTGAACTCCAAAGTAACCCTTTCGTAGATCATATTCACCCTTTCATAATCAAATTCGCCCATTTGCACTCGAAATTAACACTTTTGCAAATCAAATTCAACTTTTAGGCAAGTCGGATTTAACGTTTCGCAAATCAAATTCACCCGTTTGCACTCCAAATTGACCCTTTTGCAAATCAAATTCAACATTTTGCAAATCAAGTTCACCCTCTTGCAAATCAAATTCGCAGTCGAAGGGTTAACTAGCTTCGCGTTGTACGATTTTCCTTGAAACATGAAAAAAATCGGGTTATAGAGGGTTAAACACTTTGGGCCAAAGTAATACTTTAATTTGTTATGCTTGAGATACTTGCTGCAAATTAATCGCCTTCCTCGTGAGTACTAATTATTTGCAATTATAATTACGATTTGTAATTAGAGTTGGATATTGGGTTATTCACGTTTATCTTCAATAATTATAGTTAATACACCGGTATTCTTCTCTATAATTAAATAATTGCCTGTTTGTGTTCCACTAATAGATTATTTACTCGAGAATTCCGACGTACCATTGAGGTTAGGTTAGATTTCCATGAAAAAGAAATTATGCACACTCATACTTTGTCCCCAATTTGGTTTTAATAAATTACACATTGTTATAAACGTTACTATAGCGACAATCAGTTTGTGTAGCATCGAGGAACTAAGTCGCGATAAACAAAGAGTCACCTTTACATCTTTATCCTTTTAGTGCACCATTAAATGCAGTCGAGTCTCTTTTTGTACTGTAGATACTTTCCACAGAATTCCGTATAAAAAAACCCGCACATAAAGGACATAGCTCACTTGGAAAAATTTCGAATAATTCTTTAAAATATCAGCAGCACAAAAGCAGTAACTTACACACATTCGGTTGCAGGAAAACATAAAAAGAACGCAAGTAAATGTATAAGATTACTCAGTTTATCTTGCTTGTTTGCTTCGTTGCATAACTTCAAAACCGCATTAAAAGATACGCATAAAAAGAAACTCGGGTATATAATGAATCCCAGTTTAGAGTTCTTAAGGCCCGCTCGAGTTTCGCTCGTTGTGCGCAGGTCCCCCATTACCTTTCCCTGCTCCGAACACGCTATTGGTTTAAGTCCCACTGTGGCGTCACAGAAGGCGGGGATAAAGCAGTCGTGCGAAGGAAAAGTAGGCGGCACTGCGCGAGAGTTTAGAAATCTAAACTGGGATTAGATATAAAGTGATAACCGGTTACTCGTTAATGTTACAAAAATGGAGGAAGGAAACTATAGCAACTACATTAATAGAAAACATGTATACTACCGCTCAAAAGTATTTAAACGACGACAGACTTTAAGAAGTTTGTAAGTTAGGTTATGAAAAAGGATTTGCATTCGCATCGGCTGTTTACGATAATGTAATGAAAACAAATACTAATATCAATGACTACTAATTCGTATATTTTGCTATTATTTTCTTCCTAATTAGGGTATCCTTGATAATTAAGACAGCAGAAATTTAGAAGTAAAGTTGAAAAGCCATGCCGTTCGAATAATTCTGAGCGGTGGTGTATTTAGATATAGTGATTTTAAAACATAAAAATAACGGAAAAAAATGTATAACCGCGTTACGCTGTTAATATTTCCTAGATTTCTCGGATTACTTAGTTTTTCTTGGTTTTTTGATTCACCACATAACTTCAAAACCGCAGTAAAAAGATACGCCTGAAAACAGACAGCACTGTACTTCATTACTATAATTTATACATTTATTATTTAATATAATTATAACAAAGATACGCTGTGTTTAACCGTCGCAGTAAAATATTTCAAACATGCAGAGGATGTTTAAAATATTTTATCAGATTTTGGAATAACAGAATCTTTAACAGATGCAAAAGTCAATGCGAATTAGCATTAAAATGCTGTAAAACATATTATTCATTTTTTATTGTTATATACTTCTTTTATTTATTTCGCGAAATGGATGGAATACAACAAAATAACCAAGAATTTTCGTTCCAAAGTTTGACAAAATTATTTTGCTTATTTATAGCAAGATATTGTTGGTTGGCGATGTTCCTTTTGCAGATCTAAAACTATGAAAACATGTATTTCTTGAATTATAGGTGTCCTTATAAATCAATCGTTCAGTAGACACCTCACGATTTTCATGTGGTTTCATGTTTTTTGTAATAATATTATTTATCTTTAAATTGGATTGGCCAAAAAGCTCACGCGGTTTGCATAATTTTGTTTCCGGAGAAACAGAGGGATTTTTATGAACACGGGATTACGAAACTGTTAAAAAAAAGGAAAATATTATAAGTCCAAACGGACAATGCATTGTCGAATAAAGAAAATTGAAAAAAATGTAAGGAATTCCAGATAAATTGCTTTTTATTTATGTACTAAAAACTGCAGGAACTTCTTGGCCAACCCAACAATATTATTTTCCATCTTCGAGTGTCACTGAATCTTCAAATATTGATTCTGACGCAGAACTTGGTTTTCGTATAACCGTCAGAAACACGCTATTGAGGTTATGTTCCTTTGAATCCCACCAATTGCATCAGAAGGTCTACGCCGTGTGACGTAATTAACGTCATATGACGCAATTTGCACTGAAGTGGTGCCTCGCAGTGGTGCCACCGTAATCTTTGCGCTGCCAAAGTTTGCATTTAATAAATAGCTCAAAAATTGGTTAAATTTTATGCGCACAGCTGCAAATTTATTTTACTTCTGCTTTAATACTTTCTCCCTTTTAACCTCACTTCTTCGCCCGTACTAACTCTTCACTCACGCGTCACTTATACAATGCGGCTTCATATAACGCGTTTATGTAATCCGTGTTTCGCGTAAGGCGATTTTTACAACGCGACCTATCTCTGGTACCTAACTCCCGCGGTATACGAGGGTTGCCTATATTCTGCAAAACGCTGTCACTTTCGAATAACTTCCTCCAATAGTTCTGCACAAACAAAAGAGAGGAAGCAAAATATCCGGAAACATTGACGGTTTCCTAAAAGAGAGAAATACACCTTTCTAGCGCTACTTTTTTCCTTTTTTTTTATAAAAAAAACTTATGAGTAGAGTTTGGCAATTATGTGTGAGATTTTTCAATGACATTCTTATGAGACGTAGTTGGGCGGAGTTAATTCTATAGCACGCAATTTTTTGATGCCATGGTCCACGCGTTTTTAAAAAAAGGGGTTTAAAATTAGACGCGATTTCCATACATTTATGCCTCTTTCGCTGTATAACGTGAATTTACCGGAATTCGGGTCCGCCTGGTGTGAACAGGCGTGTTATGCGTTCCGCTAACTTCAGATTGTACAATAAACAGGAGAAAATTTTAATGTCGCCTCTCAATCGCCATTCAAGTTGCCGCAATAAACTGAGTTGCGACTGAGAAACGCCTCCGAGTGCAAAGGGTTAAAATTGATTCCGGTGTCGGTGACTTAACGGCCAACAACAAAATAGAACTGGAGAAAATCTTAACATCGCCTCTCAGTCGGCACTCGAGTTTTCGCAATAAATTGAATGGCGACTGAGAGGCGGCATTAAGATTTACTACACTTACCATTTGTTATTGAATTTTAAACCATCGCCACTCGACTAATCGCCTAATCGCAACAAACTGTGTAGCGACTGAGAATCGCCTCCGAGTGCAAAGTGTTCATTCTTAATTCAGATTTACAGTAGGGGTATTTACTGTACCCTAGACGAATATACTCGTCATCGCTTGATTTTAATTACGCAAGCCGATACAGATTTTCATAACAAAATTCCACCGTTAAAGGATTAAGTAAAGTATGACATATTGAGTGCAACAATTTTAGTACAATGGAAGCATTCAATTTTTATTATTATTATATATTATTATATATTTTATTATTATTGATTATTATTAGATATTATATTAGTATTATTATTCGTATAGCTTTGTCTGGCTTTTATCAAGAATGGAGTGTAAACCTTTTGCCATGCGTGACTTAGTCACATAGTATTTTATTCGATACATGAGAGGGTGATCCTATCGCACGTAAACATCGCTCATAAAAATCGTATAAAATCAGATTTAGTGTCATTGACAGTCTGCGTGCATATAAATAGTGGCATTAAATGTATAATAAACTCACAGTGTAATTTAAGCGTATAATAAACGCTAGAACGGTTTATTTAACTATTACATTACATCGAATTAAGTTTCATAACCTATCAATGATAAAACTCTAGGTTTCTAGGCAAAATATGTATCCTACATAATTAAGCAAGTGAACTTGACCTGAATTTGTTAGGTCTGCCGGAAAGTTCTGTCCGCTTAGCGCACAATTATTTTAAACGTGTAGGACATTGTTTTAATCAAAAGTATATCATTCATTCCTTTCACCGTTATGTTTTATCATTGGTGTTTACGAAGGAATATCGAGGAAAAGATGTCCGTCGATAAGGTTCATTTACGACATTGCAAACTTTACGAATATCAACAAGGAAAGAACGCTGCGGAAGCATGTAGAAGTTTGTTAAATGTATTCGGAGCATGTGCGGTATCTGAAAGAACACGCGGAAGATGGTTCGACAAATTTCAGAACGGAGACTTTAACCTCGAAGACTAACCACGCTTTGGAAGACCTTGCGCGATAGATGATAATATTCTTGGCAACATTTTTGAAGAAAACCTATTTTTACGAAGAAGTTATCATCATTAATGGAAATCACATTGTCAATTAAATATCAATAAACAGCATACAATTCTATTATTTTACTTTACCAAGAAACCGGCCAAATTTTCTGGCAGACCTAATACATACATTATTGCTACGGCCACGTAGCAGAATACAGCATGTGCTGTAGACTGTCCTCTCTGTGGATATCGACCGCCATTTATAATTTAACCGTGTCGATCCTGAATGGAAAGCTACATTACGTAGCATACCATACTTTCTGTATCATCGTGTTCCCCGCATTAATATATAACCCTTCTTTTCTATTCAGCCTGAGTCGCGAGAGTGGCACGTGCCAAGACTTTTCCCAGACAATACCGCCAACAGCAAGAATATAAAAACATGCCGTGATATGCCGGGTGCTCTTCCACTCACTATTATTGCGTGAAATCGTTGACATCAGCCAACCGTGCACGATTATCGTTAGATTGAACAGATTTACATGCACGTTCATTAATTTTACTTTCAACGGCCTGGCAAACTACTAGGCTTTCATGTTCATTGAAACATTTCCTTTCTATATACAGGGTGTTTCATATAGTCATGTCATTACTTCAGGAGTTATATCTACACACTAGAGCAAGTAAAAAATGTCATATGTACATATGTATATCCGATATACCTTAGTTCTCGAGTTATGGGCGATTAAAGGACTTGTTCGAATCGCATGAAGCATACTAAATTTTATGCTGTCAGTGCCTTATTCTCACGAATAGTGTTAGCGGCAGTGAGTAGTGTTCCATCATAATGAACATGTTTGGTCACAAGATAACCCATACGCCAAGGCATCAATTGGAGTCAAGGCATCAACAACAGTTTCCTGTTAACGTGTGGGGAGGAATTGTGGCGGAGAGTCTTTTGGGAGCATATTTTCATTTTCTTCCATCTCGCCTAAATGGAACTGTTTATCTTGAGTTTTATACGGACTTCGAACATTTTCTTTAATCATCCATAACTCGAAAACTAAGGCATATCGGACATATGTTAGCATGACATTTTTTACTTGTTTAGTGCGTAGATATAACTCCTGAAGTATTGATATGCATTTATGAAACACCCTCTACATATGTAACGTGCGAATAATTCTTTTGTCTTTAACCTGTAGCAATAAACTACTTACGGAGGGTGAGTCATAAGTAACTCGATTAGAGTTTGCGCTTTTTTGTACAAATCTTATGAAGCCTCTTTCCAGTAATAGAGCAGGGTCGTAGCGGTTACCCAGTAATCAGTCTATATATTTATCGTTTTCTAGCGAAGATGGAAGGTTGCTTGGAAGAGGATTATTCTATTATTGGGTTATCCGGAAAGTTCAGACCGATCTTCTGTCATACATTTTTTGTCATATCATTTTATTTGGAACATATTCGTTCTTATCATTTATAACTTGTTCCACTTCAGGAGATAACTTCTTGATGCTTGTTATGCTTTCAGCATGAAAATTACTGCGTTCTTTCGGAAATGTGATTTTAATTAATGATGATAACTTTTACGTAAAAATGGGTCTTCTTGAAAAATGTTGCCAGGAATATCATCATCTATCACGGAAGGTCTTCCAAAGCGTGGTTAGTCTTCGAGGTTAGAGTCTCCGTTCTGAAATTTGTCGAACCATCTTCCGCGTGTTCTTTCAGATACCGCGTATTCTCCGAAAATATTTAACAAACTTCTACATGCTTCCGTGGCGGTTTTTCCTTGTTGATATTCGTGAAGTTTGCAGTGTGGTAAATGAACCTTATTGACGGACATCTTTTCCTCGATATTCCTTCGTAAATACCGATGATAAAACATTTGTTTCGATATTCGTCGAAGGGTACAAATGATAAAATATAACGCTGGGAAGAATGAATCATATATTTTTGAATAAAACATTTTCCTACGCGTTTAAAATAATTGCGCGCTCGGTGGACAGAACTTTCCGGCAGATCTAATATTTACATCTAGAAAAAGAGGATCAAAATGGGAAGATCAGAATTATTTGAACGGCATAGCTTTTCAACTTTACTCCTAAATTTCCGCTGTCTTAATTACCAAGGATACGCTAATTAGGAATTAGTATTTGTTACATTGATATTAGTATTTGTTGTCATTATATCAGCGTAAACAGCAGATGCGAATGCAAATCCTTTTTCATAACCTAACCTACAAACTTCTTAAAGTCTGTCGTCGTTCGAATACTTTTGAGCGGTAGTATACATGTTTTCTATTAATGTAGTTGCTATAGTTTCCTTCCTAGATTTTTAAAATATTAACGAGTAACCGGTTATCACTTTATATCCAATCCCAGTTTAGATTTCTAAACTCTCGCGCAGTGCCGCCTACTTTTCCTTTGCACGACTGCTTTATCCCCGCCTTCTGTGACGTCACAGTGGGACTTATACCAATAGCGTGTTCGGAGCAGGGAAAGGTAGTGGGGGACCTGCGCTCTACGAACGAAACTTGTCCGGGCCTTAAGAACTTTAAACAGGGATTCAGTATATAGTCGAGTCTCTCTTTATGCGTATCTTTTTAATGCGATTTAAAGTTATGCTACGAAGCAAAAGAGCAAGAAAAGATAAGTAATATTATGCATTTATTTTCGTTCTTTTTATGTTTTCCTGCTGGGAATTAAGAGAGAAAAGAATAATTCCCATTTAGAAATAAAGCTTTTCTCGTTCGAATTCAAAATCTTCTTATACATAAAGAAAACAAAACAACTAAACGTGTGTAAGATATCTCTTTTGTGCTACTGGTGTATCAACGAATGATCGGGGTTAACCCTTTAATGAAAGGGTTAATTTGACCAAGAAAGCCCTTTTTGTACAGCTCTTTTTATGCGGAACTCTGTGGAATGTATCTACCGCATAAAAAGAAACTCGACTGTAGTCATTTTCTATGTATGCAAAACCGTCTGTCGAATTTCTGCCTGACTCTTAGCAAATGCTATTTCGCACTGAATATTCTCATTGTTTCAGCTTTCGATAGCTACACTACCGGTCATAAGTTTGGGATCACTTACCATTGTGAAGACAATTATGAAATGGTTTCTCATAAAATGGAATGGAATACTTTTCTTTGGGTAAATCTGTAGGTTGATGTATGTTGATATTATAAGATAGAAGAGTTGTACTAATTTCGTATATTTTCTTCTATATGAATTACACATTTCGCTTAATATACGATGCGTCGCAGTATCGCACTTTTTTCATTATTACTATTTTACATATTTTTGACATACCCCAACAAGGTTGTCTAATGTTTCTTGCTGCATAGTTCGCCAACCTTCTTGTAGTAAAGTAATTTGTTGTGGGGAAACTAAAAACCGATCGATAGCAATTAACTGACCTAACCGATTTTAAAGTTAACAAAATCTTATCACACCCAGGTCCCAATACAATATGTGTCTGCATGGCAAGAAAATAGTTTAATATTAATTGTAAAATTATAAAATGGACAAAGGGTTTTATATTCTGTTTACTTTTAATGTCAATTCTATCCTTTACTTTAAACGTTAAAATGAAGACAAAGTAAGTGATCCCAAACTTTTGTCCGGTAGTGTATGCCCGCCATATTGCGTTACTCGATTTGACTGGTTTACCATTGGTTGTGTTTTTTGCTTGCAGCGACATAGCTATATCGATCCTCCATCAAGATCTTAGAGGGTACGGCCTCATTATCGAGAGTTTGTTCGCATAAAACCACGTGAAGTTTGTCCTTGGTGGTGGTGTGTCGACAGTGCGGGGGAGTGAAGTTGGCCGGAAGACGATAGATCGAGAAGGTAAAGGTGGGCCGGTGCGGGGTTCGAGAAAGGCCTAGCACCTGGCTGATTCGTGGATCTTGAGGGGGTGAAGGGTAAAAGCACCTAAGGGCGGGTGGGGGGATGCAGCTCGAAGGGGTGGCGGCATGGAGGAGCCCTCGTTGGAGGCTTTCATGCAGGCGAGCCTCATCTTTGTGGTCGGTGTCGCCATCATCCTCTCGAATCTCCTCATCATCGCCACCTACCTCAATTTCCGTGGTAAGTATTCAACAGCGTAATTAAACTTTATACAGGTTTTGCACTCGAAATTAACCCATTTGCAAATCAAATTCACTCTTTTGCACTCCAAATTCACCTTGTTGCAAATCGAATTTACCCTTTTGCGCTCCAAATTAATCATTTTGCAGATCACATTCACCTTTTTGCAAATTAAATTCACGTGGTACCTCGTACTTCGAAGGTTCCAGAGTTCAAACGCTTCAGAAAGCAAGAAATTTGATTCGAAGTTTGAACTATAGTCCAGGAGCAATATTCTCGTCTTTGTGATTTTTATATTAAAAAATTAGTTTTTACTTCTATTTCTATGTTGTACTAATTCGAATTAATAAAATAAACAACTAATTATTTTGTTGAATTTTCTCTATGTTATTAACATTAAAAAACCTAAATTCTAAAATCTTGATTCGGACTTCGAACTATTTATAGTTCGAACGGGTTTCTGGAACGAATCAAATACGAACTACGAGGTACTACTGTACACTGTTAATATGTCACACTGCGGTGATGCTTGAACTTGGACTCCGGCAGGAAACACACCCGATTCTTGCTGGGTGATCAACAGTGTTAAAACTTGAACCAATTTTAAAATTGCGGTATGTCATTGCATTGCGCAGGTCCCTCCGAGGTGATAAATTACTATTTGCTGTCTCTTGCTTTGGCGGACCTTCTCTGTGGTCTGTTAGTGGTTCCGCTTTCCGTGTATCCTGCATTAGTTCGGAGATGGGTCTACGGGGACAGCGTGTGTCGTCTCGTTGGATATTTGGAGGTTAGCCTCTGGTCGGTATCCGCCTACACCTTTATGTGGATCTCCGTAGATCGCTATTTAGCCATCAAGTACGTTTCAATTTAGAATATGAATACAGTTGAATCTCGTTTTTATACGGTAGATACCGTTGTGTCCCAATCAGAGGTTACGATAGAAAAGGGATCTTAGTCGGGGGGGTTTGCTGTGGATATGAGAAGAAGGGAAAAGAAAGGCGTGTGTTTCGTCTTGGAATCGTCGCTTACTCATCAGGAGGGCTGATAAGAACTGTTCCTGCCCTAGACACATGGACCGTATGGATTTGGAAGTTACCGAGGATTCAATTTTAGTTTGACCACGGCTCGCGCAGCCCCCTTTCGTCCCTCCAATCCTTCTATCCCCGACGTCACAGTGGGACTGCCAATAGCGTGTTCGGAACAGGGAATGATAGTGCGAACCTGCGCACAACGAACGAAAACTCGTCCGAGCCGTGATCAAACTCAGAACGACTCCTCAGTATATATTTGAATGAGGACGTATCAGTGAGCTAGCGGGACATAGGATATAGAAATGCGCCCCCTAGACACAGATTAAGACATCTCCAATGTGCTGGGCCTGACGGGTGTCCAACACCTCCCTCCTTAAGTATGTCATCCTCGATATCGCACAGCAGTGGCCGGTACCAGGGCCGACCTGTGCCCTACCGGACCTCCCCGCAGACGACGTCCCACCGACTGCGCCAGGTGTTGCATCCCAATAAGAGTTTAGGATAGAAAAGGGATCTTTGTCGGGCGGATGGCTGTGGATATGAGAAGAAGGGAAAAGAAAGGCGTGTGTTTCGTCTTGGAATCGTCGCATACTCATCAGGAGGGCTAATGCAAACCGTTCCTACCCTAGACACGTGGAGTGTATGGATTTGGAACTTACAAAGGGGGTTCGGTAACTGGTGGTACAACCGAAAAGAGGATTATTCTACATGAAAAAATAAGTCGATAATATAGAATAAAATGTTTGCACATGAGGCTTTGTTTTCGAGAAAATCGAATACCATGTCTCGTTATAACGGATCTCACTGTAGATCATTGTCTCGATTAAAGTTTATGTTGATAAACACTTCCAGCCTTATTTTTTTTAAAGGAAATGTAACGTCACCAGCACATTTCACATTTTTTATATCAACATATCGAATCGATTCAAAAGATCGATCTTTTGAAGAATCCAATCGGCATCGAACATCCTATACAGTGTCTGGCACTCGAAGGTTAAACAGCTTACCTTCATAATAGGTCGGCCATGTTGCAAACTTCGTTATGTCACATAACGCAATTTGTTATTTATTATTTTCAAAACATTTTAACTATATTTCCCTTTTCTTCCTTTCAGTTAATTCTTTAACAGTAATAATACTACTCGTAAGTGTATACCTTAATCTCAAAGTAACAACTTTAAACAACGTTGCATATTTACAAAGCCATTTACATAATTACATGCCTCGCCGAAAGGCACTAATAAGTTATGTACGAGATGTTAAGTAATTACCTTCAAAATTATTTAAAGGCACAATTGACCAATTTTCGTGAAATATTTCTGCCTAAATGTTTTTTTGGTGAAAAAGATGTGTGTTTCTACGGAAATAAGTGAAGATATCAACTCATAATCAGTAAATCATAAGTCAATGAAACCTTTTTATACAAATATGTTAAAATCTAGGCCCAAAATCAAAACATATCGTTGTTATAAAAGTAAAATTAATTAATTAAGTTAGAATAAATCAAATTATTTTCAATACTTACAAAGTAACTTTGTGTAACTATTATAAACTTTAATTTGATCTTTTTTTTAAAATGGGCTAAGGACCACATGGAAAATAAACGGCTCAACTAATTTGAGAGGTTTTTGTACTTCAAACATTTTACAGTCAAATTGCACGTAATGCATTTTTTAAATTCTATTCTTTGATACTTATAAATTGAGACGAATCACGGCTTTTCCAATAGCTGGATAAAAAAAGGTACAGCAATAAATACGAGGGAAGAATTTTTGAAAAATGTAGTCAATAATTTCACCTCTAAACAGCGATGTAAAATACATATTCTGATCTCCAAATATTTTGATTTGCTTTATCGTTACTAACGACTAGTTCGCACGTGATTTGAAATTTGAAAATGAAAATAATTTATTGCACTTCCATGATCCTTGCTCTTATTTCTCTGTCGAATTAAAGATGAAATTTGTTCATTTGTGCGAGTAAAAATTAATTGAAGTTGGCCATGCGTGTTCAAGTACACTCCGAGCTAATTAGTTGCGCCATATTAGGTGCGGTTTGCAACACGCGATGATGTTTCATCCGCATCAAAGCACTGTTTTCAATGAAATTTTATTATTCTGTATACAGGGTGTCCCAGCTGAAATTGATATCTCGATTTACGTCGCTATTATTTCTCGCAGCTAAAAATCTTTTAGACAAATTTAAATGGCTTCGAGTGGAGCATATTCTGATGTTACTAGTTTTTTCGTAGACCCATGCATGTCGAAAAGGTATTAGTTTAGGAGATATTTTATTTCACTCAGTTTATTCCGGTATCTCGATTGGCGACTGAGGGGCGACATTGAAATGGACTCCAGTTGTCGGCGATCTAACGTCTAATAACCAAATATAACTGGAGAGAATCTTAATGTCGCTACTCGAGTTGCCGCAATACACTGAGTAGCGACTGAGAATCGCCTCCGGGTGCAAAGGGATAATAAACCTGATTCGATCTCTATTTATCATAACGCATAACTACTCATTGAAACATGCTCTTTTTTGGCATTGATACAGAAAACCTTTGCGGTACGAAACCGTGCAGACAAAGACCCGATGCCAGTGTTGGGTGGTCTTAACTTGGATCACCTTGCCGATGATGTGCTGCCCGCCTCTGCTAGGCTTTAACAAACCAATCTTCGACCGGGAAGCCTTCATCTGTATGCTGGATTGGGGCGATATGGCTGCCTACACCATCACACTGTCGATCCTCATACTTGGACCTCCAGTCATCACCATCGTCTATAATTATTCCTACATCTTCTCAATGATGAGGCGACTACGTTCAGGTCTACTGATTCATGACAGAGAATACGCCACAGCACTCTCGGAAAACCTGAGTAATCCGAATCACATAATGTCCTTCGTGCTGGTGACGGCCTTTTGGGTATCCTGGGCGCCATATGCCGGGCTTCGGATTTATGCCGTCGTCAGTGGTCCGCCACAGGTAATTTCATATATGCAACAACTTTACAGAAATGTAGGAGTACCGGAAAGTAATTCGTTGTTTTGGATTGGTGTAATGGATCTTTGAGTTACTGTAGTTAATTGTTACACTCTGTATGCCGGAAAGGAATTCCTGATTACTTTCCGGTACCCCTAATACATTTAGACTGCCGCTGACAAGTATAGGAACAGCGACATAGTTTGACACTAGAACTACTTGAACTAGACCATGTACTCGGATATACCGGTAGTCCTCATTTTAAGAATTTGTATCTTTTCGAATTCTTTTGATCGGAATTTTTATTTTAAATTGCGTGCAGCGAAAAGCCCGAACTACTTAGGGTGCACTTTTAGTTGGAACAGAGCTTGGACGAGCTTTCGTTCGTTGTGCGCAGGTCCCCACTACCATCCCCTGTTCCGAAAACGCCATTGGTCTTACGAGGGGAAGGTCTCACTTTGTATTCTGCTTTTTGGACGAGTGATAGCTCAAATTGTAGGTCTCGACGAGTGCTTTACAACGCAATAAAATTTGGCCGTAGATGAGTGACCTTGCTCCCAAAAAACGGGTTCAAAGCTCAAAATTTCGACCTCATCTAAAGTGAAAAAAATTTACAGATTCTTGTAGGGCTCATTAAGTCGAATAAAAATGTCTAATATATTGTCGTTCTAGGACTTACCGTTTTTGAAAAAAATACGTTTTTCTTAAAATGTGTGCGCGAAGTCAAGACGTAAGAAAAACATCACTTTCAAGTGCAGCGGTGGCTCTGCGGTTAAGGCGTTGGTCTGCTACGGAAAGTATCGAGAGTTCGTCTCTCGACGGGGGAATTTTTTTTTTTATTATTATTTTTAGTCAAAAATGAATCTTCTTTTTTATTTTTACATTGTATTTTTTAAGTCATATAAGAATATGGATTGCATCTACAAAATGCAGAATTAAACATTATGTATCGTTTAGCGTAAAGTGTTTGAGGACATGTTGAATTAAAAATGGAGTTGGAGAGAAAGCTGATTTACGGTTGGGCATAGACATAGTTGCAATGAACTCTGGTTTTTCTCGACAATGTAATTTCGTTTTTCGAGCCGGATGCTTGGATATTGCCAACAAGTATGCGAAAGTAGCCTTACAATAGCTCGACGAAGGTTTCCGGTAATTTTGGTCACTGCACTGAGGTCTTCAGGTACTCTGGTTCGTGTCAACGCAAAGGTTTATTGGGGGTAGCTAACATATGTCAGACAGTGCAAACCATCTTTGTAACTCTACGAAAAGGCTCATTCTATTAAAGGCAGAAGGTGTCATTTACGATACACCTAGTACCACAAATTGTCAAAAATCTGAGGCAATATCAATTGAAATATACAACCGCGTAATGACTATGATAGAAGAAATGAATTTTATAGAAGATGGAGAGCTGTTTGGAAAAACTAATGCGTCTATATGCCACTCCAAAAAGAACGTAAGCAGTATTCTTATATGACTTAAAAAATACAATGTAAAAATAAAAAAGAAGATTCATTTTTGACTAAAAATAATAATAAAAAAAAAAATTCCCCCGTCGAGAGACGAACTCTCGATACTTTCCGTAGCAGACCAACGCCTTAACCGCAGAGCCACCGCTGCACTTGAAAGTGATGTTTTTCTTACGTCTTGACTTCGCGCACACATTTTAAGAAAAACGTATTTTTTTCAAAAACGGTAAGTACTAGAACGACAATATATTAGACATTTTTATTCGACTTAATGAGCCCTACAAGAATCTGTAAATTTTTTTCACTTTAGATGAGGTCGAAATTTTGACCTTTGAACCCGTTTTTTGGGAGCAAGGTCACTCATCTACGGCCAAATTTTATTGCGTTGTAAAGCACTCGTCGAGACCTACAATTTGAGCTATCACTCGTCCAAAAAGCAGAATACAAAGTGAGACCTTCCCCTCGTTAGTCGCGCTGTGACGTTACGGAAGGCGGGGATAAAGCAGTGGTGGGAAGAAAAAGGAGTGGCGACTGCGCGAGCTCTGGCCCAACTAATTAGTTTATTGCCGCCATCGAGAAGCGATATTTAAATTAATTCCAGTTACTTTTGTTATGGAATTTAAAATCATCGACAACTGCAGTAAATCTTAATGTCGCTTCTTAATTGCCGAATGATCGCAAATAAACTGAGTGGCGATTGAGAGTCACCTTCGAGTGCAAAGATTGATTGGCTGTACTGATTGTGTGAATCGAGTCGGAAAGAATTCATTTCGATATCTAATACATTTCAAACTAGCAATCTTATAAGGATATCTTATGAATAATGGATTCATATACACTGTATATATTTTTTTATTTATACTGGCTCTCTGATTTGGATATTTTCAGGTACCATTCCTGCACTTTGCCGTGGTATGGTTGGGTGTGACGAACAGTTTTTGGAAAGCTGTCGTTCTTGGGACCTTGAGTCCACAGTTTCGACTGGCAGTTCGCGTGCTCTGTATAACTTTGTGCTGTCGACACAGGCGACTTCCACCGGAACTTCTCGGCCTCGATGATGATGATTAAGCATTACCGGAAAACAGTCACGAAAAGGAGTAACAATGTTTTGTTTACGTGCGACCGTTCTACGTATGACACATTCCTATATACTAAAACCCAGTTAAGAATGCTAAAAACTCGGACGAGTTTCGTTCGTTGTGCGCAGGTCCCCCCACTACCATTCCCTGCTCCGCACTCGTTACTGGTCTTAGCCCTACTGTGACGGCACAGAAAGAGGGGCTAGAGCAGTGGTGGGGGAACATAGGTAGTGCGTACTGCGCGAGACTTGGGCAATCTAAACTGGGATTCAGTATAGCATCGCTATTCGCTTATTTCAAGAATGATCTTAGGTTCGATACTGCTATCTTGAAATATTCTTCGAGGACGCAGACTGAGTATCTTTCGCGGTTATATTATCGAGCAACTTAAGTTACATACATATTTCTATTAATATTTCGGAACTTTGAGATTACTGAAGAATGAGAATCATTTATAGGTTATGATAGAAAAAGATTATAAAACAAAGTGAATATCAAACGTTCTACTATATACAGCTTACGCGTGTCAAAAGGAAGCCAAATTCTTGTAATCTGCAAGATTGAATTGTATAACAATTTTATGCTCTTTATGATACTGTATCAAGATTTACAGCTCACAGGACGTTCATAATGTAACGTCAAAGAGTCGAGCCGCCATCATGAATTCCCATGGCGTCTTCTAACCAATAATCTCATAATTAAGAAAATGTTAACGTAAGGATAAAATTCATTTAAAAAGAAAAAAACAAGAAAACTTGAAGTAATTAAATAAACCTTATACAGCCGTATTTAGATGTGTTTTAACCCAATTGGGTAATCCCGTCAACAACTTATGTATATGTAATGCTTAATGTAAGACAGCAGAGAAAAAAGTGTTGAAAAATGAAGATTTTCGCTTTTCTTTATATCTAAGATAAATGGAGCATTTGCAATTCTATATGAAATCCTAAAATATTTTTGGATGGCGTATAATTATCGCATTAAATATAACGATCAGTAAAAAACAACCGCAGAAAAAAGAAGTGAAACTCAGGCTGAACATCCCACACGAAGAAAATGGCGGGCGATGCTTAAGGAAAGAACGATTTAAGCGTTATCGGTAACATAAAAAAAAGCGATTTCTGCTCAAAGTCTACTGACGTTAGTACATAGCTTCTAAATAATCTCGCTTCGCTCAAAACCAGTAGAGTCGTTTAATTAGAGGTAAAGTGAACTTTTTCATAAAAAATTATGTCGATGGCATAAAAAGTTGTAGATGAAAAATAAATCGTGACGATCGCTTTGCGATATTTAAACTAACTGTTGCCTACTTACGTCGTAAGATTACGCTCAATAATTGTCGTAGCGAGTTGTACGAAAACAAAAGTTACTAAAATAACTGGCATACGAATAAGAGAAACGGAGACAGAAGTTTAATTATTAAAGTACTTAATTAAATCAAGCTGATATACAACAAAAGATAATCCTAGTCAATTAATGGAGATGGAGATGCCAACGGCATTTCTAACCGCCGATACGCGCATGCGTAGAACGCCCAACAAGAATCTCACGATGAGAACCGGCCGCAATAATTCTACGCTTTTCTAACGCGCTTCCTTTAAATTCTCGATCAACTATCAACGTGGTCCGCTTTTTTCTCTTCCCCTGTCCCCCCTGCCCTTTTTTTCCTTCTACAAAATCATGCAGGATTTTCAGGCCTGCCAACTTCCTGAATCTCGAGAGAAGGAATATGTTCCTTACATTTGCCAGATAATGTAGCAAGAAATCAAATCAAAATCAATGATCCTCCTTTCGAAAATGCTCCACTGTTGAATGGAATAACGCTTTGTGGAGAACTTTTTGCGTGTCAAGGAAAAAAGTAAGGTTAGTGACTGTAAAAAATGTATTTGATTTACAATCTAACATTCTGTCTGTAATGTTTACAACCTGAAAGCGGCGTAGCTATCGAAACTATAGATTCTAGTGATTCTTAATTAAGTCCTTAATTATGTGTTTCTTAATTAATTGTATGATAATCAATGCCCTACTTTTTGTATGGTATATAAAATGTTCGTACAGTGTAGGTCAGGGCTGTCCAATCCGCGGCCCGCGGGCCGCATGAGGCCCAGGGCCGTAATGAATGCGGGCCAACACAAAATCGTAAATTTCTAAAACACTAGAACTACCGAAATCGTAAAAATGATGGGTCCGCTATATTTAATAGAAATGTTCAAATTTATAAGTCCCACTTTCTGAGTTTCTTGCGACTCATGTTGCATAAAGGACATAAATCGATTTATTTATTTTTGTCGCCCTGTTGTCTTTGTTTTTAAGGACATATAACATAAATATACAAATATAGCTGCATATATTGTCGGTAGTTCTAGTGTTAAAACATTGAGAATTTTATATAATATTATGTAATACTTTTTTTTTCTAAATTGTCAGGAGATGCCGTTAGTTTGCAGTTATAAAGAGTCTAAAAATAAACATTGTGTTTGTGGGATTCCCCCGCACAATTTTATTTTATCTGCGGTTCGAGACAATTGTTTTTCTTTATATGTGGCCCATGGATGCCAAAAGGTTGGGCACCTTGGTGTAGGTAAAGCCACCGTGCATAACGGGAAATAGTGCTGTAAAAAGAAATCTGCTTGTAGATTAATTACAATGTTTATCAGGGTACGAAAAAATGGCGCTGTCTCTTCGGGAAGAAGATTCAAGCGCATGTGGAGCTTTTTCTAAAGCAGATTCTTAATTGAATAAAGGTACGATTATGAATGATTAAAATCAAATTCGTCTGGAAACTGTAATTTCTGTTCGAAAACTCGATGACAGAAAACTGCTATTCGCTTTATCATTTATTTGCATGAATGGTGGCTTCCTTGACTTACGGGATTCAAATATCCAGTAGTCACGTGGTTCGCATTCGGCCAACCAATGTTGTGGGGCGTGGCAACAGTTATGTAATATAAAAATATATACAGGTTTTGCACTCGAAATTAACCCTTTTGCAGATCATTTTCACCTTTTTGCACTCGAAATTAACCATTTTGCAGATCATATTCACCTTTTTGCAAATCTGCTCTCCAAAAGGGTTAATTTGGAGTGCAAAAAGGTTAATGCCATCTGCAAAGGGTTAATTTGGTGTGTAAAACCCTGAATTTCATTTGCAAAACGGTTCATTTGGAGTGCAAAAAAGGTGCATATGACTTGGAAAAGGGTTAAATACAACAAATAAGGGACTATTTTTTATTCATACGTTAAACATCTGGATACGTGTTTCTTATAATAATTTATTTTAAAGAAGAGTGCATTTAATGCCATCGGTTTCTGTTTTACTTCGAATCTGAATAAAAGTTGTGCTTTTGAAGATCTGGAAGCTTAAGTTTGTTTGAGGTACACAGAGCTTTTTTCGAAACTGTACTCTTGTTGTTCTTCCGCTGCCTCCGCTTCTATGTTGGCTTTTCGCCTTTCTCAGACATCTTCAAGCGATTAGCAGTCCTTAACCCTTTGCGGACGGAACAGTTCGAAGGCAAGCACTCTGTGGTGCCGAATTTCGTCTTTTGAAGACGTACTCATTATTCTCCGCCTATTCAGTAATTAAATATTATTATTTACAATACTGACTTCACCAGTCTACAGTCATGGAATGACAAAGAGAGTTTTCATATTTTGCTTGTGCCGAAAGCGCAAGCTAAACATTAACTGAACGCACGTATGATGAGTGTTTCGTCTCCGTCAATTGTTTTTGTCGAGATTGTTTGGATGACGAGACATTGTATCTCGTGTTTCGTTTTTAAGCATTAAGAATTGCATATTATTACATTATAACGAGATATCTGGAATGTTTTGTTTATCAATCAAGGGCCATTAGTACTTCTTAACTACGAGAGAAGGATAAGTAACTTAAAGCATCCAAAAAAGGCAAAAAAACTAGGATCTCACATTTTCTATTTATCATGTGATACCATTTATTTTTTCTGGTTATCAACAAACTATATATAATTTGAAAATATTTAATGGTAACGGTTAAGATTCGTTGTAACTTGTAATCCTTTGCATTCGAGAGGCGACTCGCAGTCCCCAGTCAGTTTATCGCGGCAGTTCGTGTGGCGACATTAAAATTTACTCCCGTTGTCGGCGATTTAAGCTCTAATCACAAAATATAGCTGGAGAAAAATCTCTATGTCGCCTACCAGTCGCCGCTCGAGTTATCGCAATAAACTGAATGGCAACTGAGAATCGCCTCCGAGTGCAAAGGGTTAATTAATTTCTGTTGATTGGAATCTGTTTAATTTAAACATAAAATTTAATAAAATGTGGATTCGCATCTGTTCCAAATTCCGAATGAAGACATCTTAGAAAGGCAAAAAGGTTTGTAAAATACGAAAATCGCTGCGTGCAGCAATTCATTTTTGAAATATGCTATCATAAATATGTAAATTGATATGCATATAAATTCGCAAATAATGTTTCAATATGCCGATGTATTTCCGCACTTGTTGAGTTGATTCACAATTCATTAAATCCTTACTTGATTTAACCCAATATAATATAATTTTAATATATATTTATAATATATAATTTTGAAACTTATCAATCGAAACGGAATATCTGCGTTTCTGGTAAACAAAATCCCGTAAGTCTCGAAATGCCTTTGGGTTGAAACTGTCTGACTGTTTAATTACCGTAGATAATTATTACTAAGAGAGTAACTTAAGCGTAGCGCAATCAGAAGTCAGGCGACTCTAGTATTTAATAACAATTCGTTTACTGTACGATTCCCTCATGTAATTTCAAATTTCATATTTAATACATTTCTGGATTTAATGCGACGATGCCCTTCGGCCTTAAACCAGTACGCTTAACCCTCGATTTACACGACATTAGAATTCCACGATTTCGGTTTAACACGCTTGAAGAAATACGGAAGAAAATGTGTACTTTTGAATTATGTTATGTATATCTTGCTTGAATTAATGAATTTTTATTTCAAAATATGTACTCTAATTTTTGAAAAAAAATACATAATACTGTTTCATATGGATTCGTGAAATTTATTACATAGTTATTTTCAATGTGAAATGTGGATTGAAATTGCACGATTTCAATTTACGCGGCATTTCCGGGGAACCAATCTACCGTGTAAATCGAGGGTTAGGTGTATGTGCGTGTAGTTGTGCGTACATAATCATGATTTTTATTGTCATTTATTATTGAATTTGGAATTCGGTTTGAATTATTACGTTGCAAATATCTTTAATCGCCAAGCAGTAGTGTGAAGGAATGTCTAACGAGGAGAGTTTGTCAGTTTTGTGTGAGTTTTTTTAACGAGATTTTGATGAAATGTTGCGCAGGAAGAACTAATTCTATTCTACATTGAAATTTGTTGGTGCAACGTTGATCCACACGTTTTTCAAAAAAGGGGTTCAAAAGTAGACGCGACTGTCATACATTGATGCATCCATCGCTGTGCAACGTGAAGTTAGCGGGACTTAGGTTCGCGCGCTGCGAGTTTCGACCGCTCCGCGTTCTGCTAACTTCACATTGTACAGCGATAGGTGCATAAATGTATGGAAATCGCGTCTAATTTTAAACCCTTTTTTGAAAAACGCGTGGACCATGGCACCTAAAAATTGTCTGCTATAGAAATAAGACATTATAATCTACAATACGTTTCATCAAAAACACACACAAAAGTGACAAACTCTTTTGGTAAGCGCATAGATTTTATTATAACGCATAGACTCCTAATAAAAAATGTAAGCTTTGCATAGAAACGTCGTAGACAGATCTTGAACTTTATATAATTCCGATATAACTAACCGCGACATATCTTTTTTATATGCTATACAATTTCAGAATCGATGTAATTATTAACTGAAATCATTTTGAACGTGTTTTTTGATTCCACGTTTGACTATATCGTTGTACAAATATATGAAATACTGATTACTGTTTGCGATCAAAGCTATTTATCGCCGTGGAACTTTATTGTGAAGGATTATATTGCATTCTGACTGTTATTAACGATATGGCAAATTATACTACACAACTCGATTATTTTCAAGGTGAACTGTATAGCCGCATTTATATAAAAATCACTGCTATATAACTTCGATTAGAGTTTCATAGAAAGGAACAGATTTTTGCATAAAAGAGAATTTTAGAGACTACTGTCTTCGCGGATTTTCTTTTGTAAGCACAACTACTCAAAACAAGAAATTAGATCTGTCGGGCCAACCAAAATTGTATTAGATTTTTGAAGATAGATATTGCTGTACTATTACGTCATTGTCGAGAAAGGAAATTATATAAACGCGACATTTTCGCGCTGCACTCTAAAAAAGCGTTTCCCAAACTTATCCTACGATGGAACACTTAAAAAAATGCTGAAATTTTAACGACACACTGGTTATTTTGTCGGATGGCTAGATATTAATAATAAATAAGATAAACAAGTAAAACTATGCAAAGAGAGAAGCGGCTGATTTTCAAACATGTTTGAATTTATCGCAACATTTCAAGGCATTCCAGAGTCATGAATTTTTGATCATTTTTCGCGGAACACAGTTTGGGAAAGGCTGCGATAAAGTAATGCTATAAGTGCGCGTATTTCAATGTTTCTGAATAATGGACGTTAATTCTTTTCAAAGAAATTGACATTTAAATCGGTGTCTCAGCTTCTACTCTATTTTTTACTGTAGATTTCATGTTTTAATAAAATATAATGCTTTTCTATATTAGCGACAAAGACTTTCCGATAAGATCACGTAATACCATTAGATACGCAATTGTGATTACCATGCGATTTGGATATATTAAATTAATTCAATGGATAAGCGATTGAAGGTGCTCGGCGGTGGTGATTTTAAAAAACATGGAGAATTGTTTGGATGATTTCGATAGTCTTAGGTCATTCCCTAAGTAATGCCGTGTTTTATTTATCATATACAGATAACCCTAGTATAACACGGTACTTACACCACGCGCTTTCGATATAACGCGGTTCACAAATTGTGGCGGACCTCGTATCACGCGGGTCACAGATTATGGCGATCCTCGTATAACGCGGTTCGCAAATTGTGGCGATCCTCATACAACGCGGCACTTATGCAATGTGTCTTCGATTTTACGCGGTTCACAAATTGTCTGTATGTAATACGAGTTTCGCATAACGCGATTTTTATAACGCGATCTTTCGCTGGAACCTAACTCCCGCGTTATACGAGGGTTACCTGTACAAACCATCGTATCATGTTTCGCTGATATGATTATAGGAACTTCTCGTTTCGTATTATAAAGAGTATTCTTTCGACAGTATGTAACGTGCGTTCGATCTAATCAGATCAATATTTTGCATTTAATAAAAAAATGTGCACTCAGAGTTAGATTCCGAAAAATAATATTACTTATGGGATGATCTAATAAGTCCGAATGATTTCACGATAAAACCGGTTACGTACGTTGTTTATTCGTCAGAGAATAAGTGAAGTTGAGACATTGCATGAATTATCTGACTGTACCTAAAATAATAAGTGAACGTTAATGATACTTCATGGTGTTATAATGTCTTAAATATAGAACTGAATCAAATGAATTTTATGCCTATATTGTAGCTAGTAACATTAGCTCTCAAATTAGCACCCCGGCTAAAAAGTGGCGTAATCCGGATATGTAAGTTACGCGAAGGAGAATTCTCGAAAAGATTCACTTACAACGGGAAATGTAATATGTTAATCGTTTGTTACGAAGAAAAGTGTTAAACAAGTTATTTGTCAAATCGACAGGAAATGGTTATTAAATATTGTTTTCCATCGAGAATTTTGACGACGGAAGTAAAATGGGAAACCACATTGGATAACTCTTACGATCGACAGTCAAGTAACGTCACAATGTGTGCTGTAAATAATACATAAATAAACTTAATAGGAAATACGTAGCCTACATTATTAATATCTGTATAAACGATCCTAGTATTTATTTTATTTTTGCAAGAATATATTTTTAGCCGGGGTAAAAAAAACAAACTTCCGTGTCAACAAACATTTTATTTCAATCCCCTCTAACATATTTCTCCCATGTCAATCTATATTTCATTAAATTCTGATTCAAAGTCATTGTCATGCAAAGTAACCCTTTGCACTCGGAGGCGACCCTCGGTCGCCACTCAATTTATTGCTAAAGAACGGCGATTAAGAAGTGACGTTACGATTCACTCCAGTTATAGATGATTTAACCCTTTGCACTCGAAGGCGACTCTCAGTCGCCACTCAGTTTATTGCGACAACGCGAACGGCGATTAAGGGGCGACATTAAGATTTACTTCAATTGTCTGTGATTTAAAATTCAATAACAAAAAATAAGCGGAGTGAAATTATTTGCCGTCTCTCAGTCGGCACTCGAATTACCACGAGAAACTTGAGTGGCGACTGAGAGTCGCCTTTCGAATTTAAAGGGTTAACATCCGTCATATACAGCGCCGCTCAGAATCGTTCGAACGGTATGGCGTTCGAAATTTACGCCCAAATTTCTGCCGCCGAATTACCAGGGATACGGTAATTAGGAATAAAATAATAACAAAATAAACAAATTAGTAGTCATTGCTATTAGTATTCGTTGTCATTTTATCCTTCTAACCAGCAAATGCAAATGCAAATGCAAATCTTTTTTCATAACCTAACCTGCAAACTTCTTAAACCCTGTCGTTGGAATACTTTTGGGCAGTAGTGTACACGCCCTTCTATAACGTAATATTCAAAATAAGACATCACGTTGCGCGAATTAATTAGCAAGTGCTTCTGAGGATCAATGTATAATTGATCTACTTCTTAATTCTCTTAAAAAGAGATCTTAATTCTCTAGGATAGCAAGTACACTTCCGCTCAAAAGTTTAGGGCACCCTGTGATTTTTGGTTGAAACAAATTTTCGTACATATGCGAATGCTTTACTAACCCTTTGCACTCCGTAGGTGCCCCAACGGCGACATGCGTGCGCAGCGATTGATTCCAAACTCAACATTCTGCTTGTCACACAAACTGAATTAACAAAATTAACATATAAGATTTATATTACAAGATTCATTCGTTAATTGCCATAGAAAAAGGTCTTTTATAATTCGTTAATCGATAGAACGTATTAATGTAACGTTATTTTCATATATAAGTGCAATATTTTTAACCGTTTCCTTAACTTGAAAAGCGACTCAAGTCACCATTCACGAATTTTAAATCACCGACAACTGGGGTCAATCTTAACGTCGCCTCTTAATCGTCGTTCGAGCTGTCGCAAACCGTGTGCGACTGAGAGTCGCCTTCGAGGACAAAGGATTAAAAATATTACATTTATAATATGTTTTCCAATTGGAATTGACAAACACATATTATAAATGAAATACTTATTTCTTTAACCCGTTGACTGTTTAGGGCTACTATAGTCATCATTCATTTTCAGCTACTCATAAGTAATTAAGCTTTCTTTAAACTGCTTATTTAGTGTTTTTGACCAGGATGTATGAGCCGTTTAGTTTGAAAGTGACCTAAGTCCATTTTTCAAGATAAACGGCTCATTTATGCTTTTTAACAAAGCAATGTATTTGAAATGCAGAAGGACAATTGCAGTCAGCGGGTTAATGCTCCAAACTTTTGGGCGCGAGTGTACATCGCTCTTTAAGGTATTATCGGTATAACGCTTGACGATGAACGACTTCGTCATGAATCTCTCATAAAATCGGCAAAGCGAGCAGTATTAAACTGCTTGGAGATAACGAGATTCCAAATACTTTAGAAACCTTTAAGCGGAAAGAAAAAAAGGAGAAGGAGGTCGTAGGTGGAGATGAAGCGCACGGAAGAAAGGAGACTTAATGGTATCTGCATTACAAAGAAGAGCCTGAGAGTAATGGTCCACTTTTTCCAGGGAGACGAAGAATAAAGCAACTTGAATTTGCCCTCGGCGGCGATTCTCAGTCGCCTTTCAATTTATTGCGGCAACTCGAGTGGCGACTGAGTGGCGACATTAAGATTGTCTCCAGTTACATTTTGCTATTAGACGTTGGCCCATGGGCACTCATGTGACGTTGCTAAGCCTGGATTGTCAAGTCGAGCCTCAACCTACACGTGGGATGGGCTGTTATTCGCTAATGAGGCAGGCCTCGAGAGTACATTGGCGCGATCACGGGTTGAATAGAAATGGGGAGCGAAGGCAGGAGGCAACGAGTATCAAGGCCCGCTGTTGATGACGATTTTATTTTTATGCCGGGGCTGAACTGGTAGCAGCAAGTACCATATGATCATCCTTAGTTGCTGACAACACAAAGACGTGGAAGAGACGGAGAGAGTGGTAAACCTTGATGCTCGCATTGAATCTACCGGACCACGCACCGCAGGCAGCCTCTTGCTTAGCCGATCGCCAGTTGACGTAGCTGGATAAAATATGGTACGTAGGACTGGGACCGAGGCCCTCCAGCTTGCCGGAGTTTCCAGATTTGGATTGGACTCTAAGGGGTGTGGTTCCCTCTGGAATCGGGTAACGACGATACTATGAAGTTTAGAATAGTAGAATTATGGGCTTAACATCTGCGACCGTGCAAGAAAGTGGGAGGTATAAGCGAAGCTGTAGGTACTCCCCGGCCTCGGCCCTCATAGCACTACAGTAACTGTTATTAGTCGTTAAATCACCGGGAGTTAAAGTAAATTTTAATGTCGCCTCTCAGTCACCACTCGAATTACCGCAACATACTGAGTTGCCACTGAGAGTCGCCTTCCTAGTGCAAAGGGTTAATATTAAAGTGAAATCGAATATCACATCTCGAATATCTCCTTATTCCGGTAATTCAGTTTTTTCCGCACGATCGCGATCTGTTTATTCATTCATAATGCTTTGATTCGTTGATTCCAAAAGAAAGAGCTGCATTTATTCTCGTAAATATAAAGTATTTCAATAGCCTCCGTCTATTCACAAAAGTTCAGTGAAGCCCTACTGCCTTTGCAGTTTTTTTTGTTTCAGAATGATTGCAACTGACGGTAGAGTCAGCACAATGAAATACGATCCCTTAGCGAACAGGGTGACTGGAAAAGTGTTCCCTTTCTAAGCAAAAGTTTCATGAGGATTCGCATTGAGTGCATGCATACGTTCTGATTTCATGAGCATTCATGTCATGCATGTATTCACATTGTCAGGTATCCACAGAATGAGGAACACTTCTGCATTCATTGTTTGTCTATTGGCTAAGGGATCACTCCTCGTTGCGAAGACCACACACATTGCACACTCGTCTCAGTTATTCCCATCACATCGATCGCTTCCCCGCAAAACTATTAGGGCGTCTCATATGAAACGACGCATTCTCCGATAGGCTGGGTTCAAACATTCCCTGCTCCCGACAGTTGATAGTATATCAATAAATTTTTGTTGTATTATCATCGTTGAAGTTCTGGCTACATTTTGTATATTGTCAAATTTCTCGAATCCTTTTTATTATTACGTAATAACGGCAAATGTAAAAAGTGAATTTGGCCCGAAACTCCTCGGTTGTCGGACAAAATGTTCCTGACAAGCTTCAAGTCACATTTTTGAAAATTGTAGTCTTGGTTATTGTTTATTAGCTTTTCACAATGTCTGTACCGAATTTCGGCTCTCTAAATTCGAAACTTAAATTAATAAGATGACCGCCCTCCCCTCCGTTTCACCAAATTTCAACCCCGTCAGGTAGTGTAGGGCAGAACGATAAAAACGTATTTTTTTATCAGTACCCTAAGTCGGAAAAAATCTGTGAATATATTTGCAATGATCCTTGACAGAAATGCAGGAAGAAAAACAAAAAATCACTGCAAGGCTGTCAAACTTAGTTCGTGCTATCATCGGAAAACTTGGAGCCTGTATTAACGAGAACATTGACAACTTTGTACGTGTATTGTTCAATATTTTTTAATACTCAGAAATTGTTCTTAGTGCAAGGAATCAGTAGATAATCAGTAGAACGTATTGGACATATCAGTAACTACAAAGAGCATGGGATAATTAACCTTTTCGATACGTTGACCCTGTTACGGAACAATTATGATGCATATAACATTATAACAATTGTAACATTATGACAATATTTCGTAACCAAGGAGGTAACAGGCTATGCTCTGCTGAATCTAAGTTATGAATTAATGCGACATTTTTAGGGGCGACTACAGTTGTCGTTGGTACACAGCGAGCGTTAAACGCTGGACGACTATAGTCGGTCGTTAGTATCGAAAGGGTTAAATTGAGCTTTCAGGGAAATGTGCTATTTCATGTGAGATGATCTAATACAGAGTGCCTGCACTGAACATTTGCATTTATAACCTCTACTTTCAACAGGGTAGCACGCAAAAAAAAGTAGGTCGCCTGGTGAAGGAGTCCTTGCTCGCGTTCACACACACACATACCAATCAAAGAAAGCAGTATTCTTAGGCGAGTCCGCCCTGACACGGAGTGGTACTACTTGTTAGGCGCAGCAACTACCAGTCAATATCCCGGCATTAGTCGGTGCATGCTGCTAACTTCAGGTCTATCGTGAGACTTCACGCGAGGCAGCAATAGATTCAAATCTGATACTATTTGAGGGACACGGAAAGTAACCAATTGTTTTGTAATACTTAGCCCGATTATCCTTTGTAAAACAATTACGTGCTATGTAACCTCGAAGCTTTATGCTGTATTTGTAACTTACTGTTTTGAAAAATTCTGTGTAGTTTTGAACTCATTCGGATAATTTTATAGAAATAGGACCTTCGGAGATGTGGAGGTCAATTCGGCGGCGGGGGGGGGGGGGGGGGGCGATTTTAACGCAGTCTTGTAGCGCCCAAACTACTATTAAAATTGTGACTTAACTTTTTTTCGATATCTCTTGTCGTTTTGAAGATAATAGCCGAAAACGAAAGAATCACTTTTTCCTTGAGGGATGGTTTCATCCCTTTAAACCGTTTTTGGGCACCAACGAAGAATATCTTCGTAATGAGGATGAATTACTCTATGTTTGTGCAACTTTTCAGAATTTTTGGAATTTCTGGTTCCCTTACTTTCCTTGTGAGTGGCGACTGAGAATCGCCTCCGAGTGCAAAGGGTTAAACCGATTAGATAAAGTACAACTAACTACCTCTGTGTTGATCGATTAGTACTTTCAGTTTACCCCTAATCGTTCCCCGAGTGACGCTCGGTGGAACCTTTTGAATATGTGCCAACCAATCAATGGTCTTAGTATTATCTCGAATCAGTTCATTCTAATATCGCGATAAGGGCTGTTAGCTACTTCGCCTTACTTATTGCAAGTCGTAAGAAACTCCTCGTAATTATAAATTTGTCTCCTGAAGTATGGCTTATGCATTTAATAAACAATAACTGAACAAGTGGGAATGTAAAACAAAATTAAAATGGGAAAGGCGGGGGGTGACGAAAAAGTTGGTAAAGAAGCGATTAAACAAGTAAATGGCGCAATACGTCGTTAAGTCTGCCAGGACATAATCCGTTCCAGGTAGTTCTACCAAAAAAGACAACAAAAGATCAACAAGATGGCAGAGACAGCCGAGGAAGCCAGAGTAAGCAAATTAATACCATGGTTAACATGTTGAACGCCATGGCGGTCACTGGTGACCGCCGATGCCAATATTACTAAAACTCGAATCAAATATATCGCTAATATTCGAAATATTGTCAATATTTGTAACGTTACGATAACGATGTAAAATAACTAATGTATCGTAGAGCACTTAAACAATTTTATTTTTAGACGTTTTATAGACGTGACGGACGTGTATTGCGAGGTTTCGTATAACACGGATTTCCGTGCGGCGCTCAACGTGTTAAGATACTATTTTATGTCCAGAAAAATTGAATCCGGAGTGGCAATATTTCATATAAATCACCCTGTGTTTGTTAACTTTTCTGTGTTATCGACATGCCTTACCCATAAATCTGTGTAATAAACAATTTACATTAAAAATTACGTGCGAAAAGTAATCCAGGATCAGCATTAGCGAGTCGCTAATAATAATTTAGCAAAAGGATTACGTTATCAGGAATCCGATAAACCTGTGATTCCATTATGACTGACCCAATTGTCGTAAAGGCTGTACTTACATGTGTAACATATCGCATGCTTGCACCACTAGATTACCGTGCTCTACCTTATCGGCCATCCGATTCCATCTACGATTATTATCAGCTTACTTTATATCTCTTTCGTGCAGGTTTTGCACTAGAAATTCACTCGTTTACAAATCAAATTCAACTGATAGCGACTGACAGTCGCCTCCGAGTGCAAAGGGTTAAACCAGCCCCGAATTTCCGACGTTGTTGATAGATTAGAATTTCTCGTTACTAAACCTTTGCACTCGATGGCGATTCTCAGTCGCTACTCACTTTTTTGCGGACACTTGTGTAGCGACTGAGAGGCGAATTTAGATTTTCTACTGTTATATTTTATTATTGTACACTATATCACCGACAACTGGAGTAAGTTCTATTAGGTTGGTGCATATGAACTGTCGGATTTTCTTTACATGTGAACGTTTGTCTCCCAGCTTTCGTTATGCTTTTGTTTTTGGCATAATCTCTTTTACAGTCGTACTGTCCATTGCCAGAGTCATATTTTAACAAAGAAGATTTTTTCAAAAGTGTGCCCTTTTTTTATCTGTTTTGAATTTTGTACGGATATGAATTCAACCGATATTCGTATAATTTTTTTATATTCGTATAAATTTGGCAATAATGCTGCAAAAAATTCCTTCGAACTGGGCAGACAATTACAGCCGAGAAGTACTGCCAGTACATTGATGAAATGCATACAAAATTGAAAATGATACGCCCATTACTTATTAATCGGCATGGCCCAATACTTCCCCACGACAACGCTCGGCCGCATACGTCGTACAAAACGATTGAAAAATTAAATGAGTTAAAATATGAAATTTTGCAACACCCAGCTTATTCACCAGATCTTTCGCCAATCGACTTTCATTTTTTTAAACATTTAGAACTGGTTTTACGGGCAAAACACTATGAAAATGAAGACAGTCTGAAAAATTCCATATCGGAGTTTATTGATTCCAAAGATCAGAATTTCTTTAAGACAGGCATTTATGCATTAAAATCTCGTTGGGAAAAGTGTATTCAAGCAAATGGAGCATATTTTGATTAAATAAACAACTTTTGAAAAAAGATATGCAGTTTTATATATTCACTTGAAAATCCAACATTTCATATGCACCAACCTAATAATATCGCCTCTCAGTCGCCATTCGAATTGCCGCAATGAACTGATTGTGAATGGTGACTGAGGGTCGCCTTTGGTGCAAAGTGTTAATATTTCACAGGTGGACATTCCCATAAGATGGGATGATCAAATCATCTGATCAAACATGGCGTAAAAGAAGTAATCTATAGTACATTTAGTTTAACATTAGATTTTGTTATTCATTCCGATTCGTTATGCAGTATTTTCGTATTACATGACGAGTCAAATTGTAAAATGACGCAGTTTTCCCCCTTCGCTTACCCAGTGTTTAATTAGACTACGTGAATCGAACTCGCACCACTTTCACAATAAATAATTTCGCAATTTCGTTTATCAACGAATTTTCAATTGATCGAAGCATATGGACATTTTTAAATCTAAACTGTAAATGTCTATAAATAAAAGCTTCACACTCAATTATATCTAAATTAATGTTTGCTCAAATTTTTTCCGGAAATGGACTTACACCACTTTCATAATAAACAATCCAAATAATAGCCTCGCAGTCCGTTCAAATATACATCTAATTTAGGTAGACATTATCCAGGGTTGAAGACCTTGAAGTGTAACACGGAGACAAACAGAATTGACACGGCACCGGTCACGAAATATATGAATAGAACTCCACAATAGAACCAGTTGCTTTTTAGGCACGTTAAGCAGCAACAGGATATCTCGTTATAGTAGACTCCCGTATACCGCGGTTAATATACAATATGTACATATAAAATAGTTAATAATAACAATTTGACTTTGGCACTTACACTCCCCTCCGTAAGTCATGGGACACTTACTAGTTTAAGCTTTACGTTGAATTTAACGCTATTAAATATCCCATACATAATGATCCCAAGCATACTCTTAGAGTTCGCATAAATTATCTTCAGCGGTCACAATAAAATTCGAAACTAAAATTAATACGATTACACCCCTTAATCACCAAATTTCAACCCCATCGGGAGTTGAGTGGTGAACCATAAAGATGTGTATTTAAAGAATATCGTATGTCGGAAAAAATCTGTGAATATATTTGCAACGATCCTCGACAGAAATACAGGACGAAACACAAAAGAATATCACTGCAAGACTGCCAAACTTAGTTCGAGCTATCATCGGAAAACGGGGAGTGTATATTAATGAGAAGATTTCAAACTTCGTATATACATTTTTCAATATATTTTAACACTTGGAAATTGTACTTGGTGCAGGGAATCAGTAGATAATCGTTTGGTGTGATATTTCGGATGTTTAATAGCGTGAATTTGAACGTAAAACTGAAACTAGTAAGTGTCCCATAACTTACGAACGGGAGTGCACAGTGTGTCCTACAAGGTATCCCGAATTAAGTTTGCCAATAATGCAAACTGATGAAAAGAATATACACAAAAGATGCGAATACTTACGTCCGTAACTTCCACGAAGTTCAACAACCGGTTTGAAGTTTCTGGTTCTTAGCGGATGTTGTCAAAGGAAAGCACAGAGGTGGTATGTGAGTTCTAATATTGACTGGCCCCAATGGAATCGCGCGGAAATTCCCACACGACACGAACGATACGTCGAAGGGCGGTGCCAGACACGAAATCGTGGCATTGCTAACGTCTACTTGCACCCCCTTCCACGCCCTTGCACCCCCTGATTCGCCCTTGGAAACCCTTGTTTAAATTTCATACAACCACGGCCGGGAAACCTTGCATCGTTTACTTATCCGTAAGATCACTGAGTCACAGCTTTCTCTGTTATTCGAACTAATCATGTTCGTGCAAGGACCGCAGGTTATGTTCCAAGATAAGTCAGATAATTCCGAAGAAACTAGCGATGATGAGAACTCGGGTGATGTCCTTCAGGTTGTATCTTTAAACTACTTCGTTAACACGTTGAACGCCATGGTTGTCACAGGTGACCATTGATGCTAATATTACTAAAACTTGAATCAAATGTACGGCTAATATTCGTAAAATTTTCAATATTTTTAACGTTACGAAAACGATGTAAAGTATCCATGTATCGTAGTGCGCTGAAACAGTTTTATTTTTAGACGTTATATAGACGTTACGGACGCGATTGCGAGGTTTCGTATAACACGGATTTCGGCGTGGTGCTCAAGGTGTTAACTATTGGGTTAATTCATAAATCATTTCTGTTTTTTATTTCACTTGATACGGTCATGAATATTTTGTTGAGATATTGCTTTGTTACAGTTTATAATTGAATTTAACCCTTTGCACTCGGTGGCGACTCTCAGTCGCCACTCAGATCATTGCGGCAACTCAAGTGGCGACTGAAAGGCGGCAGTAAAATGTACTCAAGTTGTCGCTGATTTAATGTCCAATAACAAAATATAACTGGAGAAAATCTCAATGTCGCCTCCCAGTCGCCGTTCGAGTTTTCGCAATAAATTGAGTGGTGACTGAGAATCGCCTCTGGATGCAAAGTGTTAAATTCAATTATAAACTGTAACAGAAACGAGTACAAATAGTTAGGTCTGGGTTAGGCCTGAAGATTTCCCTACGTATAAATAAAGGTCTGGGTTAGGTCTAGCAATCTTTAAATATTTGGAATTACGCACATGTATTTGTGTGCAAGTGTGACACTTATTTTGCGACGGAGGGATTATTTTCTTGTAATTTGCATTCATATAGAAACGCCGAGAAGAATGCGAGAGAAAAGCCAGACGTGGGGAAATGGACCCTCGATTAGAATTTGTCTGCCAGTTTTTGATGGACGCCACGCAACTCTCTCGTCACGAGGTGATGGATAATGTTTTCGAAGGAGACATGCTTGATGAGATCAATCAACTCTTTTTACCACATATGAGGTCCAATCTGATATGGTATTATCAAGAAGTAGAAGTATCGGAAACAGCGCGACCCCTTGACACGGTAAAAACTAAGAACTGCGGAAACGCATTTCATGTAAAATCGAATGATGTGACCGAAATGAAACTTCACTCGGAGTTGTTTTTATCATTAACACATTCGCGGCTGGCCATTTTCAGTTGAATTAAAAACTTAAAAACTCAGAAGCAAGTATATGCCGAGAATAAGGTGAAATTGCCGGTCGATAGTTGCGTTAAATAATTAGAGTGATAATTATTTATCCCGGGTTAAAACCGGTGATCGAAATGAAGAGTTATCTTTCGCTTTTAAAAAGTTTCCGATTGAACTTGTATGTTTCGTTTAAAACAAATATTTGTTCCTGTAGAATTTTTATGGAAATAATTGTAACCCCCCGGAACTTATTTGAAAAGTGTTCGCATTTAAGAGATACTTTAGAATCTATGTAATAAAAGTTCCATGGAAACAGGTTATTTCAGAAGATTTATCAACTGTATTAATTATTTAATATTGTTGTAATACTGTTCATTAAGTAGTATTCAGTATTGGTTACAATGATTGAGAACTTTTTCGACATTGGTGAAGAAAGTGTCTGTTCCTGTTATAGAAAAAATGGTATCTTTATATTTCACGAGTTCTATTCTAACTAAAACTTTGGTTTTCTAGAACCTTTGTTTATCTGTTCTCATCGGAACTTATAGTGCGAGAACATTTTTCAAAAAAGTACTACATTGATTAAGTTCCAATAGAATCTATTAAAAAGTTTCACAACTCTTTCGATCCTTGGTTAAAACATTGTTATGTAGGTGCCATCGAAAGTCCCGCCTTCAAGATCCATTCAAAACGCATCTGCGCCGAAAGTTAAAGAACAAAAGGAAGTAAAAGAACCACCGAAAAAGAAGCTCTTTTTGACCGACGGTTGGCAACTTCCTTGCACTGGAATTTGCATTTACATGTTTCGGTAATTTCAATGCCAACATCGATTTTATGCCTTTAACACTAGACTATCAAAGCAGCCAAAATGACGGTTTTCGGAATTTAATAAAAATGTTCAAATTTATAGCGTTTCATTTTCCTCGATCTTTCGCGATCATGTTGCACAATGCACATAAATAAATCGATTAATTTATTTCTTCCATCGTACATATAAATATACAAATATAGTTGAATATATCGTCGGTAGTTCTAGTGTTAATTTATACTGCTTGTTTAAAGTAATAAAAATCTGTCTAAAATATGAGTGATTTAGGATAAGTATTTCGAAGCAATTGCCGGAAGAGGGATTTCAGAAGGATTTATATACGGGTGTAATAGATATTAAAAAAGTGGGAGTAATAACAACAATACAACGCGTTGTGGAACAAGTTTTTATGGACGCCTTGGCGCATCCTGGTTTGGAAGGAGAAGATGATTGTTCCATGATAAAAAGTCTTTTATTGCCTGGTCTGAGATCATTTTGCAGTACCTTAAAAGGTGAGGATTAATATTGCATACAGTAGACTCCCGTATAACGCGAGTTCTTAGAAAGCGTATTCCTATAACACGCCAAAGATATTGCGACTACTGTTTTTCATACAACACGATTCTTCGTACAACGCGGCAAATAATAGAACACAGGAATTACCTGATTTAAGAATGAAACCTGCTTTACGTCAGCATTAAATTGTTTTCTTCATCGTATATATGCCATTTATTTTTAAACTACTGTCCTATTTGATAAAACAGAAATCAAAGTTGGCATAGCAATAATCATTTCAAACACGTTACTATAGATTATGTGCGTTATACGAGACAAATTTCCGTACAGCACGATTTCCTGTAACGCGAATTCATATAGCGCGTAACGTATTAACCGCGTTACACGGGAGTTTCCTGTGCCTGAATAGTTTTTATTCTACTACTCCTAGTATCTGAAGAAGTGGCTCGCCGAGGAAGTATATTCAATGATGGCGAATCGTTGATGGCGGAAGTGCATACTTTCGAGGAAGCTAAAGCATTTGTAGCCAAAGAAGGTGCCATAAATATGATTGAAACGCGTGTCAGAATGCGGATGAAAAGGTTGAAGGATTTCATGGCGGAAAGTAAACAAGTGAAGCGGGAGAACGATAATTCCGGGCCGCAGGAAGAATTAGAGTATTGGAAACGTAGAGGAGCGCAATTCAGTCAGTTAGTCAACTGTCTGCAGGTTTGAAACTCCGTATACATTAGTAAGCACATTCTTAGTCGCCACTCACTTTATTGCGATACCCTAGTGGCGATTCTCAGTCGCCAGTCACTTTATTGCGGTACCCTAGTGGCGATTCTTAGTAACCACTCAATTCATTGCGGTACTCTAGTGGTGATTCTCAGTCGCCAGTCACTTTATTGCGGTACCCTAGTGGCGATCCTCAGTCGCCAATCAGTTTGGTACCCTAGTGGCGATTCTCAGTCGCCACTCAGTTTATTGCTGTACCCTAGTTGCGATTCTCAGTCGCCACTCAGTTTGGTACCCTAGTGGCGATTCTCAGGCGCCGCTCAGTTCATAGCGCTACTCGAAAGATGATTCTCAGTCGCCACTCCCTTTATCGTGGTACCCTACTGGCGATTCTCAGTCGCCACTCAGTTTATTGCGCTCCTTGAAAGGCGATTCTCAGTCGCCCCTCAGTTCAACATGGTACCCTTGCGACAATTCTCGATCGCCACTCAGTTCATCACGGCGATTGAGGGTCGCCTCTCGAGTGCAAAGGGTTAAAAATGATGCCAATGCCAAATCAGCAATTAATTCATTCTTTCCGAGCAAAACACCAGATTTGTACAAAACGGGAATGTATGAGCTTGTAGAACTATTTCGTCGAATAAAATTACTATCCAGAATGTCCAGAGTATTTGAATTTTTATTGCAAAATTCTATATGTTTCAATCCTATGTGTTTCAACCAACAGGAACACGAAGTGAAAATGTCATTGCTATGCCTGCAAGTTGCGCGTTCAAAGATAGTGAAAGAATGGACTGACACCGAGGACGAAGTTACATATTGCTACAACGAGGCAAAAGATAATGCAAAATTTATTCAAGCATTAGAAAAGTGTTGTCACTGTTTATATCTCGACGATCCAGTAAGGCAATTTCGAAATTTATTATTTGTTCCAATCAATATGCACTGAATCCAAATATTAGGTCTGCCCGAAAATGCTGCCTCTTTTCTTACTAATGGAAAATAATAGAATGTTATGCTGTTCATTAATATTTAAGTATCCTTAATATTTAATATTAAAGTCTCCGTTCTGAAATTTGTCGAACCATCTTCCGCGTGTTCTTTCAGATACCGCGCATGCTCCGAAAACATTTAACAAACTTGCACATGCTTCCGCAGCGTTTTTTCTTTTGGCAATCGTAAAGTTTGCAGTATCGTAAATGAACCTTATCGACGGACATCTTTCCTTCGATATTCCTTGGTAAATACCGATGATAAAGCATTTGTTTCGATATTCGTCGAAGGGTACCAATGATAAAACATAACGGCGAAAAGAACAAATCATATACTTTTGATTAAACACTTTCTTACGCGTTTAAAGTAATTGCGCGTTAAGCGGGCAGAACTTTCCGGCAGACCGCATATTTAAGATTGGTATTAGATTGCTTAGTTATTCATTCAATTATTTATTATGATATATGTTACTGTTTTGTAGGTAAAGATGAGAGAATCTCTTGTATCTTTGTTACAAACAGTTCGATTAATATACAGTGTATCGAGGTATTACAATACTTCCGAAAGAACAAGTGCCTTGATGATTAAAATCACGAATCAGATGATCGTTGCTTGCCGAGATTATGTTACAAAAAGAGGACAAGAGACAGTATGGAATCAAAATCGGACAGCGGCTCGATCAAAGCTGAAACATTGTTTACGGCTGAACAAGTATTGTCGACATTTTTATCTATTAGGTCATCCCATAAGGACAGTTAGCATTCGAATTACACGATTTCTGTTTAACACGCCTGAAGGAATGCGGAAGAATTTGTGAACCGCATTATATCGCAACCGGGTTATATAAGTGCCGCGTTATACTGCGATCGCCACAATTTCTGAATCGCGTTATACTGTTATGAGCCCGGGGCAAGTTCAGGGCAAGCGTGATCGCAGCTAAACAATTCCCGATCGCGAACCTTGAGCTCTCTTGGTTGATGTGTTCCCAGTGCAACAGTTTCTCTGATTGGAGTTCTGCTGCACACTGGCCAAGGACAGATGCTTCGACTTTTGGTCAGTTAACTGTTCCTCTTGTTAATAATGGAACGAATGTTCCGCACCAGTATGACGGATAAACCTCGGCGAGAAGAAGGTACCGCCAGTGGCGAGTAAGAGAGTTCAAGGGTTGACTCGTAATATTGTATTGTTCATTCCGAGCGGCTAGAGTGAACGGTTCGAGGGTGGATAGTCGCTATTGAATATTTCTGCAGGGAAGGTTAATATAGAGTAAACTTGAATTGTAAACAATAACCCTATATATATTGAATGACAAGTTCGTTGACGGGATAGTCCCTTACAAAGCTGTTCGGTGTGATTTGAATGCTGAGGGTGCTTACTAATCTAGAGCGAACGGAGATTTGATATTGACAAACTCGAACTCGCGGTATAATGATCGAAAGGGATCTAATATCCGATCTCACTGAATCGACTAGCAGCACTTCCCTTAAAGGGTGACTTCAGACTCACTGGATTGAGAAAAAGGAGGCTCTTTTATACCACCTTTTGGGCTGGAAACTCATGGGAGAAGGGTGGTAAAAGGAAGATGGCTGCTGGCAAAAAGAAGTTTTGAGATCGACGTGGGCTATATTGTAAATTTCCTCGCCGGGAAGTGCCTTTTCTTGTAGCGCCGGCCCCTAAAGAAACGATGGGACTCGTGCTCTGAATTTAAGTGGGACCGGGCGGCAGGAAGATTCTGCATACGCAACCGATAAATAAAAAGCGACATTACTTATGGGACGACTTAATCCTGATACAGGTTTCGTAAATCAAATTTAACTTTTGCAAATCAAATACACCCATTTCCAATTCAATTTTTCTACAAAACTGTTTTCTTAAGCATTTGGAATAAAAGTAACATAGAATGTAAATTTGTTGTTGAGAGATTCCAAATTTTATTGCATGTTATAGAAAGATGTACATGAAACACTTATTTAATTGTAACTATCGATTCATTACATGTGTAATTACTATTCCAAGCGGGTGAATTTGATTTGCGAAAGGGTGAATTTCGAGTGCAAAATCTGTATTATACTCATCTTGAACTTAGCAGGAACTTAAAGATTAATAACTTTATGCTTTTAAGAGCTTACAGAGAAACATACAGATTGGTACGCTGTTCACCAGCAGTCACAGAGCAAGAATTTTCATTCTCGGAGACACACGTTTTTGGAAAATTCGATTCCTTTTGTGATAGAATCAGAAAAATCCTAACTGTGTTCGACCTAATAGAAGACTACCAATCATTATTCGAGCGTCGAATGGAGGGCTTGTTATTGGGTGAAGGTATGCAGAATTATACCAATGTCACCTTCCTTTTTAACGACAGTCAATACGTACAGTACCGCTCAAAAGTATTCGAACGATGACGGAGTTTGAGAAGTATATGTGTTTCGGTTATGAAAGAGTACTTGCATTCGCGTCTACTGTTTAGGATGATAAAATGACAACAAATACTAATATCAATAACTATGCCTAAAATATTTTTTAACAGCGTTGGAAGATGCGATCAGAACATTTGAAGAAGCCAGGACAGATGCCACCAATAAATCTTATGATTACCTTGATCCAAGGAACATTGAGTTCGACAAAGATTACGATAACTTTATGGAAAAGACAGATGCATTAAAGCAAAGTATCGGTAACATCATCGAAAAGAATTATGCTGATGCCTGGGAGACGCCTCAGGGTATAAGATTTCTGACGCGTTTCGAGAAAGTGAAGTATTGATAAAAATGATTTAACACGTTGAATGCCGTGGGGTTCACCGGTGGCCGCCGATGCCAATATTACTAAAACTCGAATCAAATATATCGCTAATATTCGTAAAATTTTCAATATTTTTAACGTTACGATAACCATATAAAATAGCTAATGTATCGTAAAGCGCTTAAACAATTTTATTTTTAGACGTTACGGACGCGTATTGTGACGTTTCGTATAACATGGATTTCAGCGCGGCACTCAACGTATTAACAAAACCAGCGTCTTGTAGAATTTTCATAGAGTCATGTCATTTCGGCAGACATAATTATACAAGATTTTGAAACTGTAACTTCCACTATTACGGTAATAAAAAGACTAATGTTTCATAGGTGAGTGGAAAGATACCTTTGACAAAGCTTGATGAAAAATATAATATCGTGGTAAAATATTGTGACAAGGAAATAGATCGAATATTAAAGCTATTTAAGAGGCATAGAGATGACCCGCCATTACCCAGACATATTCCACCAATAGCGGGAAGATTAACTTGGGCGAAGTCATTGAAGTAAGTTTTGGTAAAAACCTAAACTTTAATACGTTAACGTCGGAATGCAGTTCATATTTCTTTGTGTCGGCCTTTGTGTTCTATTACTTGCATTTTTCTCCTTCTGGCGGCACTGCGTTAGAAATTTTAAAACCACTTTTAACAAAATTAGTGCATTAGAATGTAATGACCCTGTAGATCTAGGCACAGGTCCCAGTACTCTTCTGTAGCTCTAAACGCCCTGCCTAACATTAGTTGGTTAATTGCTTAGACCTGCAGCGCCATCACATTGAAATGCACTAATTTTGTATTCATTCAAGTAATACTTTTAATTGATATTGTATATTTCACAATAAAACACGTGTACCCACAAATTATATACTAACTTTATAATCACCCTGTATAATTACAATTTTAGAGTACATCTCCATGAATTGTCAGCGTCTGTATTAAATCATCCAGTCTTAAAAACATTACCATTGACGGCGGAATTAATGAAACGTTATAATCATGGAATTTGTCTCTTAAAACAATATGAGACGGATATTGCTGAGGTGTGGACCCATCAGAACTCTTGGGTTATAGAGGACTGTTTAAAAAGGTGAGCAATGATCGATCACCTTTACGTTATGTACAGGGTGGCCCAAAAGTCACCTAGGAGTTAAAAACTTAATAACTTGCTTTTTTGAATTATCTTTGTCGAAAAGTTTTGTTTGGAATAAGAATTATTAGGTGTTAATTTATTTGTAAAATCAACTTTTGAAAACTATGTCATTCAAATGACCCCCTTTTTCCTCTTCGCAAATTCTTACACTTTCGAGTGAATTTTTCATGACGCGCTTTGCGCCGCGTCTTCTTCAGGAGTTTCGCGCAACGAAATTTAAAAATTTGACCCACTTTAACGTGTGCCTATCCGCAATAGATTCTAAGGGATTGTAATTTCCAAATCTGAAAGAAACAATTTAAAAAGTTACATATAAAAAGAGTTATTAATTTTTTACTCCTAGGTGACTTTTCGGCCACTTTATACATTATGCTATTTTAAAGAAACACGGCTTTTGTTGTTGACATTAGACCTCTGCTGACAATTGAGGAGAAGACAAAAAAGATCAAAGTGAATTTGGAAAGTCGCATCACCCTGCTACTTCGAGAGGCTGATTGCTTGGCTAAGCTAAACTTGGAGATTCCCATTGTTGCATTAACGATTCTAGCAAAAAAGGATCATTTCATGATGATCAAAGATAGTCTCCAGTTGATGATCGAGGATTTCATTTCTACAGCAAGACGCGTTAAATTAGAAGTCAGACCACTTTTGTTACCGCATTTAGTTTATATAGCATCCTTGCTAGAACCTGGTTTGACAACAATAACTTGGACGAGTTCTGATTGGAACAATTTTTGTCAGAAAGCTAAAGAACAGATTAAAATGTTTGACGTTTTGATCACAAGAGTCCACGATATATATGACAACAGGTATGTTTAACCGTTTACACTCGGTGGCGACTCTCAGTCGCCACTCACTTTATTGCGGCAACTCGAGTGGCGACTGAGAGGCGACATTAAGATTTGCTCCAGTTATGTTTTGTCATTGGACGTTAAATCACCGACAAATGCAGTAAATTTTAATGACGCTGCTCAGTCGCGACTGACGATGAGTTTACATTTTGTCGTTTTTTGTTAGGATTCTTCAAGTATTAACTAGTATGCAGAAGATTACATTGCACTCTCTGCCAGAACCTGAACATCTTTGGACAATAGAAGAATTTGTTGAGAAGATCCAAGAGATATGTCGAACTGCAGCGATAGATCTGCATCGCAAAAGCATGATGGTTGAGGAAGCAGTGGAAGAAGTCCTGGAACTTGTAAAAAACGCAGCTGATAATTTCAAAACTGTTGTCAAACCGGATCAGCAGCAGTTCTTTCAAACCGAAGGTGCTTTGCTGGTTGAAAATCTTCCCTTTATTAACCCTCATTGGCTGTCCTGAATGAAAATTTACCGCATGCGAGTTTTCTTTTAACCCTTTGCACTCGTTGGCGATTCTCAGTCGTCACTCAGTTTATTGCGGCAACTTGAGTGACGACTAAGAAGAGACATTAAGATTTCCTCCAGTTATATCTTGTTATTGAACTTTAAATCACCGACAATTGCAGCCAATTTTAATGGCGCCTGTCAGTCGCCGCTTGAATTACCGCAATAACATTAATATTAACCCTTTGCACTCGAAATAAGCTGAGTGGCGACTGTGAATGGCCTCCGATTGCAAGAGTGCCCCCCTTTGCGGTCTGCGATATTTTTGCAATTTCGTTCTAGCCGGTCCGCGCTGACTCGATTAGTATCGTTTAGTTTGCCGTTGTTTCAATATTTTAGCAGCTTACCAACACAACAGGCTTATGGATGGATATATTTGTATCAAGTACGATCTTAATATTTGAAAAACATTGTCTATTATTGTATACAACTTATAATTTATGTCGCATTAACTCGACATGGGGCGCGTTGGAACGAAATGTGATGTCGAGTCACACTCAACATTGGACTTGCGGGAACGAAATGCGATGTTGAGTCACGCTGTACATAGTATGGCAAAGGGTTAATACACAACTTTCTTACGAAACTGCAGAAGGGGAAGAAAGCACTGAGCAGTCTGTACAGCAAGATTGGTCTGTCGTATGGAATTTTTTCGATGATCCCCATCAATTATTAACAACACCTGGAACATTATCAAAAGGTATGCAAGACATGGTCCAAAATGCAGTCTCCGAGATGAGACGATATTATTCGAGGAAAGTCGTGGACGTCTTGATAAAAGTTACGAGGACTTCCTTGGACGTCATTAGAAAACGGTTTATCTGGGACGTGGACTCTGGCAAGTATCGTTAAATTAGTGCAGGGATTGTGGTATATATAGATCGTAAAGTGAAACAAGGTGGACACGGTTTACGTTAACAGATAGCTAAAAACAGTTTGTTTACAATGATAATTTAAAACTACAATTCTAGAAAGTTCAGGAAAGTTCAACTAGTGACTCTCTTCAACTCCCTGTTCAACTCTGACTCTCATCAATTTCCTGTTCAACTTTGACTCTCATCAACTCTATGTTCAACTCTGACTCTCATCAACTACTTGTTCAACACTGATACTTATCAACACCCTGTTCAATTCTGACTCTCATAAACTCCTTGTGCAACTTTTACTTTCGTCAACTCCGTGTTCAACTAGTGACTCTCTTCAACTCCCTGTTTAACACTGACTCTCATCAACTCCCTGTTCAGTTCTGACTCTGTCCACTCATCTTTCTGTTATATCTTGTAATCTAGAAACTACCTTAAATTTCTCACGCACGTTAGCTAACCCAGAAGTTCGAATTAATATTTGGAATTTCTTTAACGGAATTTTATAGTACCGAAAGTGCCATTAAAAGTATTACTCAACTTTTTGTCAGTATCCCCAGTTGTTATGGAGGTAATTCCCGAAAACAGAAACATTACTTTTTCTTCAAGGGATGATTTCGTCCCTTAAATCCGTTTCCAAATTGTTTTACTTTTCGGGTTCCCTAAGTCTAACTTCCTTGTAAGTCTAAGTTTGCTGCTAAAAATGCGAGTACTACACTAGCAATGTAACAAAAGCATTAATGTATTTACAGAAAACACTTTTAGTCCCATATTCCTAGTACACGCGACGCTGATGATTCCAGCTATAACAGTGAAACCAAGTTTAGAGGATGTGCAGGAAGCTCTGACATTGGTTGGGAAAACTATTGTTGGTGTGGCAAAAGGTGTGTCACAATGGAGTTCCAGAAACAGCAAGGTAAAAACGTCCCTTTTTTAACACTTTAATCACCAGATGATTCCGAGGGTTAATTTCATAGGTGATTGGTTCCCTTTGTCAAAAAATGAGGTGACATGTTTTTTGCATATACAATATACATATGTAAAATACAAGACACATGTACGAATTATTAAATACTGAATTATCCGGAAAGTTCATGCCGATTTTTAAGGAAAATTTAAAGGCCGCATTTTTCTATTTCGATATATATTTATCCAATTATGTATGCACCGTTTTGCTCCACAATCTTTCTCCATTTTTCAAGCAACTTTAAGATTCCATTTTCCCAGAAGTTCTCAGGGTTTTTGCCGAAAAACTACTGAAAATGGACATGAACTTTACAGACAACTCAATATAATAGGACTTTCCTTCTTCGCGCATTTTTTATGTACGGGTTCCGTACATAAATTATTATGCACGGCTAGCGTGACAGCAAAATGGCGTCGGCGGCCATTAACCCTTTGACTGCGAGAAGCGTATATACGTTTTGCACTACATATTCACCCTTCTGCAGATCAAGCTTTTGTAGAGATTTGTTTTCTTAAACTATTGCAATAAAAATAAAATCCAATGTTAAGTTATTCTTTCCAAATAACAATTTTATTGCATGTATATAATATTACTTAAATATAGAATAACATAAAACAATTTTTGTTAACGCTTTCGAATTTTAACTTTTCACACTCGAAAGGCGACCCTCGGTAGCCACCCAGTTTACTGTGGCAATTCGATTGGCGACTGAGAGGCGACATTAAAATTTCCTCCAGCGATCGGTGATTTAAGGTCTAATAACAAAATATAACTGAAGAAAATCTTAATGTCGTCTGTTAGTCGCCACTCGAGTTGCTGCAATAAACTGAGTGGCGACTGAGAATTGCCTCCGAGTGCAAAGGGTTAAATGGCGAACAAGCATCCGGAAATCAGGAGAGTTGAATAAAAATTCCATTCCATAGAATACATGGACATTGGCGTACCCCAAAAAGAATTTTGCGGATATTGTAATACGTGCACAAACGGAAGCAGCTAAGAAAAATCCGGAAATGTCTGAAGATCCTAAAACAAGGAGACGGAGACTTTATAAAATAATGTCGGAAGAAAGGCCAACCTTTCCGGTTCAACAAAGAAATTTCCACGCGATGGTGATGGATAACAAAGAGATTATGAAATTGTTGTCCATGTTGAATATGTGCACGCAAGAACTGAAATCGGTAGGTATTATTAACTCTTTCCACTCGGGGGCGATTCTCAGCCGCCACTCAGTTTACCGCGGCAACACGAGTGGCGATTGAGAGGCGACATTAAGAATTACTCCAGTTGTCCGTGACTTAAAGTTCAGTAACAAAAAGTAATTGGAGTAAATCTTAGTGCCGCCTCTTACGATTAGTCGCCACTCGATTTACCATAAGAAACTGAGTTGTGACTGAGAGTCGCCTCCGAGTGTAAAGGGTTAATTATAAAGAAATATAGTGTGATCTTTTGTTGTAGGACCTAGCTAACTTCCTTGATAGATGGAAACCATATAAATTTCTGTGGAAAAACGAACGCAGTATGCGGGAACTTCTTCAAATATCGTTAACGGAGTTTGAAACCGCCCTGCAAAAACATAGTCAACTTGAAGACCGATTGGCTACCGAACCGGATATGATTTTATTAGGCACGTCTGTTGCTGTTTCTACGGAAAAACTAAAATATGGACTCTACATGGAAATCAAGGGTTAGCAAATGTTCTTCGGAGAATAAAGTTTATCACACATGCACTGTGTTAGGCCTGCCGGAAATGTCTGCCTCTTTTCTCAGTAAAGGAAAATAATGCAATTGTATGCTGTGTATTAATGTTTAATTGACAATGTGATTTCCGTTAATACTTCTTCGTAAAAATGGGTCTCCTTCAAAAATGTTGCCAAGAATATCATCATCTATCACGGAAGGTCTTCCAAAGCGTGGTTAGTCTTCGAGGTTAAAGTCTCGGTTCTGAAATTTGTCGAACCATCGTCCGCGTGTTCTTTCAGATATCGCGCATGCTCCGAAAACATTTAACAAACTTCGACATGCTTCCGCAGCGTTTTTTCCTTGTTGATATTCGTAAAGTTTACAGTGCCGTAAATGAACCTTGTTGACGGACATCTTTCCTTCAATAATTCTTGGTAAATACCGATGATAAAACATTTGTTTCGATAGACGTCGAAGGGTAAAAGAAGGAATCATATTCTTTTGATTAAACACTTTTCTACGCGTTTGAAATAATTGTCTGCTAAGCGGACAGGACTTTCCGGCAGACCTAATATAAACTTTTGGAAAGAATTAGCCGAAGAAAACATCGATTACGATTTAGGACGTAATTCAATGAAGCACATATCACAGGTTGTACTTATAAGATCGGCCAAGCTATGAAGAAGAAGTATCGAAGAGAAATGGAGTACGTTTACGCGTTGATCAATGAAGTGGAACGCAAATTAGATCGACAAATCCGTGATCTGGATGACGTAAGACTCATAATGGATACCTTAAAGAAGATCCGCGAGCAAGAAGTTGATATGGAACTAAAAATAGATCCAATTGAAGAAGCTTTCAACATTGCCACTAGATACGAAGTACAGGTAGATCAGGAGTGTTTAGAGCAAGTGGACAACTTAAGATACACTTGGCAGCGATTACTCGCTCGTGCACAAGAAAGTCACGTGTTGTTGTTAAAACTGCAGCCGCAGTTCGAAGAGGACTTAAGGAACAACCTTGAAAAGTTCCGTATTGAAAATGAAATGTATTGTGAAGAATATAGGTTTTCGGGGCCGATGCAACCAGGTTTGAGTCCAAGAGAAGCATCCGACAGACAAATCTTATTCCAAAATAGGTTCGATGGCATGTGGCGGAAACTACAAACGTATCAATGTGGAGAGGAACTGTTTGGTTTGCCAATTACAGATTATCCCGAATTATCACAGATTCGGAAGGAATTAAATTTACTTCAGAAACTGTACAAACTGTACAATGATGTTATCGACAGAGTCAGCAGTTATTATGATATTCCATGGGGAGAGGTTAGCTTCTTACGAATAATCTGTATTCAGGTGTCCCTTGTACAACACGGATTAGCTCTAACACAATTCGAGAATTGGGAAACCCTAGATGCATAATTGGTTTTGGTCAATTATTGATTATTTTAATGAACATATTTCTTTTAGTTATGAAAAGAAATTAGTATACTTTTGTTACTTTTTGGGATCGTATTTTTTTATAGTAGTCCATCGTCTCTTTTAACATAGATTCGCATAACACGTCATTCTTTCGGAATATAACTACTGTGTTATACGGGGGATGCCTGTACTGTAGAGTCTCTTTTTATGCAGCAAAAAGATGTAACTTACGTTGAAAAATTAGGGATATATTACATAATTTTCTAAAACCGCATAAAACCAAAGCAAAGAGTTAAAATTTACCAAGAACTGCATAAAAGAGTTTATAGAAATTCAGGAAAATAAGAATGCCTACAAAATTCCTTCAAAAATCTGAGAGAAATTGATACAAAACTTAAAATTAGTTTCCTTTAAAACTATATTCATTTAATGTTATTGCGAAGTAACAAATTTTTTTACATTTTTTCATCGGAATTGTCGTCGATATCTAACAATATTCGGCACCGTTTGCGAACTGGTTCGAAATCACTTCTTGTATGTGCATACAACGTGCAATATGTATGTATGTACAACGGGGAAGCCCCGAAATTTACAAGAAATATCCATCCCATAACTTCAGAACTGCATTAAATACAGACACGTAAAAAGAGACTTGACTGCATTCTGTATTTAGAATAAGATTGCCCAAAGCGCGCGCAGTCCCCACCACTGGTTTATCCCCGCCTTCTGTGACGTCACAGTAAGACTAAGACCAATAGCGTGCTCGGAGCAGGGAATGGTAGTGGGAGACCTGCGCAGAACGAACGAAACTCGTCCGAGCTCTGGGCAATCTTATTCCAAATACAGAATAGCAATCCTAAAAGGCTTATATCCTAAAAGTCGACTCTCAGTCGCCACGAGTTGCCGCAACAAACTGAGTAGCGACTGAGAGTCGCCACCGAGTGCAAACGGTTATTAGAGGCATGTTATTGATGATAATTTTTAGGTGAATATTGAAGATATAAATAACGAACTGATGGAGTTTCAAAATCGATGTCGCAAATTACCGAAAGGTCTCAAAGAATGGCCCGCTTTTTTCGCGCTTAAAAAGACGATTGACGATTTTAACGACATGTGCCCGCTTTTGGAGTTGATGGCAAATAAAGCGATGAAGCCGCGCCATTGGCAGAGGATCGTAGAAGTCACATGTTATTCGTTCGATCTTGAAAGTGAAGGCTTCTGTTTGAAGAACATATTAGAGGCGCCATTATTAAAATACAAAGAAGACATAGAAGACATTTGCATATCAGCTATGAAAGAAAAAGATATCGAAGCGAAACTCAGAACGGTGGTCAACGAATGGTCTTCGCACGAGCTAACATTTATGAGTTTTAATAACAGAGGCGAATTGTTGCTTAGAGGTGACACCACGGCGGAGACGATTGGCCAACTGGAGGACAGTCTGATGGTCCTCGGATCTCTGATGTCCAATCGATATAACGCACCATTTCGCAAACAAATCCAACAGTGGCTTTCAGACCTGTCCAACACAAACGAGATCTTGGAAAGGTGGTTGTTAGTGCAGAATATGTGGGTTTACTTGGAAGCAGTGTTTGTTGGCGGTGACATCGCGAAACAATTGCCAAAAGAAGCCAAACGATTCAGTAAAATAGACAAAAGCTGGCAAAAAATTATGCAGCGTGCCCATGAAACACCCGGGGTTATACCGTGCTGTGTGGGCGACGATTTGCTGAAACAGCTTTTGCCACATTTGCAAGAGCAACTAGAACTTTGTCAAAAATCCTTGAGTGGGTGAGTTTTTGGCACTGCATTGAAAGCTTGATTCAATTCCAGGATTACAAAGGTGTTTGTGTTTTCAGTTACCTGGAAAAGAAGAGAATGATGTTCCCCCGATTCTTTTTTGTGTCGGACCCTGCTCTGTTAGAGATACTTGGCCAAGCATCTGACTCTCATACTATACAAAACCATCTACTATCGATTTTTGATAACACACGTTATGTCAAGTTTCATGATATCGAATATAACAAAATGACTGCCATTGTGTCGTCCGAGGGTGAAACGATATTAGTGAGTTTCAAATTTAAACATTAGCTTGTTTGAAATAGAGAGAGTGCTTCCTATTGGGTTGGCCGGAAAGTTTGTGCGGTTGGCATCACTTTTTGCGGGGCAATAGAAGGATTTTTATTAACACGGGATTGCGAAGCTGTCGAAAAGATGGCGAAAATATTATAAGTCTATATGGACAATTCGTTACTGATTAAAGAAAATCGAAAACATATGTTAAATTGAATGAAAATTGCTTTCAATTTATACGATAAAAACCGCACAATCTTTTTGCCCAACTCAATTTTTAGACCTTTGCACTCGAGAGGCGACTGAGAATCGCCGCGATAAACTGAGTGGCGACTGAGATTCGCCGCAATCAACTGAGTGGCGACTGAGAATCGCCACAATTAACTGGGTGGCGACTGAGAATCGCCGCAATTAACTGGGTGGCCACTGAGAATCGCCTTCCGAGTACCGCAATAAACTGAGTGGCGACTGAGAATCGTCTCCAGAGTACTGCAACAAACTGAGTGACGACTGACCGGCTCCTCTCGAATTATCGCGATTAAGTGCCTGGTGATTGACAGTCGTCTCTCGAGTGCAAAGGGTTAGTATTCTTGATACAGTAATATTTATATACACCATATTTCTTGTTTAAATATATAGCTAGAAAGAGCAGTGAGAGCAGAGGGATCCGTGGAAACCTGGTTAATGCAACTTCTACAAACTTCCCAACAATCATTACACTCAATCATTCGCCAGTGCTGTACAATGATCAATGACAGTAATTTTAATTTCCTGGCCTTTTTGGAGAAGATGCCAGCCCAGATTGGATTATTAGGAATACAAATGATTTGGACGAGAGACGCAGAACTAGCTTTGGCCCAAGCCAGGGCGGATAAAAAGATCATGGCAGAAACAAATAATAAGTTTCTCGACTTATTAAACACGTTGATAGATCAAACAACGAGAGATCTTACAAAAATTGAACGAACCAAATTTGAAACTCTGATCACCATACATGTTCATCAACGGGATATATTCGATATACTCGTAAGTTTTGAATATTAATACTTTGCACTCGAGAAATTATTGCGGCAACTCGCGTGGCGACTGAGAGGCGACATTAAGATTTTCTCCAGTTGTTGGTGGTTTAAAATGCTAACAAAATACTACTCGAGAAAATCTTAATGTCGTCTAACAGTCGCCATTCGAGTTGCCGCAGTAAACCGAGTAGCAACTAATCGTAAGACTTGCCGCCGAGTGTAAACGGTTAATCTTGGTTTACTTAGAAATGATCTAAGCAGCCTAGTTTGTGCCGGACATTTTTTACTTAATTTGTAATTATTCTTTAATTAATGATTCGCCGCACACTGACACATGCGCAGTAATCAACAGAAATTTTGAAGTTTTAATAATTTTATTGTATTTTATGTGAACTACAAAACATGTTTAAATCATTGCCACGACTAAGAAATAATCGTATATTGCAAAATTACAGTTGCAAAAAATATAAATTGCATATTGCTGTTTTCTTATCACTTAAGATATAATTATAATTTACACTATTACCTTAAGCTCGATTTTTGGCATTCATTCAAATTTGAATTATGAATATTATTCATCAATCAGATTCAAATTTAGCAAACACTGTTTATAATTATGGCTTTTGTCTGTTTTCCCACTTAGTGTCGCCTGAACGTACGATCCACGACGGACTTTGAGTGGTTAAAGCAATGCAGATTTTATTTTAAAGAAGATCTCGATAAAACAGTGATATCCATAACAGATGCACACTTCACATACCAAAATGAATATTTAGGATGCACAGAACGATTGGTGATTACGCCACTGACGGACAGGTAAGTGGCAAAATCTGAAAGCATAACTTACGTATAAGTTCCTTATCCCATGAGATACGAATACGTCTGGGATACGTCAGTGTTTATCATGTCATTGTAAACATTGACGTCTCTCACACGACAGGAATTTAACACCGATTAAATTCGCTTTTAGTGCGCCTATAAAACAAATATTACAGAAATATAATTATATATTTTCAGTATTAAAGTATGAATATTAAGAATAATCCGTGCATCGTGTCTGTTTTGAATTTGTTGTACGAAAGTGACGATGAAAGCCTAGTCTACTAGACTATTAAATTATTGTTTAAATTATTATTTAATTATTGTTTATTAATACTGTCTCATGATATTTAGCAATGTAAATATTCTATTTTTTGTAAAGTTTATATTATACATTAAATCATCGACAATTAGTTTTATTATCGCCTGTCAGTCACCACTCCAGTTGCCGCAATAAACAGAGTGGCGACTGAGAGTCGCCTCTCGAGTTCAAATTCCATAACGCAACGTAAGTGGCGGAAATCTTAATGTCGCCTTTTAATCGCCGTTCGAGTTCTCGCAATAAACTGAGTGGCGACTCAGAGTCGCCTCCGAGTGCAAAGGGTTAATTGAATATATTTCTAGGTGCTACATAACTCTGGCACAATCTTTATCAATGTCAATGGGTGGCTCGCCCTGCGGACCAGCAGGGACTGGCAAAACAGAGACTGTCAAAGACATGGGAAAAACATTGGCAAAGTACGTCGTTGTTTTTAATTGTTCCGATCAAATGGATTACAGAGGTTTGGGTCGAATTTATAAGGGTTTAGCACAAAGTGGCTCCTGGGGTTGTTTTGACGAATTCAATCGAATTGAATTGCCAGTCTTATCTGTAGCTGCGCAGCAAGTTGCAGTTGTTCTTGCGGCAAAAAAAGAAAAGAAACAGCAATTTGTGTTCACCGATGGTGACTTAATTGATATGTGCCCGGAACTGGGAATATTTATCACAATGGTGAGAAATTTATCCGCTTCACGTTGCTATTTCAGTTTTATGCTAAAACAATGTCAATTAGTAGCTGAACAATAAGAAATTGGTTTGTTGATAAAATATCATTTTTGAAAAGCACCCACTTTTCTTTAGTTTCCGATTAAGTTCTGATACACTTATCGTTAGTGACGCTCTTTTTTAATCCGTTGCACTCGGAAGCGACTCTCAGTCGCCACTCAGTTTATTGCGACAACTCGAGTGGCAATACGACTGAGAGTCGCCTTTCCAGTTTAAAGGGTGAAAATATTTTCAACTAATCGTGTGGTCTACGATAATCAGTTTACATTGGATAACAATATATACTTTGCAGAATCCCGGATATGCTGGCAGAAAGGAGCTTCCGGAAAATTTGAAAATACAGTTTCGTACAGTGGCGATGATGGTACCCGATAGGCAAATCATAATTCGAGTAAAATTAGCCAGTTGCGGATTTTTGGAAAACATAACACTCGCCCGCAAATTCTATACTTTGTACAAACTCTGTGAAGAGCAACTTACTAAACAGGTAACATGCTTTTAACCCTTTTCACCTGGAGGAGATTCTCAGTCGCCACTCACTTTACTACGGCAACTCGAGTGGCGACTCAGTGGCGACCTTAAGATTCACTCCAGTTGTCAGTGAATTGATATTCAATAACAAAAAATAAGTGGAGTAAATCTTAATGCCACCCCTCAGTCGCCACTCAACTTGCCACAATAAACTGAGTGGTGACTCTGAGTCGCCTTTCCGGTACAAAGGGTTAAGTAAAGAATGGTCCCCCCTCAGAGGGGGCCGTTATGTCAAAGGAGGCTCTAGCCCCCCCAGCTAGATGTCCAAATTGCCGGTGTCATGGCGCAGGTGGCGCCCCCGCAGCCCCATCAATCGGCGATGGATTAATCAAATTACTTTATTATGATAAAAAACTACACTATTATATCGTCTACAGGTCCATTACGACTTTGGATTGCGAAACATTCTGTCTGTGCTTCGAACTTTGGGTGCCGTGAAAAAGGCAAATTCGAAAGACACCGAAAGCACTATCGTCATGCGTGTCTTGCGAGACATGAATCTTTCGAAACTCATAGGTAATCATAAAAATGTCAATTGCGCTAAAAGAATATCAAAAGTGTTGAGATTATTAAGTGGGTTCTGTTGATATATTATGAAAGGAAAGTGTAAAAGGAATTTATTATCATAGACGAAGATGAACCGCTGTTTATGTCCTTGGTAGCCGATTTGTTTCCAAATCAAGCATTGGAAAAAACAGGATATCCGGAATTAGAGGCGGCAATTAATGATCAAGTAGAAAAGGCTGGATTAGTGTATCATTCGCCGTGGGTTCTGAAATTGATACAATTGTATGAAACGCAGAGAGTTAGACACGGTATAATGACCCTTGGACCAACAGGGGCTGGAAAAACTACGTGCATCCATATTTTAATGGATGCATTGTCTCAATGCGGCGACTTTCACAGGTATCTAATGTCAAATTAAGAAATAACCAACAGTTATTAACCCTTTTCACTCGGAGGCGATTCTCAGTCGCCACTCACAAGGCAAGTAAGGGATCCCGAGAATTCAAAAAATTCTAAGACTTTGCACAAACATAGTGTAATTCATCCGGATTACGAAGCGATTTTTCGTTGGTGCCCAATGCGCACGCATGTCGTCCTTGTTGCGCCTGCGCAAAGGGTTAAAAAACAAGCCTGCCTTTGATAGTAGCCGGAAATGGATAACTGACAATCTTTATTAATTTGTTTATACAGGGAAATGAGAATGAATCCCAAAAGCATCACCACTGCTCAAATGTTTGGCCGTTTAGACGTAGCTACCAATGATTGGACGGATGGAATATTTGCAGCTTTATGGCGAAAAACTTTGAAACTGAAACCAGGGGAGCATGTGTGGCTGGTTCTTGATGGTCCCGTTGATAGTATATGGATTGAAAACTTAAATTCCGTGTTGGATGACAATAAAACATTAACTCTAGCCAACGGTGATCGATTGCCCATGGCGCAAACTTGCAAAATTATATTTGAACCACATAATATTGATAATGCCAGCCCTGCAACAGTCTCACGCAATGGAATGGTGTACATGAGTTCCTCGGGACTTGATTGGAACCCTGTAGTGACTGCTTGGCTAAAAACTCGATCATCTTTGGAGCAAGAAGTGTTCGAACAATGTTTTTCCGAACATTTTGCACAAGTAAGATAACAATTGAGCATACATTAGCAATAATAATGTTTTACACTATTCCTTATGAAACGGAGCATCGAAAGTAAACGGCGAAACTTTAACCCTTTTCACTAGAAGGCGATTCTCAGTCGCCACGCAGTTTATCGCGGCAACACGAGCGGCCACTGAGAGACGAACATTAAGATTTTCTCCTTCGTGTTTTGTTATTGAACGTTAAATCACCGATAACTGGAATCAAATCTTATGTCGCTTCTCAGTCGCCACTCGTGTTACCGCAAGAATGTGAGTGGTGCAAAGGGTTAATTTTGGGATACCCTCTATAAAAAGTTATGTAACTTTTGATGTTGCAGGTATACGCATGGAGTACGCAATCGCTTGCTTTAACAATCGATGTGTTGCAATGCAACATTGTTCGGCAAATGCTATGCCTGCTTGAAGGCTTGGTGCCCCTTGATACATCAGCAGAACAAGATGACGATGACAATGTGGAAAATGAAAGAGCGCAACCAATGACGGTAGAACATTTACAACGTTTCTACGTGTTTGCTTTAGTTTGGGGGATTGGTGCGCTTCTTGAGACATCAGACAGACAAAAATATGACACGTATCTTCGGGAAAATTGCGAAACCTTAAACCTTCCAACGTCAGACAAATATCCGAATGCCACAGTGTTTGAGTTTTTTGTAACCGATGCGGGTAAATGGGACACCTGGACCAGCATGGTGACGAATTACATTTATCCTGAATATTCAGCACCCGATTACAGCAACATATTAATTCCTATACCGGATAATGTGAGAATACAATACTTAATTGACCTCATTGGTCGACAAGACAAATCCGTTTTGCTAATAGGTGAACAGGGTTCCGCGAAAACCGTTATGATGAAGTCTTACATGAAAAAGGCGAATCCTGATACGACTTTGGGGCGCTCCTTCAACTTCAGTTCCGCCACCGGACCTTATCAGTTTCAAAAAACGATTGAGAGTTACATCGAGAAACGCTTGGGGAACACGTTTGGACCACCGGGTGGCAAAAAGATGTTAGTTTTCATCGATGACGTAAATCTGCCACAAATAAATGAGTGGGGTGATCAAGTCACTAACGAAATCGTGCGGCAAACAATGGATATGAAAGGATTCTATTCCCTGGAAAAACCTGGAGATTTTACTACAATTGTTGATGTAACATTCCTGGCTGCCATGTGCCACCCTGGCGGTGGAAGGAACGACATTCCATCAAGATTGAAAAGGCAGTTTTGTATTTTTAATTGCACCTTGCCGGACGAAAAGTCGATTGATCGAATATTCAGCGTTCTCGGGGAAGGCCATTATAACATGAAGAGAGGTTTTTCCACGGAAGTCAGAGCCCTTGTGAAAAAGATGGTTCCGTTGACGAGACTACTTTGGGAAAGAACCCGCGCGAACCTCTTACCTACTCCTGCCAAGTTTCACTACATTTTTAGTCTCCGTGATCTCTCAAGAATTTGGCAAGGCATGGTTGGTACTTTGTCTACGGTCATCGACAAAGAAAATGTACTTATGTTACTTTGGAAGCACGAGTGCAGTCGAGTTTTTAGTGACAGATTTACCATACAAGCTGATAAAGTCTGGTTCGAAAAGGAACTAGTTCGTGTTGTGCACGATCGTCTGGGTGCGTCCTACGTGGATATGTTAAATCAAGCGCCAGTGTTTGTTGATTTCATGAGGTACGTGTTCAACTTCGAATTATTGTTAGTATACAAACACTGTTTTCTGGTATTATTTGCAGAGATGCGCCAGAACCGACAGGTGAAGAAGGAGAAGAAGCTGACATAGAGTTGCCTAAAGTATATGAACCCGTTTATGATGATCAAGTGCTTAGGGACAGATTAGATATGTTTTTATCACAGTTTAATGAGATGCAGAGAGGTGCTGGAATGGACTTAGTATTCTTCCCGGATGCTATGCTTCACTTAGTCAAAATATCTCGGATCATCAGACATCCAAAGGGGAACGTAATGCTTGTTGGTGTTGGAGGTTCCGGCAAGCAGAGTTTAACGAAATTGTCTTCTTTCATTGCGGGATATAAAACATTTCAAATCACTCTCACAAGATCTTATAACATTGCAAATTTCCTAGAAGATTTAAAATATCTTTATCGCTCGTGCGGCGCGCAGGGTAAAGGAACTACGTTCATCTTCACTGATTTGGACATCAAAGAAGAAGGCTTTCTGGAATATCTCAATAACATACTCAGTTCTGGAGTTATAAGCAATTTATTTACTCGTGATGAACAGCTGGAAATCATCACTGAGTTAACTCCAATCTTAAAACGCGAGAATCCTAAGCGCACGTTGAATAATGAAATCGTGATGGATTTCTTTCTGCAACGAACGTGCCAAAATCTGCACGTAGCATTCTGTTTTTCTCCGGTCGGTGAAAAGTTTCGGAACCGTGCTCAACGTTTTCCAGCACTGATATCAGGATGCACCATCGACTGGTTCCAACCATGGCCCAAGGATGCATTAGTTCTGGTTGCAAAACATTTTTTACATAATTTTGAAATTGCTTGCACCAGCGAAGTAAAAGCTGAACTGGTCAATGCTTTGGGATCTATACAGGATATCGTTGCAGTGACGTCGGCAGAATATTTTCAACGTTTCCGCCGAGCCACACATGTCACGCCTAAATCTTATCTGAATTTCATTGGGGGTTATAAAAATATTTATCGCAACAAGTTGCACGAACTTGGAGAGGGAGCTAAGAGAATGGACACAGGTCTAGCGAAGCTCGAAGAAGCATCGATATCTGTCGAAATCTTGAAACGTGACCTTGCAGTTATGGAAAAGGAACTGGTCCAAGCATCCCAGAAGGCTGAAACGGTGCTATTGGAAGTAACGGAGAGAGCAATGCAAGCGGAAGCATTCAAAAACGAGGTGCAGAAAGTGAAGGAAAAAGCAGAACAATTAGTAGCCTGCATTGCAGAAGAAAAAGCTTTGGCTGAGCAAAAACTGGAAGCTGCCAAACCAGCGTTGGAGGAGGCTGAAGCTGCGTTAAACACGATTAAACCAGCTCACATTGCAACCGTTCGCAAACTTGGCAGACCTCCGCATCTCATAATGCGGATTATGGATTGCGTTTTAATATTATTCCAACGCAAAATTGGTCCAGTTATACCGGACGCAACTGCGCCATGTCCGAAACCTTCCTGGGCTGAATCGCTAAAGCTCATGGCTAGCACCACATTCCTCTTGCAATTACAAAACTATCCCAAGGATATAATTGACAATGAAATGATCGAATTATTGCAGCCATACTTTAATATGGAAGATTATAACATGGAAACTGCAAGAAGAGTGTGCGGTGACGTGGCAGGGTTATTGTCCTGGACAAAAGCCATGGCCTTCTTTCACTCAGTCAATAAAGAAGTCCTGCCATTAAAAGCTAACTTGGCTTTGCAGGAAGCAAGATTAAGAGTCGCGATGGAAGACCTGGCCAATGCTGAAAGGGAGCTATCTGAAAGGGAAATGGCCCTGCAAGCAGTCAAGGAACAGTACGACTCGGCAGTTGCTGAAAAGCAGAGATTAACAGAAGCTGCAAACGTGTGTCTTAGAAAAATGACAGCAGCAACTGCGTTGATAAATGGTTTAGGCGGCGAAAAACAAAGATGGACGGAACAAAGTCGGGAATTCAAGATACAATCAGGACGACTAGTTGGTGATGTTCTTTTAGCTACGGGCTTCTTGTCATATTGTGGCCCTTATAATCAACAATACCGAGGTGGCTTGGTAACTGCTTGGATGGACATATTAACAAACAAATCTATTCCTTTCACTAAAAACTTAAATATAACAAACATGTTAGTTGATAGTGGGACAATGTCGGAATGGACATTACAAGGCTTACCAAACGATGAGTTATCTGTGCAAAATGCATTGATTGTCACTAAGGCTACATCGTATCCCCTGTTAATCGATCCACAAAATCAAGGAAAGATGTGGATAAAAAGTAAAGAGTGCATGAATGAATTGCAAATTACATCTCTAAATCATAAGTATTTTAGAACCCATCTGGAAGACAGTCTTTCACTAGGCAGACCGTTACTGATAGAAGATGTAGCCGAGGAGTTGGACCCAGTTCTCGACAATGTGCTCGAGAAGAATTTCGTAAAATCTGGTTCCCTCGAAAAAGTTATTGTTGGAGATAAAGAATGCGACGTAATGCCGGGATTCATGTTGTACATCACAACAAAACTACCAAACCCAGCCTACAGCCCTGAAATTGCGGCGAAGACCTCGATCATTGATTTCACTGTTACGATGCTGGGTTTGGAAGATCAATTACTGGGTAGAGTGATTCTTATGGAAAAAGCTGATTTGGAATCCGAAAGGGTGGCTCTCTTTGAGTCCGTCATGACCAATCAGCGCGCCATGAAGGAACTTGAAAGTACCCTTTTACATCGACTCACATCATCAGAGGGTTCCTTAGTGGATGACGAAGCACTGATCAATGTTCTCAGAGAAACGAAGGTTACGGCAGAATCCGTTAACGAGAAACTTAAAGTATCTGCACTCACGGAGAAGAAAATAACGATGGCACGAGAAGAGTTCCGAGCAGTTGCTTCAAGGGGTTCTATTTTATACTTTTTGATCGTGGAAATGAGTAATGTAAATGTCATGTATCAAAATTCGCTGAGACAATTTCTGACTATATTTGACAACTCGATATTAAGATCCACAAAATGTCCAATCACCGGCGAGCGAATAAACATTATTTTACGACACCTGACCTACGAAGTGTGGGCTTTTACCTTAAGAAGTCTATACGAACGACATAAACCGTTATTTACATTAATGTTAGCTATGAAAATAGATTGTTATCGGGGCGCCATTTCGCATGCAGAATTCAATGCCTTCATCAAAGGAGGTGCGTCATTGGATCTTAATGCCGTAACGCCGAAACCATTTAAATGGATTCTTGACATAACGTGGTTAAACTTAGTTGAGATCAGTAAATTGGAAGCCTTTTCCGACATCCTAACAAAAATCGAATTCAGCGAGAAAGAGTGGAGGTCATGGTACGAAAAAGAGAAACCGGAAGAGGAAGAACTACCTTGTGGCTATCAGAAGAGTTTAGATGTGTTCAAAAAGCTATTACTGATTAGATCCTGGAGTCCTGATAGAACTCTATCTCAGGCAAGAAAATATATCGTCCAGTCTTTGGGCCAATCGTATGGAGAAGCAAGAATCCTCGATTTGGAAGCGACTTGGTCGGAATCGGAAGTCAGAACACCTCTCATATGTTTGCTGTCTATTGGCTCTGATCCCAGTCCTCAAATCACAGCTTTAGCAAAACAGAAGTCCATACGTGAGTAACCATTCCAGTAGCTAACTCTCTAACACTGTCACACAATGAAGTCCGAAAAGACTTAAACTGGCCACTTCGTTGAAGTATGAAACTTCTCGTTTTACAGAATTGCGTTCAGTGTCTATGGGACAAGGACAGGAATACCACGCACGCAGGATGATCGCGGACGCAATGACTTCCGGCAACTGGGTACTTCTGCAGAATATTCATTTGTCCCTGTCTTTCTGCACGGAAGTAATGGATGCTCTCGTTGAAACGGAAACCATTCACGAGGTGTTCAGACTGTGGATGACGACGGAAGTGCACTCACAATTTCCGATAGGATTACTACAGGTTTGCATTCTAAGTTCGCAGTTTTCTTAACACATTCGCTACCGGCAGTTTTGAGGCGAAATCCTCAGCTGAATACCGCGTACAACTTTCAAAAATCTATAGCTAAATACCGCAGGGTTCTGCTATTTAAATGGGTGTAAATATAAAAAATATTGCTTCATTGCATCAGGTTTGTAATCATTTGTTGTTCAAAATTTTTTAAAAATTCAATATTACAAGTGCAAATTGATACTGCTATATTAACTATATTCAGTGTTATTATTATAGTTTGGATAATTGCAATATTATTGTTCACTTATTTGTTGAATGTTCATATATTTATTAGACAAAGGAAGTGTATTTACTCATCTGGTGTGAGATATAAACTTCACGACTAAGAGGAGCGCCAATTTTGAAATGACGTAGGACTAAGTTGCCAGTATTTAGTTAACAAATGAAAAATGACGTAGAACTACATTACCGGCATTCAGTTTAAGAATTTGAAAAGACGTAGGCCTACGTTGTCGGTCGCGAATGTTTTAAAGATAGTTATCATCAATAACTATGTATTCTTGCAGATGGCAATCAAATTTACAAATGAACCACCTCAAGGTATAAGAGCCAGCTTGAAAAGGACGTATCAAGGCATCACACAAGATGCCCTAGATTATGGCACCCAATCACAATGGCCGCCATTACTATACGCCGTTGCATTCCTTCATACTGTAGTACAGGAGCGTAGAAAATTTGGACCACTCGGTTGGAATATTCCATATGAATTTAACCAGGCAGATTTCGCAGCCTCCGTGCAGTTCATACAGAACCATTTAGATGATATGGATCCGAAAAAAGGCGTATCGTGGCCAACTGTCTGTTATATGCTTGGCGAAGTATGACATTTCAATAAAGCATTCAGATTTGAAATAAATTGCACTAATAGACTGGGAACATAATGATTCTGAAACGTCTAACAGAATAAGGAATTAATATCGTTGGAATTCCTTAATGCAGGTCCAATATGGCGGCAGAGTTACCGATGACTTCGATAAGCGTTTATTAACGACATTTACGCATGTTTGGTTTTGTGATGTATTATTGCGACCAGGTTTTGAGTTTTATCGTGGATACAAAGTACCGCAAACTCGGAACCTTCAAGGATATTTGGAGTACATCGATAGCTTGCCAGCTACCGATACACCGGAAGTTTTCGGTTTACACTCCAACGCAGATATTACTTATCAAATAAATACAGCTAAAGGCATATTGGACACAATTCTTAATGTACAGCCAAAAGAAGGTGGTGCACAAGGTGGAGAAAGTAGAGAAAATGTTGTCTACAAATTGGCCGACGACATGTTGTCTAAGTTACCGAAACAGTACAATTCTTTTGAAGTAAAAGACGCGCTCCAACGAATGGGTTCGCTGTTACCTATGAATATATTTCTAAGACAGGAAATAGACAGGTGAGGAGTTTGAGAGTGTTAACACGAACGAAATCTATGTTTCCCCCTTTTTCAGAATCGCAAGAGTAATTAAAGAAGTACGTAATACTTTAACGGATTTGAAACTAGCTATTGAGGGTACCATTGTTATGAGCCAAGGTCTACGGAAATCACTTGATTCCATGTATGACGCTCGTATTCCAGAAAAATGGCTTAAAGTATCTTGGGAATCAGCAACATTAGGGTTTTGGTACACAGAGTTGTTAGAACGCGATGCGCAGTTTCGACAATGGTGCACTTTTGGTCGGCCGAAAGTGTTCTGGATGACTGGATTCTTCAATCCTCAGGGATTCTTAACTGCGATGAGACAAGTACAATTCATATTATCTTGGATCTCCGGTTACATTGCCGAAATCTTGCACGGGTTTCGTTCGTTCTGCGCAAGTTCCCCCACTACCGGTCCCTGCTCCGAACACGCTATTGGTTCTCGTCCCACTGTGACGTCCCAGAAGGCGGGGATAAAGCAGTGGTGGGAAGAAAAAGTAGTGGGGATTGCATGAGCTCTTGGCAATCTAATCTGAGATCCAGTATAAATAATGAAATAATATGTGGCAGGCTTCCAATAGAGATTTCGCTGAATTATATTTAAAACTTTTAGGAAGTCACTCGCGCGCATAAAGGGTGGGCTCTCGATTCGGTTGTCTTGCACAATTTAATCACGCGCTTTAATAAAGAAGACATCAAAAATCAAGTCCAAGAAGGAGTTTACGTTCACGGTTTATTCTTAGAAGGTGCTTCTTTGGATCGCAAAACTGCGAAATTAATCGAAAGTAAACCAAAAGTGTTATACGAACAAATGCCGGTGATTTATATTTACGCAATAAATACAACAGCTGGAAAAGATCCGAAATTATATGAATGCCCGATATATCGAAAACCGCAAAGAACTGATGCAAAATATGTTGGGTCAATCGACTTTGAAACGGATCACAATCCAAGACATTGGGCTTTACGAGGCGTGGCTCTTTTATGTGACATTAAATAACATAACTTATTATTAATAAATGTTATTTTAATAAATCAAGATTTAATATTTCTTTACGCTGATAAATGACAATTTAACAGCCACTTTACATATGTTTTATGTAATATTAATATCAACCAAAAAGTTAATAGTCATTTATATTATAAATCTTCTGAATATCTTAAAAATAAAAATTACCCCAGCTTGGTATAGTTTATAACTAACAAAATAGTTATCGATCATACCATACGGTCCGATCTGTTTGCCTACCTATTACAATTGACAATGATGTTTATTTCGATACATTAAAAAAATTCAAAATTTCATTCCCTTCGCAGATATCATCATTACTTTTCTATTAATAGGAGCGGGCGAAAAATAATATCACGTGATATATATAAACAAATATGTCACCCAGTCAAACTTAATGTAAGTAATACATTAAAAATTTGGCCCAAAAAAAAGAAACTAATACTTTCATTTCAGCATTACAAATATAACTTTGCATAATAGCATTGAAAAATATGTGCACAATAACTACCGAGTCCCAGTTTAGATTTCTAAAAACTCGGACGAGCTTTGATCGTTGTGCGCAGGGACCCGGCCCCCATTCCCTGCTCCGAACACGCTATTGGTTTAAGTCCCACTGTGACATCCCAGAAGGGGGGGCTAAAACAGTGGTGAGAAGAAAAAGTAGGCGGCAATGCGCGAGATTTCAAAAATCTACACTGGGATCCCGTGTACTTAGAATTACTCCATATTCCAAAATGGAATTCTAGAGTAAATATTTATCGCCATTTAAGAAAGCCTGGACCTTTTCATTCAAGGAAAAAGATTAAGCTAGTGATTAAACTTAATAAAGAATTGAATAAACCTTCTGCCTTTGTTTTTCCTAGTCCTATCTGTGTAAAAATGGGAGACGTGTTAATTTGCACAGCTACTAAGTGAACATCATCATCCGAATCTTCCAAATTTTCATTCATAACCTCGAAATTTTCATTCACAACCTCTAAATTTATGGTTGACATTAGTTCTTTAAATTGTGTTAACATTTGGTTTGCTAATTCATCATAATTATTCGAATTATCACAATTGTCTTGAAGTCGCAAACAACGTAATTTTTCAACGATTTCTACACGTATTTCATCTTCAAGGCTCTTTTTGAATTTCGTATGATACTCGGAAACCTGAAGTCCTAAATCAACTTTTTTTGATGATATTTTGGATAAAGTAGGATATCGCGCTTTTGCAATTTCATTTGCTATTATATCTTTCCTGCGGCTTTCGTCGTATAGGGCTATAGAAAATGACTCGTCCGTGCTGTTTAAGTCACCCACCAGATCATTTATTCTGTCTAACATTTTTTTGGCTGCTTCGTGTTTTGCTTGTTTCTTTGTAGTTGCTATACCTTCTTCTCTAAAAGTTGCTACAATACACTGTATAGTAAAAACTCTTGCGTGTGGAGGACCAACGTCACTGATTGCAAGATATTCTGGATCTTGCAGATTATTTTGCGAGCACAAATCCTAGAATTATTTAAATATGCACGCCATTTAAATCATAAATGCAGAATTATGGATAAGTTTGAGAACAATGATAGCAAAAGATTAATATTTTCTTTGTCATCATTTTTAACCCTTTGCACTCGAGAGGCGAACCCCGCTCAGTTTATCACGGCGACTGACAATCGCCTCTAGAGTACCGTAATAAACTGAGTGGCGACTGAGAATCGCATTCGGAGTACCGCAATAAACTGAGTGGCGACTGAGAATCGCATTCGGAGTACCGCAATAAATTGAGTGGCGACTGAGAATCGCCTTCGGAGTACCGCAATAAACTGAGTGGCGAATGAGAATCGCCTTCAAAGTATCGCAATAAACTGAGTGGCGACTGAGAATCGCATTCGGAGTACCGCAATAAATTGAGTGGCGACTGAGAATCGCCTTCGGAGTACCGCAATAAACTGAGTGGCGAATGAGAATCGCCTTCAAAGTATCGCAATAAACTGAGTGGCGAATGAGAATCGCCTCTGGAGTACCGCAATAAACGGAGTGGCGACTGAGAATCAGCGCGTTGTATAAGTACCGTGCTACATAAGCACCTCGCTGTATAATCACCGCGTTGAATACGTATCGCATTATATAAGTACCGCGTTGAATAAGTACCGCGTTATATAAGTACCGCGTTATATAAGTACCGCGTTGAATGAGTACCGCGTTGAATGAGTACCGCATTGTAGAAGTACCGCGTTATATATGTACCAGGGTTACCTGTATATATGTATAAATATATATACAAAAAGAAATAAATACCTGTAAAGCGCCAATGGCATTAAGGAATGGTACATTCGGTGGTATTCTCGGAGAGGGTGGTACTACAGGCGGTACAGGTGTTCTTATTGGAGATTGAGCTGGTGATGCTGGGAGTTGTGGATAACCTCTGTGTTTTGCTATAGTTTCAAGCATAGCTTTGGCAGCTTCGTGTTTAGCATCCTTTTTACTACGACCTGTACCAGTCGCACAAAGTCCGTTACAAGACACTTGATAAACAAATGTATTTATATGTGTACCGCCACCATCATGTATCAGTTCATAATTGGGTATCTTTTGCTCTTTTATCATCATCTCTTGGAGGATGGATACAGGTGATTTATTCATATTGATTTGGTTTAAGTCTCAATGTTGTCTTATTACCAAAGTTTCTTATAAAAAAATTTATATTAGATCAGTCCTTATTATTTGGTTTAATATTAACTTATTGTTTTAATAACAATTTTTTGGTGACAAGAGACATTGTGCCGCAGAACTTTCTGCTACCTCTCTTATTTTTTGTCAAATAAACTGATTTCTTTATTGCCATACATACTATTGGATAAGCATAAACATTACACTTCAATTTCTGCAAAATATACAATCAATTTTAAGTAATATTACACATCTGTTTCTATGAACATTTATTAACATATTCGCTATGTTTAAAAATGAATTTGGCAAACTGTTATGATAACTAATATTTATCATCTATTTCAATTTTAATGCGTTTTTAACATGATTTTTCGAAACGGTGCAGTGCGATCAGACTTACCATTATGAATTACATACATATGTAATTAAAGTCAACTATCTGGTAATTTCGCAATTTCATAAAGAAATTTTCACAGATTTATTATATTCCCGAATTACATACTTAATCGTTATAAATCCATTTGTAAAACCAATCCTTTAATAAATATATGTATATTTATTTCTGATCCCATACGAGAACACAACCTAAGCTGTACCAAGTTTCGTTCGATCTGCGCATGCTCATACTGTTCAAATTTTTGTAAGTTTTGCGAGGTGGACGTAAGCCACTTTTACTTAACGATGATTTTTATTTGCATAAAATGTATAAGATACAATAAGTATTTATAACCTGCGAGTGTAAACAGTTCTGTTTTAAGCTTAAATTTAGTGTATTCTTACTATATTATTCTATCGTTAATAACGAAAGCTGAAATACTTTAAATGTACTGGGGATTCTAACCTTGAAATGGTATCCGCGGAGTAAAATGTTCATAAGTTTATAGATATCTACGTTGCATTGTCTGTTTCTGACATTATTACGCTGATTATTACGTGATTGTCACAAAAGTGAAGAAATTTAATAAGAATTATTCTATTATTAAGTATACAAACTGAACATTTTTTAAAATGCGTAGTCTATTGATACCAAGATATATTGCAAGTGTGCCATATTGCACATGCTTAAAGAGCATAGTACCAAAAGTAAATGACATATGTTCTTTAAAAGAGCAAACGATGGTTTTATATCAAGCTAAACATAGCTTTCACTTATCAATGCTATCTCCGCCAAAAAAAGTAATTTCTTTTTCAACTACTCACTGTCGTAAATTACAAAACATTGGCCAATTTTCCACAACGTCAGTATTCTGCAAAAGTAAGGACCGTGGGAAAGATAAGAAGAAGGCGCAGCAAGCAGGGCATGTGGATTTAAAAGAATTGGGCGAAGTTATTAATGTAGAACAGTTGTTATCGCAATATGAGAACTTGCTTACTAATTTAAAAGATCAGTTTACAAAACATTTATCAGTGCGTACTGCACTTGGCTCTATAGAAGAAATACCAGTGAATTTCGAAGGCACTGAATACAAACTTCAAGAACTTGTGCAAATCAGTAGGAAGCTGAACGTGATAGTCTTAAATGTATCTGCGTTTCCACAAACTATTCCTAATATTTTAAGTAGTATATCAAAAAGTCAGATGAACTTAAATCCACAGCAAGACGGTACAACACTTTTTGTTCCGATTCCAAAGTAAGTGTTCATGCTTTATATATACGCATACAAAAAAATTGAAATTATACAGAAATCTCGAAAAAATATCATTTTCGCACAATTCAAGTAAAACAGGATGATGTATTATAAGCATTATCTTTTATGTGTTTTTAATGAAATAGAGTAACAAAGGAACACAGAGAGAATCTGTCGAAATCTGCAAAGGCATATTTCATTAAATGCCGCGATAATATTAAAGACATACGAACGAAATACATAAAGATACTAAAAAAGGATACAGGGTTACCAACAGATGTGGTTTCTAGGACAGAAGGTTACATAGATATCCTCTGCCATCAGTACATTGCTAAAGCGCAAGATATATTAGACACAAAACAAAAAGAACTAGTAGGTGATTCCTAAGAATCATCTGTTTCAAATGTAACAGCGTTTGCGCAAAAGCTTTCCTTTTCGATTTTTAGGACGCTATTACAAATGGCAAAATAATGTACATAATATTTTGCGGATTATCGGTTGTTAAATACACGTTATTACCATACCTTCTTTAACAACTCATTTTGTCCTCATAGCTTTTAATAAACACGATATAAAACAATGATAATTATTATTGTTGTATACCGATGTTTATAGCAAGCTTTTAGTATTTCGTACCATTGCAATAGTTTTATTAGTTTTATCTATGAAATAATTATTATCGATCCTGTTTTTTGGGTGATAATGAGAAATTGGAACGTTATTTCTATGTCATTGGCGGAAATTCGATTGCAATAACAATGGGGATGATTCCGATAAAAAGTGTAGTCGAATCTTTTTTATGTGTGCCTTTTTAACCCCCCTAAAGTATTAGGGTCCTTTTCGACCCGTAGCGTTCGTAAATTTTTAATAACTTCTATAATAATGAAAATACGTAGAAGGAACACTATCTTTCTCCGCCAATAAAACCTTTTTTGCATCAGTCCTTTTTGAGCCACAAAAAAGTCACACTTAAGGTGTTACAGGTCGAAAAAGACCCATGAGTTTAACGAAGAGAATTTTCGTTTAATTCGAGGTATTAAACATTTGTTTTATTAGTGCATATTACTCCTAATGATTAGCCACATTTATAGTAATATCTGGACGTGTGTATGAAGTATGTAATCCAATTACATATAAAATAAATTCTCCTCGTAATGCAGGAAAAGTGCCTATATTACGCTCGGTGTTAGTACATACACTACCTCTCATAAGTATTCGAACGCCGTGGCTTTTGACCATTCCTTCTAAATTGTTGATGTCTTAATTACCAGGGACACGTTCCACAAACCGTACCTGATCAGGTATTTCAATTGAAGAAGAATGAGGACAATTTCGATTAATTGCCCATTGTAAATGTGTAATAAAACACGTGTTTTAAATTACGGGTGGTGGTACGGCCCGTGATTGCCCTTACGGTGTTGGGTATTTCCCTCTGTTTTGTGTTCAGTAAAGGTGGCAAGCGACAATAATGTTTTGTGTTTATAGTTTCATAAGGATTCTGTATTTAAATATTTTAGTTTTACGTGCTTCCGATTACCCTTATAAGCATGGGATCCTTTTTTGCCCCAATCACTTGTTTCTTACCGCTTGCCACGAAAAGTTCGCTGATTTTTTGCCGAAAATGCCAAAAACCAAGGAAGTATCGATTGAAAATCAGTCTGCTGTCTGCGTTTTATTCGAGGAAGGCTATTCCTTTCGTGAAATAGCTAAAAAAATTGAAAATTTCTACGAGTACCGCATGGAATATTGTGCAGAAAAAGACGTTTACGGGTACTGTGGGTAACCGTAGAAGGCTTGGAAGCAAAAGATACACCACAGAATTGGAGGACAGGTTTATTCGCATTCATTCTAAACGTGATAGAAGGCGTACGGCACCGGAAATTAGGCAATCATTAAATCTCCGTAGAAGTACCACTGTGTCAGTTTCAACCGTGAAACGGCGCTTGAAGGATGCAGGCCTTATTGGAAGGGTAGCAGTCAGAAAGCCATGTTTCCGGCTAGGAAACAAGCGAAAAAGACTGGCTTGGGCTAGAGAACACGAAAATTGGACGGAAGAAGATTGGAAAATGGTCTTATGGACCTGAATCAAAATTCGAGATCTTCGGTTCCAAGAGACGCACATTCGTTCGCCGGCGATCGCACGAAAGAATGTTGGAATCGTGCCTTATCCCCACAATTAAACACGGGGGAGGAAATATAATTGTGTGAGGCTGTTTTGCCGATGAGAAGACCGGAGATTTGGTCAGGATTGAGAGCAGAATGACCAAAGAAGGCTACCTCGGCGTCCTGGAGAACCACGCCGTACCCTGTGGACGCTTGCTCGTAGGGGATGGATTCATCTTCCAGGAAGAGAACGACCCCAAGCATTCCTCTAAATTATGCAGGGGACATTTAGGGGACCAGGAAACCGCAGGAATTCTCAAAAGAATGGTCTGGCCACCACAATCACCAGATTTAAATCCAATCGAACTATTATGAAACAAATTGGATAGAAAAGTAAGAACAATGCCCCCTACCAGCAAGGAGGATCTGTGGAGGAAGTTGCAGATAGCTTGGGGTGAAATTTCTTCAGAAGTTTAAAAAAAATTAGTGGCTAGAATGCCTAAGATTTGTAAGGCCGTCATACGCGCTAAGGGCGGTCATATAGACCAAACACGTTTGGACCTTAATTAGCAAAAAAATAATAACAAAGTATAGAAATTAATTATCATGGATATTAGTATTTGTTGTCATTTTATCATCCTACAAAGCAGAAGCGAATGCAAACCCTTTTTCATAATCGAAACCTCCAAACATCTTAAACACTGAAGGCGTTCGAATAGTTATGAGCGGTAGTGTATATCCGGTATTGAGTATTATGAATTTTCATGAGAGAAAATTCTGATAACTGAAACGATATTTGGAAGAATGATTATATTACAAAAACATCAACCAATTTTCAAGTCAATTCGTATTTACGAAGGATACGATTCTCGTTTCATGTATATCACGTAAAAATAGATGCGTGGTTCTACAAAGCACACTCCGAGAAGGAAATTAGTCCACGAAAAGATAGAACGATGATGTTTCCTTCGAAAACTTGGAGTGCAATTGGTACAGCCATACATGCTATTTTTTGCCCTACGCCAGTGTACGGTTCCCAGGCCGTAACCCGCACTCGCAATATTTCTCGCACCAATGGAAGCAACCGCTCCAATGGTGTCGACGCTTAGAGGTCGCGGGGCTGCCTTAAATTCTTACAGAAGCGCAAATAACAAGTTTTATCATACAGTACACTTGCAATTACATACTTGTGCGAATGGACAAAGGCTCAGTTGACTAATAACTGTATAAAATAATAAACCCACCACCCTTTGTGCTATGGGTATCGGACATTGTTCTAAGAGGTTTTATTACATTGTCAGAAACAAGTTTTCATCAACTAAATAAGTAATGAATGCAAACACAAGGAAACAGTGGAAATTCCAATCAGTTAATGAGAATAGAATTCAATGGACCGACTTCTTATAACGAAGTCTTAACAGCATGCACTTACACCTGAGTTAATCCTTCGTTTAAACCCGTTTATGTTTAACCTGAGCGCAGGGTTATTCTTATGTACGAAGAAAAACATTTGAATAAAGTGTTATGAAACGGAACTAATCCTGAAAAGACTTCTAAAGTAACTGGATTTGGTCATAAAACGTTTCATTAATAGAATTTAATCATTATTCAGAAGAATATCGCCGCTTTTCGGCCGTTTCGACAGGTACTTAACGTATCCGGCACCGCTTCATTTTCACGTCGGATAAGAAATAATGAAGATAATTACATCAAAAGGAACACATTTCCCAAGTTTTCCCCAATATTTGATTTCCAAAACTTATACACAGTACTTTGGGGGAGGGGACTAAGTAATACAAAGACAAAGTAATGAACCATCCTGTAAGCATTTGCGCCGGGGATTTGGATCACGACGTTTCCGACTCCTCGGCATATTGCAACTCAAGTATTAATATATCGAAAGATATTACTTTCACAATGTCTAGTAGAAATACGCAGAAATAGATAGTCAAATATACAAGGTTGCAGCAAACAGATTTATAAATGATTTGTGGTACTTCAGTACGGAATCAATAGCTCTAGCATTTTTTCATAAAAATGTTTCTTGCGAGATATGTAAAAAGCAAAATGATCAAAGCTTTACAGCAAGGCCAAAACATAATTTTAGGAAGGATCATAAAACGCTAAAACATTAAATTAGATGATACTCCTGCTTTGCTGCAAAAAAGGTTAAACCATTTTGTATCCGCGGAAACATAAGAGATTTCACCTGAATGTAGACTTTTTGACAGTCAATTCCCCAATTTTCAGGGTTAACTAACTAACGATAGTTCTGTATAAATATGCGTCATAATTTCAAAATTAAAAGTCGTTAATAACACCGCCGAAAGAGCCGTAAAATTAATTTCAGACTGCAATAAATGTTTACAATATGATGAAGAACAGGGACAATTTATATTAGAAACACCCAGCGATTACCATAATATATTCCCCGAAGCAAGAAAAAGAACGTTGTTCGAAATATTGTAATATAAGGTTGTAATATAAATAAGATAATTGTAAGATGAATATTTTAATATAGATAAAATAGATGTGCAATGTTTCTTATGTGTGATATTAATGTATAACATGTAATAATACATTAATATGTACATTGTTCATATTAAACTTTGCATTCTCTTGTCCAATACGTCTGAACATTTGAGTATTGTTTTTCTATTTGAGGAATCAAGTAAATGTTCTAGAAGAGACAATTGTCATTTTATAACCAACGACATATTCATTTTTCATCTGGAATTTGAAAAAAAATGGTTTCGGGAAAGGCACTCGACCGCTTCTGGTCGGAACAGGCAAAGAAGCACAGTTTGAAATAGGGATGCTCGATTCCTCAAAAGATCGATCTTTTTAATCGATTTTTCATTTATCGATTCTTTTTCCTGCGAATCGAAAACCGATTTTGCTTCTTTCTTCTTCTTCTTCCGAATCAATCATTGATAAATCGAAAAGAAGATCCACTAAATTATTGGTTAAAACAGCATGTATCAATATATCAAAATGACATTCTCATTCAATTTCATACAAAAAAATATTATTTATTCATATTTTTTATGAAAATATTCACAATTTGTTTCATGCGGAAACAACGTTCTACGAGGTTTTCGTTAAAATTCGCTGCTGTACAAATACTTTTTACACTCACTGTACGTGTTAAAAAACTGTACTGCCATGTCTGAAGATATGTTCATATCTTCTTTGTCATATTATTGTATGATTTTAAGTTATAAATTATATCTACTCGTCATTATTTACATCTATTTTGCAAGCAGGTACATTTCTTATGTATGTCAAAAGGGCTTTGCAAAGTGTTTTTGAAGCTGTTAAAAGAGTTTCCTTGGTGTGAAAACCTATGCTGAGGCGTAAAAAATTCGTGGATTTCCCTGAATATGAGAATCGATCACCCGGTATAGCTGTAACTTTGTATTCTTCTTGGCACCACTTTATGAACTTAGAACCATTCACTTCTGCAATTGACATAGTAATTAACATTGTTAAAGTTAATTGATAGAATCGATATTGAATTGAAACAGAATTGATTGAAACAGATTGAAACAGAATTTATGCAGAAGTATTCAGAAACTAGTACTTAAAGTTAACCCTTTGCATTCGTAGGCGATTCTTAGTCGCCACTCTGTTATTGTACTCTAGAGGCGATTCTCAATCGCCACTCAGTTTTTTGCGGTACTCTAGATGCGATTCTTAGTCGCCACTCAGTTTGTTGCGGTATTCTAGAGGCGATTCTCAGTCGCCATTCAGTTTGTTATGGTACTCTAGAGGCGATTCTCCATCGCCACTCTGTTTGTTGCGGTATTCTAGTGGCGATTCTCTGTCGCCACTTAGTATATTATTGTACTCTAGTACTATTGTACTCGCCACTCGGTTTATTGTGGCAACTCTAGAGGCGACATTAAGATTTTCTCCAGTTATATTTTGTTATTGTACATAAAATCGCCGACAACTGGAGTAAATTTTAACGTCGCCTCTCAATCGCCACCCGAATGGCCGCAATAAACTGAGTGGCGACTGAGAGTCGCCTCTCGAGTACAAAGGGTTAATTTATACCTTTTGGAAGATGTATCCAAACAAAGTAACCACCTCTTGGTTGACGGTACGAACAACATGTTGGTAAATAGCGATTTAAGGTGTCACACAAGATTTCCATTCGTTCCTATAAGAAAATTAGAAATTGATGTTAACGATAAATATCTCACAAATTGCATACCCTTTTGCTACAAATTTTGTAAAGCTATACCATCTTTTGGTTCTAATATATTTATTAGGCACCGAAAAACTTTGTGCGGATTTCTCAATAAAAATTTGACGAAGTAGTTGCCATGTATCTCTACAACTCTTTTCCAACGTTCTACAAGCTAATACATTCCTTTTTTGTAAAAATCTGGTATCTTACTTGCAAAGAATGGATTAAGTGCTGATTTGATATTGCCATCATTTTTAAAACTGCTATTTGCAAGGAAGTTTGACATTGATAAAAAAGTGGTAATTGAAAGGAGGCAGATCGGACTGTAAGGAGGACGAGGTAAAACTTCCCATCCGACATCCTTTATTTTTTGGCGAGTCGTAGATGCAATATGAGGCCTTGCGTTGTCATGTATTACAATTCATTCTTTGCAAGTACAACACCAGATTTTAACCAAAAAGGAATGTATCAGCTTGTAGAAGGTTGGAAAAGAGTTGTAGAAATAAATGGTGACTACTTTGTAGAGTAAAATTACTTTCCAGAATGTCTAGAGTATTTGAATTCTGATTGAATAATCCGCACGAACTTTTTCCGGTAGCTAATATAATGTATAGTAGAGAATCTTTTCGTGGGAAATCACCATTTTAAGTAAATTGATTCTTCTACGTAACACTTACTCTATAAATTGTTATCATTCTATCCAGACATTCATCTTCGATATTCAAATGAAGTAAGCTTGCAATTATTCCCGAAGTGTAATGATTAACAGCACCGCCACTGCGCATGATCCCTCTGTAAAATAAGCATGCGCAGAAATCGAATGAATGAAGTATTAACTTATACAACTGCTTAACACGTTCGCTAATCGCCTGTTCATTTCGAGAGCCGGACTTCACATACATGTAACATGTATATAAAACGCATTGTCTAGCTTATTTAGTATATTTTATATATGTATAATTGAATATGCGCAACATATTTTGCAAAACAACTGTAAAAAAGCAATAGCCCATCCCAGGAAACCTTTCACCCAGCTCGCGCAGTTCCCACTACCTTTTCTTCCCACCGCTGCTTTAGGCCCGACTTCTGTGACGTCACAGTGGGACTAACGAGGGGAAGGTCTCACTTTGTATTCTGCTTTTTGGACGAGTGATAGCTCAAATTGTAGGTCTCGACGAGTGCTTTACAACGCAATCAAATTTGGCCGTAGATGAGTGACCTTGCTCCCAAAAAACGGGTTCAAAGGTCAAAATTTCGACCTCATCTAAAGTGAAAAAAATTTACAGATTCTTGTAGTGCTCATTAAGTCGAATAAAAATGTCTAATATATTGTCTTTCTGGACTCACCGTTTTTGAAAAAAATACGTTTTTCTTCAAATGTAAGGCCAATAGCGTGTTCGGAGCAAGGAATGATAGTGGGGACCTGCGCACAACGAACGCAAACTCGTCTGAGCCGAGTGAAAGGTTTCCTGGGACAGGCTGGAATAGCGGCGGTTTTCCAACCAAACCGTGGTAGCGAACGTGTTAATAAATTAACGAATCTTATCTTATCTGCGACGTAGATTACTAATTCCGGTAGAGTCCCGTACAACGCGGTTAATACGTTACGCTTTGTATGAAATCGCGTTATAGGAAATTGAAGATAACAAGGTATGCTATGCTCGACTAAAGTAAACGGGGAATCCCTGCATTTTATTATCTACTACGTTGTACGAGAATCGTGTTATATAGAAAAAGTCGACGTGATTTCTTTAGCGCGTTGTAGGAACTCGTGTTATACAGGAGTCTACTTATACATCCTGTACTGTCTCTTCACCACTTACGTATTCCGTATAATGTTGGCAATCCGCGCGCTGCACTCGATCCATCCAACACGCATAGCCGGTGAAAGAATTTTCGAAAATGAGCCATTTGATATGACATTCCCACATTTATAAGAACTGTCATTTGTATTGTCATAAAAAAATAATCGATGTGGCGGCAAACCATTTCCGTAATATAACAAATTGTACACATCGTCGCAGACAACAACAATTGAATGGTTCCGTGCTATTTCAACTAAACGCTTGCAACTCTCTACACAATTGAAATAATGAAAAGTCAAGTATGTATTCTTCCGAAATAAAATAGTAAGTTAATTATTATTCACCGGGCGGTAATGTTGATCCCGTTGGATTATGAAAAATTGGAATCGTGTAAAACATGGCCCAAAATATTTTTTGTTCATTCAGAAAGAAGCTTCCTTTTTCTTTCTCTTCTTCTAGTATTTTTTCAAATTTATCTAAATCGACAATGTCATCCTTCATAGGCACTGTCAACATAAAAATCTTTTTATGGATAAACAAATCAAAACTGAATGCGTGCAAGTTACGTCTTTCGTGCTACTGGAATTTCAACAAATTATTCCTAATTTGACCGCGAAAGTTATATCTTTTCTGAGCGATTTTTGTTATGCGGATTTCTGTGGAACGTATCTAACGCATAAAAAGAGGCTTGGGTGTATTTGTTTCATTTACCAATGACGATCTTCATTAATGGAAATTGCTTGAATGCATCGATTGCAATCATGTATGTAACTTCCTCCACAAAAATGATGCCGTTCGGCGAAAGAATGCTATTCAATAAAAGTTGGAGGCCGTGGGATGCCCCGCAAGTCAAAACCAGTTGTTCCCGTTGCACCGAGTCGCCATAACGTCTACTAAGAAACTTTGCCAATTCTTCCCGGCATTCCCAGAGTCCAGCTGTGATGCCATATTGAAAAAGGTAATATTTCCCCTCTTTTTCTTCCTCTTCCTGAGGAAGCACAATTTAAGTAAAACATTATTACTGATAAGACACTTCGACGTTACTGAATACAGTAGACTACCGTATAACGCGGTTAATACGATACGCGTTGTACGAAATCGTATTATCGGGGAATTCCCGCGTTTTATTTTGTCAGATTAGATTACCAAGAGCTCGCGCAGTTTCCACCGCTACTTTATCCCCGACGTCAGTGATGTCAGAGTAGGACTAACGAGGAAAGTACGGAAACCAGAAAATTTCAAAAATTTTGGAACTTTGCACAAACATAGAGTAATTCATCCTGATTACGAAGCTATTATTTGTTGGTGTACAAAAATGGTTTAAAGGAGTGAAGTCACCCCTCAAAGAAAAAGTGATTTTATTGTTTTTGATTATTATCTCCAAAAGGACCACAGGTATCGAAAAAAAGTCAAGTCACAATTTTAATGGTACTTTAGGTGTTACAAAAATACGTTAAAATATTTCCAAAGGGTCAATTTTTCTTTGGAAGGTGATTTCGCTCCTTTAAACTGTTTGTGGGGACCAACGAAAAATAGATTCGTAATTAGGATGAATTACTCTATGTTTATGCAAAGTTTCAGAATTTTTGGAATTCTCGGTTTCCCACACTTTCCTTGGAAGACCAATGCGTGCTCGGAACAGGGAATTGTAATAGGGCGCCTGCGCACAACGAACGAAACTCGTTCGAGATTTTGCGCGTCTACGACAATCGCTTTATATGCTATTGTGAAAAAAGTTCTCACCAGTCTGTGACGTGTTGACCTGCGTATCATGTCTGTACAATGCTTGAGTAGGTCAGGGCCAGGTGCACCAACAGATAAATTCGTAACTTCTTGATTGTAAACATTGAATACCGAGGCTCCATCGAAAAGATGTCTCAAATATGGATCATGAACGGTTTCCATGGTAACAACTTTCCTGTGATAAGAAATTCTAATCTTCTTATCGCAATTTATAGTCAACGCAACCAGCTGAATTAGATATGAAGTATTTTATGCTTCCACATCGTTGTTTTAGAGATCAAATTCATTAACACTAGAGCCACCAAAGCAGTCAAAATGACGGATCCTCGGAATTTAATAAAAATGTTCAAATTTATAACGTTTCATTATCTGAGATTTTTCGCGGATCACGTTGTACCATCCATGGTACAACGTGATCCGCCATAAAGCGATTAATTTCATCCTTCTTTTGTTTTTAAGGCCGTACCAACGTTTTCGTGTAAACAAATTACCGCGGTTCTTTTATTTAAACCAGTCTGCAGTAAAATAGTACGTAACAACTCTCAACAATTTTTTTTAATTGAAACAAATCATGTCTTTTCATAGATGAACACCAAAAAGTCGCAGCAATAAATAAGAAACGATTTTTCGGAAAATGTAGTTAATGAATTTTATCTTCACAACAACGACATAATCATTTATAATTGCAAAAGTAGGAGCTGTAAAAGTACCAGCATTTTTTATAGTAAAAATGGCGACCTCTGACCACAAATAAGTGTCCGATTTGCGATTTTTTAATTTTCCTAAATAAACGTCCGTATTCTAAAGATTAATTTAATCTACAATATCATAAAATATATTAGAGAGGTTATGTTTATATAATAATTATGCTGTATCTACCATACTTTTACTTTTGTAAAAATCAACTCACTGGAAGTGTCAAATTTGACATTCATTTGTCGAAAGTCAAGGCTTGCTTTCGTGAAATTTCCGTAAAAATCCCAAATCGAACACTTAACATACAAAAAATGTAAATAAAGTCAATAATTCTTGTTTACGTCTTCACTTTCAAGGAATTTCTTTGTAAATACTTCAATGTACATCGACTCGTAAATGATTGTATCAAGGCATGGAATTTTGTCAAAACACTTTGACCAAGATTTTGAACATTCAGTGAATATTCCAAAAAATTGAACTGGAATGTAAGATGTATTCGATCCACTCAGAATTGTGTATCCACGCTCCACTGTCGTTTATATGTTACTGACTGTGCGAGATAATTGCCAGTGAGAGCGATAACAGAAGCGACAAGTTTAAGTTACGTCATACGTCTTCGTCTGGAATTTCATGTTTTGATCGATGTTTTTCTATCGGTATTTAGAGTGGCCATTGGTACTGATTACAAAATTTGAAATTATTTATACAGATTTTTTAATCATACACTACATTACCAACGATTAGTAAACTTTAATGTCACCCCTCATGATCAGTGTCAGATTAGATTGCCAAGAGCTCGCGCAGTCCGCACTACCTTTTCCTCCCACCACTGCTTTATCCCCTAACTTGGGTGCCGTCACAGTGGGACGAGGACCAATAGCGTGCTCGGAGTAAGGAATGGTAGTGGGGGGCCTGCGCACAACGATCGAAACTCGTCTGAGACTTTGGCAATCTAACATGACATTGAGGATACGATGATGCATGAAGAAATGTATCAAGATGATAAATAATATATTTAAAAAGGTGACTCCATAGTACATAATGCCATTCTAATTTTATTTACTTACAGTCTTCATCATTGAGTATATCACGTTTATCATGATTTAAATAATAATCATTAACCGTTTATGAACAATGTTTCACCGTTGCAATAAATTAAGAACTATTATGATCGATTGTAATTATAATTGCAGATATAAAATTACAAGTGTAAAAGTATCACTTTACACTTTTTATATCGCGTTTTTACGACGAATAAACTCGGGCTTTCTTTTGACAACACTACGAAGCAGTGCACATTGTAAAAAAAATATCTGAATTTTAACAATAACTTACCGCGCGAAGATTAGTGGAAAATGAAGATTGTTAATATCACTATAAATGAATAGAATAAAAGTAGATCAACCACGTTATAAGAATTATGATATTTCTTTATTACAACAATTTTTACGTATATAATGAAAATATTACGTATATAATAAAATTCTATGTCCACAACCGAATGGCAAATGCAATTTTTTTCAGTTATGCATGTCTTACTAATAGCATCAAAAATAATGTACAGTGTCTAATTCATATATGTTCAATTGCAGTCGAATTTACATAAAATTAACCCTTTGCACTCGGTGGCGATTCTCAGTCGCCACTCAGTTTATTGCGGCAACTCGAGTGGCGAGTGAGAGGCGACATTAAGATTTTCTCCAGTTATATTTTGTCATTGGACATTAAATCACCGACAACTAGAGTAAGTTTTAATGTTGCCTCTCAGTCGCCACTAAGCTTATAACAGCAACTGGAGTGGCGACTGAGAGTCGCCTCTCGATTGCAAAGGGTCAACAATACGAGAAAGGAAGGAGAAATTGGAAAGACATTTCTTAACCCTTTGCACTCGGCGGCAACTCTCACTCGCCACTCAGTTGACCGCAACAACTCTAACGGCGATTAAGACGCGACATTAAGATTTACTTAAATTGTGGGTGATTTAAATTTCAATAACAAAAAGTGGGTGGAGTAAATCTTAATGTCGCCTGTCAGTCGCCACTCGAATTACCCTAAGAAACTGAGTGGTGGCTGAGAGTCGCCTTTCAAGTGTGAAGTGTTAATAACTGAAATGTTCGCATATTTGTCGTTTTTTTTCGTGATTCATGGTAATCAACTTCCCGCGATGATATATTACAAAAAGGAATTACTAACATAATTATTAATAACACTTAACACAATGTACATGATACAAGTTGGCGCATATCGTCAAAAACAAGTCATCGCATTGCCAGACAGCGAGATTGAAAATTTATGGAATTCTTTGTAGAGCGTATAATAAAAATTATAAAATCCTCCGCAAGCTACGGATATTCTTTTTATCACAGTAGAAAGGCACGTTAATTACATAACACTTTTTTTATAAAATTACTCTGATATTACATCATGAATCTCGCGTATGCTGATGCTCCTTTACAATATACGCAACATTCGTATAAAGAATTGATTTATAGAAACTTTTTTTAAATACCTAATTCATTCCATATAAATTTATTCTTTCGCGCAAATCCCTGTACAACATGGCACGTCCTATTCTATTTATTACGCGGCACAGTTTCGCGCCATTCTAAATAATACAATGATTTATTTTTCAAGTACTTTTTTCTTTCTTACTTACGCACATGTTTCACCTACGCGCTAAATCGCTCGTCTATGTACAATCACGTTTTATAAAAAGTTCGAGTTATTTTGTGCTTTCCCATAGGAACCAATTTTATTGGTCCCGTTTATGAAGACAATGGCATAAAAAAACATATTGTATCCATATTACTTTTTAATAGGGTCACAAAGCAATAATTCTAAATTGCTAATGTCTTGCTTTTTCTCGGAGATATATCACTGTGCCAAGTTAATGGATAATGCATCTCTGAACCTTCACTTTAGGCAGTAAATTCAGGCTAATCGAAGTAGTTTTTCTAACTACAGTCAAGTCTCTCTTTATGCGTCTCTTTTTAATGCGATTTTGAAGTTATGCGGTACATATTTCTTGGAAATTTCGGGGTTTCCCCGTTGTATATACATACACATAGTATTGCAATTTCTTTCAGATTTTCGAAGGAATTTTTTTAAGCATTCTTATTTTCCTGAATTTTTATAAACTTTTGTATGCAATTTTAGATGTATTTTAACTGATTGTTTTGGTTCTATGCGGTTTTATAAAAATATGGAACATATTCCGAACTTTTCAACGTAATTTAAGTCTTTTTTTGTTGCGATTTCTTAAATGCGGTTTTCTGTGGAATGTATCCACCGCATAAAAAGAGACTCAACAGTAATCATAGAAGGCAAAATAACAGTGTGGTATAATTGGATTTTTTAAGTAATCTCAAAGAAAAAATACAGGTTTCCCCGTATAACGCGGTACTCCTACAACACGGATTCGCTCTAACCAGGGAAACCTAGATGCATTCACGGTTTGTCAATGCGTAATAGTTTTGATTAATTATTGATTATTTTAATAAACATAGTTTCTTTAGTTATAAAAAGAAAATTGTATACTTTCGTCCATTTTTGGAACCCTACTTTTTGTACTAGCCCTTTGTTTCTTATAACACGGATTCGCATAACACGTAATTCTTTTGCAACCTAACTACCGTGTTATACGGGGAATGCCTGTACGATGTTTCTTATCACAGTCAGTGGTGAACCGCACAGGTGTTTCGATACTGGGTCGTTCCAAATTTTGCCAGATTTTAGATAGTCTCAACCCTTTCTACTCGAGTGGCGACTCTCAGTCGCCCTTCAGTTTATTGCGGCAATTCGAGTGGCGAGTGAGAGACGACAATAAATGTATTCCAGTTGCCGGTAATTTAACGTTTAACCCTTTCTACTCGAGGGGCGACTCTTTGTCGCCGTTCAGTTTATTGCGACAACTGAAGCGACGGCTGGCGACTAAGAGTCAACTTTAAGATTTCTTCCAGTTATATTTTATTATCGGGCATTAAATCATCGATAACTAGTGTCAATTTCAATGTCGCCTTTCAGTCGCCATTCGAATTGCCGCAATAAACTGAGTCGCTATTTAGAGTCGCCTCTCGAGTGCAAAGGGTTATTAACAAAATATAACTGGAGAAAATCCTAATGTCGCCTCTCAGTCGCCACTCGAGTTGCCGCAATAAACTGTGGGGACTGAGAATCGCCATCGAGTGCAAAGGGTTAAAGTGACCCTCTGTACAGACGTTGATAAAAAATATAATGTTATCGGTATATGATAAATCTGAATCATCATACTTTGTGTTTTGGTTAAAATGTAGATTGAGAAAGAAAGGACTCATTATCCATGTCATTTACAGCACTTTTGAGTAATCAATTTTGAATAACCTTAAAAGGAATGGTAGACAGTACTTTATTTACACGCCACGGAAAATGGCACATTAAGATTACCTTTGCACTACTTATTCATTGTACGCACGCGCAAGAATATTTACTTATTAAATCTCACCGTTGTGTGTTTGTGTGGCTACGCTTGCTTTACAGTTTGAACAATAAACTTGGTGAAAAATATAACATAATTCTCGCGTCTTACGTCTAATCACATTCAAGCACGGCACTTGAGCAAAGCGTCCTTTCTAAGTACTGTGAAGTTTCCCCCAAAACTGAGGAGCCAAATTCCTTTGGACCATAAGTCGCAGCTGATTTTCACTAAATACATTGATGGTTTTGTTCCCATAGAAAATTGACTTTTTTCACAAACAACAAATTCGTGATTTGAACTGAGGTGTGAATTCTCAACACTTTGATGACCGCATATTTCACTCAAAGACTCGCGTCTACTGCCGGCACCTCTCGTGTACAAAGATACGGAAGATCTAAAAAAAAACAATTTTTTCGAAAATTGTAAAACGCTAACAATTGTAAGAATTGAAAGGGAGGACCGCGAAAGCAGTTGAAATGCAATAACAGACAATCGTCAAATCTGTGATTTCGAATCATTTATATAATGCCGGTCGAAAATTGGTAATGCGAAGTCACGTCTACGTGACGCTGGCCGATAACCGCTGGCCAGCGAAATCATGTATACGCGACAGCGGCCGTTAAAGTGTCGATATCATCTATTCGAAAGAATTTTGAAATCAGACTGTCGTCTCATTTTTCCTAAGCGGCTTCAGTGGCTGCAGTTCTCGTTCCAAACGATCGAAATCGTTATAATATTCGTGATCAGATTCTTCCTCGGAGCTTCTTTGTCTCATTTGTGAACCAAAGGTTCCATTTGTTAACACCTTTTCGAGATCAGGTGTTGGTATACCTAGAGTTTGAGGTGTCAGTGGTCCTTCATCCCGCGACATTATATATTCTGGATTGTCAAGTGACGTTTTGCCCGGAATGGTCAAGAAATCGGGATACTTTCGATAGCCGTTGCTCACTCGTTTTGGTTCTAATTCTGAAACACCAAGTTAGCAATCTATAATCACACGTTACATGCAATTGCAATTTAGGTAACAAATACTTCACAAATGTTTCTATTCCAGTTTACTTTTCGCCTGAAAAGCATGTCTTATCGTTTCATGTAACTACCTGCAGGTTTTGCATCGCCTATGAGATCCATATACTGTGTTGTATTCGTCGTTAGTTGTGGCGATGGCATTAGGTAGTCATCTTCGTCCAATGGTAGGTCTAGCTTAAGGTTTCCCACCTGAGCTTGTTGGTGTACAGAGTTCACTGCCGTGTCGAAGCAATCATCCGTTACATCACAATCTGGATACAAAACAATAAGCAATATAACAAACCATGGTTGGAAGCTTCTATTCAAATTTTAGTCAATGACAATCGAATGTAGGCTTCATGTTTTAAGACCTACCTCTAGTGCCAACCATTTTCAACGGATCCGAGCAATATCTTGAGTTTGAGCTATCAGATCCTGTCACGTGTCCGCAGTGACCATTCGGGTGTGCATAATGCGTATGCTGACCGGAAATCCCTGGCTCGTGTGAAGCATTTCCGTTTCTGTGATTGACACCGTACCTCAGTAGTTCCCTGTCCCAGTTTTGTTGATTTTGGGGTGTTGGCGAATCAGCTGCAAGCGGTTTTCCATTTGGCCAGCAGGATTTTACTGGTGTGTTTGGTGGAGAACCGGAAGTACTCGATGCTGAAAGCGCAGGTGGGATTGGAGCCCTGGACTTCGGTTGAAGATACTCGTCAGCATCCACTAATGCTTCAGGACCATCCATAGCCGATGCGAGATTTCGTATCATCTCTTTCTCATCCTAGAAATAAAATAGTTCGATAAAAGATACATGTCTCTAAATGCTTGTATTACATTGATTTGGAGTAATAACTCAGTCGCCACCCAATGCAATGCGAAAACTCAAACAGTGATTAAGAGGGGACATTAAGATTTACTCCAGTTGTTAGTGATTTAAAATTCAATAACAACAAACAAGTGGAGGAAATCTCGGAAATGGAAACTAAAGAATTGCCGCCTTTCACTCGGCACTCGAAGTGTCGCAAGAAACTAACGATAACTGGCGACTGAGAGTCGCCTTTCGAGTGCAAAGGTTTCGTTAATCCGAGGATTCGAACTATTTGTAATATTTACTTTGCATTTAGTTTAAGAAATGGGATGAAGAATAAAAGTTCATGTTACACACCTGTAATGTATAAGAAGGAAGTCTCATGTACTTGTCGCCTTTAATGGCAAGGTATCGGCCTGGATCTCTTGACATTTTTGCGAAATCTTCAGCGAGTTCCTTAAAACTAGGTCTAGACTCAGCATCCAGCATCCAGCACTTAATCATAATCATATAAACATCGATCGTGCAGATTGCTGGTTGTGGTAGTCTTTCACCTTTTTCCAATAATTCTGGTACATTACGAGCAGGTACATTTTCGTATGGTCTACCACCGTATGTTAAAACCTCCCAAATAGTTATACCGAAGGCCCAAACATCAGATTTATGAGTAAATACACGATGTTGTATACATTCAAGTGCTAGCCATTTAATTGGCATTTTTCCTCCAGCGGCCTTGTATTGGTCTTCATTAATATCGAGAAGCTTGGCTAAGCCGAAATCGGTAATTTTCACGCAATTTGGTGTCTGTACAAGTACATTTCGTGCTGCAAGATCTCGATGAACTAATCTCCTTTCCTCCAGATAAGCCATGCCCCTTCCAATCTGTGTGCACCAGTTTAACAGTGCTTTCGAACCAATCTTGTCCTTAAATCTACGTACAAAGTCGAGCAAACAACCCAAAGGCATCAGCTGTGTCACCAGCATCATCTGCGACGTCATACAAACGGCTAATAATTGAAGCAAATTTGGATGTTCCACGCTAGCCATTATGTAAGCTTCGTCAAGAAATTCTTTGGAAGTATTTGCTCCCGTTCCGTCGTGTAAAACTTTAATAGCAACCGGAATTTTCACATTTTCTCCTTCCGGTACCCAGACACCTTTATAAACGTTGCCGAAAGCACCGTAGCCTAAAATGCCACCTTTTCTCATCTCTTCTTCCTTGATGATACGTAATTTTGCCAAATTCGGTTTGACACCTGTTGGTCTGAGAGGTTCATTGTCAGCGAGTCCAGTGAATGCCAATGTCATTTTTGCCGTATTTTCCGTCGCTTTTGCTCGTATGCGCCAAAAATACATAATTAGACCAGCAACCACAACAAATACCAGAGTAAAAACAACAACACTTGCTAAAATAGCTGGTTGAAGTTCGTTGTCCATTTGGAAACCAAGGCCGACAGTTTCCAAAGAACAATATGGTTCACTATCCGGCGGGAATATCTTATGAGGATATTCAATTGGACATGTTTCAGTACAATTAAAAGATGTCGAGTTATCGCTCGGGTCTCCATTCTGAAAGAACCATTATTACTTTGTCATTATAATTGCTGGCATTAATAAATGGCCCTAAATTAGCTCATTACTTGTTTACAAATAAAGAATATCAATGTGAAAAGGCATTACTCACAGTGTAGATTTTATAATTTCGACATTTGAAACACTGGTGCGTACCAGGACCAGAGCAACCGCGGCATTCACTGAAGCATGGTATGCAGAGTTGGGTGTCAGCATCCGCGAAATGGTCTGCAGGGCACTCATCCTCGCATTGTTCACCTTTTTTGTACTTTGTACATTCTTGGCATACATGTTCGTGAAATCCATATCCAGTACATTTTTTACAGCGTGAATGACACTTGCGACAGACAGCCTTTCCAGCGAGAGGCCTTAAAGCTCCTTGTTCTTGGGGACTTACCCATTCGTAATAATGGCCTGCATTGTACGAGTGCAAAGAGTTAATAAATACTGAATGAAATGATTGAACAAAGCTCCAATTATCGTAAGTTTTTACCATCTGGACAGGGTTCCCTTTTCTGTAAACATCCCTCGGGAACATGGCCGTTCATGATTGCCTTATCGCAACTGTGACAGCCATTGGGCCCTATATTATTTTCCGGTCCATCACAACCGCCTACACAATTTTCGTGGCAATGTTTACATTGGCCATTATCATTATATTTTGAAGACGGACATTCTGGTACACAAAATGGCCCATCGCGTACATGTTTACATTTCGTGCAGTGCTCAGGGTTGGGACTGGTGCATGAACCATCACATTCTTCGTGACACAACTTACAGGTCTTTTCATCCGCTCGATATATTCTAAAATCACAGGGCCATTTTTTAGTAATAATATTTCTAAGGGAATCATACGCGGTGCACTGTGCCAAACGTGAAATTATCGGTGTTCAAGACAGTGTAGGAACAACTAAAAAAGCATCACAGAAGAGTAGGTTTTTAACATTTTTGAGATTACCTTAAGTCCATCATCTAAAGGATGCAATGTTTATTGAATAGATGTTTAACTGTTATTAGAAATTTAATGAGAATTTAAGAATATTGTTATTTTGTCAAACTTACCCAGGCGCTGTGCAATCCTGAAGACAAACATTTCCTTGAATAAAGTTCTTACAAGACAAACATTGTGCTGGTCCTGGACCCCAGCATCCTTCATCAGAACATTCCTCGTCGCATACCAAACCATCTAGTTCTACAATTTTAAGAAATATAACATGGTAAACAGTATTCTCTCGCAATTTCATTTGTTTAATTTCATTAAATAATCTTGATATACAACGAGTACGTACTGCATTCGGATTCGTTCCTGTTATTGGATAACAAGCTTTCATGTTCGGATGATTTCTTGATCCTACTCCAGTTAATGCTTTGCGCGTAGCACAAATTCTTATTCTCCAAAATGGCGATGGAACCGGAATATATTTTCTTCAGAGAACTCAGGCCAAACGAGACCAACGAAGTCTTTACGATGTACAACGATGCGAAAAAATATTCCGTAAGGGTTCTACCACCAATCACTTCGAGATTCCGGAAGTATGATAAATTCTTAAAATCCTCATGATCTCCTTGAATATTTAAGTACCCAGTAATTTCTTTGAGCGTGCTAAACACCTCTAATTTGTCTGGATGCATTTTTTCGTATCGTTTGCCAAAACTGAAGTTTGGGTATACATGCTGGAAGCCTTGGAAGCTTTGATCCAATATTGTGATGGAGCCTTCAATAATTGTGCAATCCTTGAAACTATCGATGTTACCGGAATGCACTTTTTCGACTCCTTTACATGTTTTAGGACATGGACCATCGCAAGGAACACATTCACCATTTAATGCCTTCTTCTTTGGAGGACAGGATCTCACGCAAGCTCCGTTATCTTTTAGAAGATGTTCAGGACATCGTCTCACACAAGTTGCGCCATATGCGTATTTGCCATCAGGGTTTGCTTCCCATGAATATGTTGTTGGATTGTACCTTTAAACATTAAAACACGTTAATTAACCCCTGAATTAGTAGTATTATGGTCTAAAAGTGTGCTCCGTAGGTATTATCAGGTACTGCAAGCATAAAAGTATAAAGGAACTGATGTTTTTTTGGGGTGCACTTACTTCTGCATAGGTGGACATTCTTGCGTACACACACCATCATCGAAGAAGTTCCTGCAGGCCAGGCAATCGCTTTGTTTTGGACCCGTACAGCCACCAGCACAAAAAAGATGGCAACATTCACGCGGATTAGGTCCAAAACACCTGCCCTGCCAACATTGTGGCGAACAGTTTGTTTTCGAATACCTCTGACAGTTTTCTGGACCCTCGCCCCAACAACCCTGCTCGCAACTTTTGTCGCATTCGGGACAAGCCCTTTCTGGTGACGTAAAATTATATACATAAAAATATTTGCCGCCTTGGCCGGTTATTATTTCATCCCAGTTTATCGTTCGGATGTGGCACAAGTTGTAGTTATTGTACATCCCAACGCTCCCATTGAGAATATCTGAAAGTGTACATATTTTTTTATGTATATGTTTATTTCTTTCTTAGTATTACGTACCGGAAAAAGTTTGTGCGGATTTTTCACCCTTTGCATTCGAAGGCGACTCTCAGTCGCCACTCAATTTCTTGCGGTAATTCAAGTGGCGACTTGAGCCGACATTATAATTTTCTTCAGTTATATTTCGTTATTGGATATTAAATCACCAACAATAGAAGTCAATTTTAATGTCGCCTCTCAGTCGCCACTCGAGTTGCCGCAATAAACTGAGTGGCGACTCAGAGTCGACATTAAGATTTTCTGCAGTTACATTTTCTTATTGAACATTAAAAGACCGACAACTGGAGTACATTTTAATGTTGCCTCTCAGTCGCCATTCGAATTGCCGCAATGAGTTGAGTGGCGACTGAGAGTCAACATTAAGATATTCTGCAGTTACATTTTGTTATTGAACATTAGACGACCGACAGCTCGAGTACATTTTAATGTCGTCTCTCAGTCTCCATTAAAATTGCGGCAGTAAGCTGAGTGGCGACTGAGAGTCGCCCTTCAAGTGCAAGGGGTTAGCATCTTAACATGTTAATTACCTCTGAGGGCCGGCATCTCCAAATTCTGCATCTGACACATGGTGACGAAGAGTGCAAATTCGGCATCATGGATATTGAGCTTAAAAAGTGTCCTGCCGCGTATGATCTGCAACCTCGGCAAAACGATTTTTCGCACATCAACGTGGCTGATGAGGACGTAGCCGGTGACTTCTCGTATATATTGGAGGAAGCTGAGGTCGAATGTCTCATTCTGAAGCCACGTGATTTCCAGGTTGCCATCGACATAAGTACAGTTGGTGTACCGGTCTCGAAGATTTCGGTAATGATGTTGTTTGTTGGATGGCACAGAAAGCCGACCATTGGTTCCGATGCAAACTGCAATCAAAGTAAGAATGGCACGTAAGGGGATCGTCCAGGAAATATTAATCTTAAGAGAATGTTAAGACATTCTATCTAAGCCTGCTGATAGATTTAAGAATTTTTCATCTGAATCAATTTTAACACGTTGAATTTTAGCAACGTTTCAATTGTTTCTGAAGTTCTATATAACTTAATACTTTGCACTCCAAGGCAATTCTCAGTCGCCACTCAGTTTATTGTGGCAACCAGGGTGGCGACTGAGAAGCGACATACAGATTTTTTCTAGTTATTTTTTGTTATTGGACGTTAAATCACCGATAACTGGAGTCAATTTTAATATCGCTTCTTCGTGGCCACTCAAATTGCCGCAATAAACTGAGTGGTGACTGAAAGCCGCCACTCAATAATTAAGCCTTTGCATTCAAAAGGCGACTCTCAGTCGCCGCTCAATAATTAACCCGTTGCATTCTAAAGGCGAGTCGCAGTCGTCACTTAATAATTACGGCTTTGTTTTCAAAAGGCGACTCTTAGTCGCCACTCAATAATTAACCCTTTGCATTCAAAAGGCGATTCTCAGTCGCCGCTCAGTTTCTTGCAGCAATTCAAGTGTCGACTGAGGGGCGACATTTAAATTTACTCTACAGATTGTTTAATTGAATTTTAAATCCTCGACAACTGGAGTAAATCTTAATGTCCCCTCTTAATCGCCGTTCGAGTTCTCGCAATAAATTTACTGGCGACTGAGGGTCGCTTCCAAGTGCAAAGGGATAAAATTTGTACGAAATTCGGGTCGCAACGATCAAGCTTAAAATTCCAATAAAAATTCAATGCAATCATGCAGATATTTTCAATATTAAGTACGATAAAAATAACTATTATTCGCTTCGAGGAACAATGCCTCTCGTGAGAGTTATATGTTTGTATTTAGTTTTGTTTCTTGCGCAAATTAGTGTTAAAAACTGGTCGGTTCCGTACACGAACCAGTTCGTCATACGTGTTGGGACGCAACTGCGTTCCTTCGTTGTTGCGTCGACGAAAAGGCCATTTTAATCTGACTCTTGGATCCAAATCACGCAAAAATAATTGCGCAGTACCGACACCCTTTTTGCGCCATCTGAGGGGGTCGAATAAAAGTAAAGAAGGCAGGAGACGATAAATCATCTATGTAATTCTTTCGACCAAGCAAGGTATCGAAAGAATAGGAATGAAAACAGAAAAGGAGAGCCCGGGTAAAGAAACTTGACTTTGGTATTTGTATCGACCAGATGCTATCTTCGCGGTGTATCCTTTGGGAAACGAATGCAGAATGCATGTCTGGGTCCATGGCGCCACATACTTTGAGCATGCGCAGCGATCTGGATCTGCGTCGCTGAAAGCATCTTCCATTAAAAAAACTTTGCAACTCTACGTTTTTCTTTACTGCAATTCATTAACTCGAGAGCATTGCAATATTACTTCGTAATTGGATTACAAACCATCCGGCTTATTTATATTGGGTTGGTCCTACGTTCGTGCGGTTGCATTTCGTGTTGAATATACATCGTAACAATTTAATTTAGCCTAAAACAACACCATTTTTCACATTCGACAAAAACCGTTTCATATGCAATGAGGCATTTTAAGGGAGAAGGTTAGAGAATTGTATTTTATACAATATAATATTAATTTAATCAGAATACATCCCATTCGCTTCAACGGTCTTATCTCAATGTGCAAATAACGGAAACATGTTTTTTTATAAAAATCGTGAGAGTTCTTAATAACAAATTACTCGAGGGCCTCTATAAATTCTCTCTGATTTCGGAAGATGTTATCGCGTATATATAATTCTAAATGTTTAAAACGATTCAGAAACCCAGCGATAGCAGTTGGCTATTGAAACAAATCAAATTAATTTATGGACCAAAACACGTTAATGAATTTAATATGTTTATGTTGCAGAGGGATGAAATGTAACACAATAGCAGTTGTCCGAACGCAAGAAAAATAGAAGTTAAATGAATAATATTGACTGAAGTCAACGAGACAACGAATTCTACATTTTTTCATTGACCCTTTATTTTGTTCCAAGCAGTAGGTGCTACAAAATTCATCTTAAAACCTCAGAATTGCGGGGTAGGTTGAGTGCAAAACGCTGTCATTATATTTGGGGAGGGTATGAAAATTACTAAGGGCACTCCGTGCCGGCATGGAATTAATGTTTTGCCAAACTTTCCGAGGTCTATTCTCCATTTGAAATAAGTTTGCTAAGAGCTCGCGCAGTCCCCACTACCTTTTCTTCCCACCACTGCTTTATCCCCGCCTTCTGTGACATCACAGTGGGACTCAGACCAATAGCATGTTCGGAGCAGAGAATGGGGGCGGGGGCCTTGCGCACAACGAACGAAACTCGTCCGGACTCATGGCAATCTTATTCCAAATCGAGAATACTTGGTTCCTAACCTAACACCACAATACCCATTACGCGTGCACGAGGATTCATATTACTATAGGCGGCGAGTTATATCGAAGTCGTGTTGTATAAGCGCCGTGTTATACGAGGATCGCCATAAGTTATGAACCGCGTTATATCAAAGTCGCATTGCGCGGTAGACTCCCGCATAACGCTGTTAATATGTTATGCGTTGTATGAAATCGCGTTACAGGAAACTGGAGATAATAAGCTATGTTATGCTCGACTAAAGTAAATGGGGAATCCTCGCATTTTATTACCGCATTTATTATTACTCTGTCAGTAGCTACTCGAGTTGGCGCAGTAAACTGAGTGGCGACTGAGAATCGCCTCCGAGTGCAAAGGGTTAAATCATCAACAACTAGAGTAAATTTTAATGTCGCCTCTTAATCGCCGATCGAGTAGTCGCAATAAACTTAGTGACGACTGAGTTTTGCCGCAATAAACTGAGTGGCGACTAAGTTTTGCCGTAATAAACTGAGTGGCGACTGCGAATCGCCTCTAGAGTACCGCAATAAACAGAGCGGCCTCTAAAGTACCGCTACAAAGGCTTTTAGGTTGTTTTAACTCATTGCTTTGGTTTTATGCGGTTTTAGAAAATTATGGAACGCATCCATAATTTTTCAACGTAAGTTTTTTTTGTGGGTTTTTTCATATGCGGTTTTCTGTGGAACGTATCCACCGCATGAAAAAAGACTCGACAGTATATCTTTTACAAGGCAAGCGTACGTGGCGCAGCGACCACCTTCTAGGAGGCAAAAGCTGATTTTTATGCGGCACTTTAGGGCGCCATTAAAGGTCTAAAGTATTATGAAATAACTGCCGTTTATTTGGGCTCATAAACATTGATACCGACGAACCGCTTCACTGCTTCAGCATAGAGATCCGCTTTGGGTTATGCTACTTTTTTTAGGGAAGCCCCGCAGCTAAATATCCCCCGAAATAAAGAGCAGCCATCATAAAAGTGCAAAATAATCATCGGCTTCAATGGCTTCCGAGAACCAGGATTCAAAATACTGATGGTGCGAAGGTCACACCTTAAGAAACACTAGTTGTATTTTGTTTTTTAAGCATATTCTGCTAAACCCTGACAAATGGATAACCACCTGATGTACAACATTGGAACCGAAATTATAAATCGAAAAACTATTATGTATTAATAATTTTAATTAATAACGTCAGAATACGATCCTTCCATGTAACTACAAATAATCATTTGTGGTTAAGTACGCCAGAAAATGTTGCACCAACATTGTTCTACATATTTAAAAATAATATAGCTAAATATATCGCCGGTAGTTCTATTGTTAATGTTTCATCAAATTAGTATTCCTATTTCTTTTGTGAAGAGTAATGAAGGGTGAGAAAATAATAATGAATCGAAAGCAAGCAGGGAGGAGGGCATGAAGAAGGAACAAATGACCGCACGTGGAATGTGCTTTGTTTTCCTCTCTCTGTTGTGGCAATGCTCAGACCGCTCCGCGTGTCTTGTTTCTCCACTCTCGGCTGATCGTTGCTACTTTCTCGTTTCATGGCACCTTCTTCATCTACCTCTTTCTCATCTCGCCTTGGCAAGCTCGCCAGTTGTCAGACGGAACTTGCTGGGAACACGCGAGCTCGCGTTTGCCCTTTGGCTCGATATTACTTCTCGACTACGGCGCAGACCAAGGATTTCTCCATTTACGAGGAGAGTTAGTCAGTTGTGTGTGAGATTTTTTAACGAGATTTTGATGAGATGTAGTATAGGTAGGACTAATTCTTTTGCACACCATTTTTAGGTATGATGGCAAATAAGCTTTTCAAAACAGGGGTTTAAACCTTTGCACTCGAGTGGCGATGGTCAATCGCCGTGATAAACTGAGTGACGACTGAGAGTTGCCACGATAAACCGAGTGGCGACTAAAAGTTGTTGCGATAAACAGCGTGGCAACTGAGAGTTGTTCCGATAAACTGCGTGGCCACTGAGAATTGCCACCATAAACCGAGTGGCAACTGAAAGTTGTTGCGATAAACTGGGTGGCAACTGAGAGTTGCCTCTCGAGTGCAAAGCGATAAATTAGGCATTTTTCGCTCTACAACGTGAAGATAGCGGAACGCATAAGACTCCTGACTCGTAGCGCGGATCCGAGTTCCGCTAACTTAGCACTGTACAGGGAAAGATGCATAAATGTATTGAAACGGCATCCTATTTAAACTCTTTTTTTTTTAAAACGCATGGGTCATCGCACCAAAAAATTCGGTGCGACGGAATTAGTTGTGTTTATACTAGGTCTCATCAAAATCTCGTTGAAAAATCTCACACACAACTGACTAACTTTCCTTTTTATAAATTGTAAGACGCCATGCTCCGAATAAACCACTAGAAACCTAAATTGTGTGCATCAAAAAATCCATAAAAATTCATGTCTCCGAATCTAACATTTAGTTCCTCTGCAACCTATGAAGTACTATTAGCCTGTTATTTTTAATATTTTTATGACTCTGCAATACTTTTAAAGGTTTTCAATTGCGCCTGAAGTGCCAGGTTCCGTAAGCAGCATTTTATGGGTATGCATTAGATCTAGATTATGCATACAGCGATTAAACAGCATTCTTTAACCTCTTCAATACGGCTTCGTTTTTCATCTCTATCCTTTAGCCGTACCGACAGTCGAACCACGAATACGTTGACACTGTACAGGATAATTATGACGCACATAACATTACACCAATTATAACATTATAACAATACTCCGTAACCAAGGAGATAACAGGCTATGCTCTACTCAATCTAAGCTATGAATTAATGCGACATTTTTATGGGCGACTACAGTCGTCGTTAGTACACAGCGAGCGTTCAACGCTGTACGACTATAGTCGTCGTTAGTGTCGAAAGGGTTCATTTGAAAATTACAGTATTATGCATTATCGACAGAGCATACACTGTGACCCGGTAGCTACTGCCGAACATTTGCATGCTATTCAAATACAAAGATACGATAAGGGAAGTTGTTCACGGTTAGTATCTTGAAACAGTGACCCGAGTTAACAGTACAAAAAGATACATATCTAACATGGTTCCATGATTGAAGGTTATGCATAAAAGTCCCATTTACGCAACATGTGGTGTCGACAACCCTACATTTCGACACTGAATGAACGCACATGTGAGTCTTTCAGATTCTTTACCAGGAACCGGATAACTTAAATGTGAGTCTTTAGATACGTTACACTTCGGTCTCAAAACGTTTCGGTACGTTTTGACTAAGTTATATCTTGGTTTTTATAGCATTGTTTAGTCAACATAACTGTATTTAGCAAGACTCCGCGAATTTGCCCCGACGCCCGCAGCTTTCAGCTAACGATGCCCCGACGTGAAAGTGTTAATACTAACAAGGAATCCTAGGAATTCTTTTGATTTTTAGTTGGTGTAATATATTTTTTATCATAAATAACCTAACATGGAATTTGAATTTTTCGGATGGGTTTGTTTCCTAAGGATAAACTCCCTCCCCGTTGAATTTTTCTTTTCTCCATAAAAAAATTGGTTCAAATAGCTACCTACTGAGAATTCGGGCTTACGTTAGTTTGACTACAGCTAGCGCAGCCCCCTTACCCTTCTTTCCTCCAATGCTTCTATCCCCGACTTCGACGCTAGGACTAATCGTAAGCCAATAGCGTGTTCGGAATAGGGAATGGTAATAGGAATTTGCGCACAACGAACGAAAACTCGTCCGAGCCGTGGTCAACGTAAACGTGACTAAACGTGTCCCTCAGTAGGGACAGCTATCTAGAGTTCCTTGTAAGAAAGCATAGATGGACTTACATCTCGTATTATAAACGGTTTATAAAATCAGCCCCAGTGAATTACAACCACCATAAGACACTGTGAGCCTTTTGAGTTAGCAAGGTTTGAGCTCGCAATCCTTCAACGTATATGTATAACTCGCATTTTTGATAAGAATCTCTCTCGCGCTGCTTTGCCAGCTGCGGTATGAGGGTAGATTTTAATATACGAGCATACTGCAATCGCAGCAGCTACTTGGCGCTACATGCAAACTCATATCTCTGACATCACAACTATAGACAAACTTATGGATATGTAAAGTCGGCGCGTTCCCTCGTTTGTTAGTTTCAGAATGGCAAGCTTCATCTTTTGAATAAATATGTTAATTGCTCGGTAAGCATCATTTATCCATGTCTACCTTCGTGTTAACACATTGTATATGGGTCACGATAAAGGGGATAAAGTAGTGGAGACTGCGCGAGCTCTGGGCAATCTTATTCTAAATACAGAATACTGTCAACGTGGTATGGAAACAGTATTCATGTCCAATCTTTTCCACACATTTCCTCTCAAAGCTTGCACCTGACGTTTAACACAGTAGAAATCGAATAAGTACATAAGAAGAGAATCGAATCAATGAATTCAGCATACCACAAGTGTGCGATGGCAAAAGGATTGATCTATCTCGTGTGAATCTCGCATCGGGCGACGACCACACCGAGAGGGACATATATCTTCTTCACGGATTGGTCCCTCTATCCAGGGCCGGCGCTAGGGCTCTACCAAAAGAGTTAAATGACTTGTCCGCCATTTTTCGTTTAATTATTCGAATATACCACGGTGCATTGATTGAGATTTGATATACTTTTATTTTCCAAAGATAACGCAAGTAATTGAACCCTACATTAACTGAACTTCACTAGCCATATTTTATATATAAATCAATGTGTGTGCATAATGTTTATGAGTATATTTGTCCTTGGCAGTGAATGCGTTAATATTATGTTGGCAACTAAATTCACAACCTTTCGTTTTGTGCCTTCGTTTTTTGTTTATAAGAACCATATTTATAGATTATTCTTGTTGATCAGTAATATCATTCGAGAGTTCTCATTTTTTCGATTATTTTGATAGGTGCAAGTATTATCTCGTATAATTAAATTTGTTTCGTTGAAGCTTGTAATGAAGGTCGCGAAGTTAGTTACCAACCTAATATAATGTTTAGCATTAATTGGTTAATAATTAATTTGTAACTGTAGTTACTTAAAAATTTACGTATGACTCATGATGTTTATAAACAATATACCTCGGCTTCTCGAAATACCTGTTTAGCGAAAATGAAAAAAATACTCCTTTTGCGTCCGACGTGTCCCTGTCATTGGCTGCTAAGTACATTGCGCGAGCCCTGCCTCTGTCCTTTCAGGCTGAGAAACAGAGGAGGAAGAAAAGACAAGGTATCGAATCGGGAGTCTCGCCTTACGCTACGTGGAAGTGATGGCGGCGCCAAGGTTCGCGCGTGCGTTAACGCATGCTAATTTCCATTTGTTATGAATCAAAGTAAGGTCGCGCCAGTTGAGATACCTCGCCTTATCTCGATCAAGATCAGAGGTTATCCAGTGATGGTCGTTTTCCCGTGGTTCCCGTGATCGTCCTCGGGGCACGATCAATCGATGGTCAAGTCGTATAAGTATGTGGGTGTATATCTCTCTCAGTTACCTCTCCTTGAGATCATGCATTAAACCTCAGGTTCCGAGATTGAAGATCCCAATATCTAACCTCAGGCCAGTATGCTTTAACATTCACGATGATGCTCTTCAACTGAGCCTGCACTTGTCCAACCCTTCTAGCTTTTTTATCGTGCATAATAGGGTGTTACATTAATCGCAAGATGAGTTTGCCAGCTACACGTAGAGTACGATTTCATGGACATGCTTGGAAACATCTATGCGTATGAATGTAAGCATGTGTTAGGTATGTTAGATGACTACCCTGTTTACACGTTTGCAGACACTCGTCAGAACTAGCCATCGCTATCACCCTGCATCATCTTACTCAAAAACAACCCTCTGGTCGCGGTCCAAAACGACAAGCATGTACGCCAATCAGCGATTACCTGTCCCCTACACTTTCCTTTGCCTTTACCTTATTCCTACCAGTACATAAGTACATTTTCACGGGTTTTTATTATTATCTCAAGATGACGCATTATGGTTACTTGATCTGTGATTTCAAGGCTACCAAACGCGGTAACTAAATATTACTACGCGCAATGGCTACAATTTCTGCACAGAGCAGTTCCAAGTGTGACCGAGGTCTTTGGTATTTTAATAACCGACTTATAATAATTGATAAGCACAAAGATAAAGTGACACTGAAGTTTGCTATATGAGATTAATTCAGCGCACTTATACTGACAATAAGAATTACGAAAACTTCCGATTCACAAGGAGACTAACGGGACGTGTCCGACTTCAATATTCACGAACTGAAGCTGTTGCTGACAAAAACAAACCCGGTTTAAAGTTAGAGTTACCTTAGGCTTGTTTTTGCCAGCCACAGCCTCAGTTTTGAATGTACTGCAGCTCCATCAATATATCGTGGAAATAATTGAATACGTGTGTCTCCATGTACCTCCTTTACATCGAGGCTACTGATTAATTAGTAATAAATGAAAAACCCTGTTACTTTTAACGAAAACCGCCGCCCACTTTTAACTTCTACGCCCATCGTTTAGAATCTTTTCCTCCTACACCTGCTGGTGCCCATGGATCGAATACGATGTACCATCCATCCACCCATCCGACCATCCATCAAGCTACAGAGTTCTCTCGAAAGACGCGGTCTGCCTACCTGACTTTTCGAAAGCTGCACCAAAAGGTCAAAAGACCCGATCCGATCGGCAGGGGAGTTCTATTCTTCCCCGATTTTCCCGACCACTTTCGAAATACCATAGGAATACCAACGTTTCAGTCAGGGATGATAAACGATCTTATTTCAACGCATTCCAGCTGATCCTTTTCTGACCTACGAACGCTGGTTTATGCATTCAATATTTTAAAAACCCGATGTTATTATCAAAAGTGGGCGGTAATAATCGAATTACTATATACTTAATAACTTCAAACAATAATAACAGGTTATAATAAAGTCCATCACACGCATCACACGCATATAGAATTGTCTCTTGGAATTCTGTTGCGAATAAAACGGACTTTGAATTCGTATTTACGCAGCTGGCGTGTGTCCAGTTGACTCGCAATCCGTTAACTGATTCTGCCAACACGCCGTTACTATGGCAGCAATGGCTACCGATAACGACATCGAGAACTTAATAAAGATGTAACGCATTCTCTGCTTCTCTCTGATGTGAATCATTCGATACTTCGTTTAGAACACGCTGTAAGTGTCAAAAATCAAATTTTTCGGAAGAGAACAAACTTGCCGGGAGGCCGCGTTGGTGGCTCCAGCGGTACCATCTTTTAGCATTATTATTAACTATTTACAAAAGGAAATTGCACTAAAATTCTATACTATAGTATTACCACTGGTATGTAGACAATTTACTGATTGTAAAATAATATTTCAATTTTGGCACTTTCAGCGTTTTCTGCAAGGAATCTTCAAGTATGCTCGAGTTTCTGGTAGGTGATATGATGAAATCTCTGAGTGCAAAGAGTTATTTCTTCCATCCATCCTTTTTTTAAGGACGTACACATAGTATACAAATAGAGCTGAATATATCGCCGGTAGTTTTAGTGTTAAGCAGTTATATTTCATGGCTATCAGAAAAAAGGAACGTCCCTTAGAAATTGAATGTCTCAATCCGTGTTTGGGATCTCGTCAATATTCCGAGTGGTCAATTAAGAGATGCCTTACAAGTGTCTTCTCCTGATACGGTACATATAAGCCAATACAGTTATTCGATGTCGTCGAATTAAATGCTCGTTGCGGCACGTCGTACTTTTACTGTAATTATCTCGTGGAATTTATGACTCTCCAGCTATTTGCATTCCATTATGAAACTGTTCTGTACTCTCATTTTCCTAAAATAAATACGAACAGAATACGAACGCGACGAAGAATAAAAAATGGGAAAAATGGACCTTGATAAAGCTGTTTCTTGAGAGCAAATTGAGAACGGAGAAGTAACCAATAGTATTAACCGTTTGCACTCCGTGACGACTCTCAGCATCCACTCAGTTTATTGTGTCAATTTGAGAGACGACTGAGAATCGCCTCCGAGTGCAAAGGGTTAAGTTTCCACATCATATTTCCACGACAATTTACGGTCGATCGCGTTGCATTAGTGTTAGTAACTGATCCCCGACTTTCCTTGTAATAGATACCCGATTCTTCGTAAATCTTTCGGGCAACCCAGCGAGAGGCGCCTATTGGTCGGATAGTTAAATACATATCCATTTATGGCAGCCATATTTAGATATATATTAGCATTAATAGTCGTATTAAAATTTACTGAAAAGGTATGCTAAGTGGCCACTTTAATATTACGGCATACATCCTCAAATTTATGTCGACGTGTTAAGAGAATCCTTTTCCAGGCTTATAAAACAACACGAAATTTCCGACCACGATTTGAATTCTTCGTATCTGAAAATATGATACTTTATTGTACCATGCTTTTGTAATGAACCCTTTGCACTTTATCGTTTTAAATCTTTGCACTCGAGAGGTGACTCTCAGTCGCCACTCAGTTTATCGCGACAACTCGAACGGGGATTAAGAGACGACATGAAAATTGACTCGACTTGTACCGCAAGAAACTGAGTGGTGACTGAGAGTCGCCTTTCGAGTGCAAAGGGTTAAATATTCCTCTTATAGGTTAGAACATTCTCCATCTTGACCAATGGCCAAAGTAACACACATTTTCCTTGTCAATAGAAACATTGTAATCTTTCAGATGAATACAGTGATGAAATACATAATAAAATTCCATGTGAAGATCACGCGTGTGGTCCCACAAAACTAATACATCAACCGGTACAAAGCGATAAAGGTAGAGAAGATGACTTGTTAGAGACAGCATCGCCAACATAACGGCGCGGCAAATCTAGGTCAAGCACCAAACAGCCACGCGTTCGACGCTAGCCGGGATGTTAATCACAGAACGACTCTGACACAGATTAATGCACATAAAAATGCATTTTGGAAATGTGATACTTCAAGCAGGTCATATAATGTTTTACCAGAAAGATTTCAGGTAAAAAGGTGAGGTTTCTGGAGGCACTTTTGTCTGTTTTGTTGAGGAACAGCAAAGATAGTTGCCAGTACTTCGAGTAAAACGAACGCAACGGACAAACCCACCTCCACCCACGCAGTCGTAAACCTAGCGTAATGCTTTACTTTCTACTTTTCAAGCCTTCACTGGTGATCTACGTTCCATCCTCTAACTAAAACGTAATTTCGAGATTAAACTTTCGATAGTGTTTGCAAGATTCATGTACAGGTCATCATTTACAGTATATGTCATGTTCCCAGGCTTATATTTTATGTAAATAATTAAAAAGATAATGTGAAAGAGATATTAATACGTGAACAAGAAACATCCATATTTTTTACTCGCCTATCTTCATAATACGTAGTCAGGTCAACAAGTTTTCGGCCCAAACATGCAGGATTGGACCACTTTAGACACAAAAATTCAGATTATTTTTTCTGTAGCATAGAAAAGTGAATGAACCGTTCTAACAAATATAGTAAAATGAAGGGTGATTATATTGTAATTATATTGAAAAATAAACATAATTGCTTGGTTCTATTACTTTTTTAACACCCCTGGACCGGAAACTTTTGAACCTAACTGCGTCCTTTCCATACTGAAATTGAAGTATGTTAGTGGTAATGACGAGTACTAAATTGACAAACTTCTTGTTCCGGTAGATGTTTTATCATACACTCACTTTTTCCTTTAACAAACTCGGAGTTAAGATCCGCGGACACATGGTCGTTACCGGCTATCACCAGCAGAAAGAACGTTGTGCAGAGAAGCTTGAAGATCGACAGCGGACCGGGCCTGTGTCGGTAGTTGCACATGATGAGCTTTCATGCCCTCTACGAACCCATGGATCTTGCCAAATTGATCCAAAAAATGGTTTCCACCTTTTTGTACTCCTTTCGACCGTTATGGACAGGGAGAAGATCATAGGAACCTCGAAAATGCGTTTCCGCTGCTGCCATCGCTGTTTCGTTATCGTGTTCCTTGGACATCCATGCTCACGGCAGAGATTAATACCTGAAATGCAAAAAGAAAACAATGTTAATATTAAATATATCGTACTTCTAACAATAGGTCGTTTACTGGAATTTTTTAAACTATTTAAATAATATCCGAAACTCTGAAAATTGTGAGCTTGATTGTAGTAAGTACTCTGCCAGTACGCGCTGACTCGATTAGTATCGTTTAGTTTGCCGTTATTTGAATATTTTAGCAGCTTGCTAACACAACAACATACTTATGGATGGATATGTTTATGTCAAATATAATTTTAATGTTTAAGAAACATTGTCTATTGTTGTTCACAACTTATAATTTATCTGGAATTAACTCAACATGGCTCCCGTTGGAAGGAAATGTGATGTCGAGTCACGCTCGACATAGGACCGCAAAGAGTTAACCCCCTTTGCACTCGGAAGGCGACGTTCAGTAGCCACTCAGTCCAATAACAGAATATAGCTGGAGAAAATCTTGATGTCGCCTCTCAGTCGCCACATGAGTTGCCGCAATAAACTTAGTGGCGACTGAGAATCGCCTCCGGGTGCAAATTAAAGGAACTAAATTATATTATTGCTCTCTCTTGTTTCAAGTGCTAATTCTCTTAGGAACTTATGAGCCAACTGAGCCAAGCGCAAAGTGTCCCTAACTCTTTCCCAAAGAAACGCATAAATTTCTGCTCTTCACACGATTGAAGTAGATTCCCACACTCGATATACATTGTACGATTCGGAAATGGATTGTCCGATCCTGAAAAACGTCTATTCGCCTTTTATGTCTGCAATTGTTTTGCCGCTGTTCCGCTTAAGGTATGGCCACCTTTCCTTGAAGAGTACCTTGCAGTATTTAACACGATGGGGGAGAAATAAGAGAATGAAACGTGGAAGAAGAAGGAGATAAAGTAGGAGAAGACAGCAGTGAAAAGGGTGAATCAGAAATACGAGGAAAAAGGAACAGCTCGATGAATAGCAGGTGTTTGTTCTTTCCTTATTCGCGTCTTCTCTTTTACCGCATCTTCGTCCTCGTGCTTATAAACTCATCCCCCTAGACAACTCGACACTCGCCGCCATATTGTCTTTTTGGGCTTCCCTCAGGATCACAGGAGTGCCAGAAAGTCCCTTATAAGGAACCATCAACTTAAACAAATGAATACTACTCGATTTACATCTCTACATGCGTTTCAATTTAACCCGTTAACCGGGGATGACGAGTTAACACGTCACTCGCATCTAGAAGTCCAATAACAACAAATAACTGGCTTAATGTTAATGTCGCTTCTCAATCGCCACTCAAGCTGCTGCAAAGTTGCGTTAATTACAGAGTGGCGACTGTGAGTCGCGACACAAGTTGCTGCAAAGTTGCATTAATTACTGAGTGTCGGATATAACACGGTTAATTCGTTCTGTGTTGTATCGAATCCGTGTTAAGCGAAACTTCGCAGTAATACAGACCAGGGGAATGCGTTAATCGAAATGTTATATCGAAACCGTGTTATAAGATATAAAGTCATACGAAAGCGGAAAATCGTGAAAAAATTGCTGCTATACGAGGGTTGCCCAGCTTCATTAAGTCGTGCTATTTGGAAACCGTGTTTTAAGAGTACCGTGTTATAGGAGAACCGTCCCAATTTTTACACCGTGCTCTCGGAGTACCGTGTTAGATGAGGGTTGACTGTATATAGTCAAAGTTGCCTTAAATGTATTCTACAGTGAAAATAAAAAACGTACTCTACTTTCAAGGGGCCTTCATAGGCCGATGCTGACTTACGCAGATGTGATTTCATGTAATGTAAGAAGCTCGTAAATATTAGAGCGCAGTTCCCATATATCAGAATAAAATGTGCAAGTTATCATTCGAACGGGATTAAGCACGAAATTCAGTCCGTTTTTTAATGCAGATCCCCAATTTATTTCGGAATAAGCGAAACGTACCGTTCCTTCTCAAATACATCACGAAAAAACAGCGAAATAAGCAAAATAAGCAAAATAAGCAAAAAGATGATATTCTCTTTCCATGCAAGGAATGCCACCTTGCATCCTTCGCATTTAGAATCAAATTACAGAGAATCCGCATAATTTAAACGTTGCAAAATAGAATTCTTATGTGCTCCAATATTGTGACTTCCGGGGTTAAAATATTGATGTCCGTTTTCAAAGGATTCACAAAACTTTGGCACTCTTTTTTATCTTCATCGTGTCGAGATTTTCACGGTCCGATAAATTGTGTGTTCCAAAGTTTTGAGCATGTTAGGATTTAAAATACGGAACTTAACACTTTGTACTCGAAAGGCGACTCTCAGTCGCCACTCAGTTTCTTAATGTCGCTTCTGAGTCGTCAGCAGAGTTGCCGTAATAAACTGAGTGGCGACTGAGAATCGCCACCGCCACCGCCACCGTATTAATGGTGAAATTTGTGGGCAGATACTCGAATGCATGTCACACCTAAAAGGAAGAAGAATATGGTAGAAGAAAGAGCAAGAAAGGTGAATAGAGGATAAAAAGTTTGGAATTTTCTGTGTAGGTCCTAAGAAAGAAAGAAAGATTCTCTTGAGAAGTTTCGAGTAGCCGTGCGCAGAGTGCCTTGAATGCCGGAGCGGAGTTGAAAAATGATAAAAAGGTAGATGCAAGATCCTGGCATACGGTGACATCGGTTGTATTTATCGACGTGAATTGTCTACCTCTACTCCTTCTTGCTGCTCGTTCTCTATTCGAAAGTTTCGCAAGCTACACGTCGTCCTTGTTCCTAACCCTTCTTCTTCCACGAGGTAGCCCGTTTCGGAGCATAAAAGCGGCGTCTTTTGAGGGAGAAACCCTAGCAAAAAAGGCTCAGGGAACACGGCGAGCAAGCGTGTTAACTGCACTGCTTATGCATTCATATCCTTGTTTCGCGACAACCTGCTGATTGTTTCCACAAAACGCGACAACCCTCTTGTAACCGTGTCCAGGCCGGTTTTTCGGTGGCCACGAACCAGAACACGATAGGTGTCGCTTCAGACACGACAGCACCGGTAAAAAAGATCAATTTGTATGCGGGTGAACGCACTCTTCCAGTTCTTAACCCTTTGCACTCGAGAGGCGACTCACAGTAGCCACTCAGTTTATTGCGGCAATTCGAGTGGCGACTGTTAGACGACATTAATATTTATTCCAGTCGCCGGTAATTTAATCCCTAATAACGTGATATAACTGGAGGAAATCATAATACTTTCGCACCGGATAACTCAAATGTGAGTCTTTAGATGCTTTAGAGTCTTCATTTAGCGTGACGTTTAGTTAGCAAACGTAACGTTTTCGTGAAACATCGCCATAAAGTGGGCCACATGGGAAGCCTTACAGTGCTCCGGAAAAAAATCGTTAAAAACGGAGAGCAAAAGGAGACAAAACAATGAAAACCCGATTTGACACGAGGTTACATGGAAATTACTAAATGCTAGCTCATTATACATAATTGTTTTTATTTGTGCCATTTAAACACTAAGCATATTAACCCTTTGTACTCGGATGCGATTCTCAGGCAGCACTTTATAGCAGTTTATAGCGGCAACTCGATTGGCGACTGAGAGGCGACATAAAGATTTTCTCCAATTATATTTTGTTATTAGACATTGAATCATCGACAACTGAAGTCAATTTTAATGTTGCCTCTCATACAATTTACTTGAGTTGCTGTAATAAACTGAGTGGCGACTGAGAGTCGCCTCCTAGTGCAAAGAGTTCATTCATTGGCATCTTTTTCTTCTGGCGTATTAATCTAAAGTCAGCATTTCTTTAAGGTGTGTATATTACGCAGTAAACAGTACGACGCAGAAACGTCTGATTATGTCCGATAAGATGAATGGAAAGTTTCTCTTTGCTGCACCGAAACGTGTTTGCAAATAATCGAGAATTTTATTACATATTTTTATGGACTGAAACAACAGAACCGAACACTTTATCCTAGAATCATTAGCTTGTTCAAAACGCAGTTGAATTAGTTGAGCAGTACGTTTAGTAGACGAATAAACTTTATTTTAAAAAACGGAACTTATTTATCACTGAACCCAATAAATATATTGCACGGATTTATTTTATCATTAAATCGAAAGTACCCGCGCGATGTCGTTTCCTGGAAGAACTGCCCGGTTAAGAGGTTAAGAAAGGAAGTCAGTGAGAAGTCTAGAGAAAAGCGTAACAAATAAAGTAAAAGACTAGAAGAATATGGTCGGAATAACGGTAAAAGTAGACGTGAGTGTGATACTGATGGTACCAGTCCATGTTGTCGACATGAACTTACAGGGTGTCCCAAAAGTCCCTATCTATTTCAGAGACAGGCCTTTTATCGTAAAATAGATTTGTGTAGGCGTAATGATATGCATCACAGATGCCAATGTATCTGTGTGAACAAAGTTATTTTGTTGAATTCAAGTTTTGTGTAATTTCAGATTTACATTTCATACCCATCTGACGATGCTGACCACGGAAGAACGAGTGTTTGCGGGAACATGCAAGATCAAAGGCACGAAATGCATGGAAATTTGAGAGAATTTTGAGAATAAGTTTCATAAGAAAATTCGGGACGTAGCCGAACTTCGACAGCGTATTAACGCCGCTGTTCAGGCAATAACACCGCAAATGCTGGAACACGTGTTCCGGGTAACGCTGCATCGCTTTGAGCTCTGTAGAGATACCAGCGGTTGCCATGTGGAGACTGTTCACTGAACATCCCTACTTTTACGTGGCACTTACTTTGAAATAAAGCTATTTTGTTGTCGTAACCCCGTTTTCCTGTATTCCCATTAGCTTTCGAGATAGATAGTACCTTTTGGGGACATCCTGTATTTTGGAGCCAATCTAAGGGACTGTTCACTCCCTCACCCATTCTGTATTCCTTTCCCTGTTCCGTTCTGTTATTCCCTTTCTGTCCACGGCTACAATAAAGGAGGTTTGATTTAGAACACCGCGCATTCACCGGGCATCGGAAGCTGCCAGCGGTCCAGCAAAAACGATCTCTACTTAACCAACGGAGTCCGTTGTTGGAACCACTGCCGCCTCGCGTTCCCACTGCTCCGTATATGGCCCACCATTTTATTTTATATAACCCTTGTAACAAAGAATTGCACGTTCGGGTGCTACAAATGCGAACCTTCGCGCAACCCAATTAACCCTCTTCTCGATTCCTGAGCCCAGTGGCCAGCGACTCAAATCGGACAACTCGGAATTTCATTCATCGATCTATATATTGATTCATTAAATCTAAATTTCCTAACCTTACTTCATTACGATGTTCTAAGTAATACTTAGCACCCTTTGCACTCGAAGGCGATTCTCAGTCGCCAGTCAGTTTATCGCGGCAACTCGAGAGGCGACATTAAGATTTTCTCCAGTTATATTTTGTTATTGGACATAAAATCGCCAACAACTGGAGTAAATCTTATTGGCGGCTCTCAGTCGCCACTCGAATTGGTGCAATAAACTGAGTGGCGACTGGAAGTCGCCTCTCGATTGCAAACGATTAAAAACTGCTCAACAGGACAGAAACTCAGTAAACAGTATTTATCAGTTTTTGGCTTGCGAGTATAAAAAGGTTCGCCACCACTAAATACTACAAATTCTAGATAATAAATAATTGTTACTAATATTAACTTTTTAAAATGATGTATTTTTATGATGCGTAAAATCATTTTATTTAATTATGATATGCCGTTAATGTGGCAAGTAATATTGCATATCTGGATGCAATTTGAAATTGGTTTTCGAGATTTCACATAAATTCTTTTGTTCGATGCAACACTTTCACAGCCCGATTCCTCGAATCGACAGAATGCTTTGGGGAGGTTAGGTTTCCCATATTAATAACAGGTCACCTCTTTTGCTTTCACCGACAGTCTAAATTTTCAAAGTGAAACTTTAATTCCTTCAAAAAACTTCGACAAATTTCCCGTTGAATACCTCTTACAACAAATATGAGACAATGAACAACCTAAAATATGTGTTTGGTGGAAAGGTAGCACTGCGTGTTCCACCCAGTGAGTATATTCTGAAGTAATTAGTTGACGTGTCATATAATTAAGCAACTTCTAAGTAGAATTTTTTATTTAAAGAATAATATCAAAGAATATTTATTATCTTCATATTCAACAGATATAAAGAACTGTGCAAAATTCTTAGGTTACCCAACTAGTAATAGAATGTTTCTGTATCAACCCTTAAATGCTATCATCAAAAAACTTCACATTTCATTTGCATTATTTAATTCAACACAACACGACGTGGCAAGTGATGTTAACTTAACATAAATATTTCAGCCTTTTTCATTAATTTCTTCCGATTGTTTAGCGACAAACCATTTCTCATCGATTAAGCTTGTAATTCGATAAAAACGTGGACATTAATTTTATTAAGATGCTGCGATTGGAAATCAACGCAGCCAATGCAGCAAAATAAGTATGCTAAAACGGCGCACGAAATCAACAAAGTCCAACAATTTTGAGGGAAATCAGAATTTTGAATGCGCGTCCAATGACAGTAAAGCGATAGTAATCTGGGAGGAAAATGGCGCAGGTGGTGCGCAAGAATCTAAGATGGCCGCGCCAATTGTGATTTGGTCGAATAGGTTTCCAATAGAAAGAAACGATTCAGTAAAAAGCACTAACATGCGTTTCCATACTTTATCAAAAACTAAGGGCGCAGCACGGATAATTAATGAAAATACCACGAAGTATTGCAATCGTAAAACCAGCGAGATGTTAATGAAACGTCCAGCAAGATTAGAAGTCTCAAAACCGTTAAAAACCCCAAAACAATGCCGCTCTTACGCGCACATGATTGCAGATTATTGCGAAGCAATAACTGTGCCGCCGAATATGGAAACTCTAAATGATTGTCAGCATTCGAATTTGATGAAAATAGTTCGTAAAAGTCCCTTCAGTACACTGAGATACGTGCCTTTCAAAAAAGACGCGAATCTGCGATCAAGTAATTCATATTCTTCCACTGCTTCGATGAAAAAGAATAAAAAAATATGTAGTCAAACTGAAATTCAAGTTGAGAGATCCGCAAATGTTTCGGCAAGTATTTCTCGTTCGTACGCAGATATGATAAACAGTTATTGCAATCAATTGGAGACTTGCCTGTTGGAGAATAAATGCTCAGACGATTTTCTTTTAGAATGTAACACTTTGAAAGGCAGATCATTTCATAACTTAACTTCATCAACGGGAAGTCGACGGAGCGCAGAAAGTCCGAAACTGCTGCAAAAGACTAATCGTCCGTGCGCCAATAATACGCGTCTCAGCAGCGAAGTCAAACAACGCGATTGGTTGAAGAAAGTGGAAGGTGCAATAAAGAACTTAAAACGTGTTGCTGCACCTGCAAACAATAATAACCAGCGCGAACAGAAACAAACTGAAAAACAATCGTTGCATTCGGAAACTGTTCAAGATTATTCCTTAAACAGGCTAATAAAATCGTCAATATTAATAAAAACAAGTGAAAAGCGCAATATGGCGGATTCAGCGGAGCGTAGCAAGGCATGGCAAATGAAAAATGACAGTAAATCTTCAAAATCATCGAAGTCAGGGAACATCAAAGGTGGCCATGTTATTCCTGATACGTCGACAGGTAAAAATTTGTCGCAGACATCTATAAACAGCAACTCAAATAATTTGAGTCAACCAATAATTGAGCTACGAGTATCGCCGACTCAAAACGAGTCTGTTATATCTATAAACGTAGACTCAACTTCCTCCAAACTACCGAATCGCTTGGATTCTGCCACGAGAGGACTTTCTATTACGGTGGACACTGATAAAAAAGACAGTGTTTTGGAAAACACGTTGACGGTTTCGCCACCAATGTTAACCCAACGCGATCAGCGTGGAAGTTCGGTGCGAATAGCGATAAGCGAGGAATCCGTTCCGCTAAAACAGATCGAATTCAACGTGAACGGTAAACCGGTGTCGAAGTTAAAAAGCGTTGTCGCCTGTGCTGAAAAAGTTGACGTCGTCAGCTCGATGGACAAAATAGAAGTAAAAATACCTTTTGCGGAAGATAGGACGAAGACAGCACTCGTGCATGCGCAAGATTTCACGAGGAACGCGTCGATTCCAGAACCTATTCTTAACCTCCAAATATCGGCGAAATTTGAGACTGCGAAAAAAACATCCATAGATTCCGGAATTTTGCAAAATAAAGCATTAAACAAGGAATCTCCGTCAAAAGTTGATACCCTGGCGACTTCAAACAAATCGCCATTAAACATTAACAATTCGAACCCCGGGAAATCAGCTGACTCGCGAGTACCTTCGAACATGATACCTTGGTGGTCGTCCGAAGACTGTTTCATGAGAATACGTAAAAAAAGGGATGACGAAAAAATTCCAATAGCGTTTGCGAACGCAGACGCGCAGAAGATAAAGATGTTCAGGGAAACTAAAAGTGGTCAGCTTAAAAGAAACGTTGCGGTGGAATATAAAACGTCGTCCGTGCTTTCAAACAGTTCCTTAACTGCGCCTGTTTCTGCTCGGAGTTCGAGAATATTGATACCAAAGAAGCCTGCATCGCTTGAACAACCAAAGAAGCCTGGATCGATTGAACAAACAAAGAAGCCTGGATCGATTGAACAACCAAAGAAGCCTGTATCGATTGAACAACCAAAGAAGCCTGTATCGCTTGAACAACCAAAGAAGCCTGGATCGATTGAACAATCAAAGAAGCCTGTATCGATTGAACCACCAAAGAAGCCTGTATCGATTGAACAACCAAAGAAGCAAGCTTACGATCTCTTAAAAAAAGATCGAAGTGCCGAAAGATGGTCAAAAAACGTTTTGCTTGAAAAGGAGAAAAGAACAGCGCCGTTCAGCAACAAGAATATAACTAACGTTGGTGTATCGGAAAAACTAGTAAAAGGCGTATATAACCCTTCCAGAGATAAGAAATCACCCAATCAGCCTGTATCGATTGAACAACCAAAGAAGCCTGTATCGCTTGAACAACCAAAGAAGCCTGTATCGATTGAACCACCAAAGAAGCCTGTATCGATTGAACAACCAAAGAAGCAAGCTTACGATCTCTTAAAAAAAGATCGAAGTGCCGAAAGATGGTCAAAAAACGTTTTGCTTGAAAAGGAGAAAAGAACAGCGCCGTTCAGCAACAAGAATATAACTAACGTTGGTGTATCGGAAAAACCAGTAAAAGGCGTTTATAAACCTTCCAAAGATAAGAAATCACCCAATCAAATTAATTCATTGGAAGTTAAAATCAAGGAACGTATTAAATTGGCAGAGGATAAAACGAGTAGCCATTTAAAAAAACCAAAACAGCCCGTGGAAGATGCAAACGTAAAATCAAGTGTTATCAGGAGGCATGAATTAAATCAGAAATTGAAGCCCGGAAATGCGGTTAAGCCTTTAAAAAAAGTGGTGAAAGGGGATTTACGGAATCCCCCGAGAATCATGGATATAGAATACTTGTATCGCAGAAATAATCCGGCAAATTTCCAGGACTCAAAAACAAGGCCGAACGATGGAAGAAAGTTATCGGAGTCCTCAGAAACAAAGTCATCGTCGCAAGATAAACTGGCAACAGAACGCAGTAGGGATGCGAAAACCTCCAAAACGAATAAAAAACTGGCATCGGAGGACGAGGCTGTCCCAAAAATTCCGTGGAAAAAAATCAAACCGGAAGAGAGTATAGCTTCTGATAAACGTGCAATTCAAAAGCTGTTTGAATCTATGAGACCCATCGAGAAAAGAAAAGATGGCACCTTGATAGATTACGGAGTAAAAGTCCCATCAAGAAAAGGTGGAGAGAAGCATAAAAGACTTCGAAATAATTCGTCTGTTAAACTAGGAATCAGAAAAAGCACATCAAAAAAGTCTCTACATAGTAAACCTGCGTCAGATAAAAACAGAGAAAGCAAATACGACAAAGAAAACCGCATAAAAAAGTCCCCCAACACGGACAAGAGCTCCAAGTTTGCAGTAAAGTTTGAAAGTTTCCTCAAAGAATCAAGTAAACCGAAATCTGCGCGGCAAACAGGAAACCCTGAATTGCGCAGAAAACGAAGTCATCCCGCAAATAAGATAGATTTGAAAAAAAACATAGCAGGTAATCGTTTTCCAAATAAAAATGATAAACAATCACCCGGAGTAACCGCTGATAAAAAGAAAGCATCTCATTCTGCAAAAATAAGAAAATTCCCCGCAGAAAGGGATTCCCCAAAATCCGCATCATCGATGATGGAAATGCGAAAAGAAAAATCGGTCAGCGAAAAATCAAAATCCAGAATGAATATCGAAGATTCTAATCCCCCGCGCTTAAAAGGGTCCGCGGAACAATTGCCAACTCAACGAGCCAAGAGTACAAAAAGAGGAAGCACGGTAGACGGAAGTCAACAATCCAGGAATGCATTCAACAATAACGTTGCCATAACTGGAGAGAACACATTGGCTGGAACTATTATTAGCCCAACTTCGAAGAAATCTGATGAAATTCTAGCTAAAAGCGTAAAGCAAGGAATTCCAATGAGAAGAAAGATGGCGGATGCGGATGCAATCCGTAGATCTGCGAAGGTTCGCGGAAGTGAAGATCGGACAAAGAAAAGTATCGACGAGACATCGGTATCGGAAAACTCTGTTAAGGTACCTACAGGACCAGCAGGTCCAATGGCGTCAGGTTTGGATTCACGTGTGATGTCAAAACATAATTAATGTACGTAGTAAGGCGCAAAAGATCCGGTCCAAGGGTATTAACGCGTTGAACGCTGTGAGAGTCACCGGTGATCGCCGATGCCAATATTACTAACACTCGAATCAAATATATCGCTAATATTCATACAATTTTCAATATTTGTAACGTTACCATAACGATGCAAAGTAACCCGTGTATCGTAGAGCGCTTAAACGGGTTTATTTTTAGACGTTATATAGACGTTACGGACGCGTATCGCGAGGTATCGTATAACACGGATTTCGGCGCGGTGCTTGACTTGTTAATACTAGAACTACGGACAATATATTCAGTTATATTTCACGTATACGTCCTTGAAAATAAGCATGGATGGAAAAAAAAATTAGAAGGTTTTACTTATGAATCAGATTCATAAAGTTCCATTTTCCGAGATTTTTTACGGATCACGTTGCCATATGAACATAATTAAATGGATTGCTTTTATTAAATTGCGCGGACCCGTCATTTTGACGGCTTCCATACTTCTAGTGTTAAAAAGATAATACAATCAAACAGTAATTTTTACTTTGCAATCTAATCATCCTTTATTTCGATAAATTTATTAGAATGGCTAATTGACTTTTCTATATCACTGAAAAAGCAATCTGAATGTTGGTTCTTAATCTCTTAGCTACGATAGGAGTTTCCGCGGCGCTGTATTCCTGTACGGCAATGTTCGACGCGGACTGCGCGCAAAAAATAATGTAAATAGCACTGCGATTTGTGTCTGGTGGTGCTTTCCACTATGAAATTACATTAGAATAGAGTTAGAGATGAATAAATTATCATTTCTTTATATATTTTTATGTAAAGAATTTGAAAAAAAAACATAATAAGAAAACATACGTAAAAGCTACTATAGTGGCATACGGTAGCTAAGAGGCTGAAATGGTCTCAAACTGCATCGGGTTGGAATCTTTTGGACCTTCTACGTAATAGTATCACTTCATGTATAAGTTTTTTATGACGAAACAGGGGACAAATAAGATTGCACGGGCTTCTAATGTCCTAATGAAGTCTGCCTCCATGAGATTAATAACACAGTGTTTCGTGTGCAATTAAAAAACAAATGCAACGAACGCAGTAGCCGAAGTTTGTACCCTGCGTCCAGTAAAAAGTACCAGAAAACGGTAAGTTTCTTGATTGGTTGGAGTAGTTCATAAGTTAATGCTTAACTCTTTAAATTTAATATTTAATCAGTTAATGTTTAACTATAAAGTTCGCAATGGTTCAAGTATTTTTGGTTACATTGTAATATCGTGACATCAAAATAATATGGAATTGTATTCCTAAAATGATTCAATCTTTAAATAAGCTTAACATTATATCTTGAACAGCAGACTTCACCTAAAAGCACGCGTACATTTTATTGGCGTGAATTTAATTAAATTCGAGTAATCGACTTTGTTGATTACAGAAATTCAATGTTTGTGTCTACAGAGCAATATTTCGATGTTGATTGTGCAAAAGCAATCATTCTTGGAACGCCGGTTTTATTGATGGGCCATGTGAGTGCAGCGGATTGGATAATTAAAATTCTCATTAAAGTCGACTGCGGCATCTTAAAACGCTGCACGGACAATGGAATTGGAACGTCGACGCGGAACCCAAAGGGTAAAATTCTTGCCGAGGATGAGAGAGCAGCTGGTAAGAGGCAGAGCGGGCTGAACAGCCAACGAAACCAGTACAAACACATGCTTAAGGCTCGTTTACAATCGGCCTATCTCGAATAACCCAAACTCACCTTGGCTCCCTCGTAGTACGCTTCTTTCGCCTCGGCAACTTGGAAACTTGTCCAAGTATTACTCTTAACTCATTGCACTGGAGAGGTGACTTCCAGTAACCACTCAGTTTATTGCGACAATTCGTGTGGCGAGTGAGAGTGCAAAGGGTTAAGAATACTAAAATGATAATGTTTTCCGGTGTTCTGCGTAGAAGTTTCAATCGGAATTCACGTACATACATCACCGGTCAGTTTTCATCTCCTAGTTCGTGCAATAGGTGGCCCGGGATACCGGTTATTACGCAAATTCATGATGGCCAACAATTTGGGAGCCTTCGACACGGAGAGAATGGTTGCAAGGCGGGGCTGGCACCATCGAAACATTTGATGGTTTGCGCGGCATCCCAAAACCCATTATTACACACGCGTTTACTGCACGCACAACACCGTGCGTTTTGCAGGTTATGATAGCTTGCCAGTCATTCGAAGTAATGCATCCCGATGGGATGAAGTTAAGCAAGCCTTTCTCGAAGGTTGCACGTCTACTGACGTCCATTTCGTTCCATTCCTGTTATTAGACACGTGTACTCAACGCAATTTCTATGTTCGAATGTAATTCTACCGCATCTTTCATCTCTCCATGGCTATCTTTGGTAAATATCTAGAAAAGGGGACTCCTCGCCGATTTCGATGACCTTAAAGTATGTTGTCAAGGACAGTATCTTTTATAACTTCCGAATTCCATCGCTGCGGTATGTCATAATGATGATCATTCCATTTTGACAAGCGTCGTAGAACGTCAATAAAAATATTTACGGTTATAAACATACGCCACGCATAAATGCGTATGTTACATGCGTATGACTCGGCGCGACAACTGTTAATGATAAAAAGTTGACTAGCGGATGCCATCCGAATGGAGAAGAGCAACAATTGCGTTCAAGGATACCGATAAACTTTGCTTTTCTTTCGCTAACTGACATTCACCAGGAAGCGGAGGTTCTTTCTTTTAGTCCACATTCTCTGGCTTCTCTTTATTCTTCTGGGACTTTTTGCGTCGCACCAAAAGTTGGTCTGACCCCAGGGAAGTCTGGGCCCGGCCTCAAGCTGGCCCAGCTTTGATTTATCGTGCCACTGCTCACAGTTGGTTATAAATATCCAAGTACCAACCCTCTTCGGTTGTTCATTCCTGAAGCATTCGGCGGAAGGAAGACTTTCTGAAACTCCGTTCCGTCCATTTTAACTACCTGTCCCTCGGAATTAGGTAAGGGGTATTTTGGGTCTTCGATACTGCCCTACCTGGCCATTGAAACTAGATATTTTCGAAAAGGACGCACGCGAAACGATGCGTTTTAACCTTCCGTCTGTGGTCTGTGGTGTAAATACACCCCAGCCATATAAAAACGTACATAAAAAATTGCTGAAGGAAATTTTTCAAAGCTTTCTTAGGAATTCTATCTGTGACATGTTTCACACACGATTTGCCAAAAATTTCATCTTAACTTAATTTTTTTATTTATACAAAACATTGTCATTTTTATCTTCTGAATGCATTTTTTAAATTTGTTTATACCAGTCTTCTTAAAAATCAATAAAATTACACAAATACTTATGCAACCAACATTTTTTTCCTACATTTTGTACTGAAAATGCATCAGTACACGGTTAACGTTAAAATATCAGTACACAGAGAGAACAAACTGGACCTTCAAAAGTCCTCTACGCATCTACTTACAAAAATGTTAATTGTATCGAATAATGTCCCCCTCGAAACCATTAAACTTTAGTCTGAAACATTTTTCGATATAATTAACAGTTTCCAGTCTTAGGTGAATCACTGTGTATACCGATAGAACCTGTTCGAAGATAAAAATAGAAGGAATCCAGTCACAAAAGATCCATTTTTGACAAACCGTATATAGCGGTGTGTACGATCGATCGATCGATCATATATGCACTTTGCCAGATCCTTATTAATCCGGGCTTATAATCCTGCTCGACGGGGCAGCAAAATTTCTTCAAAGTCACGTTGATCTTTCCTTGGGATCTTCTTCTACTTCTACCTGCCTGTTCTTTATAGTCTTTAGGCCCTTCTCGAATATTATCCTCTCCCGTTTCAATTCGCTTACCATCGGATTAATTATTTTTACCAGCGTGTACAACGAAACACGATGGACCCGGTTCACGGTCGTTCTTCTCGATTCCCTCGTGATATCTTCGCGGAACCGAACTAATCCTTTCAAAATCCGGTGCCTTTTTTTGCGAGATGCAAAGATACACTTTCAAAGAGAGAGATACCTTACAAGTTTTGTTTCACATCTTTTTGAATCTGGACACATTTTATTATGTCTCATCCTAGTTTACGTGTGCCGAAAACTTACGGTTCTTTACTTAATTCGACATGTTCAGATGGGACGAAAACAAGATCTTCGACTGCGGGGAAAGGAGCAACATAACCTACAAAAGTGAAGACAAGGGAGGTAGAGTCCGAAAATCTCCTTCGAAGCATAATCCGCTTACGATATCAAAGTCAGAGGATATGTTGGGTCGGTAATGAAACATTGACATTCTATGGACGACACAGCTAAAAATAAGGTGACATTCCACACTGCATTTTGCAGTACTGCACTGCTTTTTCGATAGTGGTAGTGCAAAATTATTGTATGCTGATTTTGCACTGTATTTTGTTATTTATACTGAATCCCAGATTAGATTGTCAAAATCTCGCGCAGCTTCCACTGCTTTATCCCCGCCTTCTGGGACGAAGACCAATAGCGTGTTCGGAGCGGGGAATGGTAGGGGGGGGGGCTGCGCACAACGAACGCAACTCGTACGAGATTTTAGCAATCTAATTAAATCTATACAGTTAAATAATTTTATACAAGAAATAGATTTTTAAAATCGTTTAAGTCCAAGTTTCTCTTATGTTTTATGCACTTTCACGGAAAAAATCGGTTCACGTTGCTAAAGACCGTTAAATCGCAAAACTGTAGGTACATAAAAGAATATTAAAACTATTCTTTATCAGATATAGTAATACAGGTAACCCTCGTATAATGCAGGGAGTCAGGGTCCAAAGAAAGGACGCGTTATAAAACTCGCGTTATGCGAGACTCGGATTACATAGAAGTGTTACATCGAACTCACCTTGTACAAGTATCGCGTTATACTAGGGTCGCCAGAATTTGTAAGCCGCGTTGTACGAGTGTTACCTCTATATGAATTTATTTATTAATGCTTGCCGATATGTTTACATTCGACTTGCACTTGTTTATAGTTATTGTAATTGCTCTTCATTTTGTGCGATGCTTTTTTTTTTACTAGACATTCCGGTTTTAGCGCCGATGTGAATCGGTCTTCCTACAAGAAAACGTATGCATTGCATAATCAAGATTTAACGCTACGCAAAAGAATACATAAATGCGTTCCGAGAAAATATTCTTGATGACGCTGTATCCGCGTCATTAGCAAATGTGGCATTGAAGAGTCAACACATATGTAGAGAGGAGAACATCTTTAAAAAGATCGTAGTGGTGATTCAAGGTGCACCGTTATGTCGGCCGGTACGTCGTACACTTTTTGATCAATGTTCCGTGTGCTTGGGATTCCACCAGATACATGTTAATTATGATACAAAAAATGACAACCTGGTTGTTAAGGTCGAATGTCTGATGATGCTAATTATAAATGGGAATTGAAACTATCGACATCAAAATGCTGAACTTCCAAATGTAACAGGTTATCGACTTTCTGTCTCTCTTTAATTATGCTTCAGTTGCCACCCTGGATACGGCAGAGTGTGATATATTAATCTTTCGTGTGTAGATAATTCAGTTTTTTGATTCGCGGAGCCCCTGATATTAATACTACACTGATATTCTTGTATGAGGTAGTAACTCCGTAACTAAATTTCTCTTCACCCACCTCCCCTCACTTATCATGCGAACAAGTTTTTATGCGTGTAATAAAATTTGAGCTCTTTTAATGCCGAAACCGACAGCGCGCGGATCGGTTCATTTAATCGATCCGTATCTGTAATGAGAATCAGGATTTCTGGACTTCTTCATGTCATCTTTTTCTTTCCTCTCAGAGGAGTCGGCACCTATGACTTATGATTAACAGCATCGACATATATTTATGATTTATATTATGTGGCCACACCGAATTCACCCGCTGTTATGAAAGATCAATGTACTTTTTTCTGATTTACTAATCAACTTGTGCTGCGCCACAAGTTCATTATGGCGTTTTCAACACAGCGACGATTTAACCCTTTGCACTCAGAGGCGACACTCAGTCGCCACTCTCGAGTGCAAAGGGTTAACTTAGCTCAGTGGCATACAAAAAGTGTGTAGATATCGGAAATCTCTTCGTCGCCGATTATAACATCAGCCTCATCATTAATACGCGTAAGTGTTTTCAAGGTAAATCAGCTCAAGCTTTTTAGCGCCGTGAGAACTAATCATTGACATAAATCCCTTCATCCACGCTACGTTGATTCAACATTATTAATGGCGGCTCTGTATATTCTTGTACTCGAATGAGTCACAGTGAAAGGTACTGCAAACCTATTATCAAAACTGATCCATTAGCATTACTATTATTTCTCTACTTACGTTTGCTAACGGCGAAAGAAAAGAGTTGCATTTCGGCTAAAACATCAACGAAAGTGAAGCCGAGCTTTCGAGGCTGCATGATATAAGGGGTTATTATTATTCCATGAAACAGATCGTTTTGACTTTGGTTCTCCGATTACATTATCACAGATTGTAAGTAGCGGTAAATGACGATATACCGAGGAATGGAATGTAATTTATTCAGGTTAGGATCACTTAGAATCACTCCCCGCGAAGATACAATCCGCCTGACGCAGGGAACACCCAGGAGCGACCAGAGAAAGAGGGAGAGAGAGAGAAAGAGAGAGGGCGCCCTGAGAGCTCGTTATGTTGGCAATGGGAATGCGAGAGACCGATGTATAAACCTCGCGAAGGACCACCCTGTTCGATACCAACTTCGAAGAGATCGAAGGACCATGTCGTACTTAAATTTACCCTTGCTTCTGTATTCTACATGGTCCATTGACTCCCTCACTTTGAGTTTCGACGCGGACCGACAACAGCATCATAACGATGTCCGAAATCCCTAGCATAGTTCACACAATCACACGTGGTACTTCTGTTGGCTTATTCAAGAGATGAGAGTACTCGGAAGGCGACTCTCTGTCGCCATTTAATCTAGCGGCAACTGGAAGGCGACATTATTTACTTACAGTTGTCGGTGATTTAAGATCCAATAACAAAATATAACTGGAGAAAATCTTGATGTCGCCTGAGAATCACCTCCAAGTGCAAAGGGTTAAGTCTCACGTAATGGTCACTGTAATACGATCTTCGTTAAAGCAAGATGTTTTCAAAACACGGTGTCCAAATGGACCGATGAAATGCGTTTTCATCATTAAGATTATGTGTGCCGTAGTGTAAGCAGTAATAATGTTGTTAGTGGCAACATTAATTATGCAGCATACTTTTCTCTGTTCTTTCGCTCCATCTAAGTCGAGTCAGCTGACTATATGACCGATGATGTCACCGTTGCAACGTATTCCTCTGAACGTGAGCGCTCAGGAGGAGTGACACCCACTGGGTGAACACCTACTTGCTGTTCTACGTCACCAACCAAGTACTCCCAGTTCCGAAGTCCGTTTCTTTCCTCTTTTTACACACGCGTACCTTTGCTCCTTGTTTTTCTCTATCTTTTTCTCACCCACGCGTTAAATGGTCGTGAGCCTCTTACAGTTGTATCCTGCGCGACAGGTTATTAGAGCGCACGTACAAGATCCTTCGGAAAGCGTAAAATCGTAAACGTTAGGATTCGCCTACATGGAAACCACCTTGAAAGGAATTCTTGTCTTTCGTTTTCAAGCGACTCTCGAATCATTAACGAGTTGCCTCGAACAACTAACGACTAGAGACAGAAAAGCCCTCTTTGTCCCGTTAATGAAGGTGACAATCGACGCGCTTGTTCTCGTAGATTGATTTAGTCGTTTGTATCGTAATGTTTTGGATATTTACAGCGATGGAGGTTGTTTATGATATGATTTTTATAGTGGCATTCCATATAGTATTATATGTTGTACTATAATAAATCGTAGTGGTAAAGGTGTTGTATAAAACGCCAGAAATGTAGTACATATTTGGCAAGTTTCAGTTTACAAAGCATTAAACAGTGTAAACACCAATCGCCAATGATATGTTGTTTGGTCGATCAGATATAATGTCGGAGATCAGAGACACCCTTTCCTTTTTTGTGCCGATGTGGTTAGCATTGACGAAGATGGTGGCCAAAACAGGCATTTGCGAGGATCGGTTAAAACATCGAGGTGTTCAAAGTATAATAATACAAGATTGAACGTTGCCTCGGACACCTCTTACACATAGCAATTCTACACGGACGAATTCTCTTGTTTCTTGGATTAGTTGGTCCACGTATACGTCCGCCTCTCGTCAATTAGAACGGACATCCTTTCCGACACGAAAAACCTGGCTGGGCTAGTACTTCGAATCGAAGCTGAGGGATTCGGAGGAATGACGTTAACATACCGAGTAAAAGAGAAAGGGAGATGAAGAAGCATTCGACGTGGAGAACCGTGTATAAGGAGACGGAGGAAGTCCAGCGACAAGAAACCGCTGGACTTAAAACTGTCACCCTTGTTCAGCTTTCGAGAAACCAGCAAATTCCGCACGTTTCTATGGAATCGATCACAGTTCGCGCCTGCTGAAAGGATGGGACTCGAGCAATTAAAGAAGACGACTTGATCCTATGCAGTTGCCTTCATCAGTCCTTGATTACATAACAACGCACGGATCCTGACTAATTAGATGCAATCATTGGGATCCTTTTCTCATTTGCTTTCAAACGCAATTTTTTCTTATGAAACAACATTTATATTGTCTAATGAGTAAGTATGCTGGGTTTGGTCTGCGTTTGGCCAAATATGCGAGGACAACAAGTGACAGCAGGATAGCAACGTGTTTGCAAAAGTTTGAGGGGCGGAAAGTGAACAATGTGAGTAGTGGATTCACTTAAACTCTAACGGTGCAACGACGAAGGTTGAAGAGATTGAACTCACAACGTTTGTCAATTATGTAAGACGTCACGAGGACTTCCTCGTATAATGAACGCACATCGTTGCGAGAGGAAATCATCTTTGTCGGTGTCTTCGTTTACACACGACGTGGGACGTCCTGCAGTGAACTGTACACATTGCGTGGGCGTCAAGGACTCTACGTAGTACCAAAATTGACGGGACGCAAGCCATATCTGGAGGTAGTATAGACAAATGAGTGTATCGCTGCAGCTTTTAGTTTCTCGCATGAGCGACTGGGTATCTGCAGTCACTACAACGCGCCATGACGCTTTCTCTATGTGGAATTCCTGCGTTCTACATCAAAGGGTTTCATGTGTGGTCTCAACGTATCGCGGCGTAGTTAAACTTACGTTTTACGTTGCTACCTCCTTTCTCCTAATAGCTAATAAAATAACTACAATTTTTAAATAGCCGGATTAAGCTGAATCTTAGCACTTTCAAGGGAACCGAGAAATTGAACCTCGTCCGTTTTGACATAATTCCGTATTCACAAAAGCACTCCGATTTTCTCGCAAGTACTGACGCAAACGCCCGAAAATGTGCGATATATCAACGTGAAAGGTTCTAGAAAATAAAGAATTCCAAACCGAGGGACATAATAATCTCTATTTCTGATAGGCTAATATCTGTACATATTATACCAGTGGTATATTCTTGTTAGTTCTGTGGAAGGCGCGTAAAGCAGATAACAAAGTGTTAACCGTGAGCCAGTAAAGCGAGCTGAAACGCATTCCGTTCCCAACCCGAGTTCCACATAGCCTCACGGAGGAGATACATTTGTGTTCTGATTTTATGTACATTCGTGTCACGTTTGTGCTGCGAGACTCGCATTGACGGGGAAACACTTGGCCATTTGCTCTATTAGTTAAGGGATTACTCTTCCTTGTGCCGAGCGTACTGATCTACATATGTAGTCCTATTCCGGTGCGCTGCCAGTTGAAGCGGGAACGCCATTGCCAGCAAATAAATTCCGATTTCGCAGCAGCGCATGTAACAAATTGATACCAACAATAACAGGTACAATATAAGGTAGCAAATTTTCAAAGTTTATTATGATGTATATATAATCGCAAATCATTTGCCAATGCTTCCGCTGTCCGCAAAAGTAATTACAAAGCAAAGTGAATAACGCTGATAACTCAGGAGCCGATTACAAAAACTGTGTTCAGTTTGCGTAAATGTAAAGAAATGAGTTTGTTTTTATTCCTAATGTTGGCCTTTCTATTCGAACTATTCACTACTCACTTAAATCATTGCCGAAACGCACGTTGGAGTGAGTACTTAAAATAAATCCACAAATCAAGGAAAGTCTGAAGCAGCCAAGAAGGCAGAATAGTTGAGTACGCAGAAACTCACAAGTGAAAAACTGAGACTTAAGCGCATTCAAACAAGAAAAGGCAATCTAACCAGACAACAAAACCTTTCATTTCCATTCCACCTTCATTTTCTCCTTGAAACGGCTCATTGCAGGAGGTGCATCAGCAGAAAAGTACGCGATCATGAGATTCTTCTCTAACCGGACTTGCGCATTTAGCTACTCAAAGATTGGATATTCAAGCGTAGCTGAGTCTGTATGTACAGTCTGTACAACGAAGCGAAGAAATATACTTGGACGGCAAGTTGTACATAGACTCACATCTAGTACCCGTTTGTGTTCTGAATTCGTGAGCATCCGTGTTGTGCGAGAATACAGCACACACCCTGAGACTCCTGGCGCAAGGAGGAGAGTTTTCCACACAGTGTACTGGCCAAGGGATACGATTGGTGCGCTGACCGTACATGTGCCTATACATCTCCACGGAGGTTGAATTCTAGTCGTGGCGAACCCCCGTAATCTTTATCCCCCGAGGTCAGCACGAGCTCGTCCATCCGACTGGAGATTCTCCGCAGATAGAGAGGAGCCCGCCTGAGAAACTCGTGTTGGTATGTGCCCGGTACATGCTAGTACCCTGTATTGGTAGGTACGTAGATACCTACCAACCTGGGCCTTCTACGGGCCTTATACTCCATGCATATTATGCGGTCAAAATCGTGCTCTCTCCCTAAGACAAAACCCTCCATGGATGCTGCCTTCGAATAACAGTAGCGAGAGAACCGGAGTCAGGGGTTTTAACATTTTTACTTTATACAGGTATTCCATACTGAAATGACCACTTTCCAGCGTATGTTTATGTTTTTCACTGATAAATTCAATTGTGAATTGTTTATATTGGACTCGAGTATTCCATGCTCCATGTTGGAACGAGCACTTTCAGTGGCTTACTTCAGAGTATTATTAAGTTTTTCATTGATAAGTTTCATTTTCAATTTTTTATATGATAAATGAGTATTCCATGCTGAAATACGAAGGCCAGAATTTCTCAGGTTTTTCGCTAAAAGACTACTGAAAGTGGCCGTGAACTATCCGGATAAGCCAATATTTTGAAACGAATAAGACAACAAGAATCATTTCAAATACGAGTAAAGTCGTAGGCTTTACTCGTATTACGAGGAGCGCCCGAGATAAGAGATAACGACGTAGTCCAATGGTGAGTCTTGCATTTCACCAGGTGTAAGCAAGTAAGAAACCTGCCTTTATCAGTGCCTCAGAAAATTCTTCATTTTCGGAGATATGCAAGACGCTACTATCAGTAAAATGCTACGATTCTAAGGCCAAGATTTTTTTAGGGTACCAGGAGTACATCGATAAGTACAGTTGTTTACATTTGATAAAAAATATTACACATTACTCCCTCCGATCTAAGATAAATGTCACATTTGCACATTTCTATTTCGAATATAAATCCTTTTACTCTGAGGCGACTCTCAGTAGCGATACAGTTTACCGTGGCAACTCGAGTGGCGACTGAGAGGCGACATTAAAATTGACTTCAATTGTCGGTAATTTAACATCGAAATATAACTGGAGAAAATATTAATGTCGACTTTCAGTCGACACTGAGTTTATTGCGGCAACTCGAGTGGCAACTGAGAGGCGACGTCTGGCACTCAAACGATTAATGTCTATAATTTTTATCAGAATATTGAAAGTGCATTAAAAACATTATATTTCACTATCTACTATTTCATCATAATCTACTAGTAAGCGGTAAAAGTTAAAAAAAACTCGTAAAACTGTCGGCGATGTGCAATGAAACGGTAAGTGCAACTTATGTAAATGTCTAATGTACGAAGAGAGAGGTCTGATGGTTGTTTATTGTTTCTTTCTTCAAGTTTTCCACTCGAAATTAATCATTTTGCAGGTCACATTCATCATACTGCAAATAAAATTATCAAAAATTTCTTTTCTTAATATATGCATGCCGGTGTGTACCACCGGTGGTTCAAACGGAGTTAATCAGGTAATTTATCTCAATATACAATATCGTTCTTGCTGGCAGTAAAAAGTCTTTAAATCTCAGTTCCAAAACGAATAAAAAGTGAAATCATTTTGAAACCACTATTCACTTATTCACATCGATTTTTGTCACGTTAAAAGTGGATTTACACTGTGCATTCTAGCACAGTGCCACCCGAAGGTGAAAAAAAACCAATGAACAGAACCGCCCGATAGAACAAAATATGAATTCCAGAGCCGGCGTTAAAGTGTTAAGCTATTGTGATAAAAATCAAATCCAGTATAAAGTGAAAGGGTGAATTTGATTGGCAAAAAGGTCGCATGTGATCAGCAAAATAGTTCATTTGGAGAGCAAAAACGTGAAAGTGATCTGCAAAAGGATTCATTTGGGACGCAAAACTGTATCGACAAAGATAGACTGAGTGATTATTGAACCAATTGTCTCGTATGAATCTCGGCGGAAAATCATTCGGGCGAATCCTTAAGATGCTTGCATGATGCAATCACGGATCTGCTAGTGCGCATGCGGGAGATCTCAATCAAGGAGTTTTGCAAAATTCTCTTGCCGCAGTACATTTTCTGTAGAACTTATAGCAAATTGGAGATGTTATATAGCGACTATAGCAACAGTGCGAGTATAGCATTGGTTTAACCTCATTCCTGGTGATGACGTCACACATCGCCTTTCCCTCGACTCAGGACCTTCCAGCATCTCCCGGGATGTGCAATCAGCAATTTATCGATTATTATAAATAAACGATTGATTCTTGGTACTGAATCTTCTAGGTAATTATGATCTAATCGAATTTTCTCCATTTTTTATGTCAATCTACACTACCCGTCAAAAGTTTGAGATCACTTGCTTTGTCTTCATTCTAACGTTTACCTTAAACGTTAGAATAAACATTAAAAGTAAATAGAATATAAAACCTTCGCCCATTTTATAATTTTACCGTTAATGCTAAACTATTTTCTTGCCATGCAGACACATATTGTATTGGCACCAGGGTGTAATAAGATTTTGTTACCTTTAAAATCGGTTGGGTCCGTTTATTGCTATCGGTCGGTTTTTAGTTTCCCCGCAACATATTACTTTACTACAAGAAGGTTGGCGAACTATGCGGCAAGAAACATTACACAAACTTGTTGGGGTATGTCAAAAATATGTAAAATAGCAATAATGAAAAAGGGGGGATACTTCGACGAATCGCGTATTAAGCGAAATGTATAATTAATATAGAATAATATATACGTAATTTATACAATTCTTCTATCTTATAATATCAACATACATCAACCTACAGATATAGCCAAAGAAAAGTATCCCATTCCATTTTCTAGACAAGACATTTCATAATTTGCTTAACGATAGTAAATGATCCCAAACTTATGGCCGGCAGTGTAACCACCGATTATTAGAAATAAACGATTGACTCTTGGTACCGAATATTGTAGGTAATTATGCTCTAATCGAATTTTTTCCATTTTTTGTGTCAAAAATCGTGGATAAATGTTTGATCGTCGATACTCCAAAGAAGCAAAAAAAAGTTGATAAGTTTACATTTGAGTGTCATTTAAATTACGAAAACATTCTCATCATTTTTTTGGTGTACACAAAATGTAAGAATTCTTATCGAAAAACGTGTTATCAAGGTTCCTTACTAGCTACGGACAAATCTGCATACTGATGACGCAGATGTATGAGCAAGCTGCACGTGATTATACACTTTTTTACGCATGTTAGGTTTGCACCGTGAAACCGGGAAATCAGGCGTCGCAACACTTAACTTAAACTGTCTTCTCGATATAATCGTCGTTTTTAACACGTTGAACACCGCGCCTAAATCCATGTTATACGAAACCTCGCGATACGCGTCCGTGACGTCTATATAACGTCAAAAAATAATACTGCTTAACACGTTGAGAGCCGCACTGAAATCCGTGTTATACGAAACCTCGTGATACGCGTCCGTAACGTCTAAAAACAATACTGTTTAAACAAACTTTTTGAACAAACACAAGTGGAAGATTGAATGCATTCCATTGGATTATAAAGTATACATGATAAAGTATACATCCTCGTCTTCCAATACAATCATGGAACGCATAATCAACCAATCGTAAGATCTCCTTTTGAACAACAGATGATAGATAATAAAAAATCGATGAGAAGGCCGTCTTCGGTAGATGGATTATATATCATGTCTTGCAGAGAACTTAACGAGTATCTCCTAGAAATTTTTTCGCAATTTTTTGCAGTCGATAGGCGACTCTCACTCGCCACTCAGTATATTGCGAAAACTCAAACGGGGTCTAAGAGCCGACATTAAGATTCACTCCACTTGTCGGTAATTTAACGTCTAATAACAAAATGTAACTGGAGAAAGTCTTAATGTCGCCTCTCAGTCGCCGCTCGAATCACCGCACGAAACTGAGTAGCGACTGTGAGTTGCCTTTGGACATTTAGGGAAAATGCATTTTTCTATTGGTTTTATTATTATTATTTATTATTTATTATTATTTAGTACACAGGAGAAACCGTTTAGTAAAATACAAACTGAAATATAAAGCTCAAGAGGGATAAAGTATAAATATAATAATATCCACAACCAAGTCCACAACAACACAATAATAATACAAATTAACGGTAACAAATAGCCTGTTGATAGACTTAGAAATTTCAAAAAATACCTGATGGTTGGATGCAGTGGCAGATGTCACATGCTTACCGGTCAATGTTTTTTAAACGGATGTTTTGACGCCAACGCAAGCCGACGACTTCTTACCCCGGCGTTCAAGTTTCCCGCAAATACTAACGGTTCTACAAACATTAGCTCATGTAGATCTCCGAGAGGCCGAGAGGAAGAAATTCCAAGCTTGTGCAATTCGTATGCCTCAAGATGTGTGTACTAGGGATGTTCGGTTCTCTTTAAAGAATCGGTTTTCGAATCGATTCTGAATCGAATCATGAGAATCGATTCTCCTAAAAAATCGAAATCCAGCAATCGGTCTTGCAAGAATCGGTCTAAGAATGTCAACAAATTTGCACATACTACAAAAATGTAAAAATTCAAATAATACTAATTGAGAATCAATTATAGCTCTTATTGAAACAATGTTATTATTTAAAAATTAATAAATTATGTAAGCCATACAATTTTGGAACATTTCATATTTTTTGTATTCGTTCCGAAATCGAAAATCAATTTAAAAGAATCGATCTTTTGAAGAATCGAATCGGAATCGATCATCCCTAGTGTGTACCGTATGGAATGTCTTGTTAACTTATTATTACGTAAACTTAATGCGGGTGGCGACTCTCAGTCGCCACTTAGATTACTCCAGCAATTCGAATGGCGACTCAGAGGCGACATTAAAATTGACACCAGTTGTCGGTAATTTAACGTTCAATAACAGAATATAACTGGAGTCAATCTTAATGTCGCTTCTCAGTCGTCACTCAAGCTGCCGTATAGTTGTATTAATCACTCAGTGGCGATTGAGAGTCGCCTCACGGGTTGTCGCTGCGATTGGAGTGAAGACTGAGACGATGTTAAGATTCACTTCGGTTGTCAATGGTTTAGAATCCAATAACAACAAATAATTGGAGTTAATCTTAACGTCGCTTTTCAGTCGCCGCTAAAAGTTTATTCAGATATGACTTTTCAGCAGAAACGCAGACCACTTTTCTAAGTACACTGAGACCAACAAAATTGCTCCTCAAAGGACACGAAGTTCCACCTTTCGTGGACGCATTTGCGAAGAATGTCAACATTGATCAAGGCTTTCTTGTTAAACAAATGTCAACGTACTAACGTTAGATATGTTATTATGCCGAATTCACTGTTTCCAAGCAAGCTTTAGGGCGATGTTACGACCTAACCACGTTTGAAACGGAAGTAGAGCCAGTCGAAACTAAAAAAGACCAACTAACAATGCACAAGTAACCCTTTTACCGTTATTTTAAACGTAAATTCCAAGGTTTCTTCGTTTATGAGTTTGGAATGCTTGAAAGCAATCGCGGTAACTCGGCAAAAGCATAGGTTTGGTCAGCTAATACTGAAAGCTGTTGGTAATACTTCAACGGGCCAGTTGTGTTTTAAGCTGATTTTAATGGGAAGAGTATAATATGGCACGATAGGTTACGTGATTTTTAATCAAAACGTGCCAGCTTGATTGGTAGCCCGTATCCTACGAGATCTTTACGAAGCCTGACCTCAAAGTCAGCTTGTTTGTGTAGAAGTTAATGTCCAAGAAACATGGCAAATGGTAATATCTTGAAGTAACGTTAAAAGGTACCTTACAGGGTACGTGATCTTTATATAATTGCTCCTTGAGTTTATGAGCCAGAGAATTTTTTACGACGTGGAATATGTAGTTTAGCTATTTTGAGAGGAACACAAATCTATAGGCTTGAATTTCGCCAGTATCATCCGTTTCGTATTTTTTTAGTGTAAAGAATAATATGAGGTTCGTGAAGAGGTGTGTAAAGCGATTCCTAATACACTGCATAAGACGGTGCTAATCAGTTACGTCAACAGAAAGGCTCTTGCTAGAATCGCGTAGGAAATATAATTAAAATTCTTGATGCCTGGTACCAAGATTGGTATCCAGGTTAGAATGGAACACGTAATTAATCACTTACCAATTTTGAAATAATCATCTTTTCGACGGAATATCCAAAGCGTGGCATTCAACAGTTGACGCTTAAACCGTTGAGGAATGCAACGTTCACTTTCAAAACAAGTATGTGTGTATGTCCCCGGAGTTTACGTAGGATACATTGCACTTAGAACCTTTTAGACAGTCGTTCCATTTTATTGCACTTTCACGCAAACAATGTTCCCCGAATACCACAATATAGAAGTGAACTAGTATCGAAGATAAATAACTGGCAAACTTGCAGTTGGTACACTGTACTGTACGAGTACGCTAAGACTGGTTATTATGGAACACAGCCACATATAACACTCGATGTCCGCGAGAGAAATCAAGTAACGCCTCCGGGTAGGTAAGTCTACGAAATCGACTAATCGCGCGGTTCATGCAAGATTGAATTTACGCGGCTGATAAGAGGTGCACGCGCGCAGACGTTATCACCATCAAACACGTTGACACCGCACTCTCGGGATTATCCTGACATCACTTCCACGAAGCTAACCATGTCCACCAGCTTTAAATCCTTCAAGTGGTGTTCAATTTTCAATCCATTTGGGTCTCACGAAACTTAACAAAGTTCACTGTTAATCCACCAAATGAAACGTGTCCACCTTGCAATAACCCGTTAGCCTTATTGTTTTTAACTTTTTCGTTATATACACTTTTCTTCCCAGTTATAAGCGCATAGAAACACCGAGTTCATTCGGGAACCGTTCCGTATCGGCTCGTTCAGCCGAGATTGGGTAAACAATTTTTTTTAGAACTTGTCAATTAAGATTTTAAAGAATGCGATACTTTGACACTAAGAATTGGGACTACTCAGATTCTCTCGGTACACGAAGAGAACGCACGTACTAGCACACGAGAAAGGTAGAGGTGGCTTTCACAAGAATTCCTGCCGATCTTTCGAAGCCTCTTCTTCAGTCCGCGCGTCTCACCTTGCGGAGAGCAAGTCTCCAGGTCAGCCATGCAGCGACGCACAGGTCCACGCTGGGAAGGACCCTCTGCTTGCCTCTCCCGCACCTCTACCCCTCTACTACCTCTACCTTTCCACCTTTCCACCTTCTACCACCACTACCACTACTACCACTACTACCAATACTACCAATACTGCCAAGACTGGTGCCACTGCCACCAAGCCACCACCATTCCGGGCACAACACTGCACCACCTAGTACTTCTCCACCTTCTCCTTCACCGTAGACTTCCTCACCTCTCCTACAATCACAAGCACAGCGATCAGGTATCGGTGAGGGAAAAGACAACTCTCGGTCTCTTTTCGACCCTCTTCTACCTTTCACCGCATAGCCTGTCTTTCTTCATCCTTCGACTTCACCAACTACTCGTCCTTCTTTATGCACCATTTGCTGTCTACTCTTCTAGCCATGTAAAACGCGTAGGTATATTCGTGCTATCTAAAGGTGAGCCCTGATGCTTTGCCTCTTTCGAAGCATACGGCTTGCTTACGAGTGTGATGTTGGCTACGCACGTTGCCCCACGAATCCAGTGGTTTGTGTGTTTTTCGCTTGGACTACCGAAAACATGTGTCTTCTACTCCTACCGTAGATATCCCTTATGATTGAACGCATACTCGGTCTTTGAACTTGAGAGGCGACCGAGAGTCGCCATTCGATTTGTGGTGGGAATTCAAGTGACGACTCAGAGGCGACGTTAAGATTCACTCTGGTTGTCGATAGTTTAAAGTACAATAACAACAAATAACTGGAGTTGATCTTAACGGCGCTTCTGAGTCGCCACTCAAGTTGCCGTGAAGTTGCATTAATTGCCGAGTGGCGACTGAGGGACGACAGTACAATTTACTCCAGTTGCCAGTAATTTAACGTCTAATAATAAAATACAACTTGAGAAAATCTTCGCCCCTCAGTCGTCACTCAGATTATTGGGGTAACTCGAGTGGCAATTGAGAATCGCCTCCCCAAGTGCAAAGGGTTAATTATTGAGTGGCGACTCAGAGTCGCCTCACGAGTCATCGTAATATATTGCACGTATTCATTTTATTACTAAATAAAGAGTACCCAGGTGACGTTGTTTTTGGAAGAACTCCCCGGTTAACAGGTTAACAGTCTTTCCATTTCGAAAACGAAGATATTCTTAGAGAATTGAGAAAGTTAAATATATATAGCTCCACATTGTACTTTAATTGGCAGAACGTGTAGTAATTATTTATTCATAATTATAATAATTGTGTTACGCTTACGAATGTTCTAGGAATTATTAAGGAAATCAGATATATAGTGTGACAGAAACTATAGCAAAGTGACGGGAAATACCGGGAATTAAATTTAAAGATATATCTACTGCGGACGCAAGTTCGTGGAAGCATTATAATATTGCAATAACATATTCATAAAAATTTCATAAACATATAATTTATTCTGCGAAACGACTGCATGTTGTTGTTAATACTTTGTCGTTAACACATATACCAACGTGTTGCAAAAACGTTCACGTAACCTGCGCACTTAACTACGACTTACGCGATTATCGCGCAGGCCACGTATTATATTACATAATGAAAAGACATATGTACTTGAAAATCATAATTAAAATTATAATATTTCGAATGATATCATAGTCCATGAGCTTAGCCCTTCGCATTCGAAAGGCGACTGTCAGTAGCCACTCAGTTTATTGTGGCAATTTAATGAACTTAAATACTCTAGGAATAATTTATATATAAATAAATGTGTAAGTATAACTGACGAGTACAGGTAACCTTCGTATAACGCGGGAGTCAGGTTCCAGCGAAAGGTCGCGTTATAAAAATTGCGTTATGCGAGACTCGGATTACATAAACGCGTTATATCGAAGTCGCATTGTATAAGTACCGCGTTATAGGAGGATCGCCACAGTTTGTGAACCGCGTTATATCGAAACCGTGTTGTATAAGTCCCGTGTTATAAGAGGATTGCTCTATTATCTAACACGAGCCGCAAAAATCACATAAAATGGAACGTTATAAATTTTCACATTTTTATTAAGAACTGCATTCCCGTCATTTGGACTGCTTTGGTAGTTCTAGTGTTAATATGTTCTTGTACTCTCATAAGGTCTACACAAAGGAATGCATTTTTGGCTTTTAGGTAGCGTCTAAAAATGGCTCGTGGATAGTTGGATAATATAACCTGACCCTTCAGAAACCATCCTGTATCCACATCGGCATCTTTCACCTGAATACTGACGGAGCCAAGTCATTGTTCTTCTCAAGTGGTTTGAGTATTCCTGCGGTATTGTCTGGCAAAGCTCATCCCCACCTCCCACAGGAGGTGTCCTCAGAAAACACAACTCTGGCGTACACAAAAAGGTAGGCACAATGCCACAGAATTTTTGGAACAGAAAAACTCGAAGATTCCATTCGTCAATATCGGAAGGATGAATTTTCGTTGGCCCTACTTTTCCAACAGTAACAAGAAGAAAATAGGATTCAGAAGCCCCATGTTTCTTGTTACACTAAAATGTTCGAATTTAAAGATCCTTCGTAATTCTTTAATAAGTTAACGCCGGCTCTGTAATTCATATTTCGCTGTATCGAGCGGTTCTATTAATTGTATTTTTCGACGAAAATCGATGTGAAAAACTGAATAGTGGTTTCAAAATTATTCCACTTTTTATACGTTTTGCAACTGGTATTTAACGACTTTTTATTGCCAACGAGAATGGTGCTGTATATTCTGATGAGCTATCTGATTAGCTCCTTTTGAACCACCGGTGGTACATTGCACCCGATGACAATCTGGATTGTACCACCGTTGGTACAATCACCCAATGAGACAACCTAGGTAGCTTCAAACTGAAACTCTTTCACTTTATATGAATAAAATGGTGGATCCAAAACGCATTTGCAGTTTCGATTAGATCTAGTCGACAGGTTGGTAACGAAATATTTATACGCTTCAAGACTGTCAAGTTGTGAGACGTGATATCCCACATTTTTACCCATTCTTATTGCAGAATATCATTGTTTTAACCAACAGCGGAAGGGTTAACACTAGAAATACCAAGGGAGTCAAAATGACCTGACCGCTATTTTCAGGTAAACGATTCGAATATACCACGTTGAATTGTTGGAGATTTGATACACAGGCATCCTCCGCGTAACACGATATTTATCGATATTATAAAAAGCAAAGGATTGGCATAAAAAAGGTTTCCAAAAATTAACAAAAGTATCCTATTTTTTGTACCACTAAAAGAAATATGTTTATTAAAATAATCAGTAATTAATCGAATGTCTTACACATCGACAAATTGAGAATGCATCTTTGTTTTCCCAATTCTCGAATCGTGTTAGAGCGAATCCGTGTTGTACGGGGGACACCTGTACATTTATTTGATGTATATAACGCGAACAATTGAATCCATTAATAAACTTAAATCCTCCAGCCGTAATTTATATATTAATAAATGTGGCAAGCATAACTGAGTATACGTTTGGTAGTTCTAGTGTTAATAAGCAGCGAACGAGTGATCCTGTCACTTACGAAACTGGTATACAGAAACGCGTGACCTTCGGCGCGCCGTTAAAGATTTCTTTGAATTACGTAAATGCGGTTTTTTGTTTTCCAAGGTGAGGATTTAAATCTTTTCATGCAACGAATGCAAATTGTAAGTAGAAGATAATTCCGAGTACAGGTAAGTCACTTATAACGCGGTTTTGAAGTTATGCGAGGAAGGAAAAGAGCAAGAAAAAAATAAGCGTAACGCGCTTATCAATTTATTTTCGTTCTTTCTATGTTTTTCTGTTCGGAATGAAGAGATAGGAGAATAATTCCCACACATATCAAACATTCGACATAAGACTAGATCTCGAATATCAAACACTTAACTCGTTCAGCGTCGCGACGAAATCCGTGTTATACGATACCTCGCGATACGCGTCCGTAATATCCGCATACCGTATAAAAAGAAAACTGTTTAAGCGTTCTACGACACATCGGTTACTTTACATCGTTATCGTAACTATAAAAATATTGAAAATTTTACGAATATCAGCGATATGTTTGATTCGAGTTTTAGTAATATTGGCAACGGCGATCGCGGATGATCGCAATGGCGTTCAGCATGTTAATTAGCCAATTTGTGTTCCTAAATGCTAAATGGGGTAATTTCTGCGCACAAATGTTGATGATGTTATACGAAGTTCTTTCATCGATGCTGCGTTCATTTGTTATATAAAAATTCCGAAGAAAATTGAAATAGATTTTATGAAGCACTGCTATAGCGGCTAGAACTGTAGTTAGGAATGTGGATATACCTGCTTCTTTACTAAGAAGCACGCTTCTTTCAATTACGGAGGAATTGCCGTCCTGTACAGCGCTTTACTGATATCACTGAACGGCATTAAAAATCAGTTGGAACTTGACTAAGGTAAACGATAATATAATACTTCGCATTCCTTCGAGATAGTTTTAGCCTTTCATTAGTTACAAAGACGGAAAACCGACAACTGAGAGGACTTCGATCGGAGTACATAATGTAGGGAAGTTTAAGTGCTCCATGTTGGTCATGCTGCAAGCATAATGCCGCGAACATAACCTCTTTATCAGTGGATTGTGTATTCTCTATACTTGAAGTTGGACAATTAAGCTATCAAAGGCTGAAATTAAGCTGATTAAAACCGTAATATAATTTAACCCTTTGCACTTGCTGGCGACTCTCAGTCGCCACTCAGTTTATTGTAGCATCTCGAATGCCGATTGCGAGGCGACATTAAGACCTAACCTAAACTCTTAACCCTTTGCATTCGGAGGGGACTCTAAGTCGCCACTCAGTTTATTGCGAAATCTTAATATCCCCTCTTAATCGCCGTTCCAATTACCGCAATATACTGTGTGGCGACTGAGAGTCGCCTCCGAGTTCGAAGGGTTAAATTATAATCTTATATCATACGGTCTGGATCAGGTCCAGGTGAGATTTGGGTTAAGTTTGCATTTCCATCGATTAAAATATATGTTTTACATGTAAGTTATATGGCGGGTTATACAGGGTTTGGTCTGGGTTAGGTATGCATTTGTATCGATTAAAAAATATGTTTTACATAGAAGTTGTATGGCGCTATACAGGGTTAGGTCTGCATTTGTATCGATTAAAAAATATTGTCTACATGGAAGTTATATAGCGGGTTATTATACAGGGTTAGGTCTGGATTAGGTTTGCATTTGTATCGATTAAAAAATATGTTTTACATGGAAGTTATATGGCGGGTTATACAGTATTAATTTGCAGTCTAATGAACGGATCAGTTTAATTTTAAATTGCCAGTAAGACAAAACATCGGGGCACAAAAAGCTTCTCTTTTCTTATTATCTTCGTCCGGTTCGGCCTCCCACGAATTGTCCCACGGCCACCAATATTTGCGGAAACTAAGAGAAATGGTAAACATGCGGGCACCTTTTCAGGCAGTCGTTTTTTTGATGTTCAACAAGCGGAACAAGGATGGGGAAGAAAGTGAAGAGCATCCCAACGAAATTCATGGAGCGGAACTGCTGCGTGAAATGGGATAACTGATGCTTCATTAGCTCGGTGGAGTTTTAATTGCGAAGTTGCACCTTCTCTGAAACCTTGCTTTTTAACATGTTGACCATCGCGCCGAAATCCGTGTTATACGATACCTCGCGATAGACGTCCGTAACGTCTATATAACCTCTAAAAATAAAACTGTTTAAGCGCTCTACGATACATGGGTTACTTTACATCGTTATCGTAACGTTACAAATATTGGAAATTTTATGAATATTAGGTGGCCACCGGTGACCGCCATGGCGTTCAACATGTTAAACTAAGGATTCCTTTAGTGGTGGCACCGTCGAACTTTCTGAACCGGTATTCTCTTCTGACGGCCTGTAAGTCGTTCCATGTCTGTGGTATACCTGACGAGTGCCTGACGAGTTATGAGTAAAACCTGCGGGGAGAGTTATACGTGCCGATGCCGAAACAGTCTCAGCTTGAAATGCCCTGAAGCTGCTTCTGATGCTCTACGTGTTTTTATGTTTCATTATCGCAACTCGCCTTAGAATAAATACAGGTTTTCCACTTCAAATTCAACATTTTTGCTAATCAAATTCATCCGTTTGCAAATACAAATTTTCTAGAAAATTGTTTTCTACGAAACAGTCTCAACTTGAAATGCCCTGAAGCTGCTTCTGACGCTCTTCGTGTTTTTATGTTTCATTATCGCAACTCGCCTTAGAATAAATACAGGTTTTTGCACTCGGCGGCGATTCTTAGTCGCCACTTAGTTCATTGCGGTAGCTCGTGTAACGATATTAACCCTTTGCCGCAATAAACTGAATGGCGACTGAGAGGCGACATTAAGATTCTCTCATATATTTTACTAGACGTTAAAGGACCAACAACTCTAGTCAATTTTAATGTCGCCACTCGAATTACCGCAGCAAATTGAGTTAAATTATTATGCCGCACGGTGCATTCGAATTGTACGGAGTTTGGAACAACTTAAGTTGTAATTTAATAATTAATTACTCTTTGTCCTTTTCTGCGTACTAGTTTCATTTTGAATCGTTCTTTAGCTGATCCAGAGATTTGCTTGACATACGGTCGATGGTACAATTGTGGATTCATGGCAAGCAGCTTTTTATCAGAAAGCGGTAAGAGTATTTTAAAGTCAGCGAGGTAGCAGTCTTCACCCTTCCCGCGTTGAAAAACAAGCGCCCTTCATATTTTTTTGTAAATTAACCAGGGCAGATATCGGAATACATCTTGACATTACGACGTGCTTTGAGTAAAATCCACGTCAAATCAAAACATTAGCGTTTCTTCTGATTCCTTCCCACACAAGAACCGAATCATCGAATAACAAGTTGGTACACCTGCCATACGAAAGAGGAATTCGTATAATTTTTTTTCTTCCTTCGCAACCTTCATCCGCTCTCCTCTCCGAACTTTAAACTTCTCCAGGATTGCATTTCCTAGTTGTATTAAAAATGCGTTTTCAACAGTGAAATAGAAAGAGAGACTTTTCCATCTGTTTCGGAAACTCTGTCCGCTTAGCGCATAATTATTTTAAACGCGTAGGAAAGTGATTTAATCAAAAGTATATGATTCGTTCTTTCCATCGTTATGTTTTATCATTGGTGCCCTTATTATCGGTATTTGCCAAGGAATATCGAAGGAAAGATGTCCGTCGATAATGTTCATTTACGACACTGTAAACTTTACGAATATCAACAACGAAAGAGTCTGCGGAAACATGTAACTAAAGAAATGGACAGAATTTTCCGGCAGACCTAATATTTCGCGCAATAATTCTTCAGGTAATTATGAACTTTTTGGAAACGTCAGTTGGGATTTACGAAGTCTCTGCACTTTGTACTGACGAAGAGAGGCATGGAGAGCACATCACCTTCGCGTGTTTATTGTCTCCCCCGTAACCGGTTTCTTCCCCCTTCGTTGCTACAGCAACGCTCTCCGTCCTCTTCTTTATCACGGAGTCTCTTCTGGGTTTGACTAATTGTAAGCGTACGTTCTTGTCCTAACGTTCTTTTGCCTTTCCATCTCTTTCCACTTTACGATTTTCGTTCTTCAGAGCAGTGTTTTTTAACCCTTTAACTGCGGCGTGTTCTAACAAAAAACCATTAACATCGTACGATGCGATATTTGCGTGACAGTAGTTGACACTAGAATGTGTCGATAAAAATAAGAAAAATCGAGGAGTTATTGAGATTCAGTTATTCGATCGGTTGTTATGTGACATATAACAGTACGTTCCACATTGTATTAATTGACTAAAAAAGTAAATGCGTGGTACCCAGCAAAATTTACTGGTCGTATATATACGTCTTCCGTGTATATTCCCGGAGATATGAGAGCGTATATCCCCCGTATAACACGGTAGTTAGGTTCCGAAAGAATGAGGTGTTATTCGCATCTGTGTTGTAAGAAACAAAGGACTAGTACAAAGAATAATTTGTCTGTTAGTTATTTCGTTATTTGATTTTTCGTGAAATAATTGTTTATTTTCTTTCTTATCCAAATAAATGCGTTTTCAATTAATCTTGCAAGTAACATAATATTTTCGTGGCCGTTCTAACTGTTAGGGAAACTCTGATTTCATTGTATATAAGATATTCATTAGCACTACTAAAATAAAAAGTTCATTATGCAATGTAGTCGTCTATTTTGGAAAGCCAATAATAAAATTCTCTTTATTATTTTCTTTGAGACAATTAACTTAAATAAAAATTTATATTGAATGAATTTATTTCGTTCTGATATGAAATAAAGATACCTTTCAAAAATTGATTTCGAAATAAAAATGATAAAGTAATTCAAATACTTTAATATTTGGAATATTATTTTTTTATTTCAAATAATAAATGCCCAGGTGCGGTAAAAAAGGTTGAAGAACGCTGCTCTAGAGAATCTTCCTTGATAAGTCTCTCTTATTCTCCAGTTAGCACCGCTATTCAAATGACCTCCGATGATGAATATCCCTATCTCTCTCTTGTCCCAATCATTTCTTACTAATTCCCTTTATTTCTCTCCTTATTTTCGCCCGAGGTATGTATACTTTCGAACAAACACACACGCACGCATGCGCGTGAGTATCTACCAACTCACGAGATGCTTTCCATCACTTCAATCTATCCTTTTCTAGCGTTTTATACATTGCTGTAGGTTGGTATACGTGTTGCGTGTCTCGGTACTCCGAACTTCTTATCGCGAAACATTCTATCCGAAGGGCGCCGAAGAATGGCGCGAAAACCAAATAAAATCTTGTCGTACTTTGACTTTATTTATTTCATTATTTATTCGTGCATGATACAAACTTTTTGACAAAAATTCTGTTCGAACTTGTATATTTCGTTTAAAAAATAACTGTGCCTGCAGAATTTTTAAGGAAAGAATCGTAACCCTCGGGAACTTATTGAAAAGTGTTCACATTGGACAGATACTTTAGAATCTGTGTAATAAAAGTTCCATGGAAACAGGTTCTTTCAGAACATTTATCAACTGTATTAATTACTTAATATTGTTGTAATACTGTTCATTAAGTAGTATTCAGTATTGGTTACAATGATTGAGAACTTTTTGACATTGACGAAGAAAGTGTCTGTTCCTGTTATAGAAACAATTGTATCTTAACATTTCACGAGTTCTATTCTAACAAAAACTTTGATTTTCAGGAACCTGTGTTTATCTGTTCTCATCGCAACTTATAATGCGAGAACATTTTTCAAAAAAGTACCATATTGATTAAGTTCCAATAGAACCTATTCAAAAGTTCCATAACTTTTTCAATCCCTAATATCTGCATTATTGTTTTCTCAATTTTTCCGAAAATGGACTTTACACTACTTTCATAATAAACCGCGCTATCGATGCTATCGTGTAATCCTGCAGTTAGATGAATTCAAGCCGTTTTCATATGAAGTTTTCTTGTTGTGGCACCATGAAATAACGGTGCTATCGGGTTGACTGATGTACACGGTAGTAAGTAAGTAGATACACCACACGACTGAATTGCTTTTATGTGAAGAATTGCTGACTCAACTCGAGAGAGAGGTGTCTCTTAGCGTCTAGCCGAGTTCGCCCACATATTTAGTCCCAGATTTCAAGCTGACTGTTTAGGCGTACAATCGTTGAGGAACGCAATGAAACGATTCAGGATTGGGCAACACGACGCCATTTTATAATCAATCCCTCCACGTGCGGCATCCATTTTCCTTACCACAGTCCGTGCTTTCATTATAGAAATAGATTACGTGTCACGCAATTAATACTAGGTTTACGGACATTTCACGTATACCTATTTCTACGGACACCAGTGAAATTGACGGTTAAAAGAAAATACGTTTTTTCTTTAAAAAATGGATTTATTTAATCTATAAACAATTTAGTTATACAATCTTAACATTGTTCCAAAGTGTTCCGTCAACCCCAATTTTTGTTTCACTGGTTATATGTTGGAATGTGCGAGGAATATTCGTCTCATTCTCGGACTCAGAATCGGAGAGAATACGGATCCCTCTCCTGCTACGGCATGCATTGCTCCGGTATGTTCGAGAAATTGGGTTCGAAGAAGCAGAGATATCTCTGCCGCATTATGATTTTTATTTAGTTTCTGCTTTTTGATTACTTTTACACTTGTTACCGAAGTAATAATTTCATGAATAAAGCAGATTTATTACGATTAACTATGGAATTAGCCTACCCGTCAATTCGAAGGGTATCCGTAGAAATAGGTATACTACGTACACAATTTCGAAATTAGAGGGTTGGGAAAGGAAATGAATTTGGGTATTTATTCGTCTCATTCCATTAATAAAAGTCAGCAAAAATTACTAGGAAATAATAGTAATGGCTTCTGGAATTTTCCTCGTGACTTCCGAAACCCGTCAAATTGACGGATCCCGTAAACCTAGTGTTAAATGTGAAAAATTTGATTTGCTAAAAATTAAATTTGAAGTGCAAAACCTGTATGAAAACCGCGTTGTACGAGAGTTACCTGTAAATGTTTTTATTGCAATGTGTAAAATAATGGTTCATGATTTCAATTACTTATATTTTCTGGCGCATTCGGTGATTTTTCTGCGTATTGTATTCTAAATATAATTGGTGACGAGGAAAAACAAACGAGGAAAAGATTTCCTGCCAATTTACATTTGCCGAAGAACCAAAGCGTGGAACCATTTTATGTTTCCGTTCTCACGTGACGTTATTCTCTTAGGTAATTTCCGCGATTAACATTTCAGTGTTATGTTAATTATCTCGTATAATAAGCATTGCTTTGGAAAATGCTAAATGACTGCATTGAAATATTAATTTCATTAGTTTCGTTGCAGGTTTTGCGCTCCAAATTAACCCTTTTGCAAGTCAAATTCACCCTTTCACAGATCACATTCACTTTTTTGCAAATCAAATTTACCATTTTGCAAATAAAGCCTTTCTACAAATTTGTCTTCGTCTAATAACAAAATATAGAAAATCTTAATGTCGCCCCCACTCGCGTTGGCGCAGTAAACTGAGTGGCGACTGAAAATCGCCTCCGAATGCAAAGGGTTAAGGTTCGTAACAAACGTCAGTGAAAAGTCCCTTCAATAAATAACCGCTAATCTTTGTTTCCGAAAATCACAATTATGTTTGAAGAAACTTATAAATTTAACAGCTTCAAACTAGTATCGTTTCACACATGATTACATTCTACACATTCCTGGTTGTAGCGGAGTTCTAACCTCTTAGCTACTGTACGCCACTATAGTGGCTTTCCCGTATGCCATTTTTTTGAACGGTACGCCACTATAGTGGCTTCCCCGTATGTCATCTTATGTTTCTTTTCAAACTCTTTACATGAAAATGTATAAAGAAATGATAATTTATTCATCTCTAACTCTATTCTAACGTAATTTCATAGTGGAAAGCACCACCAGACACAAATCTCCGCGGAAAGTCCAGTCGAAGCTAAGAGGTTAGGTATGCTTGCTTCCAAGATGGTGGCGCATGTGTAAGTAATCTGCATGCTTGCGAAGCGAGTGAAATATATGGCGAACGATACGTGATATAAAGTGGTAATGTCGCGAGTACCGTGAAATATAGCTGATTGCGTCGGTTTATCCGCGTCTTATCGCCGGCTGCTCAGCACCCATTCAGCTAGCAAGACCTTCGCCATGTTTGCTGGCTCAAAAACGAAGTCAAAAATTGAGCTAATCGGTCGTAAAACATGGTAAACAATCAAAAGTATACTTTCGAGAAATCGATTCTAAAGTTTTGAGTTAAATCAACTGTCATTTACTGTAACTTAATACCAACCTCTTCTTTTAAAAAGTGAACATTCTTCACAGCACCCTCAAAGATCTATGAAATCAGCTATAAGGAATCCATGGATTCCAATAACTCAATTTCGCAAACAATGTCGGATACCATGTTTTACAACTAAATGCCTCAATTCTTGATGTGGAAACAGCATCGATAAAAATTTATGCGAGACTCGAATTACATACATGGGTTATATCGAAGTTTTTAACATATAAATAGGCAGCGATTTTTATTCAATTTTGAATATTTTTTCAACTTTATTTATCTAATAATGAATGGCCCGGTTTAACTTAGAATATCTTTCTGTATTTTGGACAGCTTTGTAATCCCGTGTTAATAAAAATCCCTCTATTTCTCTGGAAAGAACTGATGCCAACCGCACGAACTTTCTGGCCAACCCAATATAAGTATCGCGTTATACGAAGATCGCCACAATTTTGGACCCGTAAAATCGTCAAAAATAGTCCACATAAAATGTGTTCAGTGCACAAGCAGATATACATTAACCCTTTAACGGTGAAATCTTGTTTTGAAAATATCATAAAAATGTTCATCGATGTCGAGAATGCGTCTCAAGAAGGTAGACGTGGGATACCGAGTTTTTCTTTAACTTCATGTTTGGTGCGTATCAATATTTGGCCACGATAAAATACGTCGCCAAGATAGTGTGGAACGGAACGAGTTTAATCGTGGCAGTACGAATCGAGCACCTACAGTTTATCTTCGCCCTACACGCACGTCTATTTCTCGAGATAATATGGAATTTTGGAAATCGACGTACTACTGGAGATAGCCACAAAGTAATCAATATTTTTTAAGTCAATTTTGGGCGAGTTATGGAGAGGTGCGGCTACGTGATCCAAATATCTTGACAAATATGTGGGGTACCGGAAAGTAATCAATCATTTTGTGCATATTCTGTAAAACTCGATTTATTTAGAAAGTTTCGTCGCGCGCACGTAAAAAGGTCCGCCACAGAACTAGAAGATTGCAAACACAATACGTGTATTAAAAGAAGAAAATATTTGGAGCATCGTTCATCTGAAAACTTTCAATATTAACACAATATAATAAAAAATGGAAACATGGCGAGGAATGTAGAACGCAAAACAAGACTGTTGGCGCAGCCAGCTGCGCAGAACACGGTTTTGCTTGAGGAGTGGGGTCCCGTTCAGCGTAACGCAGTGGACGTTATGCCAACTGTAGCACCTTGGATCACTTTTTTAACCCTTTCCGAGCACGGCAATGTAATATCGTCCTATCGGCGTAAAACATCGTCCTATTACGTAAATTGCACTGCCGATTGTAATGACGAAAATATTACTTTAACACTTGGCACTCGCGAGGCGACTCCGAGTAGCCACTCACGTCAATTTATTGCGGCAATTCGAATGGCGACTGAGAGGCAACGTTAAAATTGACTCCAGTTGTCAGCGACTTTATGTCTGATAATAAAATGTAACTGGAGAAAACCTTAATGTCGACTCCCAGTCGCCACCTGAGTTGTCGCAATAAACTGCGTGGCGACTGAAAATCGCCTTTAGAATATCGTAATAAACTTAGTGTCGACTGAGAATCGCGTCTAGAGTGCCGCAACAAACCGTGTGGCGACTGAGAAGCGCCTCTAGAGTTCTGCAGCAAATTGAGTGGCGACTGAGGATCGCCTCTAGAGTACCGCAACAAACTAAGTGGCGACTGAGAATCGCCTCTTGTAAATCAAAGGCTAAGTGTATAGCTACATCTTCGTGAATTATTTATAACTTTCTAAGGATCGATCAATGTTTTGGAAATGCTTTGACATCGCGAAAACTGTTTATCTTATAAAGATTTACATCTTGTCTTCATCAGAAATATTACGAATATTTCCGAGGAATCTCTCGCGTGGTACTATCTTGCGTAATTTATGTGCGATTTATACGGCATTTGATAAGAATGATGTTGTAGTACACCTGGTGATAAGGCATTTGTGTGCAATTCGACTATCTTCAAAGGTTAATGCATTGGTATCGAATGCCGTGCTAACCGTGCATTCGCCATCTCAGCAATCCTTATCGCCAGTGCTATCAGTGTTCCCAACCGTATGTTCAAATGAAAATGTTGTGAATGCCGGTTGCCGCCAGATGGCGCTGCGTTTACTCGCGTCTCTTACGTTCAACGGACACAAAGCGTAATAAAAGCAATTTGATATTTATTGTAAACTCCCGTATAACGCGAATTCCTACAACACGCTAAAGATATTGTGACGACTTTTTCTATATAACGTGATTCTCACACAACGCGCCGTATAATAAAATGCGGAAATGCGTAATTTCGTAGCATATTTTGCAATTGAAATAGATAATCACAAACGTTAGATTAATGAAAGACTTGCACATTGTTGAAGTTGCTAATTACTTATCATTTTTTATTAAAAAAATAACGTTTTATTTGAATTTTCTTCAACGCAGTTTCAATGTGCCCAAAGTACCATTAAAATTATTAAAACCGTTTCTTGACACCTTCAAGAAACAGCTTCGCAATCAGGATAAAAAACAACTAAAATGTTTTTGCAAGTTTTCAGACTTTTTGGGATTCTCGGGTTCCCTAAATTTGTTTGTTAGTACATTGCGCAATAATAATTATGTACGCTTAATTAGTGAATGGAATACCTTTTAATGAGACGTGCTGAACGTTTGGTTTATAAGGTGGCAAGGCATGTAATCGCGATTACGATCCATGTGGTGGTTTAAACGCTTGTAGGTTGGTATGGCATGCATGCCATACTGCTTTGCTCCGTTTAGCGCGATTAATACGTGCGGCTCGCGAAAATAAAAGTCAGTTTACACATCGCTTTGAATGCGCAGTGTAAACTACAAAGCATAATATGAGCCGTTATTTCTTAAGGTGGTATGAGACCATTTTTTCCTTTGATTTTAATATCGGGACTAATAAAAGAGAAATCAGTGTATCATCAAAAGTTATGTTCAATTAAACTTTCATAAAAATTGGACTTATACAAAAATGAATTGAATTGAAAAAAAAACTTTTACCCTTTTCAAAAATATAATCTCGTGCAGCCTATTGAGCAGCTTATTCATTTCAATTCATTTTTTTAAAAAGTCAGGGTAGCGCTTATAATAGTTACACATTTGTAACGTTTTAATCATTAATTTGACTTTTTGGGAAAAAAGGACTTAGGGCACTTTCAAAATAAATGGCTCGGTATATTTACAAATATTTAATTTATAAATACTGATTTATAAAAGCTTGATTTGCAAATGGGTGAATTTGATTTGCAATAAGGTGAATTCGATTCGGTGATCCGAGGTGAATATGATCTGCAAAATGGTTAATTTAGAGTGCAAAAAGGTGAACATGATTTGCAAAATCGTTAATTTGGGTGCAAAAAGGTAAATTTAATCTGCAGATGGTTCATTCGGGGTGCAAACAGGTGAACATGATCTGCAAAAGGGTTAATTTGGAGTGCAAAAAGGTGAATTTGATCTGTAAATGGTTCATTTGGAGTGCAAAACCTGTATCCCTTGAATGTTTTCATATACCAAGAATTACGTCTTTCACAGGATACTTCTTGAGAATGTTTTTCGCCCTCCGTTCGAAGAATCATGATCTTGTACGTGCAAAGTACGTGCGTCGGTCTGCAGGTTGGCAGACGTTTTCCAGTTAAGTCTTTTAGCAAGTTCAAACTAATCATCGCGCCTTCTAGTCCATGCTAACACGAACTCTAACAGTTGGCAGTATTGTATGGTCCAACACAACAAGAACTTTAAAGATGCCTAAAGGTTCGTTCGTACTGAATATTATCGTTCTCGCAGGAGTATTATTTCTGTACAGTTTCTAACCCTTTGTGGACGGTCGAAGCACATGTGCGTTCAGCGTGCACCATGAACGTAGCCAATAAACTCAGATACGCGTTCGAGAAAAAACAATCGACGGAGACGAAACACTCATACGTGCGTTCAGTCAACGATTAGCTTGCGCTTTCGGCACAAGCAAAATATGAAAACTTTCTTTGCCATTCCACGAGTACCGAATACATTGAAACATTATCAAACTCTGAAGGTAAAGTCAGTATTAGAAATAATAATATTCAATTGCTGAATAGGCAGAGAATAATGCGTACGACTTCAGAAGATGAAACGTGAGTTGACAATTTTAAACGACTATCACTGCAGCGATTTAGCTACACAGTGCACTTGGCTGCGAACCGTTTTAAACGTACACCTTTAATTTTTTATACTACCCCCCTTCCCCTCAAATCCGCGGCAAATTTCCTGAGAAAAATCCCTTTCCCGCCCGAACACAATTTGGGATACAAAAATGGCATACATCAAACATTAATAACGCTGTCCAACACAGCAGAAATCTGTAACAACGAATAGACGACAGATTAAAATTGTCTAGCTTCTGTACTTGCATCACGGAACTTGCTCAAAGGATAAAAAAGACCGTTCTTTCAAAATTGATTTTTTCGAAAACTTTCGAATCATTTTCAGCGCGTCAAAATCTATGAAAATCGCTTATTCGTTGTTACAGGATAGAAAAAGGTCGAAATTGAAACTGAAGGAACAATCCTATCCAATCAAAAAATGTTAGAAAGGGGAGAATACGTATTGTAGACTTCCGGAATGAAATGAATCCAAATATTTTTTTATCGGCAAGAGTAACTTCAGCGTAAAAAAAGGTGTTAACACTTACCGGCATTTCCAAGCGCCATTTCCAAGCGCCATCTTGCTTCTGTCTTCATGCGCCGCAACGTTCACACTTCTTCAGCGAGATCCACGGTTCTCAGTCTGCATTTGTGTCGTAAATATTAAATAAATATATCGTTCCTGATTGTGAAAGATGCGGAATATTGTATAAAAATGCAATTGAATTGTAGGGTTATTATGTATGTATGCTAATAATACGAAATTGTTTTAATAACGTGAAACATATTTCCGCGATTAACGCTAGAACTACCGACGATGTATTCAGCTATATTTGTATATTTATGTGTACGTCCTTAAAAAAGAGTGGATGGAGGAAATAAATTAACCGATTTCTTTATGTCCATAGTGCAACGTTAACCACGAGAAATCTCAGAAAATGGAACATTTTTATTAAATTCCGAGGACCCATCATTTTTACTGCTTTGGTAGTTCTATAATGTTAATATATACGCAACTCTCGATATGAGCGGTAGCAATCATTCGACATGCGCAGTAAACAGTCGTTCGATTTACGCGGTATTTTTGAAACACGGTTGCAGTTTCGGGCAAGATCTTTTTATACAGCAAGCAAATATTTATTGCTGCTGTGTTTTTTGAACTTATTTTATATCGATGAGCAATAAATAAATAAATGTGAACTACGTGATATGTATAAAAACTATAAAATTAATTAGTTTGCCACGATTTCTAGGGGATTGGAGATTACAGAATTTTAAGTTAAATTTGGAAAACAATATATAAAGAGCGTCAATAATAAAATCAATATAGAATTTTATTTGCCAACGAAGTCGTTTTCATTTTCACAATCAGGTATATTTCTTATTAACCTGAAATCAAAAAGAACTGTAATACGTTCGAAAATATATCGCTTCTTTTTTATATAATATATAAAACTATTAAATCATTGTGCCGAATTTACTGACAAGTTAATATTCAGACGTCAAAAGTGCAATCGGATTTTTCAAATAATTAGGAAGAGGAAGAAGGGGAGGAGAAGAATCTGTCTTATTACTTTTTATTCAACCTTATACAGGTTTTCCACTCCAAATTAATTTATTTGCAAAAGGGTGAATATAATCTGCGAAAGGGTTAATTTGGATTGCAAAAAAGTGAATATGATCTGCAAAAGGGTTCATTTGGAGTGCAAAACCTGTATAAAACATTTTCATACTATAAATTCGGAATCTCTAAACGGAACGGAAATATTCTTAAGTTCCTTGGTTCTTCTACTGTTTCTTCGCGTTCTTCTTCTTCTGCTTCTCGCTTTCAAGCACGAGACATGAACCTGCAGCATCTCTCGGGGTCCAGGATAATTATTTATGTCAGATAGGATCTTGACTGGAGTTTCTCGCTGGGAAACAAAAGAATTCGCCGTAGGAAAGGATACGGAATAAAGGAGAGGTCTGAGAAGCTGTGCAGGTTTCCCTTGTTCTACGTTCTTCCAACGACAGAGTTCTAGCAAGGACCTTGGCAGAAGGGGCGAGCGAGAGGGATATATATGAGGAAAGGGAGAGGGAGAGCGAGGGATAGAAAAATCTCAATACGAAATATCCTGAGAATCTACCCGACGAATATTTTTTTTCAAATTGGAATAAGTCTGGCATAATGACCTGGGTTCCGCCCCGAAGATACTAATCGATATACAGGTGCCCCTCGTACAACGCGGTTACTTGTATAATACGGTTTCTATAAAACACGGTTGAGAAATTGTGACGATTCTCGTATAATGCGGCACTTATACAACACGCTTTCGATATAACACGGTTGATATATTGTTGCGAATCTCGTATAATGTAAATCTAATATCTAATATCTAATAATATAAATCTCATATAACGCGTGTATCTAATCCGAGTCCCCATAACGCGATTTTTATAACGCGACGTTTCTCTGTAACCTGACTCCCGCGTTGTACGAGGGTTACCTGTACTTTATCATTGTAAACTGGGCACAAATATTTAATCTTTAATCCTATTGGTATCTGAAAGCTTACAAAAGACAATAAAGTGATAACACAGAGATCTTATTTTATAAATTATTTAATAAGAGAGAATTATTTAATAAACAAAGCTGAAATGCTTATGCTATATGCTTATTATATGCTGAAATAATATATTATATGCTGTAAAAAAATATGTATGTATAACGTGGTGTATTAAAAAATGCATGTACAGTGTACAATGTGCACACAGAATAAATTCGTGAAAGTTTATGCAGTTTAGTTTGCTTGACAACAATGTTAAATTATGACTGGAAATTTCATAAAATTCGAGTTTTACAACAATCAGTTATGAAGCAATAAATGTGTATTTTAATTCAACGTGAATTGCGTTAAAAGAGAACGAGGTTAATTTCTATTAAAATTGATTTATAAAGTCAGTACTGTTATTCAACCGATGCGGTTTTAAATAAAATGTGTACATTGTACACTGTACACGTAAAACGTATAGTAAGATTAATATATTACTGATTAAAACTAACATTTTAAAGTTTTATAAAATATTAGCCTGGGAACATCGGCGGAGTACAAATTGCATGCATTTTCTCCGTAGAAGGAATGCTGCGCGCAATTAATACGGGATTATTCTCCCGTGCTGTACGAAGTACCTCTGTACTTGTACACTAAATAAACTTCATACGAAGCACCGACATGCTTGGACGGCCCGTTAAATCGGCTGAATATAAACCCGTAGATAAATGTTTGTAACGGCTCGATGTTGTAAACAATCTTGCTACAAACGAGCTTAATAATTAACCCGTTGCTTCCGAGAGTCGACTGAGAGTCGAAAATCTTAACGTCGCCTCTCAGTTGCCACTTGAGTTCTCATAATATATTCTGTGGCGACTGAGAATCGCCTCGGAGTGCAAACGGTTAATACTATGAACAATCTCCAAATTCAAATAAGGTTGATCAAACGTTTGGTTTGACACTGAAATCATGTAAGTTCGCCATGACGTAAGCCCGGACGTTTTAATCCTTTCACCGTAAAAAATGTCGGTCGAGTTCGAGGTAGATTCGAGAGCACTTAAAAATCGCGGAGGCGGTGACAGAATGGCGTTCGAGAGGTAAAACGAAGCTAAAAGGATCGAATCTGTGGCCAGAACAAAAGCGAGCGGTAGTTCGCACTCGGGGACAACGGTAGAGGAGGTCCTGCGGCTCCCAGCGTGTGGTGTGGTATCTGCAGGTTGTAAAACAACTTGTAAACCGTACGCACAGGATGCATTCTGTCAACCCAACTTCCATAGTATCCCTATCTATAGAACGAATCTCTGGGAACGTAGTTTAACACTAGAACTACAAAAACTTTGAGTCAGACATTTGATGGTTCTTCTGGACGAAGAAAACTTTCGCTCAGAGTTTTCACCGTTCTTTTGATTAAAGAAAACTGTGGTTCAGAGTTTTCATGGTTCTTGTGGACGAAAAAAACTTTGCCTGAGAGTTTGGTAATCTTGTTGAAAGAAGGGATAAAAAGAAGCCATGATACCTATCCTTCCACAGTCGTATTTCAACTGATGGGCTCGAGATAATTCTTGAAAATGGAATCGCGTCGATCTGACTCTGACACGTGTATCTTTCTGTTAATCTACCCTCGTGACGTAAGATTAATCACAGAGCCGAAGGGTGGGCGCGCGTGTGTTCGTCCGTGGCGAAGTAATAGATGCAGGATGCAGACACACGCGGCTGGCAATTCGAGGCAGCGCGACCACAAACCGTTTTCTTTTTAAAGCGCCGGTTTTTTTGGGCCTACTAACGAACACCCTGATGTTTATCTAGCGTGCCCGGTGCAGTACCATCCTCCCTGAAGGTCAATCCGGGTCCGATCGAGCTTCACAGACTTACCTAAAACAAAAAACCAAGTAAAACTTTAGCCACTGTATAATTCTGCATCTCTTAAGCTAATTTCATTAGAGGTCCAAGGGTTTTTAGAAATAAAAAATGTTCCATGTATTCTCCCGCGCGGAAACAAATTCGAAGGAATATCACTGATCTGATTTTGCATGTTTCTCATTTGTTACTCAATTCTTGTTTTTTCACAACTGACAAAGTGTTTTACAAAGTTCGCATAACGCTACTGGCTCGCAGTGCCGCTAACTTCACACTATACTGCGAAAGGTGCATAAACGTATGTTAATCGCATCTAACATTAAACCCCTTTTATGGAAAACGCGTGGGCCATGGTACCTAAGAATGGTGTCGCATACAAGATGACGGGAAAGTGCCGCTGGCACGTTTCTTATGGTTGTTTTTGTTATTGTGATTTTCATGTTTTTCTACAATATATTGTAATTACAATGTGAACGATCTCGCGGAAAGTGTCGGCGTCAGATAAAAGTATTTCTATCACAGGTGCGGACGTCAAAGTGTTAACGGTAATCAGCGAGGGTAAGGACCTGTGGCATTAGTGTTTTATCAGTCGTCCCGAAATAAAATATTCCCAGTCGCCTCATTTCGGTCAGTGCCGTTCCGCACGTCCTTGCTATCTCGCCATGCTAATGGATCCTCTGCCGCCCCAATCTCCGTAAGCTTTTTTAGAACCCTTCCACTCCTCATCAGGCTTAACTCGTTTCAGTGCTTCTATTATTTCGTGTGAAATATACGACTATCATGCAGCGCACTTATCGTCCCATATAAATACATGCGTTACTTCAGCCAGACTTTGCGGAATTTAGAGTTTCACGATTCCTTTGCACTCCTCTTCTTCCAAACAGAGTTAACCGCTTAACGCACGTCTTTTTGGGGGACACAAGTTTTGGAAAATATCTCCCAGCTAGTCTAACGGGCCCTGATAGTTTTGGTCGTCCAGGTTTTTTAAAACAAAACTATATTTTCCAATTAAAATATTTGCGTTACTTGATAATGCGGATGGACGTGACATACACGTCGCTGATTATTTTTACGATTCTGGTAAAAAACACTGTAAGCCACAAAAGTCAATTTTTTGAGAAGACATTTTGTACAAAATTAAAGAAATTACTTCAAATCTCAAACAATGCCTGTGGTGTATTTGCATGATTCAACAAAAAGTGGCAGACCAAGTCATTTTGAGTCTGTTGGTAGTTCTAGTGTTCAATAAATCTATAATTATTAGTAATTATTCGATGGTGCTCTCGTTAGAGTAACGTATCACAAAGAGGGTTGTAATCAAGCCTCTTCCTTGATTTGCTGCCAAAAACGCCTTGGTCACGACCATTAATCCCTGACAATATTCACTACTACCTATCTCTCGGCCTCGTCCTCATAAAAAGGGTTTTTGTATTCTTCCTTTTTTCTTACTACTATTTCTTGGTATTTTTTTTCTTCGTAAAGTGCATCAGGCTCTGAGATCGAGACGCGGGGTTATAATTGCCTTCTCGATGAGTCCAGCATTCCACGTGCTTTAAAGTTATCGCGGTTGAATCACCGTACGCACCATAATGCTCCTTCTTCTTATGTATCTTCTTTTCCCTTTACTTCTTCCTCCTCCCTTCTTTTTTCTTCCTCTTTCCATTCCTTTACTAATCGCTTTTTTTCAGAATATTAGCTGCATCGCCGACGGAGAAAACGAAATGCTATTTTAACCCCTTGCACTCGGAGGCGATTCTCAGTCGCCATTCAGTTCATTGCGGCAACTCGACTGGCAGCTGAGAGGCCACATTAAAAGTTACTCTAGTTGCCGCCGATTTAATGTCCAATAACAAAATATAACTGAAGAAAATGTTACTGTCGCCTCTCAGTCGCCCCTCAAAATGCCGCAATAAACTGAGTGGCGACTGAGAGGCGACGTCAAGATTTTCTTCGGTTATTTTTTGTTATTAGACATTAAATCGCAGACAACTGGAGTGAATTTGAATGTTGCCTCTCAGCCGCCACTCGAAATGCCACAATAAACTGACTGGCTACTGAGAGTCGCCTTTGAAAAGGGTTAACCCGTTGCATTCGATATTATTTATTATTATATAGTCTTATCGTGGAAACCCAGGTGGCGAGTGAGAGGCGACACTAAGATTTAACACTTTTGACAATAACCAAAAATAGCTGGAATAAATCTTAATGTCGATTCTCGATAGTCGCAATACAACTGTGTGGCGACTGAGAGTCGCCTCACGAATGCAAAGGCTTAATTTACATCAAAGTTGTCCTTTTTAGCATAAAAATCTGACTGTGGAAAAGATAATGTCTTTCAATTTCAATTAGTAATTCAATGTATTACATTACTATTAATGTTACATTACTGTTAATGTAGTATAGTAACACGTTTACATCGGTCAATACCGATACAAAAACACAGTGAACACCTTAGGTTGGTATCAGTGATTTTCGAAGATTATGCTCGAACACGAAGCAAGAGAACCGATGAATTTAAAAGGCCGATTACCAGCAAGGGAAATCGAGATCTTAGGAGCCGGTATCTGTTAAGAGTTATAATTGATCGTACGCCTAGATAACACTGACTTGTCGAGTCGGCTTGTCTGAAATTCCTTAATGAATATAGGGATATCGTTAATTAAGATTCCTGTCCGTGGAATCTTATCTCCGAAGATCGGAGTATTACAAATGGCTACGTTCTTTACACATGGTATATTAATATGAATCTTATAATTTTGATAAACGTCATCAGTTATTAAGTATCCTAGATGCGTACGAAACCAAACAAAATCATGCGCATAATAAGTGGTATTTGGTTGGCCAGAAAGGTTGTACATTTATGCATGTTTCAATGTACAATGTGAAGTTAGCGGAACGCATAACACTACTGGTTCATAGCACGCGGCCCCGAATTCCGCTACCTTCACGTTGTACAACGAAATGTGTGGAAATCGCGTCTAAGTTTAACCCTTTGCACTCAAAGAACATTTCCGTTATGAAGAGGACTCATTCTAAGACGTTTTGTGATGCTGATTAATGAATTATAATCCATCATTTTTACAGCAACTGAAGAATGAATCTCATAATATAAATCTTATATGTTTATTTTGTTAATCCAGTTTGTGTGACAAATAGAAGACTTCAATTTGGAATTAATTGCTGCGAATTGCTCGGCAATACAACGGATGAGATTTTCGATCTTGAACAACCTTAGAACACCGGTTGTTATTAATTTGTTTCGCGCGCTACTCGCAACACATCGCGTGGAAACCAGTTTCTTAAGACGTATTGGATTACCGTGCGGCACGACGACCTGAAGTGCACGCCGATTGCTTTCGGCCGCAATAACCTCACCGCAGTAAAAGCTCGTTGTTCTTAAAACTACTTGAATACTTCGCTTATCCGAATCTATCTCGAAACCAGTCTTCAATTCTCGGTAAAAAGGCTGAAACTTAAAAGTTGTTATACGACCGAGTTAAAAAAAAACAGGTCGCATGTTATCTTTAAAGATGATCTACACTACCGGTCAAAAGTTTGGGATCACTTGCTTTGTTCTTCATTCGAACGTTTAAGGTAAACGTTAGAATGAACATTGAAAGTAAATATAATATAAAACATTTGTCCATTTTATAATTTTACCATTAATATTAAACTATTTTCTTGCCATGCAGAGACATATTGTACTGGAACCTGGGTGTAATAAGATTTTGTTACCTTTAAAATCGATCGGGTCCGTTTTTAGTTTCCCCGGAACAAATTACTTTAGTACAAGAAGGTTGGCAAACTATGCAGCAAGAAACATTACACAAACTTGTTGGGGTATGACAAAAATATGTAAAATAGTAATAATGAAACAAGGGGGATACTTCGACGAGTCGCGTATTAAGCGAAATGTATAATTAATATAGAATAAAATATACGAAATTTATACAACTCTTCTATCTTATAATATCAACCTACAGATATACCCAAAGAATAGTATCTCATTCCATTTTATATAAATTATATTAAATTACATTAAATTATACTAAACCGTATATTAACCCTTTGCACTCGGAGGCGATTCTCAGTCGCCACAGTTTATTGCGTCAACACGAGTGGCGACTAAAAGTCGACATTAAGATTTTTTCCAGTGATATTTTTTTAAATAGACATTAAATCACTGACAATTTGAGTAAACTTTTATTCTACCGCGGTTTTATGTGTTCCTATATCCACCAAAAGGTGTCTTTTGGCACTTTTGCATTTGCATGCAAATAACTGAGGAAATAATAATTCAAAAAATAGGAGGTGGGTAAAAAAAGATAGCGCTAAATGATTTTAACAATTATTACAGTAAAAGTCAAAAAGTCAATCGGGGAAAAATGATTAAATTTAGAAAACCATTTCGAGTTAAAATTTTCATTTGGTAGAAATAGTGTTAAACTTGTCCCAATAAAATTCTGTAATCATTCATTTTCTATTAACTTCACCGTATTAAAAACCGCCCGGCACGTCAGCAATTCGATGAATATTATTTCTAATATTTAACATTATTTGTAATTTTTAATTTTGAAAGGTGTCTTTTGACAACTTTGGTAGAAATAGCTTTGACGCGCGGAATGTCTTCCGCATTAAAGAGTTCCACGTTTCAACTCGAGGACGTTTGAAATAATAACCGATTCATAAAAGACCGTTCTTAATGTGCCCAGAACTAATCAGTGAATAGACGTCTACGAAGAAATGGGTCCTGTGACGGGCCCCATTAGTATGGAAGATTTTTGTGCGAGATTATTTGAAGAATATAATGTAAAGTAAATGTCCATGTGGCACGAGTTTCACGCACTACGTACACTTTTAGTAGTTTTCTACTAAATGAGACTCTTAATAGTTCAACTCGCTAGCTAACAGAACTACCAAAGCAGTCAAAATGACTAGTCCATAATTTGTACAAAATTATTTATTAATAAACATCAAATTCATTCAAAAATAAAAACAAAGTTATTCAATTAACATCCAACTTGACACTGTTTGAGACTTAGTGTTACGTACGTGATTAAAATATGTTTAAATTGTAGCCAATTAGTTGCACGATCTATTAATTATCTGCTGCGGTAGATTTCTCGCGTGTAGTTTGGAGTACACGTCGTAAAATTCCGCTTTCACTAGCGGTCTCAGGGAACACGGATTTATCTTCGAAATAGTGAGCACTTTAATATTATGAACTCCTGAAGCGTTACGTAGGTGTGTATTCGACTCTATTTTATAGGATGTCCACATCTTTTAACCGACCACGTGATCTTTCAAGCACCACGTGCCTAACCCACGTATTTATATGAAGGAGAGAATCTTACGAGGAGAGTTTGTCAGTTGTGCGCGAGATTTTCCAACGAGATTTTGAAGAGACGTAGTATAGACACAGCTAATTCTATAGCACATAATTTTTAGGTGCAATAATCCATGTTTCTTTCAAAAAAGGAGTTTAAAATTAGACGCGGTTTCCGTACATTTATGTATCTTTCGCTGTAGAACGTGAAGTTAGCGGAATTCGAGTCCGCCTGCTGTGAGCCAGGAGCGGCATGCGTTCCGCTGAAAAGCTATACATTATACATATTCTGAAAGTCGACATTCAAATTTATTCCAATTGTCGTCGATTTAATGTCCAATAACAAAATACAACTGGAGAAAATCTTAATGTCGCCTCTCATTCGCCACTCGAATTACCGCAAGAAACTGAGTGGTGACTGAAAGTCGCCTTTCGAGTGCAAAGGGGTTAACTTTGAAGATGTACGTACATGTTTCGGACATATGTTTGTATAACGTTACTGATTAAGAGAATCCTAACCTATAAAATATCCGATTGATATACAAGTTGGAGGCGGAGCATCTACGGTGATTATAAGGATACGGCGCATCAAGGCGCGCGCCTGTATCGTAAAAACCGTAAAAGGTTTAAAGACTACAAATTCAGGCCGTGATACACGAGGGAGGGCAGACTTGAGCCATTATTTATGTATTTGGTGCGCCGAAAAAGGCTGACGGCGCAGATTGTGGTTGCGCGGACGAAGTAGATACGATGCGGACTGAGACACTCCGCAGATTTCAAATCGATCCGCAAACCGGATAAAATATTTTATGGAAAACAGCCTTTAATGGCCCTTGCAACGGACGAACCACCACGTCTACGTTGATTTGTGGTCGCCGAGAACGGCAGACCTTATCGATTACCCTTACGTCTCTCATTGGTCCATTCACTTCGCGAGACACTGATCCTGCGGCCGTACGCATTGCTTTCTTATAAATGATCACATTGTTATACAAGCTTTGCTCTCGAAATTGACCCTTTTGCAGATTATATTCACCTTTTTGCTCTCGAAATTAATTCTTTTGCAGATCATATTCACCTTTTTGCTCTCGAAATTAATCCTTTTGCAGATCATATTCACCTTTCTGCTCTCCAAATTAACGCTTTTGCAGATCAGATTCACCTTTTTGGTCTCCAAATTAATCGTTCTGGAGATCAAATTCAACTTTTTGCAAATCAATTTCACCTAAGCAGTAAAAATGACGGATCCGCCGGTTTGAATGCAAATCTTTAAATTCATAATATTTGGCTTGCTGAGATTTTGTCCGGCTCAAATTGCATAAACGATATAATTGAATCGATTAATTTATTTTTGGTGTCCATACTTATTTTTAAGGAAGAATACATAAATCTACGAATATAGTTGAATGTACCGTCGGTATTTTTAGTGTTAAGTTACTTATGGCATGTTCGTAGTTACAAAGTAATAATTGCTCTTGTTTAACAAATAACAATGCGACGTTGCCAATATTACTAAAACTCGAATATTTGTAAAATTTGCAATATCTTAGTGTGACGGTGTAAAGTAACTAACGAATCATAGAGCACCTAAACAGTTTTGTTTTTGAAGGTTATGTACATGTTGCAAATGTGTAACGCGAAGTATCGTGTAACACGGATTTCGGGCCGGCAAGTGAACGGCAGTCAAAAATGTAATAAATATGTGTCGTGCTAATAAAATCACTCTTCCTGGAAGCTATTAGTAGCTCTGAGTTAGTTCCTTAGGTACGGAAACCAAGATGGAGGTTATTTTGCAGGTATACTTAGGGTAGATATGAGGCGTCTGCCAAAATATTAGCACAGCCGCAGCAGCTGCGTTTTCCCTCCAAATACCGCTAATTTTGGTGTTTTACTATTTAAATAACTGACGATGCAAAATTATGCATTAATTTGGTTTCCGGGAGAGTCATGGACGAAACGATAATCGACTATTATGTTAAACTATAAATGTTTAACTGTGTGCAATAAAAAAATGTTTCAAGTAAATACTATTCAGTTTAATAAGAGGTATCACAATAATAAGAAATCAATACTATTTCACATTTAAAAAAGTGTTGGGCGCCCTCTTCCCCGTCCCCAACAGTTATCCCTAAAAATTTAATACGTACTACCATATTAGCCCCCCTTAACCATTTCATTAAAAAAAATGAAGTCGGTATCTCCGTTAGATTCTACAAAAACAGCTTGTAACAATTTTTTAAATTATTAGGGGTACCGGAAAATAATCAATTATTTTTCACATACTTTATGAAACTGCATTTATTTGTTTATATCAAACATTATTCTATTAAATAATCCCCTTCTAGATCCTTCATAATTCCCTTTTTGAAAAAATCAAAATCTTCGCTCCCCAGTTGATTACTTTTTGTTACCCATAATATAATAAATCGACAGAAGACCGTCAAAATGACGGGTCCCCTGTAACTTAATAAAAACGTTCAAGTTTACAAGATTTCATCTTCTGAAATTCTTTGCGGCTCACGTTACATAATGGACGCAATTAAATCGATTAATTTATTTTTTCCTCCATACTTATTTATAAGAACGTGTACGTGAATGAATAATTATAGCTGAATATATTCTCCCTAGTTCTATTCTGTATTTAGAATAAGATTGCTCAGAACTCGAACGAGATTGCGTTCGTTGTGCGCAGGTCCCCCACTACCACTCCCTGCTCGGAGCACGCTATTGGCCGTAGTCCCACTGTGACGGCACAGAAGGCGGGGATAAGGCAGTGGTGGGAAGAAAAGGGAGTGGGGACTGCGCGAGCTCTGCGCAATCTTATTCTAAATAGAGAATAGCGTTAATCCTGGATCCGCGGCACTGATATATCGCTATCTAATAGAACGGAATCAGTAGATCGTATAAGGAATTTCGAGCGACCCACGTACCGTTACGAGGTGCTTATTTGCCGCTGAAATTGATTATACGTCCGAACCTTATCCCGATAAAACATCGATCAAACCGACATACATACGGAATTTTTATGTCGTACACATTTGAATGTAACAACTAAATGTACTGTGTCTACAGCTTCCCCGCAGCTAAAGGGTTAACGTTAGAAGTACCGAACATATAATCAGTTAAGCTTACACATTTATTTATACATAAATTATGGCTGGATGATTGAAGTTAATTAATAGATTCAATCATTATGCATTATGCATATTAAAAACAGTATATCAAGTCGCAAACAATGCGCCAAGGTGTAGTCGAATAATTGAACTAAAAATGGCGGAGAAGTCATTTTGATTGCTTCGGTAGTTCAACTGTTAAGGATCGAGCAATCGTACCGTTTTAACACTTTGATGGCCGCACATTCCACTCAAAATGCGTGGTGAGATACGGAAGAGCTATAAAACCAATTTTTTCAGCAAACCAACCGTAACAATGCTTGAAAAAATTTAAAGGAAGGAACGCAAAAACAGTTGAAATCTATTAACAACCAATCTTCAAATCTGCGATCTCGATATCATTCATATAATACCGGTCTAAAATTGATAGTGTGAAGTCACATCTACGCGTTGCCGGCCGATAACCGCTGGCTATCGAAATCACGTATACGTGACACCAGCCGTCCAAGAAGGAAGGAAGAGCGGTTCCTGACATAGCTGATTCCGGATGGCGATATGCTGCTGGTGGTTTCGGCAACTCGCTAAATTTGGTAAGACGACTCGCTAATCATGACCGATACTTCTTGCAAACTGGATTTCAGGTAGCCTAATTTGCGTCGTATACGTTACTTTATTCCCCTCTATTTTCCCTCTTCTTCCTCCATTTAAGGTCATTCCATGCCAGATCAAATACATCTCGAAGTCAAGTCCACAATTTGACTCGAACAGAATCACGGCGAATGAAAAGTTTTATTCTGAAGGCTAACATTACGGTTTAGCGGATGAATGTGTAATAAAAGTACAATGTTCTGTGTCACATTACAGTTCTCGATCTTTTAGAACTTTAGTGTTACTTTAGTGAACATTTTTAGTGTTATACGAAACCTCGCGATACGCGTCTGTGAGGTCATTATAACGTGTAACAATAAAACTATTTAAGCGCTCTACGATACATTGGTTACTTTACATCGTTATCGTAACGTTAAAAATATTGAAAATTTTACGAATATTAACGATATCAATCAAAGAGACAATCAAAGAGAAATAAGAGAATAGAAGGCAAGTGAAACAACCTTATGCGTAATTCACGACACTAATTCATATGTCGATATATAATACTTCTCTTTTGCTTCCATAGTGCCTGCATATAATTACCTAACTGTGACGAACGGCTTTCAAAAACCGGTCATTGAAGGTAATTAGGCGTGTGCCATAAGCCGTGGCGGAGAACACCTTACACGGTCAGAAAATAGTAGATTTCGTAATAACACAACCGCAGGAAGAGAGACTTTTTTCTTTAATAATACAATGTATTAGCTTATCCGATAAGTCCTGTCACACTTTTTACAAGAAAGAAATCATTTCGATTTTTTGAGCACGCGCTTTATTTATTTCATAAAATACAGGGTGTTTCCGAAATCGTGGTACAACAGGCCGGGAGGTGATTCCCCACATAAAACTGAGTCGAAGATACAGAATATATTTTTTTCATACGGGGCTTCATTTCGGAGAAAATCGAGTTTCAAAAATTCGTTAGGTACGCATGCGCGTAGACTAAAACCTCGTAGAACGTTGCAACTTTTGGATAGGTTCTATTATATATGACTCAATCAATGTGGTACTTTTTTGAAAAATGTTCTCGCATTATAAGTTCCGATGAGAGCAGATAAACAAAGGTTCTTGAAAATCAAAGTTTTAGTTAGAATAGAACTCGTGAAATATAAAGATACAATCTTTTCTATAACAGGAACAGACACTTTCTTCGTGAATGTCAAAACAGTTCTCAATCATTGTAACCAATACTGAATACTACTTAATGAACAGTGTTACAACAATATTAAATAATGAATACAGTTGATAAATGTTCTGAAAGAACCTGTTTCCATGGAACTTTGATTACACAGATTCAAAAGCATCTGTTCCGTGCGAACACTTTTCAAATAAGTTCCTGGGGGTTACAATTCTTTCTATAAAAACTCTACAGGAGCAAATATTTTTTTAAACGAACCATACAAGTTCGAAGAGACACTTTTTAAAAATGAAAGAAAACTTCATTTCGATCCCTGCTTCTCACTTTTTCTGGTAAAACACAGATTCCTTGCTTGACCGGTAGGTGGTGTTAGTGCTCCACGGGTCTAGTAGTACTGGACGAAGTATAAGTTGGCGTTTTAGACAAGGAAGGTAAAATAGTCCACGAGGGGGGAAATGACCTCTATTTGACCGTACCCGGTTCGACCAGTGACGTATATTCATGGTACCTCGGTAACTATATGAAACCATATTGTAAACAAGATGAAAGGCAATATAAGAATTGTTTAGTTTTACAGGTATTGCACTCCAAATTTATCCTTTTGCAGATCGTATTCATCTTTTGGCACTCCAAATTAACCATTTTGCAGATCATATTCACCTTGTTGCACTCGAAATTGAACATTTTGCAGATCATATTCACCTCACATGATCGCCGCTACCGACAAGTGGCATTAAGAGTTATTCCAATTATTTTGTGTTATTGGATTTTAAATTACTACTGACGATGTAGTAAACGTTAATGTCGCCTCTCAGTCGCCATCAGAGTTGCCGCAATGAGTCTAAGTAATAATAAATAATCTCGAGTGCAAAGGGTTAAAAGTACGCCGAACAAAGTTTGTAAAATGTAAATAACACAGTAGGTACTTAGCAAAATGTAAACGTTTACAAACTTTATGTAACGAACGGAATAACCTTTGCTATGGAATGTCAGAAGCGTAGCTGAAATAGGGGCCCGTACTCTCCCTGGGGCCTGATTTGCCTCCACAAAGCAATACTCACAGTCAGTCCTGTAATACTAGGTCCACGTAGAATTCCATCCTTACAAAGGCCGTCGACTCCGTGCTAGTAGGAGCATAGTCGCCTGCGCGCACGCGCGCAAGCGTAAACGCTAACACACTAAAGCAGTTAAACGAGATGTCGAAGAGAACACGTAAGAAAAGGGCGCCTGTTAACTAGAAAAGGAGAATTCTTCTTCTAAAATTTTCTGTATCGCCATTTATTTAACCCTTTGACTGCAGGTTGTTCTAACAAAAAGTCATTAACATCGTACGATGCGATATTCGCGTGACAGTAGTTGACACTAAATTGTGTCGATAAAAATAAGGAAGAAGAGTTATTCAGATTCAATTATTCGATCGGTTGTTATGTGACACATAACAGTACGTTCCATACTGTATTAATTTACTAAAAAAGTAAATGCGTGCAGACAAAGGGTTAAGACACTTGGCACAAGCCAAGGTTTCCTTATATATATAGGGTGATGCAAAATTAATTGCCCAATCGGAAAGAGCTGCCACTTTTTATTTTGGCGTGTATTGTCATTCTTTTCTTTTCGGTTCCAATCTACTTTCATTGATTCACGGATTATGATTGGAATTAGGATCACATTCTACTTGTAATTGATTAATTACCTTCAATTTTACAAAAAAAAAATTTCCAAAATTGGAGCTTCTGGCTACTGCGCTAAAACTGGTACATGAATATAATTATTAATCTAGTAACAAATTAAAAATATATTTCGAATCTAGCCCTTTGCATTCGAAGACGACTCTCAGTCGCCATTCAGTTTATTGCGGCATTAAGATTTTCTGTAGTTGGATATTGTCGTTGGACATTAAATCATGTACAACTGGAGTCAATTTTAATGTCGCCTCTCAGTCGCCACATGAAGAATCGCATCTCTCGAGTGCAAAGGGCTAGAAATTGTGAAAACTGCTTACGCAACTGCTACTTCAATATTTATACTAATCGAGCTGCAGCGTAAGTCGAAGTTAAACAAGGAATCTGTATATTAATGTATTTAGGAGCTGAGTGACCATTTATAAAGTGGTGGACAAATATTAATGGCCGGTCTTTACTTCAAAAGAAACGAAGTATTATAAAACCGCTGTGTTTCGGTAATTCTTGTAAATATTTTCATGATGTCAGCAAAAGTTACCTCCTCAAATATGCCATCATTCCGTAACTCCACTCATCCATTAACTCGCCAATCAGTTTATTGCGACATCTCGAGCGGCGATTAAGAGGCGACATTAAGATTCGCTCCAGTTGTTGGTGATTTAATATTCAATAACAAAAAGGATGTGCAGTAAATCTTATTGTCGCCTCTCAGTCGCCATTCGTATTACCGCATGAAACTAAGGGCAGACTGCGAGTAACTTTTCGAGTGCAATTAAAGTCAAAAGAAAAAGTGGACTTATGCCACTTTCAAAAATAACGGCTGATATAAATCGTAGTACCACATTTCACAAATTTCCGCCATCTGAAGTAAAGATTTGGGACTCAATAAGTCTTAACTGTTTTACCATTTGATGGTAATATAAATATGTAGAAATAAATTATCAAAAACATTTGTTTGAAATTGTGACATCAGGAATCACATAATCCTTTAAACAAGAAATGTGAATGTATTACTTTTGCAAAATGTTAAATAAAAACTTCCTAAAAAATGCACTTTCATATATTCTTGCCCTAAGGTTTGGTAATAATAACGATAATGGTAACGAAACTCAGTTTCTCTTAAACAAACAACTTCTCGTAGCTCGATTTTGATCACATCAACCAATCAAAAAATCTGAATCGTCTTCAACAGCAGGGCCTATAAATAATAGCACTGCAGTTTTGCTTCAAGATGAATCAGTAACATTGGAAATGACACGAAAATGGTAAAAGAAGCTTGGTCTCCCAAAATCTCTGTTAAAAATATTCATAATAAATAATCTACTTCTACATTTAGTTTATGGACTGTTTATTATGAAAGTGATGTAAGTCTATTTCAGGAAAAATTGAGTAAACAATAATTTAGATATAATTTTGGGTGAGGTTCTTATTTGTAGACATTTTATGGTTTATATTTAAAAATTTCCATATGTTTCGATCAATTGAAAATTCTTTGAGTAACTATAACGATTTGATTGACAATGAGTGTGAAAGGGGTAGATGTCCGTTTCCGTAGTCCAGTTATTCAGTTCCCTACTTTGCCAACAGAAAAGAGAAATGTCGATAAATCGTGTCGCGCGTGATTTATATTACCGACGGTGCTAAAAGAAGGCATTGAAAGAAGTGGCAAGATAGAAATTTATGAAAGTGAGTTTGATTACGCAATTTCGTACCTTTTTCCATTGTTACATCAGTAAAGACGGAATACTGAATCAAGATAAAGAAACAATAGAATGAATTTTTGCAGTACTGCAACTTTTCATTCATATATATTTCAAAGGTGGATGCAAAGTTTCTTATTTCTTTTTTATGTAGATATTAGAGTGTGTTTGTAACCTTCCTTCGTTTCACATATTTCTAATACATGACAGGTTTTAATAAATATTGGTTTGCAAGAAAGTTCGTGCGGTTTGCGTCATTTTTTTACAGGAATGTAATGACGATATAATACTGAATAATGAAAATTGGAAATATATACGAGACTGAATAAAAATCGCTTTCTATTACACGTTAACCCGCTGACTGCAATTGTACTTCTGCATTGCAAATAAATTGGTTTGTTAAAAGCATAAATGGGCCGTTTGTTTTGAAAAATGGAGTTAGACCACTTTCAAAATTAACGGCTCAAATATCTTTGTCAAAAACACTAAATAAGCAGTTTATAGAAAGTTTGATTACTTCTACAGTGGTACCTCGTACTTCGAACGCCTCAAACTTGGAACGTTCCAGAGTTCAAACGCTTGAGAAAGCATGATTCGAAGTTCGAACGTCGTTTCTAAGTTCGGACTATAATCCAGTAGCAATATTTTCGTCTTCCTGATTTTTACATTAAAAAATCATTCTTCACTTCTATTTCTATGTTGTAATGATTACAATTAATAAAATAAACATCAAATTATTTTGTTGAATTTTTTATAAGTTATTAACATTGAAAAACCTAAAATCTAAAGTCTTGATTCGGACTTCGAACGATTCATAGTTCGAACGGGTTTCTGGAACGAATTGAATACGAACTACGCGATACTTTATAGCTGAAAATGAATGGTCGTTAATTTTTTGGCCAACCCAATATTCCTAGCAATATTTGTATTTACTCAGTTCATTATAGTTCATGCGATTAACATTATATAATAATATCGTTGTTATGAAAGTTAAAGTAAAGTTGTTATAAAGTTGTAATACCGTTGGCCAAAAAGTTCGTCCGGCTTTGAACGTGTAAATAGAAATCGATTTTTATTCGATTATATACATTTGTACTGTTTCCATAATTCATATAATTTGTCCTATTTTCATTATTTCATATAGAATATCGTCCATTTTGACTCACATTTGTCCACATTCCAGACAACTTTCGAAATAAAATCGTGTTCAAAAAAATCCCTAGACTTCCCCGCAAGAAACTAATGCAAACCGCACGAACTTTTTGACCAATTTAATAGTTAATCAATGTTACCACTACAACACCGATATATGACGGATTCGGTCGTGAAACATGGTATCTAACATTTTTTGCAAAATTGGGTTCTTGGCATCAAAAGGTTGAGTATTATTAACTCAAAACTTTACAATCGATTATTCGAAAGTTGACTTTTTGTTAGCTTTCATGTTTTACGAACCAGAAGCCTCATACTTTGAACATTGAAATGCATGGCTCAGGCATTTGATTAACGTTTGTAAACCACTTGCTACCGAAGAACTGTGGTATGACTTTCAGGTTTGTAAGTTTGTGCGAGCGAAGGTAGGGCGTCACGGATGAAGGCGTGCGTCCAAGTAGAAGGTAGTAAGACGACGGGGACATACATACATACTATGGCAGCCAGTATCAGAGTCTTTCGATCGTCATGCGAGCCATAAGAAAAACATGGCGACCTCATTGTCTTTCACTAAAAACAAGGTGGTCATGTTGCCAGCGGATAAGATATGCTAATACAGTTGAACTGTATAGCCATTGATTAACACTAGAACAACCAGCGATATATTCAGCTATATTTCTGGTATTCGCTCGTAGAACATGGTAACTAGCAACACAACAAAAAGTAAACTTTCGAGAAATTCAGTGTAAAGTTTTGAGTGAACACTTTGCACTCGGAGCGACAAGTCGAACGGCGATTAAGGAAATAACGTTGAAAAAACTCAAACGTGTATTAGATGTACGGCTGAAGATTGGCTTGAGATTACATATTTTTTTCTCATCCTCCATTGAAAATGACAGTGGCTAGTTTTCCCAGGAAGGAGGGACTATTTTTTTTCTATTCTATTCTTCTTTCTCATCATATATGATCCAAAGACCATCTGCTCATCTTCTTTTTAATGCCAACGTGTACATCAAGTTAAACTCCTCGAAAAGTGGGCGTGCTTTTTCTTCCCTTCATGCCATCCCGCAACAAAAAAAACTGCACACCAGGGACAAAGACGTACGCGCAGCCATGTGCGCAGCACCCCTGCGTGAATACGGTGTCACGTGACATATCCCGCTTTTAAGGACGTCGTAACTGATTTGTTTCGAAAAGTGCTATCGGAAGTGAGGCGGATCAATTAACCCTTCCGGTAGAGTTTATTAAAATCCTCTTTCCTGCTATCTGCATCCTGATCGAAGGGGATGATACAGTTTCCTGCTTCTTTTCGCAGGCGTAGATCGGAAGTTGAACAAAGCTGTACTTGCTGATATTGAATAACGAGAGATCTGGATTTGGCACGTACTGGTAACACTCGTACAACGCGTTACTTGTACAACACGGTTTCGATATGACGCGGTTCACAAATTGTGCCGATTCTTGTACAACGGGGTTTCGATATAACGCGGTTCACAATTTGTGGCGATTCTTGTACAACGCGGTTTCCATATATCGCGATACACAATTTGTGAATTTAAAAAATTTCATAAATTATAACGTTGGGAAAAATATATAAATAACATTATATTTCCTTTTCTCTACGTATTTGAATATAACATATTGATCGAAGCAACTGTTTCTTCTGTCATTTCTGTATCATTGAAAATCGCGATGATACTTGAGGTGGTCGACTTAGGTGAAGTAGTTTGCATATTAATACCGGAAATGCTTCAAGATTCATTATCAGGGGCATCCAAGTCAACTTCGACTTCGATCAATCTTTTCATTCGAATACGCGTTAAAAGAATCAGCGCATCGTAGAATTAAAGAAGTTTCGCGGCATCATGTTGGAATAGGATGACAATTCCAAAACAATGGAAGACTCCTTGTAGAAAGCACTGTAAGTGCCAAAAGTGAAATTTTCCAGGAGACAGAAAAAACTTGCCGATTTTCATTTAACATTTCCTTAACACCACGCTTGTACAGAAAAACGTCTGACACCCTGTATATATTAAAAAAGAGAATGTAACGCTATAAAAAAGCAAGTCGTTTGCATGCCTGTCATCGGCTGCTGGGTGTAATTCTTCTGAAGAGGGCGTTCTCACATCAGCTCGCGTTACAACCTGCATTATCTTCGTCTTCATTCCTAACCTCTCCGTCTACCTTCCATTCGCTGTGCTTCCTTTCGTACTTCAGCCTTCTCGTGTGTCGCAGAAAGGAGCTCGATAGTTTACCATCTTCCCAGAAGACCGACAAAGAATTCAAAAGATTCGCCAGAGCTTGCGTTGCATTCATTTCAGCCGTCCATACGTCGATGAACAAATTATCCTTTGAAATTAGAATATCAGAGTTTACCCGACTGTAACTAATATGCACTTAGCTTAAACCAACTCATTTTAATCAAATTTATATCTTTTTTGTGCAATAATTGACCGACAGTACGCGATCCAAAAATAATGCTGATCAGTACGATATTCATGTCTACGGAGAATAGCACCGGAAAGGGTTAAAATATAGATGTTTATGAGTGTATCTTTGTTGAAAAGATACAAACATTATTTTGAATTATATCCCGGGAGATTTCAATGCTTCTGCTTGAAGTTGGCTTCTTATTACTTTGATGCTTATGTGCTGATATGGTGGTAGAACTTGTAAAAAGAACAGAGCACAAGCTTCTCGATACAAGTCTTTTAAAATGGCGCTGGGACACATGCAAGAACGTAAGATTCACCAGATGTAAATTCATAAAAAGAGCGAACCGTAATTATACCCAGATGCTCTATGAACTGGGACTCTGTACTAACACCATACGTGTCAAAAGAAACGAAGAACGACATAAAAAAGTAGTGGCAATCAACTTATGTTAGTCAAAGAAATAAATGATCGTAAAATAAGTAAACCACATTGTGAAACTTTATTCCGTGCATCTACATTCTACATATGGACCGTTTATTATGAAAGTGGTGTAAGTCCATTTTCGGAAGAAATTGAGAAGATAATAATTTAGATATAATTTAGTGTGAAGTTTTTACTTATAGACAATGTACAATTTATATTTAAAAATGTCCATGTGCTTTGATCAATTGAAAATTCGTTGATAAACGAATCTGCGTAATCATTTATTGCGAAAGTGGTGCGAGTCCGATTCACGTAGTCTAATTAAACACTGGGTAAGCGAAGGAGGAAAACTGCGCCATGTTAGAATTTGACTCGTCATGAAATACGAAAATCCTAGATAACGAACCGGTATGAAAAACAGAATCTAATGTTAAATGTATAGTGATGTTAAAGTTACAAGCAAACAACTGAGTGGCGACTGACGATGATAATCGTCTCCGAGTGCAAGCGTTAAAACAGGTTTTGGTATAATAGTTGAAGGTAGTTCTAAGTAAAACAGCTTGTGACGTTGCAGTCAGTGCAGCCAGCAGGTCGCCTTTATGGCAATTATAAAAAAAACAGCAGTGCGAACACTGACTGCACAGATTTAATTGCACCAACTTCGATTGATTCAAGTATCCTTGAATCCACTCACGGAACACTCGAGCATTTCACGTTCAATTATACGTCCTTGTAGAAAGTTTTTTTATATTACTCGGCTGTGATTAGTGACGTTAGTTTGTAACCGATAATTAAATATAGTCAAAAACTGCAAGTGTTGCTTCTTAAACCCTTTCCACTCAAGAGGCGACTCTCAGTCGCCCCGCAGTAATGAATACAACTTTACGACAACTCGTGAGGCGACTCTCAGTCGCCACTCAGTAATGAATACAACTTTACGACAACTAGTGAAGCTACTCTCAGTCGCCATTCAGTAATCAATACAACTTCACGACAACTCGTGAGGCTACTCTTAGTCGCCATTCAGTAATCAATACAACTTTACGACAACTCGTGAGGCGACTCTCAGTCGCCATTCAGCAATTAATACAACTTTACGACAACTCGTGAGGCTACTCTCAGTCGCCATTCAGTAATCAATACAACTTTATGACAAATCGTGAGGCGACTCTCAGTCGCCATTCAGTAATGAATACAACTTTACGGCAACTCCTGAGGCTACTCTCAGTCACCATTCAGTAATCAATACAACTTTACGACAACTCGTGAGGCTACTCTCAGTCGCCATTCAGTAATCAGTATAATTTTACGACAACTCGTGAGGCGACTCTCAGTCGCCATTCAGTAATGAATACAACTATATGACAACTCGTAAGGCGACTCTCAGTCGGTACTTAGTAACTAACTCTTTGCACTTGGAGGCGATTCTCAATCGCCATTTGAGTTACAGCAATAAACTGAGACACGCCATTCAGATTTTCTCCAGTTATATTTTATTATTAGACGTTGAATTACCGACAACTGGAGTCAATTGTAATGTCGCCTCTTAGTCGCCATTTGAATGACCGTAATAATCTAAGTAGCGACTCTCAGTCGCCTTTAGAAAGCGTAGTTTTAAGTTAATTAATGGCTTCCATTATTTGCGTTATTTATATCAAATCTCAAACAATGCGCCTTGTGTATTTGAATAATTTAACAAAAATGGCGAATAAGTCATTTTAACCCTTTATTCTAAGACTTTTTGTGATACCAATTAACAAATTATAAACCGTCCTGTTTTATGGCAATTGACGAATGAATGTTATAATATAAACTTTATATTTGTTAATATCATTGTTAATTCGTTCTTTAGTTTTATTAAGCTCCCAGTGGATCAATCAATTTGTTGATATGTTACGAATAGAATTTCAGTCAAGGAGGATATCAAACATCTGCATTCTTCAAGAAACTGGAAATGATCTGAGAACCGCCTCAGAGACTTTCACTTCGATTATGCTCGAAGTGGAGCGGACGCGACAAGTGGTTTCGCGTGTACATTCCTACGAAACCACTCGAATTTGTACTTCTTGTATATCATTGCTGTACTTCAACCCTTTGCACTCGAGAGGCGACAATATCGTGCTGTAAAAAGACCACTCCAAGTCACCGTAACCAGCAAATGCCGGTAAACAAAACGGTTTGTTGATTCGCGTCAAAGATATTCTCGAGTCTGCGCAGCGCGCGCCATTTTTTCTTGAAATGTTTCTTTTGAACGTAGAGATACAAAGAGATCTCTAAAACACTAGAGGGCGATAGTTATCATATTAACCCTTTGCACTCGAGAGGCGATTCTCAGTAGCCACTCAGTTTATTGCGGTAATTCGAGTTGCGACTGAGAAGCGACATTAAAAGTGACTCCAGTTGTCGGTGATTTAACGTCCGAGAACAGAATATAACTGGAGAAAATCTTAATGTCGCCACTCAGTCGCCACTCGAGTTGCCGAATTAAACTGAATGGCGACTGAGCATCACCTCAAAGGGTTAACACTAGAACTACCAAAGAAGCCAAAATGACTTGTCCGCCATCTTTACTTAACTCTTTGCGATCCTATGTCGAGCGTGACTCGACATCACATTTCGTTCCAACGGGTCCCATGTCAAGTTAATTCTACATAAATTATAAGTTGTAAACAATAATAGACAATGTTTTTTAAGCATAAAAATTGTACTTCTACAACTATAAGCTGCTAAAATATTGAAATAACGATAAACTAAACGATGCTGATCGAGTCAGCGCGGACAGGGTGGAACGCAATTGTCAAAATATCCGCGTATGAAGGTTTGATATACTTTCATTGAATATACATAACGCAACTAATTGAATCCACCAATTAACTTAAACCCTGCTATTCATAATTTCACGAGTTATTCCATAGATGAAAAAAATGCATCATTCTCAACGGTAAGTATCATTGTATAACAGTAATGGAGCAACATGTGAGAAACTTTCGAAGGACAGAGCGAATACGCAGGCGTTAAGACTGCTGAAACGCCATTGTGAAGATAAGCGTTTCCATCTTTCCTGAAAGAATCGTTTAAAGAATTGGATGCTTGTAAAATTCGTGGCGAACGCCGTTTATCATTGATCAAGATCACGCAACACCGAAATGACTCACTGATCTACTACAAGATTATCCACAGAGATTCTTCAACGAAAACGTCCGCGATATCTTTTTCATAACACGTGTTAACTTCGATCATAACATGTGTTACGAAATTAAAGTGTGAAGCAGAATATGTTATTCGCGTTACTTCGAAGTGATTGCTGAAGCTAAATAGTATAATTAATGCAACTTTAGTGGATCGTCTTCAGCCTGCTGTGAAGAATCTAACTTGTGTTTCAAAATTAGTTTCATTTCTCAATATGGCCCCCCTGAACTTCATTCATTAGAGATTTTGAGGTTATGCATGAGATAGATGTCGCTTTGTAATGAGTCACGTATATTTAACCCTTTGTACTCGGAGGCGACTCTCAATCGCCACGCAGTTTATAACAGCAATTCGGGATGCGCCGCACTCTAGAGACGATTATCAGTCGCCACTCAGTTTATTACGGTACTGTAGAGGCGACTCTCAGTCCCCACTCAGTTTGTTGCGGTACTGTAGAGGCGACTCTCAGTCGCCATTCAGGTTGTCGTGCTTTTGTAGAGACGACTTTCAGTTGCCATTCAGTTTCTTGCAGTAATTCGAGGGACGACTGAGAGACGCCATTAATATACACTCCACTTATTTTTGTTATTGATTTTTAAATCGCTGACAACTGGAGTAAATCTTAATGTCGCCTCTTACTCGCCAATCGAGTTGTCGCAATAACCTGAGTGGCGAATCAGAATCGCCACTCAGGTTATTGCAACAAATTAAGTGGTGACTGATAATCGCCTCAAGAGTACTGCGACAAACTGAATGATATCTGAGAATCGCCTCTAGGGAACCGCAACAAGCTAAGTGGCGACTGAGGATCGCCTCAAGAGTACTGCGACAAACTGAGTAGTGACTCAGAATCCCCTCTAGAGTACTGCAATGAACTGAGTGGCGACTGATAATCGCCACCGAGTGCAAAGGGTTAGGCCACGAACTTTTTAAGTTGCCGCCGTAGCAGGCAGTTATTGAATTCCTGAAGGTAATTAAGATGTTTCCTTAATTAACGATTAACTTTATCTGAAATTAGTTGGCCGCGGTGAGGACGAGGATTAAACGAATACCGCTGCACGGTTATGCTCCGTAAAGTGCAACGATAAGAAAATAGAAGATAATCGAGGCCAACGACCAGAGAAACAATTATTTGGAGTCGTTAGGATGCGATAGGCAAACTAGTTTTGCACATAGATTATAATTATCAATCTTTACAACAACAAATTAAAGAAGAATATGAATAAAATACACTGCCATTCAGGATTATTTCAACGGCATGGCTTCTGAGCTTCATTACTAAATGTTTGCTCTCTTAATTAGCAATGGTACGCCAATTAGGAATAAAATATTAACAAAACAAGAGGCGCCTTTCGAGTGCAAAGGGTTAACACGTTGCCTACCGTTTTCGGTATACGTGGCATAAAAATGAGACATTCTTCAAAACGGCTTGTCAGGGAACGTGTTAATTGTTTTTTCATTCGTTCCAGTAGTCTACTCATTGCGGCATGAAATTCTGATCTTTTTACAAACAAAGGAAACCTTAGGTGAATTGGTGGCAGACACTTGCTTCGCGGCAAGAAATATTCCGTTACAGACTCATCCTTGGCAAAATGTTGCTTCCGTTATCTTGCGCCGTACAATACTGTCATTTACCGGTATTAAAACAGCACGTTAACTTTTTTCTACAAGAGGATGTTCCGATTTGTTTTACTATAATTAATGTATCTATGACAAACACACTCCGCCTTCAATTTGATTCCGTCCTGTTAATACTTCAAGTCAATTGAACTCTCTTCGAGCACCATTCATCAGAAAAGAGTTTACCAAGCCGTTTGCACTCAAAAGGCGACTCTCAGTCGCCACTCAGTTTATTGCGGCAACTCGAGTGGCGACTGAGAGACGACACTAAAATTGACTCTAGTTGTCCGTGACTTAATGTCCAATAACATAATACAACTGGAGAAAATCTTAATGTCGCGCCTCAGTCGCCACTTGAGTTGCCGCAATAAACTGAGCGGCGACTGACAATCGCCTTTAGAGTACGAAACAAACTGGTTGGCGACTGAGAATCGCCTCTAGAGTACGTAACAAACTGGTTGGCGACTGAGACTCGCCTCCGAGTGCAAAGGTTTAACATTAACGATGAGTATCATGGTTAGGTTTTCATGGATGTTAATCACACTCTCTTCTTTCCCAGAAATCTTCAGGACGTGGGAAGCGAAAGGCGGGACTATCGAAGTATGTTGCACACGTGCAATGAAATGGGTGGCGGTGAACCGTGTTGTGAGAAGACCGGAGACAGAAGGCATACAGGAGAACCAGAGACAGTAGATACTTGCTATTAAAGGATCTTTCGAAAGTTCTCACGTGCAAGAGAAACTAGTCTAAGAAAACAGGTGAGAAAATAATCGAATATAGTTGGTATGTAATCAATATGTACTTAAAATACTTTCTAGTTTACTACAGGTTTTGCATTCGAAATTAACCCTTTTGCTGATCGTGTTCACCTTTTTGCACTCCAAATGAACCACTTTGCAGATCAAATCCACCTTAAATTCTGTTTTTCGTAAATTGTTAAAACGTGAATATAGAAGTCAAAATATGCGAATATATGCGCATATTTTCCATACATTTCAATCAGTTATTTTAAATAACAACTTCAGGAAGACAGCACAAAATACTTTTGATTTAATTACTGTGAGAGTAATCAGCTCGTAAACAACAATCGCGTACAAAAGTTTTAACACTTTGCACTCAGAGACGATTCCCAGTCGCCACACAGTTTGTTACGGTACTCTAGAGGCGATTCTCAGTCGCCACTCAGTTTATTGCGGCACCTCAGGTAGCGACTGAGAGGCGACATTAAGATTCCCTCCTGTTATATATTGTTACTGGACATTAAATCACCGACAACGGGAGTAAATTTTAATGTCGCCTCTTAATCGCCGTTCGAGTGGTCGCAATATACTGAGTGGCGACTGAGAATCGCTTCTAAAGTACTACAACAAACTGATTGGCGATTGAGAATCGCCTCTAGAGTACCGCAACAAACTGATTGGCGACTGAGAATCGCCTCTAGAGTACTGCAACAAACAGAGTGGCGACTGAGAATTGCCTCGAGAGTACCGCAACAAACTGAGTGGCGACTGAGAAACGCCTCTAGAGTACCGCAACAAACTGAATGGCGACTGAGAATCGCCTCTAGAGTATCGCGACAAACTGAGTGACGACTGAGCAGCGCATCTTGAATTGCCGTAATAAACAGAGTGGCGATGGAGTGTCTTCTTTCGGATTACCGTAATAAACCGAATGGCGATTGAGAGTCGCCATTCAAGTGCAAAGGGTTAAAGTTACATGGCGTAATAGAGGGTTATTGAATTTTACCTCTAGAGCAACTATATGTCCGTATCTAATTTGCAGTAGACTTCACTTGTAACGATAATGATTCGTTTATGAACGCATACAGATTGTTGGCCAGCATGCGAGACCATTTCACGTGGGAAGCAAACCAGACAGAACTAAAGTAACACGCTGCCATTTCTGCAAACGGGAAGTTCACCAAACATGTAATGCACCTAACTCGGTTTTTACACGATAGGCGCGTTTCCAAAAAATCTATGAAAGGAAATCGCGTTAAGAAGTATTGTATTAACCCTTATTACAGCAATTATTGCGGTACTCTAGAGGCGATTCATAGTTGCCACTTACTTTGTCGTGGTACTCTAAAGGCGATTCTCAGTCGCCACTCAGTTTGTTGCAGTACTCTAGAGGCGATTCTCAGTCGCCAATCAGTTTGTTGCGGTACTCTAGAGGCGATTCTCAATCGCCAATCAGTTTGTTGCGGTACTCTAGAGGCGATTCTCAGTCGCTATTCAGTTTGATTCAGCACCATTTCAATTTACACGACATTTTCGAGGAACCAATGTACCGTGTAAATCGAGGGTTAGGTGTAAGCGGGATTTGATATATTTTTAATGTACACTGAATAACTGCAGTAAATGCATGTGCAATTTCACTCGGCAGAAGTGCTTTTTCGCCTCGCTCGGTTGCCAGGTATCCTCGTTAGCCTTTTCTTAGAATAGTTTGATATTTTTCGTACCTGCTTTCCACCGTATTACCGTTGCTCGGACGTAGTTTCCGTAAACGACTGTCTGCTACAAACATTACATTGTAGTAATCAACGATCCATCTCCTCAAATAAGAAAGTAATTCATTTGTAATTCGTCATTCGCGGGGTAAAGTTAAATAATGAAGGAATAAAATACGGGTGGTGTTTATACATTAACTCTACACGTTTATACATATTCTACAGGAATTATATTTTGCAAGAAACATCAAGAACAATAATTCAACAAAAAACGAGTAACGTTATAAAATGAATCTTATATACAGAAAGCTGAATTGCCAGCATCGTCCCAAAGTTTCAATAGTTCATTGATTTTAAAAAGTGACGTCAATTAAGTGAAGGATTTAACATTTTTCAGAAAACTGGATTTTCTTAACATCGTTAAGCGGTTAAAAGGCTAAACATTGTACAAATATTCAGTACATGTCACGTCCATCGCCATTATTAAGTAATACAAATATTTGTATAGGAAAATATAGTTCTTCTTCTAAAAAACCTGGATGTCCAAAACAACCAGGACCCCTTAGACTAACTGGCAGATATTTTCGAAAAAGAACGAACTTTAAGCGGTTAAAAGGTGACGTTAACTAAGTAAAAGATGCCGTATTTTTCTGGTATATAATTTGAAAGAGATAGCGAAGTGAATACAGAAAGAAAAGGAAGATGGCGCTCCGAAGGTCAGCATTATGCCGGTAGCATTCTAAGTGTAAAAAAGGCAAATTTCCACGAAATCCTGCGGTACGAATGGAAAGGACAATATTCTATTGCTTTCTTTATGATAGTCTGCCTTCGTAGTCTGCAAAACAATCTTGATCCTCAGCTTCACTTAATTGTCTTCCTCATTGCAAGATAACGGAAAACGGTGGTAAGTCAGTGCTGAGACTATTGTTGCTTTTGCAACAAAAATATCACTGGCACAGAAAAAGCCCCAATAAAAAACACCGGAAAGTAATCAATAATTTTTCGCATATTTTATGACACCCGATTTATTTGTTCATATTAACTTTAGCGGTAACGCATGACTCTCCTGGCTCACGGCACGCGGACCCGAATGCCGCCAACTTCACGTTCCACAGCGAAAGATGAATAAATGTATGGAAATCGCGTCTAATTTAAACCCCTTTTTTCAAAAATGCGTGGACCATCGGACCTAAAAATTGCGTGCTATAGAATTAGTTGTGTTTATACCAGATCTCTTCAAAATCTCGTAGAAAAATCTCACAAACAACTGACAAACTCTCCTCGTAAAAATCATGATCTAGGTTAATATGGGAGCCAGAAAGGTATAATGTAATCTGTGGCTGGATAGGATGATGGCTGATGTTTTGAAGTGGTGGGGAAGGGAAGAGGTTCTTCACCTGCTCATCATCGAGCGTGGGATGTTGCAGTGGTTCAGGTACGAGACCTTCGCAAGGAAACGAGGGAAAAGGACGTGCCAACCTTCAGAATAACACAGGTTTCGTCCATTATTAATGGCTCGTTTCAATGTAAAGATCGTCCGTGACAATGCTTCACATGTCTATCTAACGGAGTATCGGTCCCAACACATGTTCGCCTTATACAGGGCAGCCTTCGAATCACGATTCATGAAGGTTTTTCATTGGCAGGGATTCGATGGGCGAGTCGAGTCTCTTTTTAGCACGTTAAACGCTACTTCGACAGAATGAAATGTAGAAAATAATACTCCATAATTGAGGCTTTCGGTCGTAAAACATGATATCTGACATTGTTTCCGAAATTGAGGTATTAGCATCAATGCATTCCTTACAGCTGATTTCATAGATTTTTTAGGGTATCTCTGGAGAATGTTCACTTTTTAAACCGTTTTTGGGTGCCAATGAAAAATAGCTTCGTTATTAGGATGAATTACTCTATGTTTGTGCAAAGTTTCATATCCATTATTAATCCTGTTTTATAAGAAAAAAGTATTCATATATTTCCAGCACACGATATAAAGTACTATTTACAATCTGCAAATTGTTAGTATTTATAAAAAACGGAAATCGCAAGTGCACTTGATGAAGTCTGTTTATTATTACCTCGAATGTCTCATTAAATATCAAACACAAATAATTATTGTCGAATGCGATTAATATACAATAGAATTTCTAGCAAATGCGCATCAGAAGCGATACTTTTTATGAAAGAATTTCAGGCAAATCTTACGTGTTACCTTTGATCTGTTAAAAAGCCTCTACGTAGAAAGCTAAAAAGACGAATACGTGCCATATTGGTGTGACGAATTTTTTGAAACGCATATCAAGTACATTCTTTGGAGTTGCGGGGCAAGAAAGTAATCAGAGACGACAAGTTGGCAACTGGGTTTTTTTCTCATATATCGAACCAGACGTGACATAAGTTTCCTTAACACACTGAGAAGAACCGAGGAGGCCAGCTGCTAGTGTCATGGAAGACCATGATGCAAGGACCATGTGAAAAGAAGAGGGGCAAACTCCTCGGAACAGGACGTACTCTCCGTGTACAAGGAGCCCCGCTTCCGGGTATGCCTCTGTATTAGATATTCATGCTCGTTTCCTACGTGGCACCTGGCATTTTTTTTATTTCGAACGACGGACTAGGAACAAAACTAATATTTAGCATTACCGCCCCAATATTGATGTGTCTTCTTTTTCAGTCTATTTTTCATGTGATTAAACGTGTCAGGTTTTATTAATTAAAATCGACATTACATTATTCTTCGCTTAATTACATTTAAGCATATATTTAATTCTGTTTAAGCACATATATAATTATATTTAGCAGCGCAGTCTCGACATTGATTGATGTGTCTTTTTACCAGTTTTCTTTCTTCAGTTTATGTGTTAGGTGACTAAACGTGTGGAGTTTAATCAAATAAAATCGACATCACATTATTCTCGACTTAACCCTTAAAAGGTATCATCAAAAGAATCACGTTGTCCAACACAATTAAAACAAAAGTCGAATAAATAAATATTGGAGGTAAAATTGATCTCCTATGATTCGTGCTGCGTGAATAAATCCGAACGTGACAGTGAATGAAAAGTTTTAATCCAAAGGCCAATTACTAATAGTATTACTCATTAGCGAATGAATGTGTGACAAAAGTACAATGTTCTGTGTCACATTCCAGTTATCGATTTCTTACAACTTGGAATAAGACGGTATTTCGTCGCACCGAAATCCGTGTTATACGAAACCTCGCGATACGCGTCCGTAACGTTTATATAGCGTCTAAAAATAAAACTGTTTAAGCGCTCTACGATATATTTGTTACTTTACATCGTTATCGTAACTTTAAAAATATTGAAAAATTTGCGAATATTAGCGATATATTTGATTCGAGTTTTAGTAATATTGGCATCGGTGGCCACGTGACTGTCATGGCGTTCAACGTGTCGAAGTCGTCCAGCGCCAAGATTGTACTCTTCCTTTCCAATCTTTTTATTTCACATTTACGAAATGTTGTACTGATATTAAATCTCGATGCATTTAACATTCATCCTGCTTGAAAGTAAAACTAAAGATGCTACGGTAAACTAAACTTATTAAAACTTATTCCGAGAAAAGTAAATTCGGAGAATATTGAATGGAGATTTCTCGTTCCTAGCATTTTTCTTCTGAAAAGGATCCGGTCGCATTTCTGTAGAAGTCATCAGTTTTTTCTGAATGGACGTACCGTGGACACAGCAATCTTCCGGAAAGAGCGTCAATACGTAAATCGTGTTGGAACCCAACCGAAACACACACACACACACACACCACACCACACCAAAGGAGGGAGAAGAGTGGGGGCGATCACGCGATGGCACATAAGAAATTCTTAAAAAGCAGCAAAGAAACCACCTAAACTAAACATTAAATCGTACAGACATGTGTATGAGGCTTTATGCTTCAGAAGGATACTTCGTTTCCCATGAAACGATATGATTGGCGTAACGTGTTCGAAAAGAGATGAACCGACTTTTTACTTGTTCTATCGTCCACCATAATTTCAAATATATCAGAAAATGCTTATTTTTCCTTTTAAATTATAATCGCGCGGAAAATCTTTGTGTTATTACGTCGTGTAATATGAAATGTCGTATTATTTAAAAAGAAAAACAATTGGATTTTCAGTCCGCTCAGTCGCCACTCGTTTTATTGCGGCAACTGGATTGATGACTGAGAGACGACATTAAAATTTTCTCCAGTTACATTTTGTTATCGGACGTTAAGTCACCGACAACTGGAGTCAATTTTAATGTCGCCTCACAATCGCCACTCGAACTGCCGCAATAAACTGAGTGGCTACTGAGAGTCGCCTCTTGAGTGCAAAGGGTTAATATGATAACTATCGCCCTCTAGTGTTTTGGAGACCTCTTTGTATCTCTACGTGCAAAAGAAATATTTCAAGAAAAAATGCGCAGACTCAAGAATATCTTTGACGCGAATCAACAAACCGTTTGGTTTACCGGCATTTGCTGGTTACGGTGGCTTGGAGTGGTCTTTTTACAGCGTGACATTGCCGGCGCAGGACCCATCGGTCATTGTTCAGTGTCCCCTACAATGCGACCTTGATAGCACGCAGATTGCATTCACGATGAAGCTATCTTCTCCATTGAGAAGAAATCTCTCCTGTCGCAGAGTTAGTGAAAAAAACGAACATCGGGAATTTTGCGGGTGGATGAATGGCCGCTAACTACAAATTCGTCGGATTATTCTGCTTTTTCTAGAAACAACCAATTCTATTTTTACATGACAGACACGTTCCCAAAGAATACGCGCAAAAATTCGTGTAAAGAAATATACAGTATCTATGGAACGTTAGAATTGCCATTTTCTTATTTGTAAAACGAAAAGAATTTTGTTTTGACTTTTATTAATTTTTCGTATGAAATTCGTGTAAAAAATGTTCCTGTAAAAAGAGAATTGAGTTTACTACTGTTTTCATAGAAATACTTGCCTGTCGAAATGCGCTATTCGAAAAAATTAGATACATGCAGGGTGGCCATTTATTTTACAAAAATAAAAGTTTGTTATAAAACTCTTTGATCCAACATTGATGTACTTTAGTAAAACTTTTACTACGAATTTACGCCGAAAGATGAGTCGCTTTACTTTTTTAACACAATCTAGTTCAATCATTTGCTATTATTTATATTTATTGTTCTTAATATTCTTCATTCTGTAAAACAAAACAATTTATGTTGCAAAAACAAGAGTTAAACGATTTACCAGCATTCTTTCAAGCACGCAAATGTGCGTAAGAAATGCTCAAAATAAAACATTCTTACGATTAAACCGATGCTTCAAAATGCACCTCCCTAACCTAAAAGTTCCCGCCACAATCTCTAACGTACGAAATAAATAATGATAGATAAATAGAAACATTACTCGAAAGAATAAACCGAAAGAAATATAGTGTTTTATCGACACAAATCTTTTAACATTGTGTTACTTTTTAAAACATTCCAAAATTGTTCACGTTTTTTTAACTTTCATAAACACATGAGAATGCGACATTCGCGAGAGCGCTTTTCTTCTAACGGGATCGCTAACTAAGAGAATCCTGGATTGATCTCTCGATATGTTAGAACGTACCGTCTGAGCATGCGCGGGATAAGGTTTTACGTTCATCAGGTCGCACGCATAACGGTCAATCCGTATAATCTATGTGTGCGGAATATCGCGCAATGAAGATACCATACAATGTGTAAGACTACGAGTGTACAACAAATGAAGATGCTGTGTGAAATGTTAAGGATAGTATTGAATTTCTGTGCCAAGTAATAACGCGGTTAACGCGTTGAACGCCATGACGGTCCCGTGACCACCGATGCCAAGGTTCTCTTAATTGTTAAGAGAACTTAGTGTTTCTCCATTAAACAATCCATAATGAAAACAATCGCAGCAACGAGCCCATCTTATTGTTAGATTCACACCAACCGCTCGGTGAATCGACTTTAAGTTACGAGTAAACTCTTGCCTTATCGTCTCATTCTCTTCCCCTCCCCAAACGGGGAGGTAGTTCCAATTGAACCTATCCTCGATTCGGTGCAATACGGCCCTTCCGTTAATGGCAGGTGACAGTAGCTCCTAACGAATCTATCTGGTATCTGTCGCAGGCGAAAGCTGCGAGGAAGATAGCTGTACTGTTCTTAACGAATAACTGCTGTTCCCTTAGGGGACCAGCCAATATTGGGACTCATACTCTGAGAAGAGACGGTGGAGGCAAGATACGCGACGCGAGTCGGCCATCTGCCAAGTAAATTCTCTGTTAATTTTTAAACTTCTCTCAATAAAACTTTGTAATAATTAATTTCCTATTAATTCTTTCCCATATTAAAAACTGCCCCGCACGTCAGAAACTCGATAAATATTAGCCATCAATTTCTGGCGCGCGCACATAAAAAGGTTCGCTATGAATGCTACAATATAAAAGTTACCCTCAATGGTACTTTGATGAAATTCGTCACGGTATTTTATGGGTAATTCTCAACTACCGTGTTTCATGACTACGTTCATGAAAATTTCACGGTATTTTATTGGACACATAACACAGTCACGAATGAAAAATACACCCAAAATAATACTCAATTGTCATGGCATAGAAAGATTGTTGAGAAAAAGCGACATGTGCTTCTACGTGCTGGCGAACACATGACCTAACATATTTTTTCTTATTCAAAAGTATATCTCCTCCCGCTACGGATCAAGTGATCTTCGCGTGCGACTGTTTTCGCAAGGCTGAGCCAGATGCCGATAAAAACGGAGGCTAAAGATCCGCAAGAAACTTTACAATCCTTTCTAGAAACTATGGCGGCATGGTCATTCGACTCATAATCAAATTTACGTTAAGGTTATGTACAACATAACATCCGATGCGGAGTTATATTTCTACTTCCAAGGAACATTTTTGTAGATTCTGTTTCTTGTTTTACTGACTCCTTATTTATGATGGATAATTTATTGAATTGTTGAACTGGAAAATATTCTCGCAGCGTACAAATTTCATTTGAATATTAACGATGAAATATCCCTAGAATGGGTAAAGTACTATTCCTGGCGCATGCATAAGTTTTTTCCAAGATCCTATTCTTTAACCGCGATTGTAAATGACGAGATGGGAACGCATGCAACACTGCTTCTTCTTCTTCTTTTACTTCCATCTTATGCCGGTGGTGTTCCCACACCGACTGCTACCAGAATGTAACACTATATCCCCGCTGAGTCCATAGTGGTTCTTTCATGATGGCGACGTATGCGTTATGCGTATCTTGCACACGTTATGCTTCAGAACATTCTTCATGGGTGGCCTCTTTCCAAATTATGACATGAAGTAAAGCTCTCATTTCGTACGAGACGCTTACTCAATTTAAGGTGATCACATGCAAGGACACGCAGTGATTTTATTTGAAAATGTAGTAAGACAGTAAGATTATTTCATGTGCTTGAACACTAGATTTACGGGACCAGTTAGTTTGACGAGCTTTCGGATGTCACGAGTGAAACAACAATTAGGATTGACGGAACACTTTGGAACAATATTAAGATTGTAGAACTAAATTGTTTATAGATGAAATAAATCGATTTTTACAAGAAAATACGTATTCTCTTTTACCCGTCAGTTTGGCAGGTGTCCGTAGAAACAGGTATACAAGAAATGTCCAAGTAGCTGTACATAGATTAGTGAAAATTCCTTTTGAAAACATCTTTACAGCTTGTGCCAAGATGCAATGCCACTGATTGCATATAAAATCAGCTTGCATTGGTAGAAAGAATTCTTCGAAGATCGCATACATTTTCGCACCTCATTTTCTATTCCCCAAGAATTCTTAAGATCCTAAACACGGCTTAACCGCAAGGTGCATGCAAATTAAGCATTCCGACGACTCGGCTTTTTGCTTTTTTCTGTTCCTTAGAGGCGAGTTCCCGTCTCAAGTTCAGTGCCACCTACAAACAGGCTCACAGGCTGCTAGCTCGGATTCACCTTCTGCTAGCTTCTCCACCTCCATCGTGTATACCATAAACCCATGGTGGATTGTGCCATGGTGGATCGTACCATGGTACAACGCAACAATGCAGTACCTGAGTGCCGTGGACCCCTCAGGTAACCTAAACCCTGATGTCTTTTATGCACCCTGGACCCCCTGTTACCTCCACCGACGCACCATTCGAGATTCCCTAGACCCCTAACAACAATAGCCACCTGGATTTTCTTTATATTCATTCTTTATATTCATTCTTCGTAGTTGCGCCATTTTCTTGATACACATGCCGCATCATGGGAGTCATACGGATGGTCTTCTGCTGCCAACTTAATATTCCTTAACAACTGTACTGAAAACTTTTTTGCTGCAGCGATGTGAGAATGACCTTAAACGTGGCACTGAGACATGAAAATCGCCTTCCAAGTAATAATAACCCTTTGCACTCGGAGTCGACTCTCGGTCGCCACTCAGTTTATTGCGGCAACTACTGTGGCGATTAAGAGGCGACATTGAGATTTACTCCAGTTGTCGGTGGTTTAAAATTCGATAACAAAAGATAAGTGGAGGAAATCTTAATGTCGCCTCTCAGCCGCCACTCGAATTACCGCATGAAACTGAGTGGCGACTGAGAATCGCCTCCGAGTGCAAAGGGTTAAACGTAATCTTGAAGCCATATTAAACGCCCAAAACTGTTTAAATATGTAATATTAAACTACGTTAAACAAATAAACCTTACAATTTATGATTAAATCTTTTTCCTTTTCATCCGTTTTACAAAAATCTTTTTACACTTTCGTCCGTAAGTCAAGGGACACTTACTAGTTTCAATTTTACGTTCAAATTAACACTATTAAACCCCCGAAATATCACACCAAACGATCACCTACTGATTCATTGCACCAAGTACAATTTTCAAGTGTTAAAAGATACTGAAAAATATATATACAAAGTTTGAAATCTTCTCACTAATATACACTCCCCGTTTTCCGATGATAGCGCGAACTAACAAGTAAGTTTGGCAGTCTTGCAGTGATATTCTTTTGTGTTTCTTCCTGTATTTCTGTCGAAGATCGTTGCAAATATGTTCACAGATTTTCCCGACATAGGGTATCGTTTGAATACACATCTTTATGGTTCACCGCTCAACTCCCGATGGGGTTGAAATTTGGTGATTGATGGGGTCATCGTATTAATTTTAGTTTCGAATTTTGTTGTAACCGCTCAAGATAATTTATGCTAACTCTAAGAGTATGCTTGGAATCATTATGTATGGAATATTCAATAGCATTATTTTCAACGCAAAGGTGAAACTAGTATGTGTTCCGTGACTTACGGACGGAAGTGTATTTTGGAGTAGCTATCAATACAGCTAGTCCGATGAAAGATTGCGCGAATATATCGAGGGTGCGTCGGAATAGGAGCTCGAGTTCACTTGTCCATCCAGTCTGGGCAACCACGATTACGACTGGACATTCACCTCGTCTCACGGAGAAGACGGAACGTGAGTTCCCGATATCGAGTCTCGGTTTGGACGAGCGTTAAGTCTCCGGAGACATATCTGGGCTGTTTTCTTCAAGACTGGTTGCCTGATTTGGTAATGAAGGGAGCAAACTTGCAGTTGCGGTCTCGTCTTACGACATACCGAACCTTCAAGCCGAACGGATGTATCTCGTTCTTTATCCTTTTGGTACATGAACGTACTTCGTAATTTTTCGCAGACAAGTCGTTCCGCAGGAAAATCTTACCTTACATGGCTGAACCCTACAATTCTTTGATTGATTATACAAACGATTCTAACGTCTTTCACTTGGAATTAATCCCAACATGTTTTGACATTCGTCAAACTTTCGCGAATGGAGTTTCTCATCATTTTTAGATGCAATTGTTATTTATTATTATGAAAGTTTACAAAACGTCTTTCACCTGGAATTAAACTCAACATGTTTTTACATTCGTCAAACTTTCGAGAATGGAGTTTCTCACGATTGTTGGATGCAATCGTTATTTATTATTGTTGAAGTTTGAAAATATTCCTGCCTCCTAATTTCTGCTTCTTTCGAAATTTATTGTTATTATTGTTATCTGTTCGTTTTATATTTGTTATCTCTTCCTTTGGTTTTTTCTTCACCTTCGTTATGTTTCTAACATTTACCAAAGGGTGCCACCCGTTAAATAAATAACATTGCAAATGTCTCCGATTCGGATTGGCCAATTATGTACGGTAAAAAAGGAAAAATGGTTTTCACACGATATTCAATTCATTATAAAATAGAAGGCAAATAGAAGCTTTTCCTGCGGCAAGAACGGCTGGTGGAAAAAGAAGTATTGAAAATAAGAAAACGAAGTGCGTTCCCTATTTTGTAGTACTTATTCTTAGTTTCCTCTTCCGTAGGTTGGTAACACTGTACGGAGTCGCATGATGAGAAACCTTCTCGAATACGTGAGAAAGAGGGAAGCGTATGATACTCACTCGTGTGGTACACCTTATAATTTTATAATAACGCAGCATTTTTAATTCTATGTTTTATCGTATACCGGTAAATCAAGTTGAATAAAAATATCTGATGCAGCTTTTGCATTGAAAATAAACTCTTTTGCAGATCAAATTCACCATTTTGCACTCCAAATTCACTGTTTTGCAAATCAAGCTTTTCTACAAATTTATTTTCCTAATCTATTTTCATGAAAATAAAATCGAATGTAAAGTTATTGCTACGAAATAAAAATTCGTGTTACGCTGATTGTAAAAGCGAAATGTTGAAAATGGCTAGCGAAGTATTGAAAATGGCTAGTGAAATGTTGAAAATGGCTAGCGAAATTTTGAAAATGGCTACCGAAATGTTGAAAATGGCTAGCGAATATCGATACTTGGCCAAACAGTTCCATCAAAATAGTACCAATTAATAAAAATGCCCGTTGCGCTGGTTGTAAACACGAATTATTGAAAATGGCTAGCGAAGTGTGCAACGTTATTTTCATGTTTCTGTGAGAAGAAAAGAGAGACGGCAGTTAGATGGATGAAAAGAGAGGTTAGGAATAAAGAGGAAGAAAAAGAGAGGATAGAAGTGGAACGGGAGAGGAAGAGGACGGGGTGGACCAGGCCTTCGTCTTGTAGCATGCAATCTTCGCCCATTGAAGACGCGCTGGGAAAGCGCACGGTTATTATGCTTGAATGGAGGAGAGGATGGGACGTGCAGGACGGCAAGGAATGCCAAAGGTAGTGGAGAATGGATGCAAAACGTACGCGCTCCACCCGGTAAAGGGAAGGTTCTTGATCCGTAACCGCGACACGCAAGGTGGTACTGGTGGTACTGTGCTGGGATATCTCGAACCAACTTCCACCTTTAAAACTTCAAGAAGCTCTGATCTTCTTTAACCCGTTGCGGTTCCATATCAAGCTACACTCGACGCAAGGTGCGACCAGGTGCTGGGAAACGTGGAACCAACTTCAAGAAGCTCTGACCTATTTTAGTAATATCTTTGGCCCACTTGTAAGAAGCCCAGTTTTGATAAATTTCGAATATTGAGCAGCTTTTATAGTTTTATAAAGTTCTGTCCGCTTAGCGTACAACTATTTTAAACGGTGGTTCGTTCTTTCCACCGTTATGTTTTATCATTGGTACCCTTCGACGTATATCGAAACAAATGTTTTATCATCGGTATTTACCAAGGAATATCGAAGGAAAGATGTCCGTCGATATGGTTCATTTACGACACTGTAAACTTTACGAATATCAACAAGGAAAAACCGCTACGGAAGCATGTAGAAGTTTGTTAAATGTTTTCGGAGCATGCGCGGTATCTGAAAGAACACGCGGAAGATGGTTCGACAAATTTCAGAAGGGAGACTCTAACCTCGAAGACTAACCACGCTTTGGAAGACCTTCCGTGATAGATGATGATATTCCTGGCAACATTTTTCAAGAAGACCCATTTTTACGAAGAAGTTATCATCATTAATTGGAAATTACCTTGTTAATTAAATATTAATAAACACCATAAGATTCTGTTATTTTCCTTTCCTAAAGAAACGCGCAGAATTTTCCGGTAGACCTAATATTTAAGTTTGAGTGATTACGAAAGGCTTGGTACTCAACCAAGCGAATCATTTCGAATCACTTCGGTTAACTTCTTCGATGACCTTACACGCACGCAGTATAGGTTCAAATAGGATCCGGACAATTCGAATCTCAAAGCGACTGCTATTTCTTCATTCAAAACGTCATACGGTGCGCGTATAAAATGCTATTGACAAGAAACAACTAAGATTATTGCGAGTTATGCGCGTGGAGAATGATCTGATAGTATGATGATGTCGCAGCCACTCTAAAGACTCGTTTAACATCCAAGGATCTATTTTAATCCTAATCCCGGGTTATTCTGAGGAACAATTATACTATCATAATATTGTTACGATGATTTTTACCTTGATTATTGATTTTATGTAACTTGACAGTTGTGTATATCTGAGACCAACTTCAGGAGTGGACGAAGGACACAGGAACAATGAAAAAAGTTCATATAAACATGTGTCCTGTTTGACCTTGTTTCAAAGTTAGAGCCACTTTTGTGTTTCAATAATCCGCGAGAGTTTATCTTCATAGAAGGTTTTCTCCAGCATTATTCAACAATCGCATGAAAGAATAATACAAACACGTTATCGAATGACGTATAATACGCAGCTGATAGGCAATTGTTACGAGATATTCGATATGAAATGAAAACCGTACGAAGTTTTGGACCAACCCAATACTTCGAATAGTAAGAGAAGTGAGCACTGAAACTTCCCTGGAATCAACTGAAATGAGTGAATTTAATCGACAGAATGTGTGAAAGGAACAAGTACAAGAAATATCCACAAGACACACAGCATTGTTTATAAATACAAACCGAGGATGATCGTTTCGAGCACCTTCCATGAAGATAAGCTCTCGTGGATTATTGAAACACAAAATTGGCTATAACTTTGAAACCAGGTAAAATACGACACATTTTTATATGAACCTTTTTCATTCTTCTTGTGTCCCCTGTCCACTCCTGAAGTGGGTCCCACACATTAAGAAACACCCTGTATATTTATTCAATTATGTATGCTACAGAAAACCGGCATGAACCTTCTAGACAACCCACTAGCAGTCATCAATTAATCTTAGAAAAGTGAAAAAGTACATTGAAACTCATTAAAATTGTGAAGGCTTCTGGGAGACCCGTAGTTCTTTATAATCCTACAACGTAGGGATACAAAGAAATGATCGCATACTTATTTTCAATATTTCTTTACAATATGAAATGTTGGTTCGAATTGCACGAATTGCATTTTCAGGGTACCAGTCTACCGGGGCAAATCGAGGGTTAGGTCTAGGTTAGGTCTGGGTTACGTGTATTCGTTAGAATAGAAAATGTTTATCTATTCTTCGGACACATTCTATCCAAGACGATGGCTTGCTACCAGCAAGAAACAGCGCGACATTGAATTCCGGGCCAATACGAGCGCCCCCCTCATCAACCTCAATTAAACTCCACCGTCTCGCACTTATGCTCACTTCGCACCCGAGGCGCACAGAGTACTGCTGGTGTTAACTCACTCTGTATTTGACATGCTAGTTCGTTTCAAGGAGGTTCTTCACACCGAATTTCAAGCAATTCTCGATTCTTTGATTCGATACGATTCGCTTCTTCTACAAAGCAATACACTATTAGCTTGCCTGAAAAGTTCACGCCGATTTTCAATAGCTTTTCGGCTGAAAACCTAAGAAGTTCTGGGAGGATGGAATATCTTTAGCTGCATAAAAGATGGAGAAAAGTTGTGGAAGAAAACGGTGGGGTTATTTCCGTTTATCCCTATGTATGTAGTAGGACTATGATCTACTCTAGGTCTCCCAGAAGCCTTCAGTTTTAATGAGTTTCAATGAACTTTTCCAGTTTTCTAAGATTAATTGATGACAGTTTACTACTGGGTTGTCTAGGAAGTCTATGCCGATTTTCAGTAGCATTTCGGCTGAAAGCCTGAGAACTTCTGGGAGGATGGAATCTTCAGTTGCGTAAAAAATGGAGAAAGGTTGTGGAACAAACAGATGCGAACACAATTGAATACATAAATAAAAATCGACATATAAAAATGTTGCCTTTGAATTCTCCTTAAAAATCAGCATGGACTTTCCGGACAGTCCGATACCTTTTACATACAGCTAACTCTTTCTACTCGGAGGCGATTCTCAGTCGCCAGCAGTTTACTGCGGCAATTCCAATGGCGACTAATCGTAACAGGCAACGTTAAGGGTTACTCCAATTGTCAATCATTTAATGTCCAATAACCAAATATAACTGCAGAAAATCTTAATGTCGCCTCTCAGTCGCCATCCGAGTTGCCGCAATAAACTGATGACTGATGAAATGACGACCAGTGATGAACGTCACGAAATAAGGGTCATTACTCATTCCATGGGATGCACAACCTATACGTTGATTTCTGAATCACGCGCACGCGCACCCGACCGCGCGCTTGCGCACTCGAGATTACCCGAATTGCGTTTGAAATATACTCAATGGCCCTTATACGGCATCCGCTGGCATTATCACGTTTTCGAATCCCATTCAAGAAAATGGAAATTGGATGATGATCCCTTTCTCTCTTGATATGACGGAAGTAATACTTCTTGAGCGTCCATATTGCTCTTTTTAAGGGCACGAATAGCGATATTACAGCGCAGGTCTTAAAGAAGCTAAACTCATACCTTTTTAATGACCCTCAGAATGTGACCATGCTCCTTGAGACTCGTATGATTCTAATACCACGTCGGACGTGCCGCTGAATAAGTCCTTTCGGCTTATACTTCAGGAATACCGGTGTCGTTGAACTTCAGTTCTCGCTAATAAAAAACCGATTGTCATTTCAAGATTAGACTTAAGTCCTTTCTTCTTTTTCAATGCGTTCAAGTAACCTTTCAATTTAATTTGGTAATCAAAGAAAGAGGTCGAAATATTTGTTAGAATTTTTGCTGAAATTGATTGCTATAACTGATTTGCATCATCCAAGTAAACTGTAAAATCACTGAACTATAGAAAATCTTCCTTTTTATGCATCCTTGGAGAACTTCTTCCATTTCATTCGAGGAAATATTCTATGAAATGGCAGTTTCAGTGTCCGTAATGACGCCAAGTCCTCAAACTCATTGTCAGTGTTTTTCAACCTTTTTTATTGGTCAGTTTGAAGGGTTTCGGATATCACGAGTAAATTTCCAGAAGCAATTACTATTATTTCGTAGCAACTCTTGCTGACTTTTATTAATGGAATGAGACGAATAAATACCCAAATTCGTTTCCTTCTCAGCACTCTAATTTCGAAATTCTGTACGTAGTATTCCTATTTCTACGGATACCCCTCGGATTGACGGGCCGGCTAATTTCACAGTTCATCGTAATAAATCTGCTTTATTCATGAAATAAGTTCTCCGGAACACGTGTAAAAGTAATCAAAAAGCAGAAACTAAAAAAAAATCATAATGCGACAGAGATATCTCTGCTTCTTCGAACCCAATTTCTCGAACATACCGGAGCAATGCATGCCGTAGCAGGAGAAGGATCCGTATTCACTCCGATTCGGAGTCCGAGAATGAGACGAATGTTTCTCGCACAGTCCAACATTTAACCAGTGAAACAAAAATTGGAGCTGACGGAACACTTTGCAACAATGTTAAGGTTGTACAACTAAATTGTTTATAGATTAAATAAATCGATTTTTAAAGAAAATACGTATTTAGAAATAGGTATACCTGAGTTAAGATCAATACTTTTTTTACTACATTATGCATACGTTTATTATAACAATGATATACTCGTACTTGCTTACGCACAAGTCGCGTACTTAGAAGCAGAATGCTTTGTCTGATAAAGAAATTACTATACTCGCGATGGAAACTCTTTACTGACTCTAACACACTGATGTGCGAATGAAACGGGTCATAACCTTATTGTGTTGGAAGCTCGCAGAAAGCCGTTTTCAGTCCGCTTAGATTTCAGATCATTTCATGAACGCATGACATAATTGGGCGAAAACATGCTACGGTTAGATTGGTATCCGGAAACAACAATACAGTGACTGCAAACTGCTTTTAACACGTTGAGTGTCGCGCCCAGTTCCGTGTTATACGAAATCTTGCGATGCGCGTCTGTAACGTCTATATAACATCTAACAATAAAACTGTTTAAGCGCTCTACGATACATGGGTTACTTTACATCGTATTCGAACGTTAAAAATATTGAAAATTTTACGAATATTAGCGATATATTTGATTCGAGTTTTAGCAATATTGACATCGGTGGTCACCGGTGACTGCCATGACGTTCAACGTGTTAAGGAATAAGTGTATCGTTAAAAACGTTATCACTCGAACACGAGACGATGTAGAAGTAAAGCGTCGTTGATACACGAGGTGAATGCATTGTCGTTCGACCGTGATTACTTCTGTTGTCAGAGACAGCTCAATTGTTGAACATTCATTGCTATTAGTGTTCATTTGCAATAAGTCCTTAGCCGTTACTTTCCAAAAAGACTTCATCGCGCATACATGGAACTGATTGTTTCATTGTTATAAACCTAAAAATCACTAACCACAATTTCGCCATTTTCGTCCTCAAATATAATAATTTAACGAACACAATTCTCCAGACAGTACAGGCAGAATATATAAATGACTTGCTATATTCAAATATTTTATTTCGCGAATATTGAAATTTTAATTTTAAAACAAATTCAAAAACTCGCTTACATGAAAATGTTAGCCAATAAAGTTTGCTTTTTATACTTTCTCTTCACGCCCTCAGCCACATATGTGGAGAGTTAATTTACGTCCCATAGAAAAGATATTTAAGTCACATAACTGTTCACACGACTTTGTTCAAATTCAATTTTATGTATTTTCTTGATTTTCCTTACTCAATAATGCATTGTCCACATGAACTTATAATATTTGCCTATCTTTTGGACAGCTTCATGATCCATGTTCATAAAAGTCCCTTCATTTTCTCGAAAAAAATTGATGCAAAACACACCAACTTTCTGCCAACCCAATAATGAGCCGTGGTTAATCTACGCACTAACGAAGTGGAGTTGATAAAACATTTGATATCAACACATTCGCACCGGATGACGCACATATGAGTCTTTGGGATTCTTTACCAGAACCCTGATAACTCAAATGTGTCTTTGGACACGTTACACTTCGGTCTCAAAAAGTTTGAGCACGTTTGGACTCAGTTAGATGTTGGTCTTTATAGCTTCTGTTTGTCAACATAACTGTATTTAGCAAAATTCCTCGAACCTCCCACGTTACGCGAGTAACATTCGGCTAAAAATGCACTGACGCGAAAGTGTTAAGTTGTGTCATTAACGCCAAAAATGCTAAGGTATGAATTACGATGATCAAATCACTTGGTAACATCAGCGCGGTAGATGATTCGCGGAGTGATGCGTCATTCGTTGCGATCGTCGTCATCGACATCGGTTCAAGTGGTGTTGACCCAAGCTCGTTCCCTTGCATCCCTGCGTCTGGTTATCAATTCGTGGGAACACGATCACAATCCACTACTGATTTTTATCTCAAGACTACCCTGCATCTTCAAATTTTGGAATTCTCTAATCAAATACAAATTGTCAGACACGAATGCGAAGGGTAAAAGAATGACGCTTCCGCAAACAAGGAAGTATCAATTTAGGAAACCTGAAGGATGCAGTAAGGTGTTAAATAGAGTGACAAGTGTCGAGCTCTTAGAGTTAGAAAACCACAGGTGGTTCTTGCTTAAGGGATTTTTATCTGTACGAATTTTTTCGATCAGAAATTTTATTTTTAACTGTTTATTTTAACTTTAACTGTTTACATGCGAGTGGCGACTGAAAATCGCCTCTAGAGTACAGCAACAAACTGAGTAGCGACTGAGAATCGCCTCTAGAGTACAGCAACAAACTGAGTAGCGACTGAGAATCGCCTCTAGAGTACCGCGACAGACTAAGTGGCGACTGAGAATCGCATCTAGAGTACCGCGACAGACTGAGTGGCGACTGAGAATCGCCTCTAGAGTACCGCGACAAACTGATTGACAATTGAAAACCGCCAAGAACCAATTAATTCGCAAATGCATGAACTACCTGCAATTTATTAATAACAATTATATCAATAACTGTCAGCACTAATAGCAGCAAGTTATAATACAAACCAGCTAGTGTCTTGCACTACGGAATGCCTTCTTATTATTCAACAAAACAGTTTCTATATTATGCTTTATATACATGGAACAATGGCGACTTGGAATGACACTCCGCGGAGCGCTCCCTTGACATTTTTTTTCAAAAAAAAGTGGGAAACTATTTTCAGACCGAAATCACAGAATTTGATAGAAGAAGGTGTGTATCCTTTCTCTGAAGCCCAACCGAAAAAGATGCATGCTGCTAAATCTGGTAACCAGATTCAGTAAGTAATATTTATTCAACATACTTTGCAACTAATAATTGCTTTCACGCCATTGACACTAGAACTACCGAACATATTGTACCCGGTTATAATGTCCAATATTCGAATACTTCCATTTAAAATTGGAGACAAGTCATTTTGACTGCCTTGGTAGTTCTAGTGTTAGACAAAGACGTCAAACTTGCTTGTAATTCTCAATGTGGAATTGATTGGAAGGAAGTTTGAATGAATAAAAAAGAAATCGTTTATCTGAAGATCAGTTACATTTATCCGAAGTACGTGAGGAAGACTTCAAGGCTACGCGAAATTGTGATGTTCGATTCGAGGTTCTACTTTATGCCTCGCTGGCTACCGCTCCTCTATGTCGTTCCACTGCATACTAAAAGGAGGAGTGAGAGAGAGAGCGAGAGAGATAGAGAGAGAGAGAAAGAGGAGAGAGAAAGGGAGACAAGAAGAGACTGCATCAAGAACGCAAGGGAACGCGTTCTTGCTTCCTTCGCAGGTTTCCACAGCTTTTTCAGTCAACCGATACTCTGTCGTAGAATTCCGAGAAAGATGGGGGAATGCTCTTTTATTCCATCAATCCCTTTCTTCTTTACAATCAAACGTAAGTACTTGGACGATTAATATTTTTGTTAGCAGTAGCACGTAGTCCAGCTCTTGCCATTGTTCATCGCTATTTCTAAATCTTTCGTAAGACTTGTGATCCACTGTTAAGTAATCCATTAACTATTGGAAATGTTGCTAGTGTATTCCTGTCAATCTTGTGTACAGTTATTTAACACTAGAAATACCAAGCGGGTCGAAATAACTTGTCCGCCATTTTTAGTTTATTCATTCGAACATACCACGGCGAATGGTTTGAGATTTTATATACTTTTATTTTATATACATGGCGCGAATAATTGAATCCATTAATTAACTTCAATCCTCCAGCCATAATTTATGTGTGAATAAATGTGTAAGCATAACAGACTATATGTTCGGTAGTTCTAGTTTTAATATTCTATGTAGTTATTTTTTAATATTGCGGTTTATAAGCTGTCTAGTAACAAAATGGCTACTGGAATGCATTTTTGTAGCCGATTCTTGTCAATCTTGTATACAATTATTTGTTAACATTACTTTTTGTAAGCTTGTCTAGAAAGAAAATGGCTGCTAGAATACAGTTTTTTAGCCAATTTGAAGCAAGTATTAGGTTGATTCGCAAGTAACTTCCGTTTTCATTTTCCACTGTACTTGAATATACAAATGTTTTGCTGTACAATTTAATCCAAAATATATTCGCCCTTATCATTTATAACTTGTAGCAATTCGCGAGATAACCTATTTCATGCTAAAATATAAATAAAAGACGTAAATTCTTAATGAATCAGCCCAATAATATTAATCTGCTTTAAATTTGTATTTAATATCGCTGCATATTTGTGACCTCTGCTTTTTACTTTCATTTCCATCTTCGTCATGTTTCTAACTTTCACCAAAGGTTGCCACCCGTAAAATAAATAAATATACAAATACCTAAATACGACGCACAGATTTGCAAAATCTCAGCGGAAGCAACTTAATTATTCTAAATGATAAAGTTACAACAGTTTATTATAAGCCGTTATTCGAAGTACGACATGATCAATTTCAGATTCCGATATAACCCGTTCGCCGTGTTATTCATCCCGTTAATAATAAAATAAATCAATACATTTATTCCGAATGAAAAATAGTGACAAATGTGATTGTTGTTTAAATGTCAGTCCTGTAAGAGGACATTCTTGCACAAGAATGGATACTTGTTTATGCTTTTCTCGCGATAGGGTTCCTTAAACAAAAGATCCAGTGAGTGTCTGTGTACCATTGGCCTCATTTTCGTTCGAGCGCTCTGAGTGAACCGATCTTATTAAGACCTAATTAGCCAGTTAACAAGATATATTTAACTCGTGAACACGTACACCGCAGTATGAGACAGCAGGAGTCAAAAACAAAGGGCGAACTATTAGGTTATGTATGAAATGTCGGATTTATTTTTCGGTATAAAAATAAACAAACTCTACATGATCCTCCTGGCGTCTCGGCTCGCAAAAAGATTTTTAACATATAAATAGAAAGTGATTTTTATTCAATTTTATATATTTTCTCCATTTTTTTTACTCGATAATCAATTGTCTGTGTTAACTGATAATATTTGCCTATCTTTTAGACAGCTTCGTAATTCCGTGTTCATAAAAGTCCCTTCATTTCCTAGCAAAAAACTGATACAAAGCTTTCCATCTTTCCGCCAAATCCAATAAAAAGCGGATAAAATATCTATGCAATTGCATTGACGGATTCTTTATGGCAATTAACTTATCTGCAAGACAGTGCCTTCTTATCATTTCGCTGATACAACCAATTTCTTATCTTCCAACTGCGATAGCAAACTATAAGGTTAAGCTGCCAAGCATAAGATTAGTCATATTACAAAATAGACCTACGTACTTTTTATAAAAAAACACGATTGAACGTTAAACTTACATCAACGATTATTAACCTTTATAGTACCTTATAAGTTTGCCGCGGACCGTCAAGAAATACCATGAAAAATAAGCAATTTTTGAGGTATCTATTCATTTTTGTATATCATTGTATATGTTGAAATTATATTCAAAATGGAAAGCCGATATAACGGGTCAAGGTACTTCCCGGAAAACCCACAAAGCCGATATATCGGCTCTAAGGTACTGAAAGGGTTAGAACTGATGAATATTATTGCGAAACGGATTGTTAATTTTCAGAATCGCCACCGTGTGTAAAGGGTCAATATCATATCAATATATGTAGAGTTTTAATATAAGTAATACATGTAATAATAAATATACAATAATAGCTTTATGTAAAGCATATCGCATGATGTCATTTTAATGCGCATAACTTCTTCGAATATAAATATTTGTCTATCGAGCCTTTTGATTCGACACGAAACACTCGCCGGATTATTCGAATTCATAATCGGTTAAAGGAAAATAAACAATCCACTAACCTCTTTCCTCGATGACGTCTGCCTGATCGGCGTAGACGAGCATGAAGAGGATGTAACCCACAAGGATCTTCGTTAGCTCCATTTTTTATCCAGCGCCTTTCCTTCAATCCAGGATGAATCCTATTGTCACCTTCACGACGATCCACGCATATCCACTGCACCAACACAAAACACTCGATTCTCCGCACTTTTTCCCCGCACACCAAATTTCCCCCACAGTTTTCAAAGAGTCACTGATAAGTTATGAGTCTCCCATTAAAACCAAACCACTAAATGTTTATTCTTCGTACAACAAATAAACTTGCACCAAAACTTCACAAAGATTTCACAATGTACGACATTCACATTTTTCGCTCAGTTTAAGTCCGTCACATTGCACCAACTTTGTATGGTATCGTCTTAAATGTTCAACTTCTAGTAATCTTCGATAAAAAGTGGTAGTATTTGTTAGCAACTTGTTGCCGTTTGGGTTGCTCTTGAAATCATGATTGTTTCAGAAAGTCAACAAAGAATTCTTCAAGTTCACGTTGGACACCATGTCTTTCTTAAGTTATAGTTAGCGAAAACGTAGGCAGACATATGAAACGTTTATATAACGCTTAGAATTCACGATTGAAATAAACATAAAATCACGGATTTCTGGTAAAAATTGAAAGAAATGTAAGAAGGTAGGTATGCGAGTACCTTCTCAGGTGTCTCTCGCAGACAACCCTACTCCCACGCTGGCCGGGTCAAGAATACGCGCGCCTTGTAAAAGACAGAGTACTGATTTCGTTCCAAGTCGACAGGTGGCGATACGATTTCAGGAACCGAAGATTCACGAGTATTGACGGTGATTGACGAACTAATGTCCGTTATGACGGAACTTTAGCTCCTTAAGATTTATTCATGAATGTTAAACTGGAGGACGTCACACCGAACTTCCGAGAATTGCAGATTTAATGTTATTCTTAAAAGTTCTCTTTCATTTATTCATTAGATGTCATTTCTGACAATACTATTACATTCAGTTAATGTCCTTCTTCTTATTTTATTAATTGTGTTGTGTAAATAAATGAACATTTAGAAAATACACGAACTACCAAAACAGTTCAAAGGACTTGTCTGCCATTTTGAATTAAATTATTTAAACAAACCACAGCGCATTGTTTGAGATTTAATATACTTTTATTGTATATTAGGGGCACCCATAAGTAATGTAGTTTTGGATACTTGTACAAAATTCGATTTTGTTAACGTTTAGTACAGATTAATTAAAAATATATAATCCCCATTATTAGTGATATTCTTCGTTTATCACATAGCCAGACTTTTAATTCGTTCACAAAAAAGGGGACGCTGCTTATTCAATCTGAAAAACGACATTATTTACCGCTACCCCTAATAGCTAACGCGAATAACGAAATCCGATTATTAATTTCAATCTTCCAGCCATAATTTATATAGAAATAAATGTGTGTGCGTGTGTGGCAATGCTCATTCCTTGAAAACAGTAGCTGCCTTAATGTTATAAAAATTGTCGTTAACGCTGGTATCATGTCACACAAAGAGTTATCGATGTTACCGACCGTAGACATAAAAAAGCAGTTTTCTAATATTTTTAGTATCAAAAAAGGACAAATGTAACATGGAATTGTTTTTCAAAAACTCTCACATCTGTGAACATACCATTTTTCGATATTCGAAAAAAGTTTATAGCAAATATCTGATAATGCAAACATAAAAATAATCTACGTAGAATCTGGAAAATAATATGAATTTTATTAGTCGATATGCTTAAATTCTGATAAATCAATAATATCATAAGGTTAAATCGTTTTATTAAATGTTTTATTAAGCGGTTCAAACGAATATTAATTATTACGCCGTATGGAAAATTAAGTTATAAGGTGCGAATAGGAACTAATATAGCGTCAATTAAATAATATCAATTACTTATTTTATTGATTATTTTAGTTAATTTAACGAGATACGTGCCTGGTGGTGCAGACACTCGGATGATATGTATATCGCCAATTATTAATTACCAATTAATATTCATTTCAGTCGTTTAAACTAATTATTATTTACTTAATTTATTTGACTTTTTGAGTCACTTTGTTTGTATTCTTCTTCTTATGTCAGTCTTAAAATAATAATAATCGAATGTTATTCACACGATGATGAAAAAAGTAATTGAGTATTTAATTAATAACGAGAGAATAATGAAAAATATAGAACGCCACTAGGACCGCTCGTTCCTACGGCCCTGGTGTCGCTTTGAAATGGCAGGGCAGGGAATTTTGTTCGTACGGCACTGATATCTCCAGACGTATTATCCTTAATGTAAACAAACCGAGAATGCCAGAAACCATAATAAAACTATGTTGACATCAAAACATTGAGATTTCTTGGATTTTATGTGTTTCTTAGAATGTTTAATGAACTGTATAGCGTTACTTATCGATCGTATTCTGAAAGGATGCAAAATATATCCGTAGCCTCTAAAATATTGTTAGAAAATTCTGTATTTTCCCATTATCAGAGCTAAAATATGCAACGATTTTCAATTATATCATTATCTATGAAGATTCCATCTTATTTTCAATAAGATTTTATAGAAATATGCAGTAAATATACACTTATTTACAAGTTGGAGAACAATTTAATTTTGTATACGATTCGAATAATTTCACGAATATTCATAATTCTAGATACTAATCTTACCAATGCATTAAGTAACACGTCCGTTGACATTATTAATGACTCTGAATATCATTAACTTGTTTAATGACTCGTTTCGATGTAAATCTCATTGATATTCCAAAGAAATCGCAACATTTTTTTCGAAGACAAAACTGTACAACATTGCGTCGTACATATTCTATTGTTTATTCCTGATTTAAGCACCATTTAACAATTTATTTCGAGTAGATCGTACTAAATAAAGTATCAGACTGCAAGATTGTGTATAAATTAGTAAAATTTATACGAACTCAAATACTTGAAATGATAATTAACATTCTAAGTTCGATGTATGAACAATTTTGCCTTTAAATAAGCTAATTCTAAGCTTATACGCAATAATTTCAATGAATAGGAGTAAAATGTAAGACATATTCATTAACGAGCTGTGTATTATTTGTTAATAACTCATTGAAATTAATTATTTAAGAAATATTCACATGTATGAGGTCATTCTGTATGGCGTCTGTATTGTGTCAGTACGTAAGATAGCTCACACGTACGAAGGGATCAAGTAAGTAGTAGGCTGGATTGCTCGGCACGCCGGTTCCCCACTCACCGAGCATGCGCGCTGCACGCGAACCATAGGCGCGGGGTGCGGTAAAGTCTCTCACCGGTCGTTCTTCGAGTAGTTGGACGTGTTATTAGCGTGTACCGATTTTTCGGTTTTTATTTTCTAAAAATTTTACTTTTTTGTTTCCAAACGTGTTTTCACAAGTGCCACGAAGCTTCCTCGGTTCGATTTAGTAATTTTTCTGATAATTACGTAGTGAATTGTCGAGTTTTTCGACAAAGCGTCACTTTCATCGCGACGTACTTCGCAAGCTCCGTGGTACCGCGATCTTCTACCTCGGATGTCCTAATATTTCCGCCCTTCTAGTATCAATCAGAGTTCAATCTTCGCAGATTTCGCGAAAATAATTCCGAATTTTCGTCTGGAAAAGGGTTTTCAGCCAACTACGCAGTTCAACGAGGCGATCTGGTTCATATTGTTTCTTGACCTTTCAAAGTCAAATCTTGTCCGCGGCGCAACTACGGTAGCGACACTTTCTCTCTCAGAATTAAATTTCCGACTTCAATATGTTAACTTCTTTCCGCGATATTCCGCGTTAAAAGTTTTCCATATCTTTCCTCCTTATAACTTTGATCCGTGATTATTAGTGTTCTTATTTCCGGTAATTAATTTGCATAATTTTCATTTCTCTATACTAGAAATGCACTAGTACTTACTTGAATATGCGTCATTCGCGAGATATGGCGCCAATTTTTTACCGTCAATATTTTACTACCATTTTGCATCGCAAATATCGAACCGTTTCGATTCTTGTAGTTCGAAAAGGATCGGGGGTTTCGCAAACGCGAGTTGTTCTTAAAAATACTGCCGTTTGAATTTTATATTCCGTGTTGCTTGTCTTTCTCGTTGCATTGTCGGAAACTGGACCTCTTTATTTCATCGAGATTTCCCTCCCTTCAGGTATCACATTTTGGAGCTTGTTAACTTTATTTATTTGTTGCTCATTCACACGTTGTATGAATAAAAGACTTAAGATTTCGCTGGAAGTGTGTTTCTAATATGCAATTGCATTTTCGTCTTAAATTTTTGAACATACATAAACCTAATTTCCCCACGTTTTCTCAAGAAATTTGAATCTTGCCAATTAGATTTTGGCTACGACGATAGTCATGCACCATGGAATGAGAATATATTTAGTACTATAATATGTGCAATACTTTTTGTATTACACGTATTATGGTATTACATTATATTTTCGATGGTCATTAAGGAATTACATTTTTATTGTGATTCGTACAATCGAACAAAGCTCGGCTCAAATATTTCGTGTGTTTAAATATTTCTTCTTTCCAGCAGTTTTTCGATCGCGCGCAATTCGATCTTATTGTAAGTATACTTTATAATTGATTTGATACGAGTGTGCGATTTGTGCGCGATAATGAGTGCTCAATGGAACAGGACGATTGACACGCGATAGTTTGAAGCAAAATAATGAAGTATTTATAATGGGGGATGGTACCATCCTTAAACAGAAGGCATTCTGGTAAAATTACCTGTGACAACTTATCCTCGGATAGGTCGAACCAAGTGCCATTTTATAAGACGTGCAAAGCGTCCTGTCAGGAGCGGGTCTCGAAGCAGCCTCCTCCACGTGGTGAGACCTGGGCAATCGGAATTATTTGTCGTGTAATAATGACACGAAAATGATTTTAAGGCATTGTCTTGTAATATCAAATTTATGTAGAGTTATAGTAGTTGAAGCTCGTATTATTTCGTATCCCTTTACGGCACAAGTACCAGCATTATAATTTAGTTCTCCGTCTTATTACACCAAAAATAATTTCGAGCTAATCGGCTGCGGGTTATATTACATTTGTAAGTGGAATGAACATTTTATTTATAAATGTAAAATAACCAATCCATAACGTTGGTAAATCGTGGATTCTTTATTGTGAACGAATTAAATTTAATATCAATCCACCGTCTACCATTAATTTGGACCAATTAGAAGCAGAAACGACTTTGAAATTTTGACCAATTTTAAAGGTATACCTACTCCTTTCCATTTTTGCGATTTTGGGTCGACCCATTTGTGACCTAAACAAATGTTTAAACCGCTTCTTTCGACCAAAAACGGTCCTAGAATATGTTTATACATCATCTACCATCGATTTGGGCCATTTAGGAGAACAATTGCCGACTTGACCAACCGTACCATATTTCAGCATTATTATTAACTATTATATCTACAAAAAGAAATTGCATGAAAATTCTATACTATATTATAGTATTACCATTCGTATGTAGAACATTTACCGATTGTAAGAGAAATTTTTTAATTCTGGAACTTTCTTTTCTGCAAGAAGTGTTGATTTATCTGACGAAGTATAGGATTCTCGAATGATAAAAAGGTAGAATAAAATGACAAGCTTTTCTTCTTTTCTGTATTTATTTATTATAAATAACAAGGTGTATGTTCGGTGCGCACGTGTTTTTTAACTTGTATATTACATTTATCCTCAGGCTCTGTCTAAGTTTAGTTTGCTTACTGTACTATACCTTGTTCATTTTGAGTTTTGAAACCGTAAAATGTTTCGCTACGTTCTACTTCATGATACTGCGCGTAAATGTTTTTCGGAGACAATGTTTTTTTCGGATCAAATCTCTAGAAATATTGCCTCGTCATTTAACCCTTTTTACCTGAAAGGCGACATCCAGTCGCCACCCAGTTTGCTGCGGTAATTCGAATGGCGACCGAGAGGCGGCATTAAGATTTACTTCACTTTCTTTCTGTTCTTCAATTTTAACCCTCTGCACTCGGAGCGATTCTCAGTCGCCGCTCACGATCAGTTTATTGTGGCAACTCGAGTGGCGATTGAGAGGCGACATTAAGATTTTATCCAGTTATATTTTGTTATTGGACATCGAGTCACCGAAAACTGGAATAAACTTTAATGTCACCTCTCAGTTGCCACTCGAATTGCCGCAATCAATTGAGTGGCGACTGACGGTCGCCTTCAAGTGCAAAGGGGGTTATATTCCAGTGGCATTAAGATCAGTTCGTAATCGATCTTGCAAAGACGAATTTTTCACATCTTTGTAACAAACAATATAATATAATAACCCTTTTTCTGTTTGCGTGTTGCCAACCTTAAAACACCGTTCTTTAGCGATACAGCAGAATATACAGATGTAATCCTGAACCTTAGTCACGAAAGAACCTTTTGATATGCAGTTTGTAACAAAATTTAACCCTTTGCACTCGATGACGACTCTCAGTCGCCACTGAGTTTATTGCGGCAACTCGAGTAGCGACTGAGAGGTGGCATTAAGATTTTCTCCAGTTACATTTTGTTATCGGACATTAAATCACCGACAGCCGAAGTCAATTTTAATGTCGCCTTTCAGTCGCCACTCGAGGTGCAGCATTAAACTGAGTGGCTACTGAGAGTCGCCACTCGAGTGCAAAGGGTGAATATTTGTTACATATTTGAGTAACGATTACATCGCTTTTTCTACGATATGTTCAGTAAAATGGAATTGCTGCCAATTATGTGGATCCCGTCGTCGGCCCAACTAGGTTTTTAATATTTCTATGATACATATTTTAGCGTAATAATAATTTATTAATAATTGTAGGGTTAATGACAGTGATTGGATGACGATCAAAATGTACTTGTTTTTGCAACATACATCTTAACAATGATATATAAGTATATCTCGACAATTCTTTTTCAATTCCCTGAAATCAAGCTTGATATTTCTAACTCCAAGATGGCGGCTATTGGTATCTCAATCCACTAGCATCTAAATAACGAGCCATAAGAATATGTCTATCGTATATCTTCTCTTAAAAGCATTTTTTCATATGAAACGATCAATTCGTTATTTTTCCACACGAATGTGAGGTTATGTGGAGACTGTCAGTGTGTGTCAGATTTTTTAGCCAGTTTTTGATCTGACGTAGTATTCACAGGACTTATTTCATTGCACGCATTTTTTAGGTGCAATGTCCCACGCGTGTTTCCAAACAGGAGTTTGAAATTTGCCGCGCTTTCCAGACATCCGGTATCGCACTGCTTCGCGTATAATCAAAGTACTCTGAGTTATTATTCGATTCGAATTCTGTTACGTTTTATAACTAAAAGGATTTATCGGTTGAAATCGTATTCTTTTGCTGCTCATTTGCTACAAATTATGGTATTTAATAATTAACTTAGCTAAGTATGACGTTATTCCCATATTATAAATAAAATACTAGTTATCAAACGCTTGAATCTATTTGTTATTACATTTTTCATTTGAACCAAGTAAAGGTAAATACAATGCAGGTATTTCTGGAATGAATTTTATGGTGCATAAATAAGTAATATTTCAAAAATATAGTAGAAACCATTAATATCTTAATATAGAAAAATACAGCAGTGTTTTATAAATTGACAAAAACAATTCAACCGAAAGAAGATAATTTTTTTAGGAGACAAGTCGTATTCCCTTTGAGATTAAAAAGTAACTTCGATGTAAATAAAAGGGGGTTAGGGTTCTTTCGTGCGAAGTTTACCGTCGTCGTATCGGAATAGCACATGTTTATTCAGATATCGTTTTAAAACTGCGTTTAGCACAGATTAACCCTTTGTACTCGGTGGCGATTCTCAGTCGCCACTCAGTTTATTGTGGCGTCCGAGAGGCGACATTAGGATTTTCCTCAGTTTGTATTTTGTCATTGGACATGAAGTCACCGACAATTGGAATCAACTTTAAGGTCGCCTCTCAGACGCCATTCGAATGGTCGCAGTAAACTGAGTGGCGACTGAGAGTCGCCTCTCGAGTGCAAAGGGTTAATAATTGGCTGTGATCTCGTGTAAAACTTAACGTACTGTATTGTCAGAAATATAGCATATTAAACTTACTTACACATTAATATTTGTAGCCACATATTCAGCGAAAGAATACGATTTTTTAATTTTGTTATGCCGATTCCAATAACGATACATGAACATCGTGTCTCGTATCATTGATAGTTACTCATGGCATGCATTTAACCCTTCGCACTCGAAAGGCGACTCTCAGTCGCCACTCAGTTTCTTGCGGTAATTCGAGTGGTGACTGATAGTCGGCATTCAGATTTACTCCACTTACTTTTGGTTACTGAATTTTAAATCTTATTCGCTTTCATTCGCACTTATGCGCCGTTCAAGTTTACGCAATAAACCAAGTGGCGACTAAGAGGCGACATTAAAATTGAGTCCAGTTGTCGGCGATTTAATATTCAATAACAAAATATAACTGGAAAATATTTTAATGTCGCCTCTCAGTCGCCTCCGAGTGCAAAGGCTTAATTGATCGTTATAAAGCTTAATTCGATTTCGTGATAATTATTTATATAAATGTAGCAAATCACATGTATTACTTTTTAAAGTTAGACAAAAATTGGAAACCGAGAATTTTAACTAAATTAATTAAGTTGTATAGAACAATTGCAATGAAACTGAAAGCAAGTGTTTAAGTAGGCACGGTTTACGATTTGACACTAGGCAATAGGCTTTTAAAAAGCCTGGTAAAAGCGTATTGGATATATTGGATCGAATCATTTCTTTGTTCTCTTTATTTCGAATCAACTATGCATTTTCCCATTTTACATAATTCTTGCAATCACCACTTTCATATATCACATAACTCTACCGATCCCCATCTTTCATGCACGTTTCAATTGATTTTCAAATCGGTTCGGCTACTTTCCTTTTGTTTGCGGTACGAGAAAGGTTTCATACGCTTGAGACATGCATGGGTACCAACATGTGATGCGATGAAATAATCTATGTAATAACATGAAGCACTTGTGCCACGGACGAGCCTATGAGAAGTATCTTATCGAAAGAATGTGAACACCTATACTGAATCCCAGATTAGATTGCCAAAATGTCGGACGAGTTTCGTTCGATGTGCGCAGGTTCCCCGCCCTCATTCCATGCTGCGAATACGCTGTTGGTCTTCGACCCACTGTGACGTCATAGAAGGCGGGACTAAAGGAATCTTATTCTGAGTTTCAAGGATACTTGGAACGATAAAACAAACTCGGGATTAAATCGTAAAATACACGATTCTCAATAAGCACTTTGGATTACTTGGTACACTGCCAATTAAAGCATAGCTGGACAAATCAAAATTGTTTGCAATTCTAGAAAATGATGTCGGGATATTCTATTAGAAATGTAACAAGAATTTTTCCTTTTATAGTTCGAAAAAAATCTTGATTCGGAACTTGATAGAAAATTGTAATACATTATCCGTTTAATGGATGTAATAGAAGTTTTTTCTTCCAATCGAGCCATCAGTCGGAAGAATATTTTAATTAATATACTTTGCTGCTCCATATTTTCCAGTTCAAAGAGAACTAATAATGGCGATTAGTGGTAGGAAAAAAAAGTAACAAGGAACTGCGCATGCTCTTGGCAATTTAATCTGAGATAGTATATGGATTTGGCTCCATTCGTTTAGGTTGTTTGAATTCGAGATGTTCGATCCTCTGTAAAGAATCGAATCTGAATCGAATCGTGAGAATTTATTCATCTAAAAGATCGAACTCGAAGAATCGGTCCAAAAGTGTCAACAAATTTACACATAAGAACAAAATGTATACTTCGGACAATACGAATTAATACCAAATTATAGCTTTTCTTACAAAATTTAGCTATTTAAAAATTAATAACAAATTATATAAGCCATCAAATTTTTGAACATTTTATATTTTTTATTACCGACTATACAAAGTCTGATAAAGTATCAGTGTAACTTTAATTGCCAGTTCTTTATCGATAATGAGTTGAGAAACAATAATTTATTGGATCTTCTTTCCGATTTTTCAACAGTTGATTGAGAAACAGAAAAAAGGAGGCAAATCGGTTTTCAATTCTCAGGAAAGAGAATCGATGAGTGGAAAATCGATTCAAATAATCGACAGGTAGAAAATCGTTTGAAGAGATCGATAGGTGCAAAATCGTTTAAAAAGATCGATAGGTGGAAAATCGATTCAAAAGATCGATAGGTGGAAAATCGATTTAAAAAATCGATAAGTGGAAAATCGATTCAAAAGATCGAAAAGTGCAAAACCGATTTAAAAAATCGATCTTTGGGAGGATCGAATCGGAATCGAACATCCCTAGTTTGAATTTTATATGAAGTCTTTGTATAACGAATTAGCGCAGTCACTGAATATATCCTGTCGCACCTAATGGCAGCTCCTATCTCATTACCTTATTATTAATTCTAATAATAAAATTTGTCTTCTAATATTTCAATCATGCTCTCACCAAGTAACGTGTTTCGGTACATATCAAGCAACCGCATGTAGATCAGTTTCTACACTCGATACGGATTAAGGGCGTGATCAGATTTAATCTCATCTATATTACGTGATTCTTCAAAAAATGTAGCAGGCACGGACATGTCTAAACAGTAAAAAGGTCTCACATTATTATCGCGATTTCCTTCAACCGTGATAACCCTTTTAAAATCACCAACTCTCTCCCACCAAATCTTGCTGCATTACTAATTTTATCACCATTACTTTTGTACATCTACTATTCTTTATTTCTTACAAACACGAAAAGCAGTAGTGCGTGTTTCTCTCTACGATGCAGTGCTGCACACATTTTTAAGTTATCGCAACACAACTTTTATGTTTTTGACCATTTTCTTTTTTTAGAATTATTTATCGAGCATTTGAACACGAGGCCATTTTGGATGCACAATAAAATCTGAGGGCATATTTTTTTCTTTTCACGTTCAGCCCTGATCGAATTGGTTTCTTTTTTATTTTCATGTAAACGCGCATTGTATTTTATGATATTCTTTTTCTTGCGAATACATCGAATATACGTATGCGAGATTATGAGCTCTTCGAATTTCACGCTTTATGAGAGTTTACTTGGAGCATTCTGGAAAAGTTCGTTGTATTTAATGTCCCTAATCGCATGGTTTACGATAATAATTTTTAATGTCGTAACATTCGCTGTAAATCGTGGCTTGCACCCGTTAAATCTTTAAAAAGTATACAATTCTGACGAATAAGAATTTGGTAGATAATAACAGTACAAATTTTCAAATTCCACAAGAGCCACTTCCACTGCGAAGTGTATTATTCTCTCGACATTCAACAAGCAATTAAAAGTTTTTGTTAAACGAAATAAAAACCTAACTCCGTAACCTAACTACTCAAAGTAAACGTATCTCTCTACCCAACAAGAATTTTGCCATTAGAACGCAAAAATCTGATATCTAACTTTTCCTATTAGAATATTATTCTTTGTAACGTAAATAAAGTATCTTTTTATTGCATAAGTCTAACTCAGCGTTGTCTTAAATCAAGGAAAAAGTTAAGAAGGTAAATGATAAATAAACTACGTAGAACTTTAGTAAAACTAAGTGCCACGCTCGTCGTTGTTGTGACGAAACCTCGGGAATATAAACACTTGTTTCGCGTGATCGAAACAATTATAGTTTCTTTTTGAACGTAGATTGCTTAACAATGAAGCATATGATAGTGGGTGATGTTTATCGATGAAGATTTAGCAAACAACTGCCTCCGATATAGGATTCTCGGTGATGTGTATAGTCGCAGTAGGCCAGTCAAGTTTCTTGCTGCATACATGATTTAGTCCCTCAAGAGAAGCTAGTCTGTAGTCAGCCAATTTCATTGGCGAGAGTGGCGCCGCTATAAAGAAGAATAAAAGAAAATTCCAAATCAGTGTAAACATGATAGGGAACATTTGAAAATGTCGCTTTAAGATCGTTGGTACAGCATAAATCATTCTCTCATGTATATTGAATTGTTTTAAGAACTCAGTGTAACATGACGTAACACATAGGACGAAGGACATGGTTATGTAGCTTCATCATTGAACGTAGGATAAAAATGCAAAACAGGCAAGCGTACATGCAAAAAGGAAAAACAGAGGTAAGTGTACTGTTGGTGAACTGTTTTTTGTGTGCGTATAGCAAGAGAAGTGAATCAGCGGAATTCGTTTGCTATTCTACTGCCCAGTCACTTTTATTCACTTTGATCGGTTTCGTAAAATATAGCAATTCATTTTTTATGTCCTACCATGAATAAGTGCTGCTATAAGAGAAAAGATTATACTCTTTCTCAGTGATGTAGATGCTCTAATTAAAAATGTTGACTAACCAGAAGGTCGCAGAAGGTCACGTCCTATTAATTACATATTTCGAGAATATGAAACTTAGCAGAGATTGAACAAATTATTGTATGTCAATCATCGTCATAACCACAGCACGAGGAATTCAACTGATAATAGGTATCCGTTTCTAAAATTTCCAATTATGGATTTTTTTTTCTTATTAAACTATTTTCTACCCTAACGACATTTCTACTAAGTATTACGATAAGGGTATTAACCCTTTACATTCGTATTTAACCCTTTCACTGCGAAGCACACCAGATTTAACCCTTTGCACTCGAGAGGCGACTCTCAATCGCCACTCGGTTTATTACGGCAATCCGAAAGTAGACTCTCAATCGACGCGCAGTTTATTATAGCAATTCAAGAGACGCAGCTCAGTCGCCGGGTACTTTGTTGCGGTACTCTAAAGGCGATTCTCAGTCGCCACTCGGTTTATTACGGCAATGCACAAGTAGACTCTCACTCGACGTGCAGTTTATTATAGTAATTCAAGCGGTGCCGCTCGGGCGCCACTTACTTTGTTGCGGTACTCTAGAGGCGATTCTCAGTCGCCATTGACTTTATTGCGGTACTCTAGAGGCGAATCTCAGTCGCCATTGACTTTGTTGCGGCACTCTAGAGGCAATTCTCAGTCGCCATTGACTTCATTGCGATACTCTAGAGGTGATTCTCAGTCGCCATTGACTTCATTGGGGTACTTTCGCGGCGATTCTCAGTCGCCATTGACTTTATTGCGGTACTCTAGAGGCGATTCTCAGTCGCCATTGACTTCATTGCGATACTCTAGAGGTGATTCTCAGTCGCCATTGACTTCATTGGGGTACTTTAAAGGCGATTCTAAGTCGCGATTGACATCATTGGGGTACTCTAAAGGCGATTCTCAGTCGCCATTGACTTTATTGCAATACTTTAGAGGCGATTCTCAGCCGCCATTGACTTTATTGCGGTACTCTGAAAGCGATTCTCAGTCGCCAACCAGTTTATTGCGGCAACTTTCAATTTATCGCAGCAACTGAAGGTCGCCTTTCGAGTGCAAAGGGTAAAATGTTCGCTGTGGGTGGAATACTTTTTCGCGTACCGCGTACTCCATCGAGGTTCGGTTGATTATGCAACGCGCAACTAATCGTAAGTATTGCTAATCGCTATTGTCATTTTTCAATCACGCCACATTAAAACAAATAAGAGAATTATTCTCGAAAATATATTATTTATCTCAAAACATTACAGTTTCAAAAATGCCATAACGTGCGTGTATGTCCACACCGATAGCTTTTGCCGGACGCATATATGCGGTCCATAGTCCACACTGATAGCTTTCGCCGGACGCATATCTACGTCCATAAGCAGTCAAAGGGTTAATCCGCGATACTGATTTGTAATTCATGTTTGAGGTGTGTTGTTTACAGAAGTTTGTAGTGTAAGATTACACAAGTATCGACACACTTAATGTTAAGAGTTATACATCTAGAATTTGTAGCTCTTTATTTATGACGTCCATCTGACGTAATTAAATTAACTGGCGAATCTAAAGGGTTAATAAGGCACATCAAATATGTTTACGAGTTTAATGAATATATGAAGATGCCAAATAGAATCTTGAAAACGTAAGCGATATTGAGATGAAGTTATATGGTCTATCCCAGACTAGCTTTCACTCAGCTCGGACAAGTTTCGTTCGTTGTGCGCAGCTCCCCCACTACCATTCCCTGCTCCGAATACGCTATTGGTCTTAGTCCCACTGTGACGTCACAGAAGGCGTGGTTAAAGCAGTGGTGGGGAGGAAAAGTAGCGGGGACTGCGCGAACTGGGTGAAATCTAATCTGGGATAGACTTTAGCATATAAGAAAGTTTAGTAAGTCCGAAGAAATGAATCCCCAACATCTGCGGTTCAAAGAGTTAGTGGTATTGGAAGAAACAGCTGTTAGTTATTTTTTTTTTCTTGATTACTCTCTTTTTCTTTTTTCATTCAATTTGCCCAAGATTCTCCAAGCATGTTACTCGTGATATCATCGTCGGTCAGTACCTTTCATACCTCCCGAGAATAGTTTGAATTCCGACTTACTTAACACACAGACGTGGCCTAACTGACCAACTGCGCGCGCTCGACTCCTTGCGGCCTTCAAATCCTAATTACAATTACCTTCGGGTGTTGTCGGCGTCACGGGCTTCCGCGGGGATCTCACCACTAAAATATATAAAAACAGAAATTCTCTTTAAACAATCCAAACATAATTACGCAGCATGTGATTTCAAGGAATTCAATTCCTTGGAGAATATATTTCGTGCAATTTTGATAAGCACGTCAATAATCAAAGAGTAGAGCATCACACAAAAAGAAAGTAACAATTGAGTCCAGTTATTCTTGAACGTGCTATAAGTCCATTTTTCTTTCGGTTTTAACCCCTTGCACTTGAAAGACGACTCTCAGTCACCACCCAATTTTTTGCGGTAACTGCAATGGCGACTGAGAGGCGACATTAAAACTTACTCTAGTTGTCGGTCATTTAATGTACACTGACAAAATATAACTGGAGAAAATCTTCATGTCGCCTCTCAGTCGTCACTCAAATTACCGCAAGAAACTGAGTGGCGACTCAGACTCGCCTCCGAGTGTAAAGGTTTAAGAGCTGACATTAAGATTTACTCTAATTGTTGGTGATTTAAAACTCAATAAGAGACTGAGTGGCGACTGAGAGTCGCCTTTCGAGTGCAAAGAGTTAAAAACTCGTATTGTTGTACTCATAATTATACCCAACAACACGATTCATTGCATCAGCAAAACAAGTTTTGCACTCCAAATTAACCCTTTCGCAGATCATACTCATCTTTTTGGAAATCAAATTCAACCTTTCACAGATTAAATTCACCTTTTCGTTTGGATTTCATGTTTATTACAATAGCTTAAGCAAACAGATTTGTAGAAAAACTTGATTTGCAAAAGGGTGAATTTGATTTGTAAACAGGTGAATATGATCAGCAAAATGGTTAATTTGGTGGACAAAAAGGTGAATGTGATCTGCAGAAGGATTAATTTGTAGTGCAAAATCTGTAAACGGGAAAGCAAATAAAATAATTCCAAAGCGGTGACTAATTACTAACAACTGCTCAACTAGGAACTACTTGTCAGATATACGTACCACTCGATCGATCCGAGACGCGTGGGAAATAAAGGCGCAAGTCGGTGAACATGTATTTTTCTTTCTTATTTGCCTTTCATTATCTTTCTAATACCTCGCAAATATGATAATGGTGGTGAGATTCAAAGATGAATTCGACTAAATCCTTTTTTAAACCTCTGTTTATTTATTAACTTGAGCCAGTGGCTTTTCAACGCAGTCAAGTACATGATCAAAGACATTGTTAAATCTCGATGTAATAAGGACAATAAAAGATTTCAACGAGTAGTATTTCAATAAGTCAAAGATTTTAATGCTCACTCAATTTTTCTTAGTTCCTTAATGCACCAAAACTAAACAGAGTCATGGCGTCGCGCCTTTTTGTACAACATCAATACTCTACCCATATAACGGAGACGATACTAACAACAATAATTAATAGTCATCACCATGATTGGAATAATAAATATGCTATTACGCGCAGATAATTATCAGGTAACAAGGAATTCGAGCCGTGAGAAGTCAAAAATACGCGCACCTGAGTGAGAAAATGTCAAAAGCGGAACGAAGAAGTGAAACGGTATTTTATTACTTAGGGAAATACTCTATTCACATCATACATACGCTGTTCTTTTATGTATCATCTGGGCGATTGTGATAAAGCTTTGTGTTATGTGATTAGTGCCATCGTGTTTCTGTGACCAAAAAGCCAAACAGAATAACAAAGTTCGATTAATTCAGACTATCCTGTATTTCAAATAAGATTGCCCTGAGCTCGGACGAGTTTGGTTCGTTGTGCGCAGGTCCCCCCACTACTACCATTCCCTGCTCCGAGCACGCTATTGGTTGTTAGTCCCGCTGGGGCGTCACAGTAGGCGGGGATAAAGCAGTGGTGGAGAGAAAACGTAGTGGGGACTGCGCGAGCTCTAGGCAATCTGATTTGAACCCTTGGCACTCGAAAGGCGACTCTGAGTCACCGCTCAGTTTCCTGCGGTAATTCGAGTGGCGACTGAGAGTCGCCATTAAGAGATTCACTCCATTTACTTTTTGTTACGGAATTCTAACCCTGTGCACTCGAAGGCGACTCTCAGTCACCACTCAGTTCCTTGCGGTAATTCGAGTGACGACTGAGAGGCGACATTAAGATTTTCTCCATTTACTTTTTGTTATTGAATTTTAAATCACTAACAACTGAAGTAAAACTTAATGTCGCCTCTTAATCGCCGTTCGGGTTGTCGCAATAAACTGAGTGGTGACTGAGAGTCGCCTTCGAGTGCACAGGGTTAAATCACCGACAACTGGAGGAAATCTTAATGTCGCCTCTTCATCGCTGTTCGAGTTGTCGCAATAAACTGCGTGGCGACTGAGAGTCGCCTACGAGTGCGAAGAGTTAAATACAGATTAGCATTATTCACTCCTGGGTTTCTCATATTATTAACTTGTATCTTTTATCGTAAAACGATACACCATTCAAGATATATGCATGAAATAATATACATTGGTAAATATTACGTTAATGATTACGAATATAATTGTATAAAATGTAATCTCTACGATTCTACGGATTTGGAAAATTATTATAATAAAACTAACTGTCCCTACTTAGATGGGGAGAGCGACATTAATGGCTGCTACAAACTAACGTAGCCTAAAATATGACTTTTCATTAAATATCACTGACAAATTGAGAAACGCAAAATAGTTTTAGTGATGTAAAATTACAAGTGTTTCGTTGTCGAATCGCATGAAGCGGTTTGAAAAAGGCCGCGATGAATTATAAAGAATCGCAGCACTTCCTTCACGTTATGCGCAATATTAATAAAAGTATAATAGGCCAACAATATCGATATCCAATAAAGTGCAATACTTAATAAAATGTGTATAACTTTATAAATATTTATTATTTATGGTTTAACGTGTTTCGATTTTTGTTAATAGTGGTCATACCGGAAAGTACGTGATCATTTTGTTACAACAGAGGAGTTCTTTTATGGAAAATAATTATTTACAATGTCAACAGATTCAATCTGTGCGAGAATGTTCATGTTATTGTGAAATAATCAAATAATGACCCGAAATACCGTTCTTACATATTCGTTTATATGAGCGAAATCTTATACCAACGAACAAGATAAGTGCAATATTTAACACACCATTATTTATTTCGTCAAGAGACGGTCCCGTGCTTATATTGCTACAGAAGATGATATATATAATTTCCTACATGAAGATAATCATTTCATATTTTAATAATTAGTATTTAAGGTACAATATCGCCAAATCGCTCACTTACCATATCCTTCGCCCTGCAGGAATAGTCGGAAGGCCTCGCTTACTTTGCCTGGCTGTTCCTCGAGTACCATACCGCAATCCGATATCTGTAAATTATAATATTAAACAGATAAATATTAACCATTTGCACTCGAAAGGCGACCCCCAGTCGCAGCGAAACACTGAATGGCGACTGAGAATCTACGCGATAAACTGAGTGGCGACTGAAGATCGACGTGATAAACTGAGTGGCAATTGAGAATCACTGGGATAAATTGAGTGGCGACTATGAGTTGCCTCGGTAAACTGAGTGGCGACTGAAAATCGACGCGATAAATTGCGTACCGACTGTGAATCGTCGCGATAAACTGCGTGGCGATTAAGAATGGGATGGGCTATAATATAATTGAACTGAAAACATGTTTACTGTGCAGTCAGACTTAGTTGGACCAGAGCTCGCGCAGCCACCACTACCTTTCCTTCCCACTACTGCTTTGTGTCAAAATTCTGTGACGTCACAATGACGACCAAGCCAATAGCGTGCTCGGAAAAGGCAATGGTAGTGGGAACCTGCGCACAGCGAACGAAAACTCGTCCAAGCTGTGGTCCAATTAAAAGTGACTCCACAGTAGACACGCTTTTTTATAATGAACCGTAAATGTGTGTCATACCTTCATCCAAGAACTGTTTGTTGGGTCCAATCGTCCATTTAACGTGACGGTATCCTCGACGTGCGGGCTCAGTGCTCCAGTAATATTCATAACTGGCACGCCTAGGGTAAGTCCTTCCTTCTTACGGGTTGGATCCAATTCTCTTGTGATATTTAGATCCGTGCGGCGAACGTAGCTGTCAATGAGCAGCGCAAGATTCGTGGGATTTACTCGGCGTTCAAAATAATTTTTGTACACCTGTACTAAGTCGTGGTTTCTCTCTTCCGTCCCCTATAACACGTGTTACATAATGTTACAAAATCACACTGTGTTGATCCTCATATAACGCGGTCTCCTTCTGGAACCTAACTCCCGCGTTGTACGAGGGTTATCTGCATATTTATATATAAACTTATAAACTCACCCAGCCAAAATGGTGCCACATTAGATAATCCAGCACACTCTGCGTCATTCCCTGGGATCTCAGGTAGCGAACATTTAGTTTCTGATAGCCCCATTCGATCCAACCTGCCTGTGTCGATACGCAATTTATTAAGCAGAGCGCGTTGACATTTTCCGAATGAGCAAGTGAAAATCTCGCGAGGATATTAGCGCCTGCGCCAACTCCAAAGCCGATTACGGACTTCAAGCCAAAATGGCCGAGGACGAAGAGAAGCTGTTCGGCTAACTCGTCCATAGACGGATAAACGTAGCTGAAACACAAAAAAGATACGTTTTAAAACGTCATCGACTGATTTTAAGTCAATCGAAAATTGTATTTATGTATTTAACCATTTGCCACTTGAGAAGCGACTCTCAGTAGCCACTCAGTTTATTGCCCAACTCGAGTGGCGCCTGAGAGTCGACATTAAAATTGACTCCAGTTCTCGGTGATGTAACGTCTAATAATAAAATACACCCGGAGAAAATGTTAACACATTCGCGACCGGCAACGTAGTCCTACGTCGTTTCAAATATGGCACTCCTGCTAGCCGTGAGGCCTATATATCACACCAGATGGCTGGATACAATCTTCATTTGTCTAATAAATATATGAACATTTAATAAATAAGTGAACAATAATATTGCAATTATCCAAACTATAATAACATCGCTGAATATAGTTAATATAGCAGTATTACAAACGCGATGTGACGAAGCAATATTTTTTATATTCACGCCCAATTAAATAGCAATAGATTTTTCAAAATCGTGCGCGGTATTCAGCTGAGGGTCTCGCCTCAAAACTGCCGGTAGCGAAAATGTTATATATATTCAAACATGGCGTTCTCTGAGTTGAACAGAAAAGCGCGACGTGTCTTCGTTTTCGAATTTTACGAATATGGCACGCGATTGAGAATAGCTTTCGCAGTCGTTGCATGCAAATCTGCATTGCGGTTAAAATTCATCTGTAATATAGAGCCTAGGCACATATACTGTATCTATTGAGGTGCACATTGATTATTTGAGGTTAGTTTCATCGAATGACATGCATAGCCATCATTAAACTTTTAATTTGATCATTCTTCGCATATCATTTGTCGCATTCCTACGATAGTCGTATTGATTAGACCAGGATGTCCAACCTTCTGGCTTCCTTGCGCCACATTTGAAGAAAAATAATTGTCTCAGGCCGCACATAAAATATACGAATTCCGGGGAATCCCACAAACATTGTATTGGGGTGTTCCATAAGTTCGTACGATTTTGCCGAATTTGAAAAATTCTGTTCTTTCTTTCTAAATATTTAACAATTAAATAAACAAACAAAAGAAAAACTATCGAAAGACGTGTAAAAATAATACTGTTTCATACGTTGAGCGCCGCGCCAAAATCCGTGTTATACGAAACCTCGCGATACGCGTTCGTAACGTCTAAAAATAATACTGTTTAACACGTTGAGCGCCGCGCCGAAATCCGTGTTATACGAAACTTCGAAATACGTGTCGGTAACGTCTAGATAACGTCTAAAAATAAAACTGTTTCAGCGCTCTACGATACATTGGTTACTTTACATCGTTATCGTAACGTTAAAAATATTGAAAATTTTACGATATATTTGATTCGAGTTTTAGTAATATTGGCATCGGTGGTAACCGGTGACCGCCATGGCGTTCAACGTGTTAACACATTAAGGACCGCTCACGAGTTTTCTCGTGTTTCGCGTCCCATCTGTTACGGACCGCTCACGAGTTCTCTCGTGTTTCGCGTTCCGTCTATTTCGTACAAATTAAATTTTTAAGTAAAAAAGTTATTATAATTATTAAAAAACATAATTTTTTGTCAATAATACATAGAATGCATCTTATTATACAATTTCTGAAAGTTTCACAAAAATTGCTTCATAAATAACAAAGTTATGATGATTTTAGAATGTACAAGTTTGCCCAAAAACGTGCGGTCCCAGGCGTATGCCTTACAGATTTCTTTGCGGTCCTTAATGTGTTATAAGTTGGCTAGCCTGTAACGCCAAGAAAGGATAGAACCATTTGAATTTCCCGTTTGAATGACGTCAGACAAGTCAGCGTGACCAAAACCAGTGTAAAATTGATTATTCTGTCGCATTGCAAGAAAGTTTCCAAATTAGAGTCGGATGTTAGGTGCAATTGACAATGCGTTATTCGTAACCCAAATCTAATCAAATCCTAACCAAAAACTTAAATAAGTTACAGGTCGAGTCTCTTTTTATGCATCTTTTTTTAATGCGGTTTTGAAGTTACGCGGTGAAACAAAAAAAAGCAAGAAAAAAAGAACTAATCCAAGAAATCTAGGAAGTTTTAACAGCGTATTGCGCTTATCCATTTGGTTTCGTTCTTTTTATGTTTTTCTGTTGGGAATTAAGAGATGAGAGAATCATTCCCACACACAAATAAAGCTTTTCTCGTTCGAAATGAAAATCTTGTTATGCATAAACAAAGAAAACAACTTAATGTGTGTAAATTACCTCTTTTGTGCTGCTGGTATTTCAACAAATTATCCCTAATTTTACCAAGAAAGCTATATCCTTTTTTGTGCGGTTATTTATGCGGAATTCTGCGGGACGTATCTACCGCATAAAAAGCGAGTCGACTGTATTTCAATATTTGACATATACTGGAAGAATTTTTACTCACTCCTCAGGTAAGGTTGGCGCACCTTCCTCTTGCCCAGGTGCGTTAACATGATAGACACAAAAGTTTTCGAGTAAAACACGCATGTCGATGTAATTGAAAAATGCCTGGAAGCTCGAGATATCTGAAACAAAATGGAAGACACGTTTTTTTCATAAAGTTAGTTGGGTTTTTCACATAAATAAATAAACGCAACCGAATACACTTATTTCTGTATAAATAATTTTAGCGATGTTTCCCGGAAAAATACCTTGAAAAATATGCAATTTTTTAGGTATCTATTATTGTTTGCATGCCATTTCATGTGTTTAAATTATATTAAAGATGGATAGCCAAGATATCAGCTCAAAGGTACTAAAAGGGTTAATGTAGTAATCGATTACAATTTTAAGTCCATTTTTGAAAAAGGTTTAGAAAACAGTAATTTAGATATATTAGGTCTGCCGGAAAATCTGTCCGTTTCTTTAGTAAAGGAAAGTAATAGAATGTTATGCTGTTTATTGATATTTAATTAACAATGTGATCTCCATTAATGATGATAACTTCTTCGTAAAAATGGGTTTTCTTCAAAAATGTTGCCAAGAATATCATCATCTATCACGGAGGGTCTTCCAAAGCGTGGTTAGACTTCAAGGTTAAAGTCTCCCTTCTGAAATTTGTCGAACCATCTTCCGCGTGTTCTTTCAGATACCGCGCATGCTCCGAAAACATTTAACAAACTTCTACATGCTTCCGTAGCGGTTTTTCCTTGTTGATATTCGTAAAGTTTACAGTGTCGTAAATGAATCTTATCGACGGACATCTTTCCTTCGATATTCCTTGGTAAATACCGATGAAAAAACATTTGTTTCGATATACGTCGAAGGGTACCAATGATAAAACATAACGGTGAAAAGAACGAATTATATACTTTCGATTAAAACATTTCGCTACGCGTTTAAAATAGTTGTCTGCTAAGCGGACAGAACTTTCCAGCAGACCTAATAATTAAGCAATACTTACAATTAAGGCCTAAGTCGTGATACGTCAGTATGGCTGGTTTTGATCGATTCCCTTGTACTGCAACTAACAAACTACCCTTATCAGTCTCCACTTTCTCTTCTCGCACGGAACCCTCATCCCTTGATAGATATCTCAGCGCAGGAAATTGAAGTTGAATGTTTTTCAATTCGATGTCATCCATGCTGTCTGACGGCATCGCGCTAAACATGAAAAAAAGATATTTCATTATTTATAAGATCACTGTACCTTAGGGATATTCGATTCCGACTTAATCCTGCAAAAGATCGATGTTCTATATACAACGCCACGTTGTATGACGAAGGATGCATAAATGTATAGAAATCGGGTCTAATTTTAAAGCTCCTTGTTTGAAAAATGTTTGGACGATTGCACTTAAAAATTGTGTGCAACAGAATTAGTTGTGTCTATACTACGTCTCTTGAAAATCTCGTTGGAAAATTGAGCACACAACTGACGAACTCTCTACGTCAATAAAACGCGACTGCTAGGAGCAACTGATGAAAAAGCTCGCATGACGTGCGTGAGCTTAGTGAAGTACTTATTGTGTTATCTCGAGCTTAAAAAGCGAGTTTCTCCTCGCGAAGCGATTCAGATTTTAGTGCCATGACTCGAATCCTGATAAATTTGTAATATAATGTTGACCGACATATTTTACCCATTGTACGTGGTGGCGATTCTCAGTCGCCACTCAGTTTACTGCGGTAACTCAAGTGGTGACTGAGAGGCGACATTAGGACTTTCTCCAGTTATATTTTGTTATTAGACTTTAAATCACCGACAACTGGAATAATCTTAATGTCGTCTCTGAATTTCTATTCGAGTTGTCGCAATAAAGTGCGTGGCGACTGAGAATCGCCACGGATGTAAAGTTTAACGACTAATATCAAAATACAACTAGAGAAAATACTAATGTCACCTCTCAGTCGCTACTCAAGTTGCCCCTATAAACTGAATGGCAACTGAGAGTCGCCTCCGAGTGTTAAGAGTTAAATTACCAACAACTGGAATCAAACTTTACGGCGCCTCTGAATCTCTATTCGAGATGTCGCAATAAATTGCGTGGCGACTGAGAGTCGCCGACGAGAGCAAAGGGTTAATTTTGTTACAGAGAACAAATTCATTAACTAACATTTTCATGTAAGCGTGTTATAGACGTCTTTATATTCATTTATAATGAAAATTTCTATATTCACGAAATCAAATATTTGAATATAGCAAGACATTAATATTCCCTGCCTGTACGTTCTAGTAAAATGTGTTTGTTAAATTATTATATTTGAAGAAAAAAATGGCGAAGTTACAGTTAGTGATTTTAACTCTACAACAAAGATATATTTTTTATTTGTCACAGTATTTACGCTTATGTTTTAGGTTTATATTAACGCAGCTTTTTATGATATCGATCTGAAGGCCGCGCCCGAGTCAAGTGAGGTTAGGTTGACGTACTCGGGAACTGGTACCAGTTTCTTATTTAATACTTCCGATCCTCAATGTTGCCATCTTAAATTTAACCCATTGAACTCGGAGGCGATTCTCAGTCGCCACTCAGTTTATTGCCGCAACTCGAATGACGACTGCGAGGGACATTAAGATTTTCTCCAGTTATATTTTATTAGAACTTAAATCACCGACAACTGGATTCAATTTTAATGTCGCCTCTCAGTCGCCATTCGAATTGCCGCATAAAGGGTTAAGGTATCTCTAAAGACGTGATGATCAATTGTCATGATATTATTGATCTTAATTTATTAAAACATTGCACTCGAGATTATTTATTATTATTTAGACTTATCGCGGCAACTCTGGTGGCGACTGTGAGGCGACATCAAGATTTCCTACAATGTTGATGATAATTTAAAGTCCAAACACAACAAATAACTGACGTCAAACTTAATATCGATTCTCGGCAGCCGCATTAAACTAAGTGGTAACTGAGAATCGCCTCCGAGTACAAAGGATTAAATCTCAGAATCGACGTACTGCTAATTTGTAATTCACAATATTAACGCTATGGACTCCAGAGGCGACTTACTGTCGCCAATCAGCTTAATGCGACAATTGCGAGCGGGCGACTGAGAAGCGACATTATAAATGTACTCCAATTCTCGGTAATTTAACGCCTAATAACAAAATATAACTGGAGATAATCTTAATATCGTCTCCCAAATCGCCACTCACGTTGCCGCAATAAACTGAGTGGCGACTGAGAATCACCGTCAAGTACATAGGGTTAAACATGACAATAATATGAGAACTTAAATGAAACTGTTTATCGAAACTGAATTATCGTCAGTAATGAAGTAACTCTACGCGCCATTTTTCCACAAAGTCAATAACGAATCAACTGTGGATATTAAAAATTTGCAATCACGAAAGAACATTTTTTTACATTTGTCACGTTATTAGACAAATAAATTTAGACCAATCACGGCTTTTCTGATAGATAGATAACAAAAAGTTACAGCAGCAAATACAAGAAAATAGTTCTTGATAAAAATGTAGTTAATGAATGTTGCCTCTACAACACCGACATAGTCTTCAACTCGTGAACATAACCCCTGCCAACTTAATCGGTAAAAAGAGTTAAAGGCTTGTAATTAATGTTTCTTTGTTCCTTTTGAATACAAATGCGTCGGGATACCAATAATATTCAAAGTAAATTCTTTTGACATTTAAAACACGAGGACAAGATTTCGACCTGAATTCCTAATGATTTACAACGTGACCTAATTTACTTTTACTGGAGCATTGTCGGGAACAGAGGGAGCACGTGGCACATAAATAATAACCTCTTCATCTTGGAAGGAGGTAAACCCGTATTCTTTTCTAGAAAATGCCACCACCTGACCCAATAACGGAATTCGATTTATTCCACCCCTCTACGGTGTACATGTTTCCGATTTCTAATTGGAAATAATTGAATTAGCTTTAACACGTTAACGCCGGCTTTGTAATCCATATTTCGCTGTATCGGGCGGTTCAATTCATTGCTTTTTTTCCCTTCTAGCAGCACTGTGTTAGAAATTGGAAAACCACTTTTAACGTGACAAAAATCGATGTGAACAAATGAATAGTGATTTCAAGGTGATTTCACTTTTTATTCGTTTTGGAACTGGAATTTAAAGACTTTTTACTACCAGCGAGAACGATATTGTATATTGTGGTTTACTCCATTTACTTTTTGTTATTGAATTTTAAATCACCAACAACTGGAGTAAATCTTAACGTCGCCTCTTAATCGTGGTGCGAGTTGTCGCAAGAAACTGTGTGGCGGCTGAGAGTCGCCCCCGAGTAAAAAGGGTTAACCCTTTGATAATTTAATATAGGAAAGTGGTTCGAATTTCTTGTAAATTTGAATTTTGACTTTTTAGTTTGCCGTAGAATTTTAGCAATTGGTTTTTTAATTATTTTTTAGGAATTTATTATTTATATTATTTGTAATAAATAATTTAATATAGGGAAGAGGTTCGAATTTCTTCTAAATTCGAATTTTTCTTTTTTAGTTTGCCGTAGAATTTGAGCTATTAGTTTTTTAATTATTTTTTAAGAGTTTATTATTTTTTTTATCCGTAACAAATAATTAAATATAGGAAAAAATACAACGTGCCAACATCTTTGTTACACTAATTAGGTTATGGAGATTGAAGATGAAGAAATTTATTTTTCCCCTAAATTTAGGGACGTATCTAGTAAAATCCTGTTGGCATTATTTTGGCAAATTAACAAAAACTATTGTTATTAAAAATTTATTTGAACCATTAACAACCCAGTATGCCTTTTTACCGTAACTGGCCAGCAGTGACCAATAGACACATCGCAAGAAATCCCCAAAATTATATTAAAGCAACGTAAAAAATTTGCTATAAATATCGCTATTGTTATAATATCATACAATTATTTATTTCGCAGTTGGTACGCGTTACAATAAAATGAATATGAAAATGTGCCCGTCGGACACTGTTTAGGTTGTTTGGTTGTTTAGGGTTAAAAGAAACTGTTATGTATTTCAAGCGAGAAAAGAATGAAGCCTTGTTACGTTGGCAACACTTCTCCACTCTTAGTACACTTGTTAATATCATAAACGTTCTGGTGCCTAAGTAAATTTAAGTACTTAATTTAAGAGCCTTATTCACACACCACTACACATGCCATGTACGAGTACTCCCATTAGCCCTTTGACTGCGAAAGGCGTATATATACGCTCTCATATATCCATGAATATATACGAAAGGCGTATATATACGACCAGTAAACTTTGCTGGGTACCAGGCATTTACTTTTTTAGTAAATTGATACAGTGTGGAACACTGTTGTTATTGATACTGTTATGTGTCACATAAGAACCAATCGAATAACTGAATCTCTATAACTCCTCCATTTTTCTTATTTTTATCGACACAATTTAGTGTCAACTACTGTCACACGAATGTCGCATCGTTGGAGGTTAATAGTTTTTTGTTAGAACACGCTGCAGGCAAAGGGTTAACCTGTTCAGCGCGGTTCTGATAAACTGTGATAGATGTTTTTAATTAATATTGTCTTATAATACTCGACGCTACTTCCGGATCTTCCACGAAATTGAAAAAGAAACGATTCTATATTGCCTAACCCTTTTACTCCTGCGCGGTTGTACTAAAATGTAATGGTTCTGCGCATCATTAGGAGGCACTGACATACTAACTGCGCACAACGCACAACGCACGTCTGCGTTTTCTATAATATTCTCCAAGTTTGTCCAGATTGTAAAAAATATGCCGAAATTCTGGAAGCATATACAGCTATAAAACAAAAGTTATGTTTGCCTAGCGCAGCTATTACTACTTAAATCATGGCGTAAAGGACTTTTTTGTTCCTGACGTCAGTAGCATAAAAAAGTTCCAGTCATTTCAACGATCACTAAACTTTCCTGCTCACACGAATTTGCCGCGTATAAAAACCACACTAATTAAACCAATTTCTAAAAGTATATTGCTTCGTTCATACAGTCAGACTTTCAAAACTAAAATCCAAACTCGATAGAATACTTATTTCCATTGAATGATCTTTTGGAGACTACAAAACAATATGGCGAATAGGTTGACATATATCAACATGTTATTCAGGTTCCCGCCAGAACATTATTTGTACCACGGATTATGAAAGTGGTCTAAGTCACTTTTTATCTATGCCCCTTTAAAATAAATATATTTACAATTCCGGTTAATATATAAAACTTGTATTGATCCTGTGATAAGAATGTTGAAAGGTGTTGACAATAATTAGATTCTAGATGAGAAGATTGTATCTATTTATAACCTAAAAAGCTTTGAATCGTTCTTTCCGGAGGAGTGACTTAAGTCACTTTCATAATTACCGTCATACTTATATCCCTAGAATTTCATAATTCACTGTACAATAAACAATTTTCATGCGAAAGATATTAAAGTTTTCATTAACAGTGTTTTAATTGTTTATGGCGAATTATTAAGCTAATTGTTTAGTAAGCCAGATCAGTGAATATTGAAGACAATATTCATTGAAAATTTTGTTTACTTACCATAAACTGAACAATAAAGTCGAGCTTAAACGTTGGTACCTTTGACATGCGCCATTCATTGAGATTAATATTTACTAACAATCTATGATAATTGTAAGATGATTTCCATAGAAATCCAGATAATATACATCGGTAAGAAAAAGAAGGTTTGAGAGTTTGGTGGGTGTTTGGTTGCGCGCGCAATGGCTATGCACTACGCATTCATCGAGGTATCTTTCCATGAAAGAGGAAAATTGTATTCATTTACGGAAGACACAAATAAACGTCGCCTAATATTTTCTCCGGTTGTATTTTGTTATTAGACGTTAAATCACCAACAGCTGGAGTAAATTTTAATGTAGCTTCTGAGTCGCCACTCGAGCGGATAACACCGAAATGGTGAAAAACGCGCGTTAAGGGGTTAATTTAATATATTCGCCGTCATTATTAATAACTTTTTGCCATTTTTTAGGTAAGATTCCCTTTCTGTAAAATTCTGGCGGTTTTGGATAAAAAACTCTTTGATGAACGGAAGTTATTTATGACTCAACCCAGTAATAGAAATATATTTCTCAACATAACCTTAAAAACATGAAGCTCATAGTGCGCTTTTTACTTTGACGCAACAAGCCTGACCTATATAGTATTATCACACTAAATGACATTTAACACCACCTTACTAGTTTTGCTGATTAGAATTAGTTCTAATTCTCTGCTAATTGCTTTACTGCGGCGTTGCGTTAGAATCATGCCAATCAATAAACAGTAACATAAGTTTGTAAGCCCCATTGTTTAATAAAAAATCAAGCAAAAGTATAATCTTTGAAAATCTGGCTTTTATATTTCTCGAACTTTTACACTAACGCTCAAAAGTTTGGGATCACTTGCTTTGTCTTCTTTCTAACGTTTACTTTGAACTTTAGAACGAATATTGAAAGTAAATAGAATATAAAATCTTTTGTCCATTTGATAATTTTACTATTAATATTAAACTATTTTCTTGCCATGCAGACACATATTGTATTGGCACCTGGGTGTAATAAGATTTTGTTAACTTTAAAATCGGTAGGATCCGTTTATTGCTATCGGTCGGTTTTTAGTTTCCCCGCAACAAATTACTTTACTACAAGAAGGTTGGCGAACTTTGCACCAAGAAACATTACACAAACTTGTTGGGGTATGTCAAAAATATGTAAAATAGCAATAATGAAAAAAGGGGGATACTTCGACGAGTCGCGTATTAAGCGAAATGTATGATTAATATAGAATAAAATATACGAAATTTGTACAACTCTTCTATCTTATAATATCAACATACATCAGCCTACAGATATATCCAAAGAAAAGTATCCCATTCCATTTTATAGACAAGATATTTGATAATTTGCTTAACGATAGTAAGTGATCCCAAACTTATGACCGGTAGTGTATATTAGGTTGGCCAATAAGTTCGTGCGATTTTAATGTGTGAATAAAAGATGATTTTTAATTCGATTTGGTATATTTACAAAATTTTCTTTGTTCAAAAAAGTATTGTTTGTTTTGACTTACAACTTTTTCATATCTTTTGAAAAAGTTCTTAGTTCCAGGATTTTATAAACCACTCGATTTCACCGCAAAATAGTGATACAAACAGCACGCACTCTTTAGCCAATCCAATAGTTACGCTACAAAGCTTGTTTAAAGAACAAAAAAAGACCATTCACTTCGAAAATTGATTTTTTTCAAAACCCAGGGTGGTGAAGAAAAACGGTTTGCGGATTTGATTTTATAATTGCAACAAAGCAATTACTATGGCGCAACCAATAATGTAATTGGTCGTTAGAGCATGCGCAGTAAACACTTCCAGTTCCTGAATCTATTTTTAAAATACCCCACGTGTTTCAGAGATAACTCCATAGGGAAGAGGGCGAAAAATCCCACCTAAATTTTACTATATTTCCAGAAATGACAATTTTACACAAAACTATGACTGTTTTGTTTTGACTTTTAAAAAGAACTGTCTGCACTATCGCGTAGAGTAATTAATTAGCCCGAATTTTTAGGAAACTTTGAAAAGAATCTCGGAAAATTAACGCGCGGTGCATTTCTCCCCAACATTAACTAATGTTTAAAGACATTTGCAAATTCATATTGCAAAAATAGATTGCAACAGCATCTTTTCGCTTAAATTGGGTATGATTACAAAATTATATGATTTTCAAACTAGTTCTTTTCTTAGAGCCCGAAACTCGTCAAATGATGACTTTTTATAATCACGTACGACGTAGATTATGCGCGCTTTAAGACTTTCACGGCCATTTTTCATTTGAATTAGTGTGGCTTCCGGAGCCACGCAGTGATTAGAATTGCTAATTTCCATTAAGGAATCCTCGAGAATTACATAACATTCATAAATTCTGAACGTTTTAATAATCTGTATTTCCTTCCGATTCATGATAAATGGCATCCTAATAATGACATCATCATTTCTGTATAGTTTTTATGTTACTATTGCTAAAAATTTCATAAATTCTGAAACCTTGCATAAACATAGAGTAATTACTCCTGATTACGAAGCTCTTTTTCATTGGTGCCCGAAAACGGTTTAACGGGGTGAAATGAACCCTCAAAGAAAAAGTGATTTTTCGTTTTTGGCTATTATTTCCAAAACGACAAGAGATACCGAAACAAAAGTTACTTCACAATTTTAATGGCACTTTGGGTGCTACAAAAATGCGTTGACAGATTCTAAAAAATTTTTTTTTTGAAAATTTTAAGAAATATCTTTTTTGAAAAATCTTTTTCTCTCTCAGTCACCGTTCAGTGTATTACAGCAATTCGAGTGGCGACACAGAGGCGACTTAAAGAAAGGATATATTCCATCCTGGTCCTCGCCTTGTGAGTATGTATGTACTAACTGAAAAAGGCACTAAGGTTTGGTTGGGAACTTCTAATTGGGACCCACGAAGTGACTATTGTCGCGAGTACTTCAGGTATAATAACGTTTATCCGATTTTATCTGATTGACGTCATTAAGAACTAATCGAGGGCCTTCACTTGACGTATAACCGTTTGAGCACAGAAATTGTAATCGCACAACTGCCATTTGCCAACGGTCATTTGGTTTCGCAGTTATTAAGGTCAATGCCAATTTTGAGCCGAAGCTAGAAATGTGTCCCCCAACAAGCCACGATTGCCGTTGAATATAGCATACCGTGTTATCACGGGACAATGAAAAAACTCAAGTGTTACGTTGGAAGTCGATGAAAAGTATGTCCCCATATCGAAATTAACCGCGCAATTCCAAATTTAAACTGCTCAGAATAAGTTTTTTCCAGTCCTATACCTGATCATGCATGCCCTTGCTTTCTATTTGTTGGAGTCACAAATGAGTCCCGTTTTTTCAGATAAAGGTTATTCGTCAATAAAATGAACTAGGATGGACTTAAATCCAATACATTCGCCATCATTATTAATAATTTCTTGCCATTTTTTAGGCAACTTGTCGATTCCCCTAGCGTGAAACTCTGGCGGTTTTGAATTAAAAAAAAAAACTGGACGAACGGAACTTATTTATAACTCAACCCAATATTTTCGTTGCATGAGTTTTGGATTAAAATTTTATAGTCAGGCGAAAAATATTATTAACGCGTTGAGTGCCGCGTCGGCCACCGGTGTCTGGCGATCGACTTTCCGCTGAAACCGTTTTAATAATTTCGTATAAGAAGAAATGTTGTCATAAAATGTTCGATAATATCTATCGATAATATAATTATCACGTATATCGCGATTATGATATCGTGGTTCATCACATGTTCTTCTTCCTAATAATTCAGTAATTATGCTCTTATAAATATTAAGAATTATATCTTATAAAGATATAATATAATTAATGCAATAAATGAACACAAAGCCACGCGAAATTGTTGCCAGAATTATGCACGTGTTTTTCAACGATGCTTTTCTATTATTGCACCGTTTTAATGTGAAAGAGCAATACACCCAGATTAGATTGCCAACAGCTCGCGCAGCCCCGCCTACTTTTTCCTCCCACCACTGCTTTATCCCCGCCTTCTGTGACGTCACAGTGGGGCGAAGACCAACGGCGTGTTCGGGGCAGGGGATGGTAGGTGGGGGGAGCCTGCGCACAACGAACGAAACTCGTCCGAAACTTTGACAATCTAAACTGGGACTCAGTATTAGTACAAGTTATGGAATACTTGCCAGTAAATACTTAGACGCGGCAACATACTCTCCCACTCTCTTTTTCTCACCAGGACTTACCCCAAAAGAGCAGATTCCTCAGCAGTGGCGGCTGTGGGCATCTTGTTTCTTTCCCTAAAACAAAATGGCGGCAAATAATAACACACGCCCAGGCCTAGCGGCTTCTAGCCTATACCCCGAAACTCGCAATAAAGTTACTAGTCTTATAGAATACTACATCAAAGTTCAAGCCAATGCTATTAATCTGATTTAACTCATTTACTTCGAACAACTTCACTGATTCTACAAAAACATAGATCTTTTAAAATTTACTTTGAATAAAACTGACTTCATTTACACTAGATAATACCGACTACAAGTATTAAAAAAATATTCCATGTATAATAGTAGCAAATAGATTAACATGAAATCGATCTCTACTCCACTTGACCTAACTTAACATTTGTCACGTTTTAACAGTAAACAACTGATTTTAATCGTATTTGAAGTAGCATTTGATCCTCGCTGAAGGTTTCCTCAAAAACTCGATTTCCTAACTCGTCCTCCCGCTATGCGTAATGAAGCAATACGTCAAAACAACTCGAGCAGTTACAAACATGCAGTAAGTAATGATGATAATAATGCTAATACAATGAAAATGGGGATTCCACGACATAAACGTACAACAATATGTAAACTGATATATCATGCAGTGTAATTAGAAGTTAGTAAGCCACTAAAAGCAATATGTGCAATAAAGTTAAGCAAAGAAACATCGCAAGCCAGTAAAAGACAGTAGCACATGGCTAAGGTGTTAAGCGTGAAGAAAGGAATGACGTTTAGATCGCATGATGCAGCTTACCTCCTGGCCTGCTTTTGTGCCTAGGCCGATCAATAGTCGAGATACCAACTTCCGGTCCTAAAGTCCATCCGTGTTTCAATTTAAAATAGCGTTTGAAAATTGTGATAAGTTAAAGGCAATGCGAGTTCATTAGTTCCTCTAACGAAGGAACAATTGAGCCGTTTGTTTCGAAAGTGGCTACAACCCATTTTAAAAAAAAAGTCAAGTTAACGTTCCAAATGCCACAAAGTAACTTTGTATAACTATTATAAACGTTACCCTGATTCTTTTGAAAAATGGACTAAAGCCACTTTCAAAATAAACGGCTGAATAATAGTGTGATAGTAGACAGAGTGATAATTTCGTAAAAGTAATATCAGTTTGTGCGGAACTATTTTTCCACGGAAATGATTACGATCTATTGTTTAGTGCAATGCTTAACTCTTTGCACTACGGGGCGACTCTCGGTCGCCATTCAGTTTATTGCGGCAACTCGAATGACGACTGAGAGGCGACATTAAGATTTTCTCCAGTTATATTTTGTTATTAGACATTCAATCACCGATAATTGGAGTCAATTTTAATGTCGCCCCTTATTCGCCACTCGAATATGCCGCAATAAACTAAGTGGCGACAGAGAGGCGCTATTAAGCTGTACTCCACATACATTTGTGTTAACGAATTTTAAATCACCCACAACTGGAGTAAATCTTAATGTCGCCGCTTAATCGCCGTTCGAGTTATCGCAATAAACTGAGTGGCGACCGAGAGTCGCCTTCAACTGCAAAGGGTTAAATGTAATCCTGAAACAATATTGTAAGCCAAAATCTGTCTTAATATGTAATATTTAACGCTTTGCATTTAAAAGGCGCCTCTCAGTCACCACTCAGTTTCTTGATGTAATAACGAATGGCGACTGTGAGGCGCCGTTAAGCTTTACTCCACTTACTTTTTGTCAATGAATTTTAAATCACCCGACAACTGGAGTAAATCTTAATGTCGCCGCTTAATCGCCGTTCGAGTTATCGCAATAAACTGAGTGGCGACCGAGAGTCGCCTTCGACTGCAAAGGGTTAAATGTAATCCTGAAACAATATTGTAAGCCAAAATCTGTCTTAATATGTAATATTTAACGCTTTGCATTTAAAAGGCGCCTCTCAGTCACCACTCAGTTTCTTGATGTAATAACGAATGGCGACTGTGAGGCGCCGTTAAGCTTTACTCCACTTACTTTTTGTCAATAAATTTTAAATCACTCGACAACTGGAGTAAATATTAATGTCGCCGCTTAATCGCCGTCCGAGTTATCGCAATAAACTGAGTGGCGACCGAGAGTCGCTTCCAAGCGCAAAGGGTTACCTCTCAGTAACCACTCAGTTTATTGCGGTAATTCGAGTGGCGAGTGAGTGACGACATTAAAACTTGATACAGAATTCTAATTTTTTTTATTGTGCATTTTCCAAGAATATCTTGTTTTTCTGTTGTTCTTATTCTTGTAAGTCAGAAAGAAGGGAAAACTGTGGCAATCGATTCTTGAACCGGCATCCACCAGCACCGATAGCAAAAGCACCCTAACTATGCTTCCGACATGTTCGACCTCGAACCAAGCGTTCGCGACCTCGTTAGATTACTTTAACCACAATGTTACGTCATCGATCGCGTCTCATGATTATCCATAAAACCCAACATTTAGACCGCCAACTCGAGTAGTAAAACCCGGCAGAAATTTTCATATTACTTCGCAATGAAAGATTTTATTGGTTCCCATAAAATGTTACACTTTCGCTGAGAAACGTAAGACTTGTATTAACCCTAGATAACTAAACATTCCTCTCATAGTTTATCCACCCCAAGTAGAATATTATTATTATTATTATTATTATTATTATTATTATTATTATTATTATTATTATTATTATTGTTGTTGTTGTTATACCACCGTTGTACCACCGCTTTATGTTTAGTTATCCAGGCCTAATGAAATATTATATTTGAGCAAAACAAAATTGTAGAAAATATCAAAAATTGGATAACAGCCGCTTGCTGATCGCACGTTAAAAGTTAACGAACTTTTTGGCCAACCCAATATATTGCAAGTAATATTTGATCGACTACCGAAAAAAGGCTTCCTTGAAAGCAGACATAACCAATAATATCATAAACGAAAAAGCACGTTTATCCATGTCATAAATGAAAATATCGATGATGATTCGAATGATGAAACATTAACACACGTGTTAACATTGTATATAGTAAGCAGAGTTTTATAAAGAAGAATGAAGCATATGCTGAAGAGTCACTTTTAGTTGGACCACAGCTCGGACGAATTTTCGTTCGCTGTGCGCAGGTTCCCACTACCATTCCCTGCACCGAGCACGGTATTGGCTTAGTCCCACTGTGACGTCACAGAACTTGGGCATCAAGCAGCGGGGGAAGTAAAAGTAGAGGGCACTCCGCAAGCTGTGGTTCAATTAGCAGTGACAATTCGGTAAACGTGTGTTTTTCGTAAAACGCGTAATATATTAGGAGTACCGGAAAGTACTAGCATCGAAAGATGATGATTTAATTTGGTCAAAAAAGGAATTATGATATTAGTGAATCGACTGTCAAGGATCATAGATAACGATGGGGATTATTTAATAGAATGATGTTTAATATGAAGAAATAAATGGAGTTTCATAAAGTATGTGAAAAATCATTGACTTTCTGATACCCCTAATAGAAAGATACTGGAAGAGGAGCGTAATGATTATTGATAACATAATGGATGACCCATAAATAAAATAGCAAATTCGAGGTCGAGAATGAACGAAAAGAGGCAAAATTCAGTATCTGACGAGTAGAATTCTTACCTGCCGACCAGTTTTACAGTTTTACCTTACACGTGCGAAAAATATCTTAAAATGCATTACCTTGAAACGATTGAGACGCTTTCACGGCGATCCTCAATTAGTGGGTCCTTTTTCCGGATCTCAACCTTGGGTGAGGCGAAACTAAAAGCTTTCTTGACACTTTCAAGAACGCTCTGCCCAGTGGTTTGAGTTTGGTCGATGATTGTCGTGCTTTTGTAAACATCTTCGCCCAGGTCGCCTAATGACCTGTACGAAGCGCCAATACCTGCCGGCATGGCGAACCCTCAGGTTACACGGTGCTCGCCCACGATGAGGCCTAACAGTTGAAACAAGCTATTCAGCTGCCTATTCAACTGCCTATTCAACTGCCTTCTTCAAGAATCCTTCAAGAGTCCACCCTCGTGGTGGATGTATTTTTGTAGGTTTCAGAAATCAAGACAGCCAATCGCGACACTGCGTCCTGAATGCCGGATGCCGGATGCCGGATGTTGGCTGCCGTACTTGATACAGTCTGTGTGTTGCAGCTGATGCTGATAGGCGTGCCCGAACCCGATACGCCAATATCGTACGTCAACAAGACAAACGAATGGCCAAACGGACAAATAAAGAAAACCAAGATAACGAGATTCTATCAATATGGTCACACTTTCCATTCAGGCATCGACAGTTTTATTATCACATTTATATTTACACATTTATTTATATATAAATTATGGCTGGAGGATTTGAATTAACTAATGGATTCAATTATTTGCGTGTATATCAAATCGCAAACAATGCAACGTGGTATATTTGAATAATTTAACTAAAAATGGCGGACAAGTCATTTTGACCCTTTTGGTAGTTCTAGTGTTAATATTCTTTCGACTGAGAATGTTCACTTTGAAATACAGGTAACCCTCGTACAAGGCGGAGCACAAATTCTGGCGACTCACGTTTAATGCGGTTCACGAATTGTGGCGATCCTCGTATAACGCGGTTCATAAATTGTGGCGATTCTAGTACAACGTGGTTCACAGATTATGGTGATTCTCGTTTAACGCGGCTTACAAATTGTGGCGATTCTCGAATAACGCGGTTCACGAATTGTGGCGATTCTCGAATAACGCGGGTCACGAATTGTGGCGATTCTCAAATAACGCGGTTTACGAATTGTGACAATTCTCGTATAAAGCGGGTCACAAATTGTGGCGACGAAGTCTCGCATAACGCGATTTTTATAACGCGGCCTTTTTCTGGAACCTAAATCACGCGTTGTACAAGGGTTACTTGTATCTGCATTTTATACAGCAATGCATGTCAAATACTTTCTATAGCTTCTCCAAATTCCAAATTTTTATATTTTTATTCCCGATTCACTTTGTAGAGTGTTTTTTCGCGTTTGTACTTCTACTTCATATTTCAGTAACAAATTTTTAAGCAAATATGAACAAAAAACAGAATATTTTCATTAATTTTCTATTTAAGGCAGTTAACGACTAGATTATAAGAAACTACGCAGAAATGAATATAATCAGATAACGTACTACACAATATTGCTATAATTTCCTGAATTTTGTTAGTCTTTTAATTATAACAATGCTCAAGTATTATCACACATTTTTCTTTTCCTGCACAAATTCTGGGTGTGTCACCGTAAATGCGTCATTTGGAATTCAGATTAGGAAACGCAGCAGCGGTTATCAGATAAAACTGTATGTAAAAGAAAGTGAACATTCCCAAATCCACCTAAATACATACTGATACTGCTATCTATGAACGGTGGTTAACGCGGAAATTAATTAATATCCGCTTTACCTAATCTCCTCAAAGCTATTTGAATTTTAACGTGTCGCACTTATTGGTTCTCGTTCGATATCATTGTTACAGACGTAAAATTCAGTAACCCACATTTGCATCATAATTAAGAACAAAAAATAATGCCCTTATCACTAATTTTTCTTTTATTAGATTTCAGTAGAAAAATGTGAAAGAGTAACAAAAACTTCATACTTCAGTAATTTGTACGTATATGCTGTGTCAACACTACATCAAAGTTCAGTGCTCCATTATAAAAGATAGAAAGAAAAATATGGTGATAGTGACCAGGAAAATTGCGCGTCAACGATGCAAACTGGTTGCCTAACATTTTCACGTCAAAATCACGGTTCTTCCAATAAATGGATAACAAAGAGCTGCAGCAAAAAATACAAAGAGGGGTTTGTAAAAAATTGTGGTTGGGGAAAGTGACCTCTATAACAACGATATGTCGTTTTAAGGATCAATATTGAAATGTTTTGTCGATGCCTCATGGAATTATGGTGAAAAAATGAAAGGAGAATATGCGAATCCAAGTAGGGGGTCAGCATGCATGGAACTGGTGACGTCATAACACATTCGTATAATCATGCGTTGCTGCAACATGCCAACTGCCAGGTGTATTGGAGTGCGTCGTTGTGAATATGAAAACAGTCTAAAACTAATAAAACAGTAGCCTGATAATCAGTGACGTTTGTGATTTCATATCTATTTACTGGAATACATACAGTAATGTCACTCCTTTGTTGTCCCTCAACTCGGATACTAAAAGGGACTACCGAAGAATCAGGCGGCACCGTTTCGAGCCGCATAGTTGGCCTTTGAAATTCGCCGAACAAAGATAAGGACAGCGAACGAAAGAGACAATAATACAGACGATGCATACACTTTGTTATTGTTAACTTTTTCATACAGACAAAGTTTATAACATTATTGGTGAGATTTTTCAGATCAAAATGAGACCAAACAGGATATAATTTGGACCACATTTACGTGCTTTGAAGACCCTAAGTTCTTTGACCAGCTCGAGTAGTTCTGGATACAGTATTTCCATAAGACTCCAGATTTATATCATGCTTGGTCTCATTTTGATAAGAAAAATGTCACCAATATGTTAAAATATTTTCAGATAAAAACAGTCAAATTAGAAAAATTATATTTTTGTATTATGACAGTCAAACTGTGTACTGTCATCAAAAGAACCGTCGTGCGTATCGGATTATACCTGGCACGCTCGTCTGACTCTAACAGAGATAACATAGGCGCAGGAATAACTTTTCCTAACTTTTGCAGAGGCGTAGGAATAGGAGAGGGTACAACGGCAGAAAAATCTCATCGGGACATCAAGGGAGAATTTACTGTATCACGATAGTTGTCCCCTGATAAAACAGTCACAACTTTATTATAATGCGAAAGAGTCACTGATTATCAAGTACGGCAATCATTCTGAATGCGATAGATTAGTTTGAAGGACTAAACACGCACATGCAAACAATTCAAGTTTTATTCGGTCATATAAAAAATGCAATAAAATTTGGACACTAACGAGCATCGGTTACTTCTTGATTAACCTCGAATTAATCATTTTTAACTCTCGAATTTCAATTCGTAAATGTCAAATGTGAAGCATCCAATGTGTATCTCGCATTTGACATTTACGCCGCGATTATAAATATTTCAGGTTAAGGTATTGTGACAGCCACAATACGTAGCATGTTTATCAAATACACGACCCACTTTTATGATTAATGCACTAAAACCCTAACTTCACGACTTCTTTACCGTGTCAATGTTGAAAGAACCAACCGAAGTATTAATGAATCTCATTAAGTTACGTCTCTGAGCCTTGAAAACTGCATTTCTAACACTAGAACTACCAAAGCAGTCAAAATGACGGGTTTTCGGAATTTAATAAAAATGTTCAAATTTATATCGTTTCATTTTCGCAGATTTTTTGCGGTTCTCGTTGCACAACGGACATAACTAAATCGATTAATTTATTTCTTCCATGTAATAGAGATATAGTGGAATATATCGCTGGTAGTTCTAGTGTGAAATGTATTTTTGTTCGTGGTAACTTATTAGAGGTAAAAATCATTAAGCAACATTCTCATGTACCCGAATTACAGAGGCCGTTCTATTTTCTACAATTAAAATTCCAATATTCTCGAAATAAAATATTTTATTGAATGTAGCAAGTCATTTATATATCCCGCCTGTCTAGTAAAATTGTGTTTGTTAAATGACTATATTTGAAGAAGAAAATGGCGGAAATGCAATCAGCCATTTTTAACTCTATAAAAACGAATTATTTGCACTTCATTTATACATCCATCCTGTCTAATAAAATTGGGTTTGATAAATGATTATATTTCAAGAAGAAAATGGCGACACAGTAGCCAGTGTTTTTTACCTCCATACCAACTACATGATGTACTAAAGATCTAAATGTAAGCGTACATTGAACAAACAAAGTGTCGCATTAGACGTCATTTCTCGAAGATTATAAATAAATGTCGATCTACCTTCGATTTACCGATATTCTTCGGTTCCGTTCTAATTTCGAAATTGATATTCCACGCGCAGATGAATTGAAGTTAGCCACGCAATGCACTTGGAATCGATTAGAAAACGAGTGAAATCCTTCGATGTCAGATTTAATCCACACAGGTACGCACTCGGGAAAACGATTTGCTGTGAATCAGCTGCGATGTTCAGAGCTCACGTGTTGGATTATATACTGTACATAGTATGTACATATATATATATATAAATATATATGTGTGTCTATATATGCTGACACGCGAGTACATAGAGACGTAGGTAAAGAAATCGATCTGCCCAGGTCATTCTGGATAGAATACACCCCGACGACTGTTTCTTCGAAAGGCGAATTTCTAAATCGACGAATCCCCAGCGCGCGTCTAAATCGTTTCCAGGAGGGCCGTGTATTGATTTCTCGCATGGATAACCGCGTGTTATATCTAACCTCGTTTTTCTGAAGCAAGTATTGACGTATGTAGAGCGCAATGCATGCGAAGTTTGGATTGCTCGAAGCGACATGGAATTAGTCAGACCAAGCGCAAGATAGAATAATTAAAGAGTATCAGGAAGTAGACCGATTTAGTGGAAAATGACCTTCGCCGTTTGCAACGTAAAATGACTTTAATGTCAAAACGGCGTCGATAAGCGTGCATCGTAAGTTACCTCACTGACAGTCGACAAAATTGCACCACGTTCACCTCTTCAGTGCACCAATAAGATCTAATGGTGCTTAAGATGATGGTATTGACACGGTTTTACGTATGCGCGCACACGTAAGTGTACGGTATAATATAGCAGAGTATTCGATCGATTGTGTTATTTTGGAAAACCTCGAGTACTCCGTATGAAGAATAGAAATGGAGATTGATATATATGACTCACCTCGTTTTCTGCGGCTTCCGCTCCGGAATACTTGTACCGAAGAAGAGTTGCAGCTTCTCTGTGAAAGTGTCTCGCGATTACGCGGATGATACAGTCACGGATTACAGGCGCAGTGTCACCGCGATAGTTTTACGGATTACAAAGTCGAGTTTAGACTAACGGAATTGACATGGATCTAACTTTTCCCGTAGAGTTTGGATCTCTTTTTACTTGAAGTGCAGTAACGTACCGCAACGAACCTAACGGAGACCGTACCGTGTTCCCAAAGGCACCGCACAAATACTATTGGCCCGAGTGCACGACTGCGACTATGAACTGGTCAATGGAAATGCGCGTCGCTTGGTGCGCAGCGCATAGCGGATTAAACCGGTTACGGATAAGCTACTGTCATCTGGCAAGAAGTTCGGAGACGCGATAGAATAGACATTCTTTTTAACCTGAAAAAGGTTGGTAACCGACCTTTGGTAAGAACAGTCATCGAACATTAACCTTCGAAAAAGTATGCATTGTCTGTCGGTCATAAAAAAGGGTCCTTAAGACACTCCTGACCTCTATTCGTACCATTTAATAATGTCCCTTTAAAACCTTCCATCGATCGTGCAGATAATGTTCAGTCTCGTATGAAAAGTAAGAATTACTTAAATTGCGTATAAAACGTATACAATTCAATAAAATTTAAATCATTTAATGGCCGTTGCATTAATCTAAATAATTTCAGGATAAACATGTGCGCTGCTTTTCACTGCAAAAGATATTTATTTCCGTGTAGACTTTTATACAGATGTATGACATTTATATTTTGTACAACTTAATATCGTTGTTATTTTTATATTATATTACTATGCCGCTTGTGCGACTTACAGTCTTTGTATTATTATAAAAAATGTAACTCGTGTTTATTGTAAATATGTGTTTGACATTCTTAATGGATTGAAGTTGCGTTCAATACGAGTCCTTATTGACTATCAGAGTGAAGTTTGCACGATGATTATCGCGGGAAAATACGAGTATTAACCAGCTAGATCCAGTTTTAACGATATTCAAGTCTGAAGAATGTCTTGGCATTTTTTTAAATAAGTTTGTTGTGATGCTTTGTAAACAAGTTCGCAGTTGCGTTGTAAACAAATTTCCATCATAAAATTAATTAAATAATTAAAATTAATCATAAGTTCATCATAAAATTAATAAAATTATTTCCGTTAATAATTCCTTCGTAAAATTAATAAAATTATTTCCGTTAAAAATTCCTTCGTAAAACTATTCGTTCTACATACATCCTGTGTTAAAATTTTATTATGCAATAAGTTACATTCTTTACAAATTTCTAATAATAGTTGGCTATAATTGTGAGGTTTGTACTCAGCTATAGATTTTGGACAATTGTGCACGGTATTCAGCTAAAGGTTCGTCTCAAAACCGCGGCTAGCGAATATGTAAATATTTACACAAACACAGGCATATTGCACAGAAAGGAAGGTGGCACGTTATTCCCATTTATATCCTTCTTCTCAGCTTATATAAATATTAAATTCTAGAGAGACGTGCGCAGACACACTTTCAAGGCGGCCAACCAAATCGCGTGTTAATATTAAATAGCTAGAGACGAGGCAAAGAAATGCTGTCGCGTTAAACAATGAGCGTATAGCGCGTTGTTTCTTTTAACACTATGCCGTCCGCACGTATAATCAAGTTTCTTTTGTTTGGCGCCAATAGGACTCGTTTAGATCTTTTCGCCTGCAGCCGGCGTTTTCGGGCGATCATAAAACGTCAGGTTTTACTAATCTCTATAGTTCTCAGTCCTGTCCCTCCATTTTCACGAAATTTCAAAGATATATGTAAATAAATGCATGGTTTTTTAATATTATACATATATTTTATTTATATATTATTTTTCTGAAAATGCAAGCGATATTAACGTTTCTGCGATAGCTTTATACCACTGTGGTGTCACCGGCATTTGTCCCAAAATGTTTGCGTGGCACCCATGGGGTGCCACATAACGGCATAGTGTTAAGAATGCTTTTGTCGCGCAGTAACTATCGAACTGTTAGAATCCCCAACATGTGAAGATGGAGGAACCAATGGCGTACTCTGGAATTAATTTTGGGGGCGCCGGATTGAACGGATACAAATATTTTTAATGCCAATTCGATAAAATTCATTAGGTGATTATACAGGTTTCGCACTCCAAGTTAACCCTTTTGTAGATCATATTCACCTGTTTGCAAATCAAATTCAACCTTTCACCGATCATATTCACCTTATTGCAATTAAAATTCACCCTTTCACAGATCGAATTCACCTTATTGCAATTCAAATTTACCCTTTTTGCAAAAAGCTACTCCCAAGAAATTTGTTTTCCTAAGCTGTTGTACTAAAAATGGAATCCAATATGACATAAAATTAATATAAAATACTTATGTAACCTAAAAATATTAATAAGTTAAATATTTGCAAAATGACTATTTGCAAATATTGTTGGTGTTAATTAAGTATTTTATGTTATTTCTTTCAGTTTATGTTGTTTTATGTTTAACTATTATCACATGCATGCAATATAATTTTTATTTCGGAAGAATAACTTTACACTGGATTTTATTTTTATAGCAATAACTTAGGAAAACAAATTTGATTTGCAAAAAGGTGACTATGATCTGCAAAGTAGTTAATTTAGAGTACGAAAAGGTGAATACGATCTGCAAAATGGTTAATTTGGAGTGCAAAACAGTGAATATGATCTGCTAATTGGTTAATTTGGAGTGCAAAACCTGCATTATCCTACGTGCAGGTGCGCTTGCAACAACCGGCAAGGTAGGAATCTAAGCGATCTGGTGTTCCTTTTTTATAATGTTTTTTATTAGTTTTTCTTTGCGTTGACTTGCAAGGATTCGACGACAATTGTTATGTATTTTAATTTGTAGAACCAGTCATTGTTGTAATTCATGGTGTCACTCTTTCTGCCTCAAAATGAAATAAAATATTTGATCCTTAGAAAGCATAAAACATACAGAATTTTATCAAGAGAGATAGATATTTTCTTATGAAACCGTTTTAGCAATTTAATATAAATTTTGGTTTATTAATCATCACAAACTTAAATACAAAAACAGTACGTAAATAACAAAACAACATTTGCAAAGTATAAAAGCAATGAATACATTTAAAAATTGTATGGAAGTAGAAAGAAAAAGAGAAAAATGGGTACATATTAAGTATACTGTCACCTGGCGACGCCATTGGTTCTTACCGTTATGTTTTCTGTTTATAAACTGTAGTTACTTTTCTAACTTCCACAGACGTCGAAACGTCTCACAATTAAAAAATAAAGGAAATCTCGAATATAGATCGTATTATAACCTTTATTAAATACATATTTTAAATCATACCCTTTAAAATATGCATTCAGTATCGTTTTAAATACGAATGCAGATAGAGTGAGTCCATTATGTGTTTCCGGTTATGCAATCAAGCTGATTTTATTTTCCGAACAAATATAGGTTATGTGGGAGATTCAACACGAGCTTAAAGAGCTTTAATTTTTTATTCAATATTAATTCTTGACGGTTATTTTGGGATAAAAACATCGGTAATCATGTACAGTGATCCGACATCTTAAGCCAGGAAATACGTGTTTTTTATAATTAAAATTTCCATATTTACGAAATAAAATATTCGAATATAGCAAGTCATTTATATATCCTGCCTATTTAGTAAAATTGTGTTTGTTGAATTATTATATTTGAAGAAGAAACTGGCGCAAATGCAATTAGCCATTTTTACCTTTGTAACAACAGACCCTTTGCACTCGAGATTATTTATTATTATTTAGACTCATCGCGCAATTCTGGTGGCGACTGTGAGGCGACATTTAAGACTTACTGTATCATTGGTGATCATTTAAAATCCAATAACAAAAAATGACTGCAGTAAGTCTTAACGTCGTATCTCGGTAACCGTAATAAACTGAGTGGCGACTGAGAGTCGCCTTTCGGGTGCAAAGGGTTAATACTTCCTATTAAATCTATGCAGTGGATAACGAATAGCAAGGCAACCATTATTGTATCCCGATTCAATTAAAGCCAATTTACTCGTAATAAACTAATCAAACATCTATTAAATTACAAACAATGTAAACATTAATAAACATTGGATATTAATAACAAACGTATAGTAATTTAGTAATATTCTTACATGAGTTTTTTACACGGTACGCTTCCACAACGTAAAAAGAGTCCCAGGTGTGTGAATTTAGTGTCAAAAAATCAGGCGCACAGCCAGAAGTCATACGTGAAGGTAGCTGTGAGTTACAACTGCCGCCAACTTCACGTTGCGCGCAGTCTACTTCTGAAGACAGAGATTCAAACGAATGGCGTGCGCGTGTTTAAGGTTTCCAAGCAACGAGGTTTGAAAGAAGCTGTCTGGGAGTCTCTTTTAGCACGGTGAGGCAAGCACGTACTTGTTCTACATACATATGTAGCTATTTTTCCGATGAAACTCAGGGGCAACTGCATTTTTTATATCAAACCATATATTCTTATCTCGCACACGGAGAAACTTTTTCAAAGACTTGAGTTACTTAGATCTTACTTGAGTTACTGCAGAATTCTGAATTCTATTAGTACATAGATTAAAAGTAAGAGATTAGCAGATTCACGTAATTTATGGAAAAAAGTTTTGTTTTTTCATTCATTACATAATTGTCCAACTAGGAGTAGTTTCTTTTAAGTGATTCCTCGTCCAACACGCAAGTGTGAATTTTATTCAAAATGCAAAAAATTACTTAAGATATTATTCTAGCAACATTTTAACGCTATAAGATTAATATTGCATATAATAATGTTCAAATTTCCGCGACATATGGATACGATGGTAATTGCGCTATAAATATGAAACGGAAGAAACTTAGAATTAGATTAATGGATACCTAACATTTAACCCTTTACACTCGAAATGCGACTCTCAGTCGCCAGCCAGTTCATTACGGCGACTCGAATGGCGACTGAAAGGAGACATTAAGATATTCTCCAGTTATATTTGATTATTGGACATTAAATCAGCAACAACTGGAGTCAGTTTTAATGGTGCCTGTCAGTCGCCACTCGTATTGCCGTAATAAACTAAGTGGATACTGAAAATCGCCTTTAGGCTTCCACAACAAACTGTGTAGCGACTGAGAATCGCCTCTAGAGTACGTAACAAACTGAGAATCGACTCTAGAATACCGCAATAAACTGAGTGGCGACTGCGAATCGCCCCGAGAGTACCGCAAGAAACTGAGTGGCGACCGAGAGTCGCCTCGAGAGTACCGCAAAAAACTGAGTGGCGACTAAGAATTGCGTCTCGAGTACCGCAACAATCTGAGTGACGACTGAGAATGGCCTCCCGAGTGCAAAGGGTTAAGTATAACTGAATCTGTACCTGTGTTCCTTGTCTTTGCTTTTGGCCACACTTGAAGGCTCCATGATGGAAGAATCATGTCGTTGTTTAGTTGATGCATGTCGGTAAATCACAGTGGCGCATGATCCATTAATTCCTGGATTTGGGGAGCCAGATGTGCAAGACATGGAAATACCATCTTCGTGTGAATGGTAGTTCTCACTGGGACGCCACACTTTCGGTTTCACGATTACTGGGTTTTTCATGTTCGTCGATTAACTACTTCGGGAAACTGTTTCACAAACAACTATTCACACCGGGAACAATGTGAACAACCGAAAGTTGAAGCAGCCGTTGACTTTCGTCCGAACACGCGAGGATTGCAATAGCTACTTGATTCGCTTCGGAACTGCGGAAAACGGCAACTGCGGTGGCTTTGTACGAAAATGTAATTGGTCGCACTATCGGAGAACAACTGTCAGGATCGTAGATGAACTACTTCGGGAAACTGTTTCACAAACAACTATTCACACCGGGAAGAATGTGAACCCCCGAAAGTTGAAGCAGCCGTTAACTTTCGTCCGAACACGCGAGGATTGCAATAGCTACTTGATTCACTTCGGAACTGCGGAAAACGGCAACTGCGGTGGCTTTGTACGAAAATGCAATTGGACGTGCTATCGGGGAACAAATGACAGGATTACATTGCTATGGGAGTGTCGTCCGGTGATAGACTAACGATTTCGTTACGCGAAGTTGAACGCAAATGAAGGTGCCTCTGTACGGAATTACGAATGCTAGACCCACCTTGAAAACAGGTTTGAAAAGACTGGCGCTGAGAAGAGGGAAACATCGAGTTAAATATTTCTTGGGAAATCGTATGTTCTCTGTGCTTCTGTGCTATACGAGTCCTAACGATACCTTTAGAAAACCAAGTTTGTTCTTCAAGGAGACACTCACACGTGGACAGTTTATTAGTGAAAGGAAACTACAACTCGGTTTGTGCTTTAGAATTTATTGCTGCACACCCTGGACATTCTGGAAAGTAATTTTATTTGACGAAGTAGACACCATTTATTTCTACTACTCTTTTCGCAACAACGTTCTACAAGTTTATGCATTCCTTTTCTGTCAAAATCTCGGGTTAATTGATTTTAATATCACGTCTTTAATATCATTTGTCGCGGATCAGTTTTTACCTGCGTTGCGTATTGTTACGAATTAATGATTGTATAATCAATTGATGATCAATTTTTATAATCATATTTATCTTATCTAAGGATAGCTACAATAATGTCATAAAAAATATTATCTCTGAGTACCTAATTATTTAATTATTCTTGCGCACAGTTAGATCATAATAATTGTGTGTTTAATGATCCAGGATAATTACTCTACGTACTGTAATGATTCTCGGTACCGGTTGGATTACTAGGAATTCAAAAGCCAGTTTTTCCTGCAGAGGTGTTTATTACCCACAAATATTCATGTTTTACAAAGTTGCTTAGGTACAATACATAATTAAATATTGCTGCGAATATTGAAATATATTATAAAATATATAAACAAAATTGTAAGTGTTTGTTTCGATGTTTTTATTTAAAGAAAACTAAGGAAAGAAATTAACGTAAAAAGAGATTGTTGCGTGTGTGCAACATACGCATTATCCGGACTGCGTTGTCCAATTTTCATTAGCCGCAGTGCTACTTGTTTCCGAAATTAAAAAGGTACTTTTTTCTTGACCACTTTGTTTCGTTGGCTGCTGTACGCCACTATAGTGGCTTTCCCGTATGTCATTTTATTTTATATAAAGAAATGATAATTTATTCATCTCTAATAGAGATTCTAACGTAATTTCATAGTGGAAAGCACCACCAGACACAAATCGCAGTGCTATTTAAATTATTCTTTGCCCGCAGTCCGCATCGAAGATTATCGTACAAAGATATAGGGCTGCGGAAAGTCCAGCCGTAGCTTAAGAGGTTAGGGGTTAAGTGTTCATGTGGCGATATATCGTACACACGTATATACATTTAATTTACTTAATGGTTGCTCAAAATTAACTTTCATAATAAATCATTAAATTTTATGGGAAATTCCACTCCTTAACATCTATCGGGTTGGCCTCCCGAAGTTTGCGGTATCAAGATCTATCGGGATAAAACGAATTTATTCGTAGTTTCGTCTGGTTACTACTTTATGGAGAGGGGATCAGTTGCCGTCGGGTTTACGCGAATAAACCTAGCAGTACCATAAATACCAATTCCTTTAGGTTGTGTAAGAAGGGGGGCGGGGTGCAATGGCTGCAGGGCCGAGGCTAGAATGCTCGGGGCCCTTACGCAAGAACATATTTATTTAATTACTTTCTTTATTAACGGGACAGACTTTTTAGTAGAAATAGAAAATGAAACACAGTTTGTAATACAATAATCTTATAATTAAAAAGGAAGTAAGAAAAGAAAGAGGGAGAGTTGACATAGTATCGCTAATGTCGATGACATTAAAATTGCACACGCCTAAAAGATGATAGATTATTAGAGAAGAAATGAAGAGTACCCGGAAAATGATTAACGAAAGCACAAATGCGATGTAATGGGTCTGAATATAAGTAAGATGATTTATAGGAGTGCGTATAAAACGAATTAGTATTACTTAATGATATGGAAGAAATATGAAAGTTTATACTTTCTAATAATTGCGGTCAATGTGGGTAGCCATTGATAATTTTATATAGAAATAGGAAGTCGGCTATTGTTCTGCGAATTTCTAAACTTGATAGAATAAGTTCTCGCATAATTCAGTGATGATTAAATGAAATATATGGCACCCTAGAATTATTGTTATTATTCGATTGGCCAAAAGGTTCGTGCGGTGTTTAACATATAAATAGAATTACACGCTTCAGTTTACGTGCCATTGTTACACCAAACGCTCTCAATTTCATACTAAAACCTTGTGATCAGGATTCGTCCAATTGAATAAAGGAAAACACACATTGTGCGTATACAAACGCTCATCTTATGTTCGGATAATAGAATGTTCAGATAATCGAACATCCGGATAATATGTGTTGGGATAAGGGAGGCTCTACTGTAATAACAAAACATGCAAAACGTTTTATATCGAAATTTCCACGGCTGACGATGAGTTTGTGGGAAACGGCCCAGTTGGTGGTTAGCGACCGAAATTACAGTTTCTTGTATGACCAATAAGGGCTCACAGCGTTTTTTGCACCGCCCCTCCCCTTATACCCGCCTTGTGTATTTCCGTGCGTACATATAACCTCAATTGAGAACCCTCTGGTTCTTTTCATTCCGAGATCCCGCGAGGAAACATGCGTTTTCAATAAACGCTAAAACTTTGGCGACGAAGAACTTTAATGAAACTGTGTTTCGGGAGATAAGACCCTTTTTACAGTACAGGGATTTTTACTTAACCCTGTTATATATTTGCTTTACGTGAATCTTTGTAGCAACTCCGAAACTGCATTATTGTATTTTACACTTTGCCGTCCGGTGACACCCCGTTGGTGTCACTTACAAGATGACACGTTACTTATTGCTGTTTTTCCTCAATTTCCTTGTTAGCTTACATTTATTTACACGTATCCTCGGAATTTCGTGTAAATCAGGTAACAGGATCAAGAGTTATTGTGATTTTCATGTTTTACTACAATATATTGTAATTACAGTATGAACGATGTATTTTTACATCGAAGACTGTCAATTAAGATATGAATACATATCGTTACGCCTACGCAAAACTGTTTTTAAAAAAATAAGCCTGTCTTTGAAATAGACAGTGACTTTTGGGACACCCAGTATTAAAACACATATAATATACGAAAAAATAAAATTGATGTAGAATTACGATATAATGTGATTTATTATCAAAAACCAAGCGACAGGATTCCTTAACAGCTACTTAACAGCTACTTAACAGCAGCGACAGGATTACTTCTTTTGAATAGTTCAAGTTCGTAAGATTCGCGCAGTACTATTATTTCACGTGACTACCGCACCATTTAGACATTTCTTTTTCTTTTTATTCTTCGAAGCTATCACAAATCCACGCGGTAAAGTCTTCCTCGTCAGAAGTATGACTCCCACGTGAGCCCGATTCGTTAAAAATGCAATAACCCAATGCGAAGCTTCGTTAAATATTTCAGGTTGAACCTTTAAAAGCCCTAAGCTCGGAACCTTACTGCTTTCCTGGAGTGTCTGTCGATTAAACCGCAGCTTGTGTGCACACATTTACAAAATGGCGCGTGTGTTGGTCCAAAGTACAGTCAGTCCAACTGACTCTGACTATTTCTGTGCCAGGCAGGCTGGACAAATTTGTCCTTTCTAACCTATATGTTACTCAGACTCATATCGGGCATACGCACACAAATAATACGTTTCTTGGTCAAAAAGTAAGTAAGCTATAAGATTTTCTAACAGGATTCTGAAGAGATGTAGCACAGATGCAACTAAATCTATAGCACACCATTTTTAGGTGCAATGGTCCACGTGTCTTTCAAGAAAGGGGTTTAAAGTGGACGCGATTTCCTTACATTTATACATCTTTCACTGTACAACGTGACGTTAGCGGATTTCGGGTCCGCGTGCTATCAGCCAGGAGCGTTATGCGTTCCCGCTAACTTCACATTGTACAGGGAAAGATACATAAATGTATGGGAATCGTGTCTAATTTTAAACCCCTTTTTGAAAAACGCGTGGATCAACGCACCTAAAAATTGTATGCCATAGAATTAGTTGTGTTTATACTATGTCCCTTGAAAATCTCGTTGGAAAATCTCACACACAACTGACAAACTCTCCTCGTTAGAGGATTTCGACATTAGTCATTCTTCTTGCCGCATTGAAATTGCAAATACGTGGGAGGTATTAGAATTTTACGAGTTCGAGAACCGATTTTACTTATTTATTAGTTCATCACCCAAACGACTGTTTCCCAGACAGACACACCTGCGTTCTCCCTACATTTCTCCCGTTTTCTTCTTCTCCACTTACTCTTTGAAATATTTATAAAGAAATAGCAACATAAACCGCCGTCAAATGCGATGATCAACGAGATTACAAATATTAATCTGTTTAGCTTCGCAAATATTCTCAGTCGCGCCAAAAATATGTTCATTCTTCATTCATGCTTACAATTAGTTAATGCCATGCTTTTTTGTCGCTATGGCTGAGATACATTAGGGGTGTTCGATTTCGGTTAGATTCCTCGAAAGAGGAATTCTTTTAAACAAAAGATCGATCTTTTGAAACGATTTTCTATTTATCGATTCTTCTGACAATCTTCTTCCTTGGTCTAAGGCTTGCAAATACACTCCAGTCCGTAAGTCATGGGACACTTACTAGTTTCAGGTTTACGTTCAAATTCACGCTATTAAACATCCGAAACATCACACCAAACGATTATCTACTGATTCCCTGTACCAAGTACAATTTCCAAATGTTAAAATATATTGAAAAATATATATACAAAGTTTGAAATCTTCTCATTAATATACACTCCCCGTTTTCCGATGATAGCTCGAACTAAGTTTGGCAGTCTTGCGGTGATATTCTTTTGTGTTTCTTCCTGTATTTCTGTCGAGGATCGTTGCAAATATGTTCACAGATTTTCCCGACATAGGGTATCGTTTGAATACACATCTTTATGGTTCACCACTCAACTCCAGATGGGGTTGATATTTGCTGATTGATGGGGTCATCGTATTAATTTTAGTTTCGAATTTTGTTCTAACCGCTCAAGATAATTTATGCAAACTCTAAGAGTATGCTTGGGATCATTATGTATGGTGATGTTTAACAGCGTTAATTTTAACGTAAAGGCTGAAACCTAAAGGCAGTAGGTGTCTCATGACTTACGGACGAGAGTCTAGGTACACGCGATGATCACCTGACAACCATGGAAACTAATTACGACAAATTACGGCTTGCAAAGGATCAAGGCTTCCGGTTGTTCGCAGTTGCTGAAACAAGGAGATAATATTAGAGAGTGATCCTACCAGTCGATATCCCTCGCGAGGCCGATTCAATCGTCCGTGATTGTTGCTGTGCGCTTCCAATTCCAACTAAACCTCATTCCAAACCACGATCCTTCCGCCATTCTCTCCATAGCCATTCCCACTTCGCTTCTATTCTGTAGCTATCTCCGGAGTACCAAACGATGATTGCATCCCGAGACTGCACCGATCAAGTCATGTCACGTATCAAAATCGTCTACTGCTTGGTTGTTGCGCATCGAACTTTCGGCTACAAATGACTTCACTGCATCATCGACGTTCTTCTCATATCAAAAGATTCTTATCAAATCGGAATGCAAGAAAAATTGTCGTACAACACAATTTCATAATATATTAACCGCGTTATGCGGGAGTCTACTGTAATCAGGAAACATGTGGTTCTATCAGTTGTGCATGTCATTAAGTTTGAGTCATTTGCACTGGAGGGGCGACTCTTAGTAGCCACTCTGTTTATTGCGGTAATTCGGATCATTCTGAGCAGCAGTGTATGTTGGGGAAAATTGTTTTCCTCGTCCAAAGCGGGGAATGAAAAACACCGTAAAAACATACACGCAAAGATTGCCCTCTTCTTCTGCTAGGAAGAAACACATAGTTTTTAATTTTCGCAATGACTTTGGTACTACTTGGATTCTTCGGGAACTTTGAAACAAGACGGCAGGAACTGACTTCTAACTTCACAACAGAAGCAAATTGAACCTCTAACGTCTCGAAATTTTTCATGAAACTCGTCCCTGATGTAACATTTCGGAAAAAACAGCGAGGGGTTATAGAATAAGGGAGGAAGATAATATGGGCTGTTAAATAATCTCCCTAATAAAGTCAAGCCATCAAAACATCTCGAAGAGGGCTGAAATTCGGTGTATTTTTTAATTCTGTCGCGTAGAAAAAAAAATGCATAAGCATTCGAGTTCACCCTCTGCACCTTGAAATTTAACCCTCGTGATTATTTATTATTACTTGGAGTTATCACGGCAACTCGAGTGGCGACTGAGAGTCCCCATCAAGAGTTACTCCAATCGTCAGTGATTTAAGGTTCAATAACCAAAAGTAACTGGTGTATGTCACTTCTCAGTCGCACCTCGAGCAGCGACAGTAAACCGACTGGCGACTGAGAGTCGCTTCCCGACTGCAAAGGGTTAATTTATGATCAGTAATTAACAAAACATTTATAAACATGATATTTTAGAAACACAATTACGATCACTGTTGATGGGCCAATGACCGCCGCCTGAAGAGTAGAAGAATCAAATGTTTATTAATGAATTTCATGTCAGCAAAATTTTGTTTGGGGACTTCTTTCGCGTGAAAACTGAAATGCATGATTTTCCACTCTCCTGTCAACCACCATCAGATCAACTTTCCCCATCCTCTTCCCAATATTTCTCGGCGAGATTGAAGCTGGATGTGTCCCGAATCGTTATCTCTTTCCATTTCCAATAAACCAAAACCGATCACGTAAAACTGCAAGGACTCAGAATATTCGCGAACCACATAGTTTCTCTCACAACAGGTAGTTCTCCAATTGCAACAATGAATAACGAATGTTTATCTTTACGAATTTTTAACTTTACGTATATAGAGAACTATGGAACTCTGTAAGAGAAAAGTTTACCTGAAATATATTTTTAAAATGGTTTTCTCAATATGTTATGGTCGATTTGAAGTAAGGAGTTGACGCAATTGCCTTTGTCGTACTTTTTCCACACACCAAATTAGTATTGTGTGGAAATAGTTGAAGATAATTGTTGCTAAATTTCATTTATTAACAATACTGGATTACAGATTTTGATTGGTTGAGGGTGTTTCGTACAATAATAATTTAGGTTTGAAAATATAATCTGGTCTTATACTGGATCTCAGATTAGATTGCCAAGAGTTCGCGCAATCCCCACTACTTGTTCTTCCCACCACTGCTTTATCCCCGCCTTCCATGACGTCCCAGTGGAACTAGGACCAATAGCGTGCTCGGTACACGGAATGGTAGTGGGGGGTCTGCGCACAACGAGCGAGACTCGTCCGAGACTCTGGTAAACTAACATGGGATCCAGTCGTATCGAGAAACGGTGTGAGCTCTTCTAAGAAAAATGAAAGCTAGAAAAACCAGGAAAGGAATCTGATTGGTGGAGGAGTCGGTATTGAAATCGGTAAGGCTGCTCGGTGTCGGTCGGTACGGTTTCCTGGTAAGTAATAAATGGATTAAATGATTACTGGTGATAATGATCTGGGATGCTTGCTGTAAGGAAAATACTGCAATTGTTGTGCATACTGGCTGTTGATAATAATTTCGATTGCACGTCTGGTTAACAAATTAAAGAAGTCGGGACTCAATATGTTAAGTCAGCTTCTTGAAACAAGTTCTATTACGGAAATGCGCAGATCTGTATATTTCGTGAAGCACTTTAATTTAGTTTAGTGCTCGGTGCAGCTTCTTATAGACTTCGTGCATCATTCGCTCGGAATATGGTGAATCAATCAAGCTGCATCCATTAAAACTAATTTGTTTACTTTTAGTTCCATCGAAACCGTACGTCTTCGATAATTTATGCTTTCCGCTTTTAGCAAAGAGTAATCAGTTTATGTGAAACGTGTATTTTTGTTTTCTTCACATTTTGAAGTACATTCCGGTTTAAAAAAAAATGTCTGACACTGAATCTTTCAATACTTTCGGTAAATCCCGCAATGTAATCGAGTTTACTCTTTGAAGATCCTGGATTAGCCCCACCCCGGATATTCATCGGTCTACCTATTTCCGATATGAATTCTGTAGACATTTTTGACCCTCGATCAGATTGCCAGGATGGTCAATATTGCCAGAAGAAAATTGACCACGTGGAGAATGGTGTTCTTTCGTGGCAGAAGCACGTATGCTTGAAACCAGGTTCGGTTAGACGCACTAACGAGGAGAGTTCGTCAGTTATGTGTGAGATTTTTTAACAAGATTTTTAAGAGACGTAGTACATACTGAGGGTTCACTTTCAGTTGGACAGAGCTCGCTGAGTCTCCACTACCTTTTCCTCCCACCACTGCTTTATGCCACCACTAACTTCTGTGTCGTCACAGTGGGACTAACAGTTGGACCTCGGATTTTGCACCTTTACTGTCGATTTTCGCAAAAATGGCTGGCTATCTGAAGCTAGGATTCTACCTGTGCGCTATACTTGTCGAGACCTACAATTTGAATTATCACTCGTTAAAAAAGACCGATTTCATTTCTGGGCCTTCCCTTGTAAGACCAATAGCGTGATCGAAGCAGGGAATGATAGTGGGGACCTGCGCACAATGAACGCAAACTCGTCTGAGCCGAGTGAAAGGTTTCCTGGGATGGGCGATAGCTCTGGCCCAACCAAAAGTGAACCCTCAGTGCATAACTAATTCCATAGCGCACAATTTTTAGGTGCGATGGCCCAAACGTTTTACAAAAAGGGGTTTAATGTTAGACGCGGTTTTCATACATTTATGCATCTTTCGCTGTACAACCTGAAGTTAGCCGAATTTGGGGTCCGCGTGCTGCGAGTCAGATGCGTTATGTATTCCGCTAATAAATAGTTAATGCTAGAACTACCGGAGATATATTCAGCTATATCTATATTCCGAGGACCCGCCATTTTGATTGCTTTTGGTGTTCTACTGTTATATAATAAACGGTTCATATAACGAATACGAATATCTACATCATTTTTATGGTAAATCTAGTGAATTACGCACTAGCTTTTTTGTGAATATTATAATAACATACATTTCAATTATTAATGATTCACTTTAAGTTATTATTATCGTAGCTAATGCCGCTGTAATTAATCGGATTTAAAAAAAATTATAGATCGATTTATAAAGCCTGCATTTCCACACAAGCATACAAAGCTAAAATCCCTAGTATTGATTGTTTCGCTCGCTGGGTTCGCTGGTAGTTTTTTATTACGTTTTCCAATTTTCGAGCTTTCTGTAATGAATGCTGCATGAAAAAACAGGGTGGCCATATTTCTGAGGTTACGTAATTAAATCCGAATATCGCAGTAGCAATTTATTTACTTAGCAGCTAACCTCAATAATCGTCGCAGGCCTTTGAAAATGTTATTGATATTTCATCAATCTAGTAATTAACAGGAGCCTCGTATTGATTATGGAATCAATACATGGGTGGAGTTGATATTGAATTGCAAGTTTCAACGCTTCGTTGAATTTTAAAAGGCTTTCCCTCCAACATTCTGATAATTTTCAAGCTCATCCTATCAAATTATTCTATCGAGATGTTTATGTTTGAGAAGTACATTTACGATAAAAAATTATGTAAACTAAATGTAACCTATTTACATAAAAATGTAAACTATTTCGTAAATAATTACATGTGTTATACATCTCGTTTCAGTTTATAAAAAAATCGCAGCATATTGGGTTACTCTGGAAGTTCATGCCGATTTTCAGCAGTTTTCCGGCGAAAAACCTGAGAAGTTCTGGGAGAATGGAATCTTGAAGTTGCGTAAAAAATGGTTAAAACAGCGGAAGAAAACTGTTGCCTTGGAATTTTCCTTAAAAATCGGCATGAACTTTTTGGACATACCAATACTTCATTTTTGCTAACCCGCCATCTTTGTCTGCGATGTAATATTGTACATCCAATAAACATACAAACATACCTGATACGTGGAGTCTTGAAAATCAAACGCCTCTCCATTTTCATATCCATATTTATCTTCTTCAAGAAAAAATTCCGTGTAATGTGAATCTCAATGCTTCTCAGGCTTTAAAAGTAGCACCAAATCAGAACCACAATAAATTAAGATTCGTCACATATTAATCACTTTTTTAATCACTAATCACTGATCGAATTTATATTCTGTTCGGAATGAATTTTTAAGCCGATAAAGAAGTTCATGCGCGGCAGTGCATGATTACATAACCTATAATGTACATTTCGAATAATGAATTTACGTATGTGAAGGTAACCCTGGTACAACGCGGTTTTGATATAAGGCGGTACTTATATAACACGATTTTGGTAATACGCGATATTTATATAACACAGTTTCCGAAAAATGCGGTACTTATACACCGCGGTTTTGGTAGTACGTGGTACTTATATAACGCTGTTTCGAAAAGACGCGGCACTTGTACAACGCGCTTTCGATTTCAGGCGGTGCTTATACAACACGATTTCGATAAAACGCGGTTTCCATATAAGGCGGTACTTGTACAACGCGGTATTTACAGAACGCCGTTCACAGATTGTGGCGATCACCTTATAACGCGGCACTTATACAATGCGCCTTCGATATAAGGCCTGCATGCAATCCGAGTCTCGCATAACGCGAACTTTTTCTGGCACCTAACTCCCGTGTTAAACGAGGGTTCCTTGTACATGCAATTCCGTGTTTACACGATAAATACATACGTTCCTGCAGCCACACGAATAATACATGAACAAAAATTCGTATAAAAAATATACAGTTTTTTATTTGTAGAATAAAAAGAATGTATTGACTTCTATTAATTCTTTGTACAAAATTCGTGCAAAAAATGTTCGCGTAAGAATAGAATTGGTTGTTCTATGCTGAACTGTACGAACACTTTCTTTCCACTGTAGTTGTTCCCCGAAAAGCAGACATTATACATAACGTGGAGCACTCTTTTTGCATGCGTGGAATAAGTTTTATCAGAGCAGTGTGTGTTATAATACACCAAGGAGTAATACGCGTGTAGATAACCGAACATCTCCAGCAATCATAAATCCTTCCATAATATGCCATTATCTTCTTATTTTATATCTACATGAACAAAGCTGTTCATGTTCTTTATCAAAGGTAATCAAATTTCATTACCCAACTTCTTACGTTTCTCCTCTTGAACGATTTGCATTCCAAAATATTGAAAATATTTTCTGCTGTTTCTTTCATCAAGCCGAAACTCAAGCGTAGAATGTAATATAAAAAAAAGTTTGAAAAAAAATACATTTCCTGCGGGGCCGCGACATTCAAATATGTGTGACATTAAAAAATTAAAAATGTTCGACAGTCAAATGTTCATACAATCTTACTCGACGCAAGGAACACTGAACTTTTTCCACTTTCATAATTCGCGGTCCAAGTGAAAAGGTTGGTATCTCGCCCACCGCCATTATTGGTGGAATGTCTAACGCGAGATATGACGTCATCTGTTTGCAGTGTATTAAGATATTAAGGGATATCGAAGTCTATAATTATGCATGCAAAGTCATTGGAATCCATATTTTTCTGATAATATGCGTGTTACGAGGTTCTTTATGGCCCGTACATATTTCTGTTATGCCTTGTTTGTTCAACTGTTATTTGATCATAAACGATACCCACCGTGACGTCCCCCATTAATTACCAACATTAAAAATTTAATAACCGAATCGTGCAACTGAACTGTTCATACGAACTTTTTGGCCAACCCTATATTATTTACAGTGTGCAGTTTTTATAATAAAAAATGGAAAATTCATCTAAATAGATCGCATTCGCTAATTTAGAATTACATCTCCCGGACGAACAATCTTACGATCAGACGTCCGTTGATATTTTCTGTCGTATTTTTTCCATCGTGCTAAACCGAAATCGTGCAATTCGAATGCCGTGTTAATCGAAGACTAACTGTGGAAACATTTTATAAATCGTGAGAAGTTTGACTGTCAAAAGTCAGCGGATTAAACATAAAAGGAATAAATGTCTTCTCTCGAGAATTCTCTAAGGATTTGCATTTATTTGCAGAAGATGAATGCAAGAAGTGTAATAATCCGTAGACATATGGCTGCATTATGAGCACAACTTTCGCCGATTTGCATTGCAAAATGATTAAACTAATGCTTTTGTTTATGAGCGCACTTAGGTCCCAGTTAGTCAGTGATGCAGCATGAAATCTAACGGGTTAACCCGTTTATTGGCAACTTGTATAACAAAACCAGGACTTACAATTATTCAGTGCCAAAATGATTGTACAGGTTTTTCACTTCAAATTAACCCTGTTGCAGATCATATTCACCTTTTTGTACTCCAAATTAACCATTTTGTAGATCAAACTCAACCTTTTACAAATCATGCTTTTCTAAAAATTTTGGTTTCTTAAGCCATTGTGATAAAAATCAAATCTAATGTAAAAAGTGAATTTGATTCACACAGAAATCTCTATAATATTATTTTAATTAACACTCGAACTACCAAAGGGGTTGAAATGACATGTGCGCCATTTTTAGTCAAATTATTCGAATATATAATTGAATTAATTAATTAACTCAATTCCTTCAACCATAATTTATGTATAAATAGAAGGGTAAGTATAACTGAGTATATGTGTCGGTAGTTCTAGTGTTAAGAAATAAATATTATCTCCATAACAACGATATGTTCCGAAGTATGCCACTCCATTCTACGTAAAATATTTCAATATACAATTTAAACGAATAAATTCCATTGGGCACAGATTATTAAGTATCGTCAAAATCAAGTCGATTGAGAGGCATGTGAATCTTGGTTCGTGGATAAAATTGTAATTGCAACCTGCTTGACCATGATGACGTCACTGACACGTGATGAAAGTGGGTCATAGAGGAAGTTTAAAGAGAGTAGAGAATAAGATCGAATTGAGTCGCGAACGCAACATTCTATCAGCTACCGGAAAGAGTTCGTTGGTGTTTGAAATCAAAATTCAAATACTCTGGACATTCCGGAGAGCAAGCTTATTTGACGAAGTAGTTCGTCATTTATTTCTACGATTCTTTTAGAACGTTCTAGAAACTTATACATTACTTTTTTGTAAGGCAGGGGTCAACAACCTGGTCCCAACCGCCCACTGGTGGGTGATTCAAGCTTGCCTGGTGGGCTATGAGGGTTTTTGTCCGTTTTTACAAATTTTGTTCTTCCTCCATATATCGAATACATTACTGACGTTGTATTGGATACCCGTCAGGCCCAGCACATTGGAGATGCCCTTAATCTATATCTAGGGGGCGCATTCCTACATCCTATGTCTGGCTATAGTTCACTAATGCGTCCTCATTCAAATATATAAGTTCCATATCCATACACTCCATGTGCCTAGGACAGGAACAGTTCGCATCAGCTCAACTGATGAGTCTCCGACGGCTCCAAGACGAAACACCCTTTCTTTTCCCTTCCCCTCATATCCACAGTAATCCCCCCGTCTAAGATCCCCTTCTATCCTAAACTCTGTTTGGGATACAACAGTTGCGCCGTAAGTTGATTTACTGTTGGCTGAATTTATTACCCCACTTCACGGGTGGCAGTACAAAATTTCAATTTTCGTTTGGGTCCCCCTTCTAAGGGGAAAACTAGCTAAAAGTTACTTCGGATTTCCGCTGAAATGAGTAATTGTGGTATCGGTGAGCGGTAAAGAAATTTTACCATCGATAAAGTTACAAAAGTGGGCGGTAGGTATTAAAAGCTTGATAACCCCTGGCGTAAGGGGTCCTGGTAGTTTTGGGCATCCAGATTTTTTCGGAAAAAGAACGTTATTTTTTTATTGAAATATGTGTATTACTTGATAATGGCGATGGACGTGACAGACACGTCGCTAAATGTTTTTACGAGGGTTAGGTGTGGACGATTATGTTACGTCGCTGAGCATTAAGCGGTTAATCCTTGCACCTGTATAAATTGAAATTTCCAGCTGTGTTAAATATTAACACTAAAACTACAAAAATCGTCAAAATACGGGTCTGCAGACTGTCATAAAAAAGTTCAAAGTCATAATGTCCCATTTCGTGAGATTTTTTGCGGCTCACGTTACATAATAGACGTAAACAAATCGGTTAATTTATTTTTGCCATCCATCCTTATTTTTAAAGACGTATACGTGAATGTACAAATACAACTGAATATATTGTCGGTAGTTCTAGTGTTAGCGAAAATGGAAAAGGTCATAAAAATTGATGGTATGAACGTACCATTGAAAGATGCAAAAAAGTTCAAACGTATACATTTTCATAGAAACGCGAATGCAGCATGGCTGTAACGAAAAGGTTAGATACACAGGAATGTGTGGGAGTCAATGACGAAATCACGGCGTAGGAACATCAAGCAAAGAAGAAAGGTCGTAACTATGGAATCCAACTGGTTCATAATGAGCAAAGAGAAATGCCGAAGGGCCAGGAAAAGAAAAGTAAGGAGAGTGCAGGGAATATAAAGATGTTGGTTGGATAAGAGAGCAAGAAAGGGAGTAGCGATGATGTGGTAGGAAACGGTGGGTAAAAGAGAAGAAAAACGTGGAAGCTAGAAAGAAGGAAACAGCTGCGGAAGGAGTGAGAGAAAAAGAGAGAAAGATCGAAATGAGCATCTCTGGCAAGAAACCCAAGAGTTACAGACTTTAATGTTCGGACATTCGAAATTGTAATATTTTCCTGGAAAACTCCTGTATGTAGGTGTCCGCTCCCGAATTTGGTCGTTTTCACATATGTTGTATTACTCAAAATACTAAGCGACACGATTTGTTTATTACAATTCGAATTTCGTTTTTAACAAATGTTTTATGTAAAAAAGAAAAATTCGGCACGGGGGTAGGTCACTCTTAGAAAACAAACCCATCGGGGAAATTAGAATTCATATTAGGTTATTTATAATAAAAAATATTTTACACCAACTAACAAAATTCCAATTATTCACGGTATACGAAAAATATGTGAGCGGGTTTTTCACCCTTTTCACCTAAAAAAATACGTGTCGCTTAGTTTGTTGAGTACTAGAACATATGCGCGGCTCAACATCGAAAGTAAGACTAAATTCATCAAACAAAAATTAGCGAAAATTGATAATTATGAAACGTTAAGCACAAATCACTTGGCGATTGGCAATGCGCTTTGGCAGTAATATTGGCAAATTTTCCAAAAGACGGAGTTAATTATGTGAAAACGAACAAAAACGGAAGCAAACACCTACTTAGGGTTTCTTGCGAGACTAAAGAAGAGAGGGCAACAGTTCGAGGCAGAGACCTACATATTACGCGGGGCCAATGAGACGGCGCAATGTGGCGATAGTATGATTCGTTCTCTTTCTAACACACACAGTTTGATCTTCTGAACAAACTATATACATACTGCGCAACCGGTCATTGGTGGGGAAGGACGAAGGCAGCTCGGCGATGTACCAACGCAAGGACTTCAGTTGCTTCCGAGCCTTCGTCAGCGAATGAGATAATGGCTTTCCGTTCATCGAATACCGCGAGTGCCGTGGTTGCATTGTGCAGTACTGCCTTGCTCCTCGTAGTTGCTGCACTTAATGTAGCAAATGCCGCAGAAAATCCATCCGGATTGAAAGTCGAGCAGGTTTACATACCGGAAGTCTGCGAAGCGAAATCGAAGAATGGTGACCAGCTGACCATGCACTACACTGGCACGCTGCAAGATGGTACCAAGTTCGACTCAAGGTTAGTCGCCACACATTGCCAACGGATTCTAACGATACAATGTTGATTACCACTCGAGTCAATGAACTTACACCGAGTTTGACACACATCTTATGTGGAGCAATACATATGCGTTAAACTTCGTTATTCGAAAAGTGGATAAAATATGAGTTTAATGTGTCTTTACGCACACTAACAACATATCGTACCATCGCAAGAAAAGTGACGCAATTCAAAAGTTTCGTAAAATGAGGTTAAGACTTAATTTTTGAGTCGTGTCAATTTTCTTGCGAAGGTACGATATTATTATATTCTTTCTGCTTAACTCTTAATTATGGGTCCTCGGAATTTAATAAAATGTTCAAATTTACAACGTTTCACTTTCTGATATTTTTCACGGTTCACGTTGCACAGTGACATAAATAAATCGATTCATTTATTTCTTACATCCATTCCTTTTTTAAAGACGTACATATAAATATATAAATATAGCTGAATATGTCACTGGTAGCTGTAGTGTTAAGTATTCAAGGCAAGTGTTTCATTCGCTTCTTTCCTGCGCGGTGTTTTGAGGTTATGATAACGATGAAAGGTTATCATTGATTAGTAGAACGCAATATATACCTCATTATTAACGTAAATAAAAAAAACTTAATTTACGGGTGAAGTGAATTTATGTTTCTGTTAATAAACTCATAAGTCTTATATTTTAAAGACAAAGATCGATTTATATTTATATGACATATTATATTGTATTAAATAAATTCGTTTCGGAAATGCGGAATGTAAATTCTTGAATTGCAATCAAATTTGGATAAGCGAAACGACAATTCAAATCCATCTTGTTATTTCTGTAAATAATCGAATAGTTTGAACGATAATACATTTTTCACTGACTTCTTTGTAGATAAGAGACACTCGTTTCAGTATATCAGTGTCCGTACTTTTCCAAAAACGTATCGTTATCTAAAAAAGATGTAAAGTTTACGCTAACAATAAGATGTTGTATTGAAAAACATGAAATTGTTACTTTTTAATAGCATTAACTCGGAGTGTACTTCAACTTCTAATCTTAATCTTTCGATTGACAGAATATGCACCGCCCCCAAAAGATTATTTAAGTAAAAAGGTTGAGCATTCCTGATATTTTTGATCTCGTAATAAGCACGAAAAATTGTTGATAACATTATCTACTGATAAGATGATTTATAATAGAAATCAGGGGATATACTTTTATTTCGAGCATCTTACATTCTACACTTTTGCAATATTTTCATAAAACGTACTTCCAATTGTATCCCTATAACGAATCAGTATGGCGTTACGTACTATTTTTATTTATTATTGATTTATTATTATTATTTATTGAGTTACTTATTTATATTATTATTTATTTATTATTTAGAATTTGTTATAAAAATATATTCCGCAGTCATCTCTCATTTTTTGGTTATGATTTTAATTCTGCATATTTCGAGTGTGTATTTAAAAAATTTAGCGAGAATTTTCTTCTTCTGACGAAAAAGACATGGAAATATAGAAAAATGCTTTTGTTTTTGTGGAATAAGCAACATTAATGAATGGATAGTGTATGCAGTACAATAATAAATTATGATCAATTTTACACCTAAAAATGGAATTTAAGGTGAATTTGAACTTTCCGGAACTTTTTGCCACGTAGCGAGTGAGTCATCTTCATAACCTTCGAACACGGCCCTGATAAAAAATTTGTAAACAAGATTGGAAACAAGAAATTATGTATGGATATCAAGTTAATATAATTAATATCAGTAGAGCCTTGTGTATCCGAACCAATAGGGAGCTAAAAGTGTTCGGATAATATAACAATCACTTTTTACATGTTAATCTTCGCGATTTGAAACGCGACCTTTCTCTGGAACTTAATTCCAGCGTTATACGAGGATTACCTGTACTTATATAAGCATTAACCCTTTGTACTCGAGAGGCGACTCTCGGTAGCCACTCAGTTTATTGCGGTAATTCGAGAGACAACATTAAAATTCCAGTTGTCAGCGATTTAATATCCAATAACAAAACATAACTGGAGAAAATCTTAATGTCGCCTCTCAGTCGCCACTAAAGTTGCTGCAGTTGCTTTCGGAAAAGTGACTTGGGCCACTTTCACAATTACCGAACACAATTGTTTGCACTGTTGTAAAACTTCGTTGTGTGAAACCGGAACTATGAACGTCATTGATTAATTGTAGCACGGTAAGTTTGTCACTTGTAGATTAGCTGAGTAATTAATCCTGCAAAGTAGTACGTGCAGGTGCTGCCAATCAACGTAATTAAAGCACTCGTTGAATTCGATTCCCGGCACAATCATGCCATTATAAATGTCAACTGTTTTCACTTCACACGAATAGAGTGTTTCACTTGTGATATTTAAACCTTTGCACTCGGAGGCGATTTTCAGTCGCCACTTAGTTTATCGCGGCAATTTGAGTGGCGACTGAGAGGTAACATTAAGATTTTCCCCCATTTGTATTTTGTCAGTGGACATTAAATCACCGGCAACTGAAGTAAATTTTAATGTCGCCTATCAGTCGCCACTCGAAGTGCCGCAATAAGCTGAGTGGCGATTGAGAGTCGCCTCCGAGTGCAAGGGTTAAAAACCGCGCGCACTTTCTTGGTCAACCCATATAAATGATATTCTAGACATAAAAGATATAGAATGATATTCTAACCTAAAAGCATTGTTTATTCTGCATGAGCCAAGTGCAGGGGACTTCTCTTTTTAACTCTAATTTATTATTGTGTTACATATTATGAATGCGTCGGAGAACAACGTAAAAGTGCACTTAACATATTTTGCACCGGTGACGTAAAAATCCGTCGTTTCCGTGTTATCACTTAAACTCCACTGACGCAAATGTACGTCCTTTATGTATGAGGTCTTTAACTAAGTTCCGTGGATTCTTTATAGACATTGGTAGGATGTACCAAGTTTATATTTTACGCCATTCTTTTCGTCTCCCAAATGTTTATCATTTTGTGCAATAAAAGATCGTCGTCCAGTTATATTCAGCAGCGAAAAACGTTTGTTTATTTGAATTTAAGATGAATCCGGAGAAGGTGCGCATCCGTCATTGTATTTTGCTGTTCTTTGGTTTAAAGAACACGGCAGCTAGAACAAATTAGGGATGTTCGATTTGAATTCGATTCTTTTGAATCGATTCCCAGGAACTGACGTAGAGTTTAACGTGTAAACGACCTAATAATTTGAAATCGAAATATAAAAACTTCCACCGAGCGACTCGAACGAGTCGATCGCGTTACCTTCTCGAAATAGTTTCGTAAGCCGTTATGAGTACCGTTAATCGTGAAACCGTCAAACCGTAAGCGTAGAAGTAAATGCCACGTTTAAGAGGTCACGAAATACATAAAGAAGTTTTTTTTTCTTTTTAAGCTTGAATACTTCTTCAAATTCTAGCCACGTAATAATTTAAATCTGCTAATAATCTTGGAGTCGCTTAGGACTGGTTCAACGAATTGTGATGTCCTCAGTACGTGTTAGGTCTGCCCGAAAAGTCTGTCCGTTTCTTAGTAAAGGAAAATAATCGAATTTTATGTCTAGTAATATTTTATTAATAATAAGACTTCCAAGTTGCTGCCTTAATTACCAAGGACACCTAATTAGGAAGAAAATAGTAACAAAATAAACGAATCAAACGAGCCATTGATGTTAGTATTTGTTGTCATTTTATCATCTTAAACAGCAGATACAAATGCAAATCCTTTATCTGTTCTTTTACTCTTCATACAGCTTTGAGAATTGAAGACTTCTTGTAGAAAACGCCGAAAGTGCCAATAATAAAAAATGTTTTTACAATCGGTATATCTTTTACATAGCAGTGGTAATACTGTCGTACAGAATTTTAGTGCAATTTCCCTTTGTAAATAGTTAATAATAATGTTAAAAGATCTGCTTCTCCCGCAAAAGTTGACTTTCGCCACTGACAGTGTTTTCTACAAGGAGTCTTCAATTATTGAGTTACAGTTCGGCGCTCCGAGCTTATTGTTATTCTGACGCGAAAGGTTGCTTTCCTCAGTGTTGCTAACATCCTCAAAGGACGAAAGTGATAGGTCGATGTTCTCCACAGGTAAAAACGGTGACAGCATGTGGCACGAGCCTCGTTTCTTTGCCTCTGGGAAAAGTTTTTATATCAACTCTAAGTTTTCTCCTTTAGTCCGTCTAGCAAGTCTTCTTCGTGCGGCTTCGTGCGTTTTCGTGCAGTTCAGCCGCACTTGTCCTCCGAGTATTCCATGCCGTCGAAGTTTCAACCGTTGAATGTCAGACGGCGTTTGCAAAAATGCCTGCGAAAAGTTTCGAGCAGTGCGATCGCCCTCGTCGGCATTCTTGTAATTGTACTTTGTTTACTTCGTCTTTACCCATAGCTGTCGAGTACGTGTACTTCCTTCTCTTCCATTTTAACGCGAAGGATCGCACTTCAAACGAACGTATACAAAATTGATATTTATTAAACGTATGGGTTTATCGCCTTTATCGCCTTTTAAAAACTTGAGATAGAAGTTCCTTGCCACATCCGCTGGCATTTTGCGACGTGGAACAGGAGAAGCGAGATGGCACCGTCTGGCACTCAAACGGTTAATGTACCTCATCTCTCTTCCGTCTCTGATGTATCTTTTTCCATTTTGACTTTTTTCCGCTTTAACAAACTGCAAGTATCAAGTGTATGTTGCTCGCCCTGCTCTACTTTAGGGATATTCGTTGCTTGCCGAAGCATCTGTGATTCCACTGAGATATTCTCGTGTAGTAAACCAGAATGCATAAAGTTACAACTGCAGCGCGTAAAAGAATAGGAAGAGGAAAGCGCTTAGATGCAGCGCTTCATTTTCTGCATACGACTTGTTTGATTTAATCGATTACCTGTAATTCCGTAATGCGTCTAATTACAACTATATTTGCAGTGGAAACGGCAATCACGTAATTGGTTTTCATTTTATCACGCAACTGTATCATTTCACGGTCAAGTGCAGTTGATAGCGAATTATGTAGGACAGCATTACGTCTCACGCATGGCTGAACATAGAATGATATTATTAAGCACTGCTAGTTTTTTATGATGTACGGAAATGCTTGCGCAATTCAGACTAGTTTCAGCTTTACGCTTCAATTAACTGCGTTCAAATTAACTCAAGTTAAGTGCTCTACGATACATTAGTTACTTTACATCGTTATCGCAACGTTAAAAATATTGAAAATTTTACAAATATTAGCGATATATTTGATCCGAGTTTTTGTAATGCTGGCATCGGTGGTCACCGGTAACCGCCATGGCGTTCAACGCCTTGACAACGCCCATTAACGTTGGTAATGTACTCCAATATTATCCCTGTGCACTCGCCGGCGACTCTCAGTCGCCACTCAGTGTCTTGAGGCATCTCGAGTAGCAACTGAGAGGTGACATTAAGATTTTCTCCAGTTATATTTCATAATTAGACGTTAAATTATCGACAACTAGAGTCAGGTTTCATGTCGCCTCTCACTCGCCACTCCAGTTACCTCATAAACACAGTGGCTACTGAGAGTCGCCTCACGAGTGCAAAGGGTTAATTGTTAATAATGGCAGTCTTTCTTTAATGCTTGCGTACCTTGCTGAAGAACAACACTATAATTACTGCTAGCTCAACCGCCATTCTTCTTCTTCTTCTAATTGTAAGCGAAAAAGTTTGAACTCATTTAGACTGAATAAGACAAAGAGGCGTGCGTTTAAAAGGTTCTGGTTGAAAAATGAGGACTAATAGAACAAACTCTGCAGTTGGGTACTAGTAATATTGAATATCTTTTTCATTTTAAACAACAAATGATTACAAACGTGATGTTATGCAGCAATATTTTTTATATTCACGCCCATTTAAATAGCGGAACCTGCGGTATTCAGCTTTAAATTTTGGAAAATTGTGCGCGGTGTTCAGCTGAGGGTCTCGCTTCTAAACCGCCGGTAGCGAATGTGTTAAGATTATTCAGAGAGTAGATCCCTTACATTTAGAAGTTGCATAAAAAAGTAGGGTTCTCACTTTGATGAGATAAGACAAGTTAAAAGAATCTGATATAACTCGCGTAAAAGAACCTAACATATTTGATATGCAGAGCCAGTTTTGCTATAGCGATGCAACGTGAGCTCGTTTCCTAGCAACTACTTACTTATCGCTTGCTAGCCGGAACACACATCACGTCGCGGACGGAGAATCACTCTCTACTTGGTTTCACTACAATTTCCCTCGTCTTTCAGTTATATAAGTGTGTGTCTGTAAGAACAATAAATTATAGTTCAATTCTGTATAAATTTAACGACGTCATAATTCCCTTTTTGAAAAGAATCAAATTTCTAAGTTAATTTCGCAAATCGGCTCGAACTTCCTGGACAACCCAATAGATGCTTCAAACTTTGCGTGATTACAGAAAGTAATGACGATTGTTTTACAAAATCTACACAAATATTGAAATACAAAAACAGCGCCGAATTTGTGGAAATCGTGAGATGTTGAAAACACAAGCACAGTAGGAGACATAGCTAGGTGCTTAGGTGTAAAAAAACTATTTATTCAACGGGGGAAGATCTGCAAGCACATTCGTTCCAACTTACAGAAGAGAAATGTCTAAGACTCGCTGAGTTTGTTCTCAGGGGAGATGAGTCTTATTTCCTAGCAGACTCTAACACAATTTTCCGTGACTTGTCGATCTATCTTAACGCTACTTTCATATGTTTGAATCTACGTCCAACTTGAAACTTGCTACGAAAGTTTCAATCAAAAATAGTGACACTTTGACATCCAGAGTATGACGAGAACCAAAATACTCCTTGACCCGAAATATTAATTGCGTTATGTCGAAATAGTTGGTAATTAAATTGGTCTCTATTTGTGGACTCGCTACAAATACGAACCCTTTACAAAATGGTGGCGAAATATCGGTGGTAGATTACTTATTGTTGTTTTTTCCCCCAATTTCCTTGTTAGCTTACATTTATTAGCGACAGATAAAAGTATTTTATTGTAACATCTTACAATTATTTATTGCTACTGCGTTATATGACACAACACTTGGTACAGACGATGCATGGCGAAATGTGGGAATGCATGCAGCTGATATATGCCCATCGACGTAACATGGAAAAAAGGGGGCTGTGCTTGTTTTCTTTGATCGGTGATGCATTGAAAACTGCTCCGTGAAATTCGGCGTTTCGATGCATCCAAGTACCAAATGTCTGCCCTGCTTATGTGTACCTACGTTTGACTTTTCCCAGCATATCCACCCTTCACGTTTCCTGCCTCTTTGCAGCTGAAGTAGGCATCTCTGGTGACTCTAGAACTCGTGTGAAATAATTAACAACTCTTGCAACGAGGCGCTCGACCCTTTCCTCTAAGCCCTACTTAAAATTTAAGCTCGGTGCCGCAGCCACTTTAAATATTCACCAAGGACGATTTTCAACAGACTTGCATTACGCGAACCAACTGGTGCACCATAAATATTGCTGTCGATTAAAAACAGTTCTCCGCATATTTAAGGCATTACACTCGGAGGCGATTTTCAGTCTCCACTGTGTTTATTGCAACAATTCGAGTGGCGAGTGAGAGGCGACATTGAGATTTTCTCCAGTTATATTTTAGGATTAGACGTTACATTACCAACAACTGGAGTCAGTTATAACCCTTTGCACTTGAAAGGCGACTCTCAGTCTCCACTGTGTTTATTGCGACAATTCGTGTGGGGACTGACAGGCGACATTGAGATTTTCTCCAGTTATATTTTAGGATTAGACGTTACATTACCAACAACTGGAGTCAGTTATAACCCTTTGCACTTGAAAGGCGACTCTCAGTCTCCACTGTGTTTATTGCGACAATTCGTGTGGCGACTGAGAAACGACATTGGAAGTTACTCCAATTGTCGGTGATTCAACATCCAATAACGAAATATAACTGGAGAAAATCTTATTGTCGCCTCTCAGTCGCCACTCGAGTTGCAGTCCAGTAAAAAATAATACTGTGTAACACGTTAAGCGCTGCGCCGAAATCCGTGTTCTTCGATACCTCGCGATACGCGTCCGTAACGTATACATAACATCTAAAAATACAATTGTTTAAGTCCTCTACGATGCATTAGTTACTTTACATCGTTATCGTAACGTTAAAAATATTGCAAATTTTACGAATATTAGCGATATATTTGCTTCAAGTTTTAGTAATATTGGCATCGATGGTCACCGGTAACCCCCACCGCATTCAACATGTTAATCAATAAAATATATATAACTTTCCCATTATATTCGATCAGAATAGAATTCTGCCACAGTGGAACAGTGTATAATTTATACTCCAAACAGGAATAATTCAAGTGTATTTTTGGCGACTCGATGCATCAGTTTTGCTTTGTCATCTGTTTAGTATCTAGCCGCGATGTGCTAAACATTTTACTGACACGTAGGAAGAGGTTTAGTGTCCAACTTCTCTTTAAATAAATGGCTAACAGCTAAATTTATACTCATATTATTTGCTGGAGTTTTATCGTTAGTGGTATTAAAATGGCATCAAATCGAAACAGAACGTTCGTATTTTATAAAATGATGTAAAACATTTTTTTGATGTGTGACATCAAAGCCGCGCGATCAACATTAGAGTTCATCAGTTGATTTCGCAAAAACCTTTGGTTTTAAATAAGTATTTGTGTAATTTTATTGATTTTTAAGAAGATTGGTATAAACAAATTAAACAATTTTCTTCGAAACATAAGAATTACAATGTTTTGTATAAATAAAAAAAAATAAATTTAAGATCACATTTTTTCATATCGTGTCTGAAACATGTCACAAATAGCATTCCTAAGAAAGCTTTGAAAAATTTCCGTCCGCCAACTTTTTATCTGTTTTATATGCCTGAGGTGCGTTTACGCATTTGCGCATTTTGTCCACAGAGAGCAGGTTAATGATCGAAGGTTATCGAATACGAAATTTGTTGGAGAAACTGCATAGTTTAATAAATAAGTTCCTAAGGACATGGACAAAAAGTGTTTCGAACATGTGATCCATGTTTTCGGATGTTCCTCACGGAAGCGCTTTCTATAGAGAGTAGAACGATCATTGGCCGAGTTTAGAGACTTTCATTTTTCCAAGCATTCGCTTGAAATTAGTATGAGTAAAGTGTTGAACATACGCTTCCGGAATCTACATACACACGTCATACACATATCGCACACGCATCACACACATGTGACGATGAAGAAGAGATCCGCATTCCGTGTTCTACTTTCACATTTCTCTTATGGTTCATGGTCCATTGTCCGGCTTTCAAATTCGGTGATAAGATCGAACGCCGAGCCATCTGCCGGGCGGAGAAGAAAGTTACGAATAGATTCTCGGATGTTCTTCCGAAATACAGGGTGATTATAAAATTAGTATACATTTTGTGCGTACACGTGTTTTATTGTGAAATCTACAATATCAATTGAAAGTATTACTTGAATGAATACGAAATTAGTGCATTTCATTGTGATGTGCAGGGCCATCACAATGAAATGCACTAATTTCGTATTCATTCAAGTAATACTTTCAATTGATATTGTATGTTTCACAATAAAACACGTGTACGCACAAAATGTATACTAACGTTATAATCACCCTGTATAACCCTGTCTCTGTTGAACCCGAGCGTCGTACGAGCACGCCAGAAGGTAGATGTTAAACTGAAACTCTTTCGTTTTATATAAAAAAAATAGTGGATCCAAAACGCATTCGCACATTCGACTGAGTCTAGTGGAGAAGTTGTTATCGAAATATTACGGCATTTCCCAGAAGTAATCTCGTTTTTCAACTCCAACTCTCAGTGCAATTTCTGTCAGATTTTCGAAGGAATTTGTTTGGTATTCTTATTTTCCTGAATTCTTATAAACTTTTTTATACGAGTTAATGTGTATTTTAACTTATTGCTTTGGTTTTATGCGGTTTTAGAAAATTATGGAACGTATACCCAATTTTTCAACGTTTTTTTTTATATGCGGTTGTCTGTGGAACGTTTCTACCGCATAACAAGAAACTCTACAGTACTGCATGACATGTCGGTGATTACATCGTTATTTTAACATTAAAAATATTGCAAACATTAGAAATGTTAGCGACATATTTAATTCGAGTTTTAGTAATATTTGCATCGTCCGCCATTTTGAATAGAATTATTCGTACCGTTCATAACGTTTTGATGAGATTTTATAATTTCTTGCATCAATGCCAGCAAAATCCTACTGAAATCCGTACTGCTTTTTATTATATTCGCACGAGTATCCGAAAAAAATGTAATAATTCACGTGCTGGCGATGAAATTCGAAATATGCACGAAACGTAGACATTGCTTGGTGACGAATGGTAGTTCATTTTTTCCATATCTTTTTAATAATGCACTCCGAATGCATATCCTGAAATCCTTTCCCTCTTGAAAACAGAAATGGCGGTGAAAACAACAGAGAAAAGGATGAGTGAAAGTAGGTTACGTTGATGTAGGTTACACACAACTTTCTGCAATAAATTTGCACCAACAATTTTATTATCCAATATACCAAAGAGAATAGTCGAGCTTTTTTTTATAAAATACACAGCAATTTTATTGTTAATGTAAAGGAAACATACCAACAAATAATATTTTTATTACTTCACATTGAAATCTAGAGTTTTTATAGTAAATGGTAATTCTTTATTTTACACGGCGAGTATACACGTCAACCGCACCGAAATAGTTTTCGATTGTCTTGTATACACGTTGAACGCAGTTAATTGGTTACGATTTAATGATTCCGAAACTGATTCAAGGCCGAACTGCGAAATAGTCTCACAAAAAGGTGATCGCCGGCAAAACCGGCCGATCATCATTTTGTCGACGAATGGGAAATCGTAGTGAAATCTTCCCTGGTCGACGATTAATCTTAGGATGAGAAAATGCTTTTTCTCGGAGGATGCTGGGAAGGAGAAAGGTTTGAGCGTCCAAGTGAAATCTCAGGGGATAAAGGAAGAGGTTGGGCTAGGTCTGTTTAGGTTGGACGCCGAAGTAACTACGGCGTAAAATAAGAATATGATAAAGCATTTTAAGCGAAAGGAGAAGAGCAGAGATGAAAGAGTCAGGGAACCGTGAAAATTTGCAAATCGCTTCAGGAATTCTCTCGTGTGTCTGTCACCCCTCGAGCCTGAGGGTTTATCCAATATTTACCAAAAAAATGGATAAATATTGGACGCTCATGAACCTCCAAAGACAATTTAGGAAGCTGTTTTATTTTGCGACCTCGGACATTTTATCATCGATCTTCCCCCAATCCGTTCCAATGCCAAACAAAAATAAGTTCTATAAAATTTTAGTTCGATCGGACAACTGGAAGCCATGCGGCAAAAGCGTTTTTATTGTTCATATTTATGAAAAACATTCTATATAAATAAATCTACATAAATAAATAAATACGGGACATGGTAATTAACATTAAACAGGCTATAACTGGAACAATATGAATATATATTTATTTTTCTATATAAATTTGAATTTAAAGTAAATTGTCTAATATTTGATGTTATTTACATCGTAACTTCTTTTTACAAATTACGGATAAATTGCAAGTATAATATATGATATAAATGAGAGTGTAGAGTGTACAGTGTACAGTCGAGTCTCTTTTTATGCGGCTGTTTTTAATGCGGGTTTGAAGTTATGCGATGAAGCAAAACAGCAGGGAAAAATAAGTAATCCAAGAAACCTAGGAAGTTTTAACAACGTAACGCTTTTATTCATTCATTTCCGTTCTTTGTTAAGTTTTTCTGTCGGGAATTAAGAGAGAGGAAAATAATTCCCACACAGAAATAAAGCTTTTTTCTAAAGTATTTCAACAAATTATCTGTAATTTTACCAAGAAAGCTTTATTCTTTTTTGTGCGGGTTTTTTATGCGAAAAAATGATAGAAATGTTGCCTTCGATAAAATGTTTCCCAGGAAAATCACTTCAACTGTTTCGTTGGAAACATTTAAACATGCTTTTTCAAAGTGTTTGCATTGTTGCTTATCGGAAAAGTATGAAAAATAGCTGTGCCACGTAAAGTTCATACAAAATGAAATTGTAGCTTTTCCATACATCGGAAATACATTGCCAACCAAAGAGAATGGGGATCGTTTAGTTGATTTTGTTTATGGTATGCGTGCAGTCGTTCCACCACGCACGTTGTACAACACTGTTTCATATTCGGTACTGCCAACATGGTCGAACCAAAATACTATCTACATGAATTCAATGATTCCATAGTTTTATTATTACGTTGGTTAACTAATTATTTAACGGCGAGGTTTGCAAATCCGTGCAGTTCTCTGGGATCCATTATTGTAATAGCGTTGAACGTAAATTCGTAATAATGCTTTTCATACTCGCAAAATAAATTGCATTTTATTTTCAACAAATTCATAATTATGCTTTTTATACTTGAAAATATAACATTGTTTTACCAACATTTTGCATAATTCGTATAATGACTTGTACAGGTGTCACGAAACTTAATATTCCACGATATTTAATTTAGACTGAAAAATAGTGACACGCTATTTTACATTTTATTTTCCACAAAATCGTGAAAATCTTGAAAATCGTGAAAATCGTGAAAAAAAGTGTAATATTTTAGATTGTTGGGGATCATTTAACACGTTCACGCCGCGGCGTGTACCACCGGTGGTACAATCCAGGTTATGTTATCGGGTGAAATGTACCACCGGTGATTCAAACGGAGCTAATTAGATAGCTCATTTTAATATACAACATCGTTCTCGCTGGTAGTAAAAAGCCTTTAAATTCCAGTTCCAAAACGAATAAAAAGTGAAATCAATTTTAAACCACTATTCAGTTATTCACATCGATTTTTATCACGTTAAAAGAGGTTTTCCAACACAGTGCCGCCAGAAGGAGAAAAATACAATTAATAGAACCGCCCGATACAGCGAAATATCAATTACAGAGTCGGCGTTAACGGTTTAAAAGTCATTATGTCGTTATGTCATGTCTCGGTATGCCAATGTATTTCCAAATAGCCGAAGTTCAAGCACACTGCTGTTTTCCTGGCTCGCCGGTCGCTAAATACCAACTCTGCAGAGTAAACATATTTGTGTCCAATGAACTCCACCGCAAGGAGAGCGCGCTAGACGACGTGTTAAACAGATTTATTTTTAGACGTTATATAGACGTTATATAGAAGTTACGGACGCGTATAGCGAGGTATCGTATAACACTGATTTCGGCGCAGCACGCATGTTTGCAGATTCTAGGAGTGCAACCTTCAAACTTGATGAGTTATGATTTCTTATTCAGTACGCCATTGTTGATAGACCGCACATACCGTGAGATGAAAAATATATATCCTATTATTTATTGTTCATTTCTTCAGTTTCGCGTAAATGCTGATTGCCATTGTGTATACACAGCATGGATTCGCTACCGGCGATTTTTGATGCGAGACCCTTAACTGAATACCGCGCACAATTTTCAAAAATCTATAGCTGAATACCGTACCGCAAGGTTCCGCTATTTAATTGAGTCTGAATATAAAAAATATTGCTTCATCACATCACGTTTGCAATCATTTGTTGTTTAAAATTAAAACGAAGTTCAATATTACAATTGCAAGCTGATACTGCTATATTAACTATATTCAGCGATGTTATTATAGTTTGGATAATTGCAATATTGTTGTTCACTTATTTATTGAATATTCATATATTTATTAGACAAATGAAAATTGTATTCAGCTATCTAGTGTGATATATAACCCTCACGGTTAGCAGGAGTGCCGATTTTGTAATGACGTATAACTACGTTATCGGTCGCGAATGTGTTAATATTACGATATCGAATTAATCAGTATCATCAAAGAAAATCTGGAATAAACGATAGAATGTTTTCGAGGTGTATCGTGTATCGATATTTCAGATTTGATTGGTATTTTAAAGACACGTCGCAATGGTAATAATATAAAGCATTCCGTTTCAATATGTTCGATAATACAATTTATAAACGTTTTAAAGGGAAAAATAATATCGACAGAAGAACAAAGCCAGAATTTCGACATGCTGCCATTGTCCTCTGCCACTGCCGCAGTCAAAGACTTCCGTTTGATTTTTTCCGAGATAATTCGCAACTCCGTACGTCCTTTGCGAAGGCGAAAGGTTGGTTAATGACCGAGAAATTATTCCCTTGTTAACACATTCGCTAGCGGCGGTTTTGAGGCGAGACCCTCAGCTGAAAACCGCGCACAATTTTTAAAAATCTAAAGCTGAATACCGCTGGGTTCCGCTATTTAAATGGGTATGAATATAAAAACATATTGCTTCATTACATCAAGTTTCTAATCATTTGTTGTTTAAAATTAAAAAGAAATTCAATGTTACAAGTGCAAGTTGATACTGCTATATTAACTATACTCGGCTATATTATTATAGTTTACATAATTGCAATATTATTATTCACTTATTTATTGAATATTCATATACTTATTAGACAAATGAAAATTGTATTCAGCCATCTAGTGTGATATAGATGGCTAGCAGGAGCGCCAATTTTGAAATGACGTAGGACTGAGTTGCCGGTATTCAGTTAACAAATTTGAAATGACGTAAAATTACCCAGCAAAAATTACTGGTCGTATATATACACCTTTCATATATATTTTCATGGGCGTATGAGAGCGTATATGTACGTCTTCTTCCTTCTTTCGCAGTCAATGGGATAAGGCATGGTAATGCGATCATTTTCGCATCGCCACCTTTCGGAAATGATTTTTATCGCTAGACAAAGCCTCGGCGAATTGAAGGAACCTGCTAAATAATGTACCGCGATTCGCTGCCTCCCGGATATCTTTCATCTTTGTTCGTCGATGAGATAAGTTGGAGCAGTTACAAGAAGTTAACTAGAAAACCCTGCAACAAAATGCTGAAATGACGCTGTTCTGTTTTCTGCCTGTGAATAAAACTTGGATAAAATAGGAACAGTGGTGAAAGGCAATTAACGCTAGAACTACCGAACATGTACTTGCTTATACTTTACATTTATTTATGAATTAAGTATGGCTGACGGATTTAAGTTAATTAATGGATTCAATTACTTGTGTTATCTGTACGAAATAAAAGTATATCATATCTCGATAATTCGATAATTTCAATAAAAATGGCGGACAAGTCATTTTGACTCTTTTGGAAGTTCTAGTGTTAAGCATTTTTGTCGGAATCCGGGATATGACAGTGGAATATTGCGTGTAAAAAGATGCTAACACCTTTTATGTCTCAAAGTTATGCACTTCGATACGTTGACTGTCGGGCCGAAATCCGTGTTACACGATGCCTGATGTTTTATACTAATAATATAGTATTTATTAAAAATTTATACGTTTTATACTAATAATATACTTACACTTATAAAGTTAATATACTTTTTAATATTAAAACAGCGTAAAATGTCAACCGTTTATGAATAGAAATTTTTGGATTTTTATCAAATCTATACGAGTTTGAAACACATTTCGAAAACTGAAACAAAAGTTTTATATTTACAAGAAAATATAGTTTTATGCGTAGAGTGGGTTAGGCTTTACGTATTTTCTAATTGTTTATAAAATAATAAATTTCTAGAAAATTTTAACAAACAATGCGAAAGAGAATGCTTTTAAGCAGGGATGTTTTTTTCTCCGTTTTCATCGTGTATAATGTGAACAAAGGGGATATCCGGCAGCCTAAAAAAAACATTGCGTTGGAGCTTCGTAATTAAAATGAAACATAAGAAATGCTTCCGTCCGATGGCCATAAAATATTTTCAGGATCAATTATAATATTTTCAGAAAAATTCTGCTACGCAAATATAAATTTGCGCAACTATAGAATTTGTATTAGAAATATTTATGTATTTATATCATATCCAAGTATCGCGTTGTACGAGAGTTATTTGTGTATGCCCGTGTTGCGTATGCAGCTTCCAAGTTCATTTTTATCTACGACGGAAACAGTGTCGAGAAACATCTTAACTGCCTGCAAACTTGAGTCCCAGAATCCTAAGAAAATGCACTCCCAGGGTCTGTTTATGATATCTCTCGCCTTTCCAAGAATATTATAATTCCCAAGCCATGCCGAACCCTCCACCCTCTTCTTTCCTTACGCTCCAGCTACAGAAAATCCTTTAAAAGGGCAATCTTTTTCCAAAACCAGTCAGTCTTGATTCACCCTTAGGAGAAGTGCTGCTAATCGTTTTAGTAAGATCGGGCCTCAGTTTCCCTTTCAATCAGTTTATCGCGAGTGCGGATTTGGCAAGTTGAAATCATATTCAACCTAGATTAATAAGCACCGCCAGGCTCAGTCACACAAGACAGTTTTGTAAGGGACTATCCCGCCTACGAACGTGTACAACCTAATCATTCGAGGATCGCCACAATTTGTGAACCGCGTTGTACGAGGATCGTCAGAATTATCTGTATTTACCAATTCTACTTAAACATGTGCTAGTCAGTAGTACGAAGAAGAGGTGTAAGGATACGTGATGCATGGTGCCATAAAATAGTTGCTCGGAGGTTGGTACCTATATATATAATACACCTTTAAATTTCATCAGACTAAGGCAGGTAAAAAGGGAAGGTAAAAAACAGAAAAGAGGGTGAAACACGTCTAAGGTCTTGACGTGCGACGAATGAACGTCTTCTGCTACCCGGTCCGAGAACAAGAGCCAAGAAGAGCTAAGAAAGAAGGGGATTGAAAAATGAAAGAAAAAGAAGAACCAAATGGTTTGGGACGACTGGGTGCTAAAAGATACAGAATTCTGCCATCGACCCTGCTGTGAATCCTTCTATCATGAGAATCGTTTTGTATGTGTTCTGGGTAAACAAAAGTAATACGGTATTGACATTACAACTACCAAACCGTAGAGTCGAATATATTTATTAGGTTGTTAGGTATGAAATGTCTGTAATAAAATAAAGGTGTGTAACATCTCAAACCTGAGATGAGGAAGCATTCGATGAGGAGCACTGTCTGCTTATATCAATATTGCTAGCGAAACATTACCCAAAAAGTGGCTTTTTTTTTAGTAAACCGTCGAAGACATACATCTCTAGTTGCAGGAAAAGCGTAAATCAAAATTGATCGATGGGAATCGTTATCAAAGAATTGAGTTCTCTTGGGTTTTCCTTTGGCCATCTCCGTATCGTCTTCGTTAACATATCAAAGAGCCCGGCGTATATTTAAATTTATTCCTTTTCCCATGGCAGTATATATTTCTTTTATACGAGCGCGCCTATCGGACGCATCTTATGGTGCTGCCATCTACTATGGCAGCCCTTATATTCATAGAGCGAGGCAGAACATTTTCTGTTTTTCGTGGACTGCGCAGTAGAGATGTTCGATTCCCTTTAACCTCTTCAGGGACGAACTTTTAGTGCCACAACCTGAACTATGATATTAAAAATGAATTGAATGGAGAACAAGTACTCGGCCGAGTACTTTTTCTGTACCGATGACTCGTATATTTACATAAAAGTTTGGAATAGAAACAGGTGGTGTTTACTTGAATTATTCTGAGACATATGTACTAGGTACGCTTAGCGCAGAATTATTTTCAACGCGTAGAAAAGTGTTTTAATCAAAAGTATATGATTTATACTTTACACTGTTATCATTGGTACCCTTCGACATACATAATGAGGAGTCACTTTTAGTTGGACCAGAGCTCGGACGAGTTTTCGTTCGTTGTGCGCAGATCCCCACTACCATTCCCTGCTCCGAGCACGCTATTGGTCTGAGTCCACTGTGACGTCATAGAAGTCGGGCATAAAGCGGTGGTGGGAAGAAAAAGTAGGCGGGACTGCGCGAGCTCTGGTCCAACCACCTGCGATACGAAGATCTCAATGATTTACTGAAGAATGCACCTTACGAATTATTATAAGTACATAAAACTCGATATTTTCCATAAAGAAGATGATAAAAATGTATTATGATGGCATGTACAGCATTACTCGTAAGTAGCTACATTTGCGCAGACTAAAGGAATGAAGGAACGCGGCAAGAGATAATTAAATAGCACGACTTTGTCTACGCTAAGACGTAGTTTAATGTAGATTAAGATGGGCGAGATAATGTTCTGCGGTTGCAGGTTTGAAATCTTTCTTACTTCGCGGCATAATTAATTTATAGGTTAGGTTCTTATCTGGCATTCGTGTTATCGAGTGCGGCTGCACTGCATTATTGTACTCGGGCAGGATTCTAAATGTGCAAAGGTCCCTACAACTTGTTCAAAGTACCGCAAGAGAAACAGCATTACTTACATTAGTTCCCTAGAGATAAGACCTTGCCACTACAACTACTATTCCCTAGGATAGTGCATCCCAACGTGGGCGTATACGCCACCGAGGGACAATTTGAATATTTTGGGGGACAATTAGCAGATCATTGACATTCCTCACCACATTATTATCTTCCTAGTTGTTTCGTGACATAAAACAGAAATTTCATATTCATTAACCCATTCGAGGCCAATTACACACCTGGTGTGTAGTGTAATGCTGTTCCTAGGCGAAAAGACCAATGCCACAACATGTGTGTAATGTGTGTAATAATCATGGAAATCAGATCGTTTTTAAACAGAATCAAAGTTAAGGCTCTGTAGATATTAAAACTTGCGTTGGTTCCAGGCTAGGATCTTAAAATAAGTGTAGAATCGTGCGATACGATCCGTTTTGGCGGTGGCTCCTGGCGACCGACTTCCGGAAAGTCTTGTTAAACTTCTTCGGGACCTGGTTTACTATCATGTTAGGGTGTGATCTTCTAGCTCTTTGTGGCAACGAGGTAGGGCATGAAGCAAAACAGGTTGGGAAACCCTGTCCTAGAACATTTAGCACCTTGCAGCCTCGTAGCCCAAGAAGGTGTGCGTGAATGATTGCTCTGTGTAAACTTTCTGCCACCCCTTCGTTACCTTCTACGATTTCGGGCTTTCCATTCATCCCACCCCTTTCTCTAGCTCTATGTATCTTCCTCTCGCGCAACTTGATATTTCCCAGTGAAATGTAGCTCAGCGATGACAAACGCAGTGAGCTGTAGGTGCTGAAGCTCGTTAGATCATCCGTATTCTCTCTGAACGCTGTTAATTGCATCGCCTCAGTAAACACGCGTGCATCGATTTAGTTTATCGCTCGGCTTAACGCACCAGGCGACGAGGGTGGCACTGCTAGTATAACTGTGCTGTAGAGAGGTGCATTCAAGTGTACATTGTCAAGTGATTTCAGTTGGTGTACTCGCGCTTCTACGAACAATCAAGTTTTCTCGAAAACCATAGCGCAACGCTGATCCTCGTGCGTTAACGCATTGGCAGCCACTGATGTATATATATATATATATATATAGTTCTACATCATTTTAACTTCGTTAACTGCCACGCCGGTCCCTTGGGACCGACGGTTGACTTTTGCTTTAAGCTACGCTGCCACTCCGTGAGCCTTAACTAAGGGTATTAACTGGTTAATTGTTCCGCATTCGATTTCACGAGGCATACTCATGGTCCTTACGTTTGACCCATAATCGATACCACGAGTCAAACTCGTGGTAATACCAGAAGGGGTTAATTATTATTCATTATTATCTTACTGTCGTAGACTAATTAGATTTGCAGCGTGCATGTTTTTAATGAAATAAACAGTGAAAAATGATTTGAAATATGCTAGCGTGACCGATGCAGTCGCTGGCATCTCTCATATGTTATTACACTGAAGTCATAATAATAAAGTACAGTTATTTTTAATTAAATGTGTATAGTTTTACTGTACTTTTAGCAGTTTAACGACCTCGCGAAAACCTCGAAACATTCTAACTCGGAGAAGAATATAAAAATTGCATCAATTTGAAAAATTAATATGGCGCTGACGAACTCTCCCCGTTAGTTGCCAACCTAATACATACTACAACCGTTTAGAACGACGTAATATTTGATAACTATAAATTGTAACTAACAAAAGCGCAAGATAATTCCAGTTCGAAAATGTTTAACGCCTTCACGTTTTTTGTTTGTTTCAGTTTGGACAGAGATCAGCCATTCACGTTTCAAATTGGAGTCCACCAAGTTATTAAAGGATGGGATCAAGGTCTACTAGATATGTGTGTAGGTGAAAAAAGAAAACTGACCATTCCTCCGCAACTCGGATATGGAGACAAAGGAGCCGGAAACGTTATTCCCGGAGGTAAAAATTCGATCGTTCTTGAAATTTTGTAACCCTCTATAACACCATTTTTTCCGTGTCTAGAGGAAATCGAATAACGTAAATCTAGTTAAATATCTCTTATATCGTAACCACTTAATTATTATAAGTGGAACGATATTCAATATATTCATTCCATTTGTTTACATAACGAGTGATGAAGAAGCATGTTTTACTATAATTAACTGGGAAAAGCACGCATCAATGAACGCCCGCATTGTATAACGCACTGTAATTTATTACAATATTTCAAGTTTCGAGTTTATTATTACATAAAACTCCTCATAAGGACTATGTATATTGCATTGCATTTCATTAAAATATGGATAATTAATTACTCCATTTGTAGTGATTACGATGTACGCAGAGAATATACATTTAACAGCAGAATCGTATTAATAATAAAACTTATTGCATATGAGAAGAATATTTGTTCGTCGAAAATGTCTTCGTTTGAATCATCTGAACTCGTAAAAACTGAACTGCTGCGCCATATTTTTTCGTATTATCGGCTTCCGTTTGTTTTTCCCGTTTCGTTCGTTCACCTCTCTCTGTTTATTTTTTTACTCGTGTTTCACGCCGCCCTTGGTAAAAGTACTACGATGTATTCCCTGTACAGTAGACACCCGTATAACACGGTTAATACGTTTCGCGTTGTCGGCGAAACCCCGCATTTTATTATATCGGATTTGTAACGTCTACATTTTGTCGAATTTCCAGCAACAAATGGCTACAAGTAAAATATGGTAAAGCGGTGTTTTTGATTTTCACACCCACTTAACACTAGAACTATCAACCATATACTTAGTTATACTTTCACATTCATTTATATATAAATTATGGCTGGAGGATTTATGTTAATTAATGGATTCAATTATTTGTGTTATGCATATAAAAAAGAAGTATATGAAACCTCAGACTAATTTAATCCTTTGCACTCGGAGGCGACTCTCCGTCGCCACTCAGCTTATTGCGACATCTCGAACGGCGATTAAGAGGCGATATTATGATGTAGTCTGGTTGTCGGTGATTTAAAATTCAATAACAAAAAATAAGTGGAGTAAATCTCAATGGCGACTAACAGTCGCCACTTAAATTATTGCAACAAGGTGAGTGGCGACTGAGCGGCGCCTCTTGAATTGCTGTAATAAACTGCGCAGCGATTGAGAGTCGACTTTCGGATTGCCGTAATAAACCGAGTGGCGACTGAGAGTCGCCTCTCGAGTGCAACGGATTAAATATCAAAACCCTGTGGCATCCAGGTTTGGAGTTAGAAACTATGCGCGACATTCAGTATAGAAACTTCTCGCATAAAAACAGCCACGGCTACCAACGTGTTAACAGTACGAGTCCAGTTTGTGTCAGAAATGGAGAGTAAGAGATTTTTCAAAATGTTTTTAATCACAATGTTTTTAATTACAGGAGCCACCTTGTTGTTCGACGTTGAACTTATCAACATCAGTGACTCACCGCCATCCGCAAATGTATTCAAAGAAATCGATAGTGACCACGACAACCAACTGTCTCGCGAGGAGGTGAGAAAAATGGCAAGATCATTTTTAATTTTTTTTTCAACGTTGCTCATTCTGGTGACGGTCCACGGTGATAGGTAAAACATGGTGGAGGAACTAACTGTCGTCATTTACCAACCTGATGTGACCGAATCAATAACCTATTTGTTTAACCTTTTGCACTCGGAGGCGATTCTCAGTCGCCACTCAAGTTGCCGCAGTAAACTCAGTGGCGACTGACAGGCAACGTTGAAATTGACTCCAGTTGTCGGTAATTTAACGTCTCACAACAAAATATAACTGGAGAAGATCTTAATGTCGCCTCTCAGTCGCCATTCGAGTAGCCGCAGTAAACTGACAATGAATTAGGAAACTGAGAGAGAAAATAGAATTCAATTCGACGGCATCTAGCGTCTTCGGTAACGGAAAAAATGTTTTAATTTGACGACATCTGGCGTCAACCGTCGATATGGTGTTAATTATAACTTGATCTATTGGTAAAGCTCCGTTCTAATGAAATATATCGCCTTTTTGCTTGCAGATTAGCGAGTACTTGAGGAAGCAGATGATAGACGCCGAACAAGCAGGCGCGGGTGACAACGAAGAAGTAAAGAAGATGCTCGCAGATCACGATAAATTGGTCGAAGAAATCTTCCAACACGAAGACAAAGATAAGAACGGTTTCATCTCACATGCTGAATTTAGTGGACCGAAGCATGATGAACTTTGAAGCTTTTTTGCATCATTGAGTCTCCGAGCATCACGTCATCTTTGATGTCGTGTTTTGCGCCACTACGTGTTCACTTCTGTAAAAAAACTGTCTCTTTAAATCCAGTTTTATTACTTCCAATGTCCACAAATGTCCATAATTCATTTTACCTAATCACAATTCACATGCGCGTTTTTTCATACAGATTTTTCGAGTGCTGAGTCATTCCAACTGGCAAGGGAAGTTAATGAAATCGGGAATTCTAAAAATTCTGGAGCTTTACGCAAACATTGAGTACAGGGGACCCTCGTTTATCGCGGGACTCATTTCATATGACTGCGTTATATTCAAATCGCGGTGTATAAGTATTCGCTACGATTTTCTAACCGCGTTGTACAAGTACCGCAACGCTTTTCTTTCTCGCGAACATGTTAACATGTTTTCCAAAAAACAAAAACAGGTGGACGATTTAACTAACAGAGGAAACGGAATAAGTTCACCGAAAGATGTACTTAAATATATTGCAGGATCAGTCACGTTGTTTTAAAAAGAAAAAAACGGATTGAAGAATCAAGCATTTGCATCAAGATATTCCAGAAATAAATCTGTTCGTTTGATACTAATTGTATTTCTCATTTTTTATTCCAACTTTGAAAGGTCAGATTCACCTTAGGAACATGTCATTTGCTAAAATATATAACTAACACATTCGTGTCGGGGCATTTCGGTGGAATGTCAAATTCGCGGAATTTTGCTGAGTAAAGTTATGTTGCCAAAAATGCTATAAACACCAACAAAGAACTTAGTGAAAGCATACTCAAATGCTTTGAGTCCGTAGTGTAATCTAAAGACTTACATGTGCATCATTCGGTGTGAATGTGTTAATGATGACTCACTTAACCGAATTATGATCACAATCGATCAAATCATAAGTAAAAGCACTTAAAAAGAATCCTTTTTATAAGACATCCTCAACAGTTCCTTTGGAAGAGACATTTCTTGAACTGCATTTAAAATCTGCACAACAATCTGACGCAACGAAAACCAATTTTCATTGTATGAAAATAGTGCAATAACGTGACGAAAGATACGCGTATGTCTGCTCGAATGATTGTATGCATCAGTATGCAATACATTATGTAATACATTATAAATAAGTAGAAGGTAAAAGAGAGATTGATGATCGTGCGAGAGAAAGAAAAATGGCGGGAGAGCGTGTTTTTTCTACGTCACTGTAATACCTAGTACATATTTACCAATCACAACGATGTACAACAACGAACCATGTATAAATGTGGTTTGTTTCCTTCTTACATCTTGCTTATCCACACCTTACACTTTATCAGCTGTTTACAACATTACTCTTTAACATTGTTAGTGGCTGAATTCACGAAAGACACATGTAACAAGACTGTACTGGATCCCAGGTTAGTTTGCCAATATCCCGGACGAGTTTCGTTCGTTGTGCGCAGATGCCCCGCCTCCATTCCGTGCTCCGAACACGCTAGTGGTGTTCAACCCACTGGGACGTCACCGAAGGCGGGGATAAAGCAGTGGGATGAAAATGTAGGCGGGGCCTGCGCGAGCTCTTGGCAATCTAATCTGAGATCCAGTATAGAAGAGGTATGAGAATATCGATATATCGATATATCAACGAAATAAAGTCCTTTTCCCTGGTTGCTAACACTACATTTTTACTGGTACATTTTTATGACTACATTATGTTGTATGTTGTTAAAGTTGAACGAAGGTTAATAATAAACCATGTGTCTCTAGCACAAATTTGTTATATAAATCGGCTCAATTGATTTATACCTAAAACATTATTATTTACATAATTACGAGCTATTTGGATATAGGTGTAACGGATTCCACTTAACACGTTGAGCGTCACGTCGAAATCCGTGTTATGCGATACCTTACGATATGCGCTAAACGTGTTAAGAGTGGTCCAAGCTCGCGCAGATCCCATTATTTCCTTTCCTCCGCTGCTTTATCCCTTAGTTCGTCGTTGCTAATCGAGGATAATATAAACAAAAGCTACGAAATAATATAATATAAAGTAAGAAATATGAATTACAGAGCCGGCGTTAACGTGTTACACTATTTTAAGGGTAAATTAAAACAGAAAATATGCTGTTTCTATTTTATTTTTCACAAATTACCGCTGGCGAAGCTTACAACAATTACGCTTGCGCAATGCGATGCAACAGGACAAGAAGGTGATTAATTTAAGTTCGTTTATCACCTAACAATTTACATCGTTGCAAACTGTCGTTTTCCAAACACTGAAATTCGCTATCAACACATCGATTTGCGACAGAAATCATGTCGCTTTAAACTCCAGTTTTTTGCTTGTATCAAAACCATGTATCAATATTTCATATGAATGCAATTGAATTTTTATATTTCTCTCATTCCTAGTTTTATTAAAAGCTTATGAGTAGATCACTAAAATATAATTTATTGATTTCCTAGTCGTTTAGGAATATCTTTTAAGGCAATCAGGAAATATCTATCTAAACCTTTGTTTTCAATGCTGCCCGTATTAAATAAGTTTTAAGTTACATACATGCCACATACATAACAACAAAATTCAAGTTCATTAAAATCGAAAGATATTCGATTCCCGCGCAAAAAGTCTTCGATAATTCAAGTAGCGCGGAAGCTGTGATCGATACGTGAAAAATCAAAAGTAACCTATGTCGGCTTGATTAATTACTTAATCCTAAATCACTGATTAATACTTTTTCATTTCACGTCAATATTTATCCTGCTAATCAGATAGAACACTGCGCATAATCCTTGCGCAACAAGCATACGGCAGAGAACGTAAATAAGACGAAGAACAGTATCGAAGGTTCAATTTAGAGGTTAGAAGTTTTTGTAAAAATACTTAATACAAATTTCCAAAACTGATGTGATAAAAGTCTGCCATGCCTGACGTTCCCTTATCTTTTTTGTTCCTTGGCGAGATATCGATATTCCATTCAGTGGCGCACCCCAACGAAAAAGGGAAAAAACACTAGATAATGGTCCAAAAATATTTTCCTAGTTAAAATTCATTTTTTATATTCATGCTGTCCCGTGTCTTCCATTTCCATACTGCTTATGAATTAGCGATCACATAAGGGGGGAATACCCTACACCTCTCGCGAATCATGGCCGCTGGGAATTTTTGGGATTCCTCTAAAATGAAACCCTGAGTGCGCCACTGATTGCATTAGTGTTTTAGAGGGTGGACACTTCCACCGTCCGGATATTCGATGGCCTGTGCTTGTCGATGATACTGTCATTTCCGGTTTGTCTCTCTCTCTCGAGGGTGAGTTGTAAGCTTCGAGTATTATCACAGTCAGAAGCCCTTGATGTAGGCGGCGATGTGTTTTTTCTCCTCTTCCGAGAGACCATTCTTCAGTGTCCTACGCACTAAAGGGTCAAACACATACTATTTAACCCTTTGACTACGAAAGACGTATACACTACCGGCCATAAGTTTGGGATCACTTACTATTGTTAAGCAAATTATCAAATATCTTGTCTATAAAATGAAAGGGATACTTTTCTCTGGGTATATCTGTAGGCTGATGTATGTTGCTATTATAAGATAGAATAGTTGTACAAATTTCGTATATTTTATTCTAGATTAATCATACTACATTTCGCTTAATACGCGACTCGTCGAAGTATCCCCCTTTTTTCATTATTGCTATTTTACATATTTTTGACATACCCCAACAAGTTTGTGTAATGTTTCTTGCTGCATAGTTTGCCAACCTTCTTGTAGTAAAGTAATTTGTTGCGGGGAAACTAAAAACCGACCGATAGCAATAAACGGATCCGACCGATTTTAAAGGTAACAGAATCTTATTACACCCTGGTGCCAATACAATATGTGTCTGCATATCAAGAAAATAGTATTAATATTAACGGTAAAATTATAAAATGGACAAAGGTTTTATATTCTATTTACTTATAATGTTCGTTCTAACGGTTAAAGTAAACGTTAGAATGAAGACAAAGCAAGTGATCCCAAACTTTGGACGGGTAGTGTATATACGCTGTCACAGATCCATCGATATATAGGAAAGGGGTACATTTACGACCCCTACATTTTTCTCACTACAACACAGTTACTAATTCCGAGCATATATTTCAATTCGAATTCGAAAAAAATCAAGCTCAAAAGTGTGTTGTATGTTCGATATCCGAAATCCGACAAATTTGAATTTTTGTCGATGACTATAACGACGTGCGCCAGCCAATCGCAGCGCCGCCATTTGAATATCGCGCTATATATATTGATGGTCCGTGCGTGAGTGTGCCGTAGTCAAAGGGTTAAAAATAAGATTTATTATACAGGGTGTTCAAAAAAAGCCATTCAATATTTATGCAATACATATTCCTTTAAAAAAGTCTAGTTACAAAATGTGGGTCACGAAATTACGTTAATTGGACGAAAGTAAGAAAAATAAACGCGCATCTTCCTCGCTTAAAAAGGTGTTTAAATTTCTGCATGCCATGGAAATCGTTATTTCATCTTACTTTCAATGAAAGCAAAACCTCATTACTTCGGACAAACTTTGCTAAGCTAAATATATTCACCGGAAGAAATTCTCTTTTAACACGGAAAATCTTGGGTAATGGAAGCGTTATACGTGGAAGACGAACTTTTTACTCAACCACACGCCAGACGTAACTTTATCTCGTTAAGCAAGATTACCAAACAGTGAATGCAAAGTATTAGTTTTTTACATGTTGACACCATGGCCGCCGCTGCCAATATTACTAAAACTCGAATCAAATACTGAGAAAATCGTATCAGGCCCCGCCTGCTATTAGCGGAAGAATGAAAATAACGCAACGCGCTATTTTATATAGTTATTCTATAACCGAGCTTTTTCACTTATACAAGTATATAATTGCAAGTTTACTGTATGATAAAACTCTTTATTGGAGTTGTTATAATAAGTTTATGCTTCATAAAAATAATCAATTGGATTAAGGGCCCCAAGGTTCGACACCAATGGAGCGATTGCTGCCATTGGTGCGATGGAATTTGCGCGTGCGCGTTACGCGCCGGGAAACGTACAGTAGCGTAGGCGCGCGCTTCAAGGAATACCTTTTCCGAGCGGTAATTGTCAATAAAAAAAACTCTTTCGAGGCACCCGTTTCCGTTTTCCGATTGCAATAAAATTTGGCAGAACTTATCTTTGTTGACATTAGGTCAGATTTTGGGAACCCGATATAAAAAATTATTCACGAAAAGTAAATAAGGATTATCCTAATGAGCAGGCAATACGATTGTCACGCATACGTGAGGCGCGGCTGATTCCGCTCAACGTGTTAACACCGAAATCATGCAATTCGGAATTTCGTCAAGATCGAAATATTTGCATGCAAAGATCGCCACGTACAGGCGTCCCCCGTACAACACGGATTCGCTCTAACACGATATGAGAATTGGATAATCGTAGATGCATTCTGGGTCTGTCAATTTGTAATAGTTTTGATTAATTATTGATTATTTTAATAAACATATTTCTTTTAGTTATGAAAAGAAAATAGTATAGTTTTGTTAATTTCTGCAACTTCATTTTTTTGCAATTATCCTTTGTTTCTTGTTATCCGGATTCGCGTAACATGACATTCTTTCGGAACCCAACTACCGTGTTATACGGGGGATGACTGTATTTAGTAAACACATGCTATTCAGTGGAAACACAAGACACAATCGTAACAAGTCAAGGGTTAGTGGAATGAAAGCAAGAAGGACCAAAAAACCAGCGAACCTTCACCATAAAAGAATCCATGGCCCTTCAGGGTCTATACCCTTCTGGCGTTGTGTTGTTCTCCCGCGTGCGCGATCGTTTCACTGTAAGACAAAAGAAAAGGGGAAGAACGCTAGGCTACCATGTTGGCAGACCTTTCTTTTTATTAGTCTTCCGTGTTAAGATATCGCCACACCCTTCGAAACGTGTCCTACGCTAAATAATTCTGAACAAAGGTTAAAAGAGTAGAAAAGGGATGAATGGGATCCGGGGTTTCCCCGCCACTACGCCGTGTTATCTAAGTTAATTAACCCTTCTGCTATTAAAACGATGATATTCTGCAATAAAATGTGTACAAACATGGATTGTCCCAAAAGTCATTATCTATTTCGAAGACAGGCTTTTTGTTAAAATTGTTTTGTGTTGGCGTAATGATATGTATCACAGATGCCAATGTATCTGTGTGAACAAAGTTATATTGTTGATTTCAAATTTGGTGTAGTTTAAGATTTCCATTTCAAACCCATCTCACGATGTTGACCACGGAAGAACGAGTGTTTGCGGGAACATGCAAGATCAAAGGCATGAAATGCACGGAAATTAGGGAGAATTTTGAGAAGAAAAATAAGAAAAATAAGAAAATTCAGGCAATAACAGCGTAAATGATGGAACACGCGTTCCGGGAAACGCTGCATCGCTTTGAGTTCTGTAGAGATACCGACGGTCGCCATGTGGAGACTGTTCACTGATCATCCCTACTTTTATGTGGCACTTATTTTGAAACCAAGCTATTTTGTTGTCTTAAACCCTGTTTTACTGTATGCCTATTAGTTTGCGAGATAGATAGTAACTGTTGGGACACCCTGTATAGGCGTGTAACTAAAAGGGTAATCATTGCCACTCTAAATAGACAGATAGACGAAATAGGCAGAAGGATAGAGACTTGGTGCAGGGTGCAGGGTGCAGGGATCACACTTACAAGACTTACGATCGGCGTGCCTGGTTCTTTTGCGTTCACGAGGTGTGGTTCTTGTAGCTGGTGTCTTTGTAGCGGTTTTCACGAGGGATTCCAGTAGTTCATCATCGCCGTCTGTAAAGTTACCGTTCGTGCTCTCATCCCTCAGTAATGGACCCAGGGATGTACGTCCTGCCAACAGTTTCAACATTTTGCATTGCTTTCAAGATGATATAAGTTAAAACTGCGGTAAAAATGATCCCGAAGAGATAACAAGAAATCTAAGTAGTACCTAAAATGAACTGAAGAAAAATAAGCCAATTGGAAGAAGACGTTTTCTTACAAGAAACGCAAAAGGAGTTCTAGTGTTAAGAGGGAACAGATTTAGGACTTAACCCAATAGTTACGTAGGAACCGAAAAAACAGCATTATTCATGGAATGATAAATTGTATAACATGATCATAAAGCGGATAAAATAGCTCACCATCTTTTCTTTGTCTCCTCCAAGGCAAGGTACCATGAAGACTCTCGACGTCAGATATATCGCTGCCAAGTAGCTGCTTGAGCTCCGCATCTGCCCGGTCCTCCTTCGTCCGAAATTTACCGACCTGCAACAAAAACAAATTCTTTTTCCATCTTTTGCCCAAAACAATCGATAAGTGGAAAATCGATTCCAAAGATCGATTTTCCGGCAGCACAATCGATAAGTTCAAAAGAATCGATTTTTTAAAGAGTCGAATCGGAATCGAACATCTATCATTTACACCAAACGTTTTCAATATAAAGACAAATGAAAATGAAAGAGGTGTAACTCACCTCGGTGATCATTTTTCCTCTGGTTTTGTTTCTTTCACGATGATTGGCCTTCTTCTCGAGTTGTTGTATCACCCTTTCCCGAGTAGTTCTGTACTCCAACGCGAATTCCGATACAATTCTACAAAACTCGTTCGGCTTCGTGTCCTGCACTCGATGAAGGGGTATTCCCAACCAAAGAATGAATTTATGGAACCGATTTATAATACGCCGGTGCACGATTCCCAAAACGATTATTCTTTCGGCGCAATCGGCAAGGAAGTCCGACATCCTGATGTTTTAACACAAAACAAATAAAATGTGCAGGCAGTATACATTAGGCTCCCCTATAACGCGGTTAATACGCTACGAGTTTTATGAAATCGCGTTGTAGGAAATTGGAGATAACCAATTCGACTAAAGTAAACGGGGAATTCCCGCATTTGATTACGTAGCCCGTTGTACAAGAATCACGTTTTATAAAAATAGGCGTCGCAATATTTTTCGCGGGCTGTAAACGCGTTATATCGAAGTCGTCACTCAGACCTAACCTAGACCTAACGTAGACCTAACCCACGTTATACGGGAGTCTACTGCAATTCGTTGTATCAGAAGATGTACTGTTTTTAATTCAGCATTAATATAAGAAGACTCATAAAAGTACTTTGATTTCTATCCAGTTTATACTGCAAACTTTTCTTACGATACTTCAATGGCGATTCTCAGAGGAAACTTGATGCTCAATATTTATATTTATATTTATATTTATATAATAAACAAATGATTAGAAACAGCGCGAAACCCGCGTCAAGGAAAGGGTGGCTCTTATAATGTCGGTTGGTATGCATATTCCAAGATAGCAACTTCTTACTGCAAGATAAAAAATCAATTTGTACTTACTTGACTTTCATCATCGTTGAACCATCGTGTTTTGCGATAAGTTTTAAATGATCCCACGATGCCTTGCACTCACTTTCAAGTTTTCCAATGTTGGCAGCCAATTCTTCGAAGTCTATTTTTGACGCCCTAGTTACTGCGCCAATCTGAAGATTAATGTTTGTAGCCATTTGTAAATATTTTTAGCCACATGTTAAACATTGCCACTTCAAACAGATACCGTTTCGGGTCTTAAGGCCCGAACAACACCGCGAAACGTACTTCCTATTCCAACCAAGTTGGAATAGTTGAAGGGTCAATGAATTCGTCTGGAAAATCACTATCAAACGATCGAAAGAAAATATATAGTTACATTTAAAAAACCGAACTTGACCTTCATATCTTCTTAACTAATAAAGTTAGAAACAATTCGCTTTCGTCAAAAGACTTCCCTCCCTTGTACCATGTAATGTTCATATAAAAAATGATGCCTATCTGCAATAGTTTAGGAAATAAAGTTTGTCCCCAGGTGGTAGGTTTTCAAGGCACGAACGGAGAGAAGAAAGTTAGCGACACGTAAATGTAGTTAGGTTATATCATGTTTCGACACTATAGCACGGGAGAGATAAAGTTTTATTACATTTTCTTCGGTTGCTCTCACCTCTGAATACAGATCTGTCGAATCTGGAAACTTTTCCATCACCATATGGCAAAGGTGATGAAGCAGAGAGTGCTTGTGCACGGTATCCTTCACTTCCGGTACTTTCGCGAGATATTCTAGCTGAAAGCCCTTTACCTGGAAAAGAGCGAACGTGTTTTGCTCCTCTCTATCCTCTTTGTTTATGCATTACAACATAATCTTGTAATGCTTAGAGACGTAAAGAAAAAAACAGATTCCATTTTACCAGCATTCAATACCTACTTCGTTCCCATTCAGGAATATTCCGATAGAAAGAAGCGTGCTTAGAATGCCGCGGAATGTTTTATTCACTCGGAGATTCTCCATTCCTTGCTTCAGGTCCATCAATGGGTCCGCAATTTCCTAGATTTTTCGTAATTATTCTTGTCAGTGCACTTTTGTTCATACAGTAGACTCCCTCTTATCCGGCGAATTTGATTTGCAACAGGGTGAATTTAGAGTAGGAGAAGTTGAATTTGATTTGCAAAAAGGTGAATTTGGGGTGCAAAATTTGAGCTCTTTTTGCAATCGGGTGTATTTGATCTCCAAAAAGGTGAATTTGATTTGCAAAAGGGTGAATTTGACTTACAAGCGGTCGAATTTGGAGCCCAAGAAGTGATTTTAACTCGCAAAAAGGTAAATTTGATTTGCAAACGGTTGAATTTGGGTGTAAACAGTTGAATTTGATTTACAGAAAGGGTGAATTTGATATGCAAAAGGGTGAATTTGATTCGCAAAAGGTTGAATTTGATTTCCATAAGGGTGAATTTGATTTGCAAAAGGTTGAATTTGACTTACAAGCGGTTGAATTTGGAGTGCAAAGATTGAATTTGATTTAGAGAAGGGTGAATTTCATTTGCAAAAGGATGAATTTGATTTGCAACAGGCGAATTTGATTGCAAAAGCTGAATTTAATTTAAAGTTGTAGCACGTACGCTTTTAGTAAACTCAATGATGATTCAAGATCACTCACTTTTTCCGAATTCTCGAAGTCCAACTTAAATGCCCAGAGTTTCAGTCTAGCAGGCAATTCCGAAATCGATGCCAATGTTAAAAGGAACTGTTCAGCGGAACCCAAAGGTAGGTCGGGGTTGGCGGCCTGCGCCTCTTGTATCCTCGACCGCTCCTCTTCGGTTGGCAGCATCGTTAATAATTTCTGTCGGGATCAGCCCGGGACAGGAATAGGATCGAAACGAAGAAAAAATCAACAGCAAATTAGGGAAATCAGAAAAACTTGAAAATAAGCTACATATATATACATATATGTTCCAACTAATTTCAGGGAAAGCGAGACAAAAATTAGAATTATAATAAATTATGATCTCCGCCTGACATTAAACTAAAATCGGGAAAGTGGTGTCCAGTTTTGGGAGTAAAATATGTAGAAACAAATTCAAACTGATGAAACCTGTATCATTATGCACCATAATAATTATGATATCGTTTTACAAAAATGAACAAGATTGCTGAAAAGTATCTTTTGATTTGCACTTTTTTGGAATTTTTGCTGCAGTGTTTTGTTGTCCATCTATTGAGAAAGCCGTGATTTGTCTGAATTTATTAACCTCAAAAAAAATATTTGTAAAATTCATTATGTGCCATTTGACTGTGAAATGTTTAAACTATAAAAACCTCTGCAATTCGCTTACACGAAAATGTTAGATAATGAATTTTACATTTGTAACAACAATATACAAGTCTTCCGGATGTAACCGGCGTTCGCCATTGTGGTTTAATTCGTGGATACCGGAAATAGGGGGCACTAGCCGTGAAAGGGTTAATGGCGACCAAAATGGAAGGAATAGAACTTGTAGATCTCACCTCGATGCCTTCCCTGTTCATAATAGTGGCGTCCATTTTTAAAATCGCTGTTTTAATAGACCGGGGTGGAGGCAATTTTGTCATTCCAATGTTGATGGCGTTCGACCTTTTATGGTCCAAGACGATAATCTCCTTGTTTTTATTCATTTCTTGTTGCTTCTATTTGGCCGTCACAAAAAAATACAAAGTCGTAAAAACGTTCGATCTTGCAACTGGATTACTTCGATCGCGTTACATTATGTAAAATTGTTAGCTCTATTTAATGTAATATTTTGTTATGCCATGGAAGGATAATTATTAAGTGTTTATCAAAATGCATTGGGTTTGAAATACGTGCATTGAATACATGATTTATGAGGATTTAGTGTTACGTAAAATAATGCAACAAATTAAATGTACGAACATGGACATATCATATTGATAAAGTAGAATAAATTAGGAATATTAAGTGCCTGAAATGTTAGATTGCACATCTAAGAAAGCCAGTACACACACAAACTACAGTATTGCCAATACACACGGCACAGTATCGCCAATTCACGTACATGTACATTGTACACAGGAGAACAAATATGTACATATACAATATACATATGCACATAAACAAAAATATGTAAAATGCAATTAGAATAGTAGCGCATTATAAGATTTGGCTGTAGTTTTCCGGATATTATATAACAAACATAACTGATTATATATACAGTGCTGTGCAAAAGTTTTAGGTCACCGAACTTGTAATACAGTTTATCTATTTATTGAGTGATGCAACAGATAATTTTAAATTTGTTTATTACATCGAATCCTTACAAATACATCTGCAGCTAAAATCTGAAGGCCATTAGCGTTACATATTAATAAATAGTTGCTGTCATCCCGAAAGGTTATTAAAGAAAAATAATGCATGCTATGGATACTAAATATTCAAAATTAGTAATAATATTAATATCACGTGAATGACGAGTTCAAACTGAACACTATTCTGTATTTGGAATAAGATTGCGCAGTCCCCGCTATTTTTTCTCCCCACCACTGCTTTATCCCCGCCTTCTGTGACGTCACAGTGCGGGTAAGACCAATAGGGTATTCGGAGCACGGAACGGGGGCGGAGAATCTGCGCAGAACGAACGAAACTCGTCCCAGCTTTGAGCAATCTTATTCTAAATGCAGAATATACACGCTTGCATACATTTCTACAAAAGAAGCAATTAGAAAAATGGCGTTAGCAGAAGTTAAGAAATTAGGACTCACCTCCTGTAAATACCAGCATGCCGTTTCGTTCATTTTTTTCGTGCGAGCACCAAGTATATTGCAAATAATACAAAAGGAATTAGTTTTACTGCATTAAACCACCATCACCATCACCATCACCCAACCATCATCCATTATCCATCATAAATCAATATCGTTATTACACGAAAGAGTGATCTAATATATTGATTATTGCCGCGTTATGTTCATACAACCAGGGTATTATATTATAGTATCGTTTGTGAGAAGTCAAATGTTGCAATTAAGTTCCAATATTATTCTCATGCTATGATGTGATGAAATACCGTCTTTTTGCTCATAAATGTGATTTCTTTTCGCACTGTATTAAACAGTAATGCAGACATATTGTAATTGTATTGTTGACCTAATAACTCTGAATTGGAATGATTGTTTATAATTTTCTAGCATGAAATTACATATAAATTGTAATGTGTTTATAATGAATCTACTTGCCTTTATACTATAATTGGGATTGTTTTCAAATCAATTCCTTTTCTAACTTTTAATTCTTAATCTATTTACTTGTCTTAATGCCATTAAATACTTGTGTTACAAATCAAATTGTTGGAAATTACTTGTAAAATCTTACATAACTGGACGTAGAAAAGCGTCACCCAGATCTGGGTGACGCGGCGATCAACGTGCTAATTACTAAACTTCTGTATTTGTGTTAAAAAATGATAAATAATCATCTCTCACCTTAGTTATAAGATCCTTGGCACGGCTTTCGAAAAGATGCTCCAGTTTTTGGGTGTCGACAGGTACCGGTGACAATTCATCCCATATCATTTTGTTCTTGTCTAACCTTGAAAGTATGATAGGATCGTCCCGAACTTCCTTCCAGAAGAGTTTCACCGTTTTTTTGCTTTTCTTCGCAGCACATGGTGGAGGACTTTTTAATGGCGTAGTGGCATCGTTACTGAGAGGCGATCTCGATTTGAGATTGACGCCAAAAAGAGGAGGAAGTGGTCCCTGTGGAAGCGGGGGTGGCAGTTTTATCCCTAAAGGTGGTGGAGGTGGTGCACGTAGGCCAGCCGAAGGTGGTACCATTGGCGGTGGTGGAGGTGGAATGCCATTGGTGACATTTACGGGTCCGAGAACGTCGATCTCATCGTCGGAATTCAAATCGGTAAAATCAAGATCGCAGAGGGCAAGTGGTCTCTTCAGTTTTTTTACTAATTCTTCCCAGTGGAGTTCGTTCTCAGACTTTTTGGCTTCCTGTAATTTCGGTAGACTGTCTCCGGTTGGAGACTTTAAGACATCTGCCTTCGATTTTGATTTTGCGAGACCCTCCTTTGCTTTCGAAATCAACCCACTCATGTCACCTATCCTGTTAAAAAACATTAAAAAGACTTGCACTGTAAATGGCGTCTATCACGAAATAAATGTCGCAAAACAAACAAACTCAGCATACCATTCGTAAAACGGGAATCAAACATAATCGCGAATCAAACTAGAGATAATTTGAAATTAAGAAAATGTACAACAATTCACAAAAATATCAAGACATTTAGAACATTATGTATAATCCCGTCCATAAGTCATGGGACACTTACTTCTTTCAGCTTTACGTTGAACTAAACGCTATTAAACATCCCCTACATAATGATCCCAAACATAGTCTTAGAGTTCGCATAAATTATCTCGAGCGGTTACAAATTCGAAATTAAAATTAATACGATGACACCCCTTAATCACTAAATTTCAACCCCATCGGGAGTTGAGTGGTGAACCATAAAGATGTGTATTTAAACAATATCCTATGTCGGAAAAATCTGTGAACATATTTGCAGCGTTCCTCGACAGAAATACAGGAAGAAACGCAAAAGAATATCACTGCAAGACTGCCAAACTTAGTTCGTGCTATCATCGGAAAACGGGGAGCGAATATTAATGAGAAGATTTCAAACTTTGTATATATATTTTTCATATATACATTAACACTTGGAAATTGTACATGGTGCAGGGAATCAGTAGATAATCGTTTGGTGTGATATTTCGGATGTTTAATAGCGTTCATTTGAACGTAAAGCTGAAACTAGTAAGTGTCCCATTCACTTACGGACGGGAGTGTATATAGATGAGTGTGAATAGAAACTCAAGTAACTCAAATTACCTGGAAACTTTCTCTTCGACCGGACTACCTGCTATAAGATTTTGCGCCGCTAGCTTTTGGGTGAGATCTTTAACTGTTCCTTCTCTCTTCAACTGTAGAACCACTCGACGATCCTCATCCTCGTCGCTATGGTTCCCCTCGTCGCATTCGACACCCTCGTCGAGACTCTTACCGTACCAAGGTTTCTTTTCCTCCGAGTCCAGCTTGTTAGCGGCATTCATCAACGGTGTCAAGTCCTTTCTGCTATTCGTCCTGGAGAGTTTGTTGGAAGATGGATCCGTTTTCCTTTCGTACGGCGTTCCATTCACGTAACGTAATCCGTTACCTGCAGATAGAATGTTGATAATGTAAATAAAAAAACAAGGCTTATTACATCTTCAGATTCTACTCTTTCCATTCTGGACGCTATTAAGCCATTTGCATCATTTTGCTGGAACTGAAAAGGGGCTTGTATCACGGACATTTTTCTGTTAAAGAAAACGAATCTACATTCGATAGAAGATATTCAAATATATTTTAATCGATCTCTGATCTCTTTGGTCAAAAGATTCGATCTTTTGAAGAATCGAATCGGAATTGAATGTCCCTGGTTTATTCTAATTGTAAGTAAAAATTCCGAGATAATGTGAGAGTAGCAGAAACTACGCAATAGAGGTTTTGCATTCCAAATTTACCATCTTGCAAATCAAATTCACCTTTTCGCAAATCAAATTCACCGTTTTGTAAACCAAGCTTTTCTACAAATTTGTTTTCTTAAGCTATTGAAATAAAAATCAAATCGAATATAAAATACTTATTCAACGCCAAAAATATTTATAAATTAAATGTTCGCAAGTATTTTCGATGTTAAATAAGTATTTTATGTTAATTTAAGGGTGAAAATGATTTGCAAACGGGTGAATTTGAAGTGCAAAAAAAGTTGAATTTGATTGGCAAAAGGGTGAATTTGTTCTACAAAATGGTTAATTTCGAGTGCACAATCTGTAATAGATGTAATAGATAATAGATACAAAATAGCATGCTATATGAAGTATTTTTGCAAAAACTGTTTTTGGTTATTTGTTATTTCCATAAGGTGAACAAAATAAGGGTACTAACTTTCCTCATCCTCAATTTGAGCTACGGATGACTTCATAGTTGCTGTAGCCTCTTGCTGTTCTCTAATAAAACTCCTTTGTCTCTCTGCTCGTTCTCTTCGACGTCTCAACGCCGGTGTCACGCCAACATCCACTAAAAATGGTAATCGGCCATTATACTACAGTAGACTCCCGTATAACGCGAGTTCTTACAACGCGAATTCCCATAACGCGCCAAAGATATTGCGACAACTGTTTTCATACAACGCGATTCTTCGTACAACGCGGCAAATAATAAAACACAGGAATTACCTGATTTAAGAATGAAATCTGCTTTAGTTGAGCATTAGATTGTTTTCTTCATCGTACATATGCCATTTATTTTTAAAATACTGTCGTATTTGATAAAACATAGAAAATCAAAGTTGGCATTGCAATAATCATTTCAAACACGTTACTTTAGATTATGCGCGCTGTACGTGAAAAATTCCCGTACAGCAAGATTTCCTATAACGCGAATTCAGCGCGTAACGTATTAATCGCATTATACGGGAGTCTAATGTACAGGTTTTGCACTCCAAGTTCAACTTCTTGAAAATCAAATTCATCCCTCCGCACATTAAATTCAACTTTTCGCAAATCAAATGCGGCCGTTACCAATTCACGCTTTTCTACAAAATTGTATTCTTACAGCTTTTTTCATCAAAGTAAAATCCAATGTTCCTTTATCGGTAAGAAATTCCACATTTTATTTTACGTAATATAAAGATGTACGTGAAACACTTATTTTAATTGTAATTGCCAATTCATTACACATATAATTATTATTGCAAACGGGTGAATTTGATTTACAAAAAGCGGAATTTAATTTACAAAAATTGAATTTGAGTTGCAAAAGGGTGAATTTGATTTGCAAACGGGTGAATTTGACTTAGAAGCGGTTGAATTTGGAGTGCAAGAAGTTAAATTTGCTTTAGAGAAGGGTGAATTTGATTTGTAAATGGGTGAATTTGAATTGAAAAAAATTCAATTTGATTTGCAAATGGGTGAATATTAGCAATATACTTGATTCGAGTTTTAGTAATATTGGTATCGGCGATCACCGGTGACTGTCATGGCGTTCAACGTGTTAATACAGTTACTTAAGCTAAGGTATTCATATCGATACCTTTATTTTCTTTATAACTTCCATTTAGTTGGACATCACCAAGATGACCTTGTGAACTTTGAGAACTACTGGACTCATCGTCATCGTCCGGTAGGCCGGAGTTCAGAGTGTTGTTCAGGGAGTTTATGCCCAACGAGTGATTTAATCGTGGACTCAAGCGAGCGTTCAAGGACATCGAAAGGGGAGAAGTACCCGTGGAGTGTCTGCGTGACTTTCGACGTTCGTGGGAATCCACGAGCGATTTCCGGTTTCGCAATGTTTTCCTGCAAGATAAAGGGACACGTTATTAATTCCGAGACCCGAATTCTAATTAACACTAGAACTACCAATTTTTAGTTCGATTATTCGAATACACCCCGGCGAATTCTTTGAGATTTTATACACATAATGCGAATAATTGAATCCATTAATTAACTTAAATCCTTCAAGCATAATTTATATATTAATTAATGTTCTGTTAAAGCATAACAGAAAATATTCAGTTTGGCTCACAAATGTAATATAAGAATGACATGTTTTGACTAAAAACGTACCTGATATTGTCATCGAGTTGTCGAATAGGTGATCCCCAATCATTCCCATCCTCGTGATGTAATACAGCCTCATAGATTTGAAACTGTCTAAGCAGGTCGAGGTCAGTGCCCTGCTTAGACATGTATCTTTGGATAATGCCTTCGATTCCCTGTTCCTCCAGGCAATCAACTTGATCATAGTACGTATCCTGATCTGGTATACCATTCAAACACTTGTTCACCAACGTCGTGGCATAAATCAGAAGTTCCGTGTCAGCCGCGTCGTAATCTTTCAAGAGCTTCATCACATTCGTCCAAGGTATCATGCCTCTGGATGTGTCTACGGACCTCACAGCTCTAACTAGCAGTAAACTGTTGGTTTCGACATACTCCACGAAAACCAGTAAAAGTTTCAAGGCCGTCTTTACGACCAAACGAAACCGGCTGGCTATCAAAGTGTACAACCACTGAACTGTCTGGCCATGTTCCATCACTCCATTCATGCCATCCACGTACAGCATCACCTGACCGAGAGCTGTCTCAACAAACAAATTTCGACCAATCGTAAGTTAGTTGGAAAATGGCATTGTTTTTCGTATAAATTAATAACCAATATTTTCGACTGTCGAACTTCATTAAAACATAGATGTAAGCTCGAAGAATAGCTGTTTGCTGATTATTTGTTTAGAGGTGGTTGTCCTGATACAAAAATTCTTCAGATGAAATAGTTGCACGCATAGTCGACTTTGCGCTCGAGAGTCGACTCTCGGTCGCCAATCGGTTTATTTCAGCATTTCGAAAGGCGCTACTCAGTTTCTTGTGGAACTCTAGAGGCGATTCTCAGTCGCCTCTCGAATGCAAAGGATTAAACAGATACACAGTTCAGCGCGAATAATTTTAAGAGGCACTTGATTCTGGCCAATCACGTTTGACAGCGCGATCAAAGAGTTGCATTCATTATCAAGAAGCCAATCAAATTGTAATCGAATGTATTAAGCTGAGTCATAAATAAGTTCCGTTCGTCCAAGAGTTTTTTTATTCAAAACCGCCGGAGTTTTATGCAAGGGGAATTAGTGATGTTCGATTTTGTTTAAATAATCGATTCTGAATCGAATTATGAGAATCGATTCTTCTAAAAAATCGATATCAAAGAATCGATGCTCCTAAAAATTCGAAATCAAAGACTCGATGCTCCTAAAAAATGGAATCAAACAATCGGTTCCCCTAAAAAATGGAATCAAACAATCGATTCCCCTAAAAAAATCAAAATCAAAGAATCGGTCCAAAAATTTAAACAAATTTACACATAATACAAGAATGTGTAATTCCGATAATACTGATTAATAACAAATTATAACTTTTATTGAAAAGATTTTTTTACTTAAAAATTAATAATAAATTTTATAAGCCATACCATTTTTGAGCATTTATATTTTTTCTTTGATTTCGCTTTTATAGGAGAACCGATTCTCATGATTCGATTCGGAATCGATTCTTTAAAGAGAATCGAACATCCTTAACGTTTGGTAGCACAAATGGGATTCTCGCCATTTTGAAAGTAATAATTATACATACCCCGTAGGATATAATTTTGGTAGTTCTGATCGGCTTCACTGCCAACCTTGATGAGACAAGCGAGCCCGTCATTTTGTACAAACTCATGCACCAAATCTTTGTCCTCCTAAAAAAGCAGAGAAACCTATGTTATATCAAGTAAAAATTTAAAAAGTAAAGGAACCAACATTTTTAAATTTTTGAAAGAAAGGCCAATCCAATAACGCAAAAATTAGCAGAAAATAATAAAACAAAAATAATATTATATAAAGAAACAATTTTTATTTCCTATGCTAGGCGATAATTTAAAATACAATAACAAAAAAGAACTCGAATAAACTTTATCGTTAATGTCGCTTCTCGGTAGCCGCGATCATCTGAGTGGCGACTTAGAGTCGCTATTCGAGTGCAAAGGGTTCACAGTCATTTGGTTCCCTTAACACAGAAACGTGCGCGCGCAATTTCTGAGATATCGTGAGACAGTGACTCACCTGAAATATCTGCTTCAGGGAAAAGAGAGCTCGACGCAGTTCGCGGCCCTCGCTGTTTAACAATTTTTCTGCAACAAGCAAGTGGAACACAATTATTTATAATAATAATATTAACCCTTTGTAGCCCAATTTTTATGTATTAGGGTTTTCCATAAGTTTCCTCCTTTTTTTTAATGCGAAATGAATACACGATATTTTTTGTTTAAGGTTGATTTATTGTGTTATATATGAACCGTCCTGCTCTATTACCTTCTTCCAACTCTCAGGAAGCCTCATTATGCCCTCCTTCCAAAATTGTTGAGACTTATTTGTAAAATATTCATCAAGGTGCGTTTTTATTTCGCTTACGGATTTGAACTGTTTATCACGGAGAGAATTTTTTAACGAGAGGAACAAGTAATCATCGGATGGAGCAAGGTCTGGGGAGTACGAGGGATGAGGTATAACGTCCCAATCAAACTGCAATACTTGTTGTCTTACGACGAACGCAACATGCAATTTTGCGTTGTCGTGATGAAAAATGACGCCTCGTCGGTTCGCCAATTCTGGCCGTTTTTCTGTTATGGCGGCTTTCAATTGATCAAGTTGATTGCAATATTTGGCTGAATTGATCGTTTCACCTTGAGGAAGGAGCTCGTAGTAGACTACACCTTTCCAGTCCCACCAAATGCACAAAAGAACTTTCTTCGGGTGAAGTCCAGGCTTCGCAACAATTGAAGGTCTATTTTCCTTAGACCAAGTGCGTTTTCGATGCACATTTTGGTGTAAAATCCAAGTCTCCTCTCCAGTGACAAGCCTCTTTAAGAAAGGATCTCTTTCATGTCGCTGGAGAAGCAAGTCAATAGGCGTGGAACCCAAACTTCTCATCGATTCGCATATTCCATCTTGATTAAACGCTTATGTACCGCTGTCCTGGGAATGTTAGTGGCATCCACTATCTCGCACACACTATATCGCGGATTTTCAACGAGCATAGCCTTGATGCGGTCTTCATCTTTCAAGTCAAAATTGCCAGCTCTAAATCTCTTAAACCAATTGCGGACGGTCCTAATAGTCGTAGTAACACTCCCGTAAACGGTGCAAATTTCGTCTGCAGTGTCCTTTGCACTATTACCTTTTTTAAAGCAGTGAAGCATAACATACAGCAAATGCTTCTTTTGGCTATCCATATTGAACAGTGAAGAAACAAATTTTAAAAGAGACTTTGTCACTAACGAAACGTACTTTAAAAGAGCTCTGGGACTACTGAAACTGATACCCTAAATGGCCAAAAAATAAGCCTGCCTGTTTATATAAATATAGCCAGTTAAAGTCATTCACATCATGGCGCGGAAGAAACTTATGGGACACCCTAATATAAAAGGAAATCGTATAACATAAATCTGGTTAATCGCGATTCTAACGGAGATACATTACGTGAAAATAGTGTTAAAATAAGGATATAAACACTAATAATACTAATAAAATAAACAATAAATATATTCCATGTAACTTAATCCCACCGGAATGCATTTTATGCGTTGTTTGTATATGTATTTTCAACATTGAAATATAAATATTTATTTACTAGTAAACAATAAATCAGAATTAGATTTTCTGGAAAAAACCTTATCAGATCTGCATTATTTTATAATAATAATTTTTACTCAATTCTGAATTCTCCGCGTATCGGTATATGTCTTTTGAATAACGGATTTATTTCAGTTTTTATAACTTTTGCGTAAAAATGAAATAAGTTTAATGGCACTTGTTTACTTCATTAATGATCAAAGTGTAATTCATTCGATATGAATACGCATAAGACGACACGAAAACAGGTAACTATATTGAAAAAAGTGAACACGCCACATTAAATATTCAGCAAGTTTTTGTTTTGGTCTTAAAAACGTAGAAATTACCAAGTTAAATGTCAAGTTTTTTGCGAAGAAGGAGGATCGAATAGTTGCGTAATCGAATATTGAGACGCAACCTTGAAATGCATTATGTGTTTCGATTGGTGGAAGATGTGTCTTCCGGGTCCGAGTCGTGTAATGATTGGTTCCTAGACGAACGTTACGGCCTTTTCCGGTACCAACAGTTTTAGGAAGCAACAGTGCGGCCCATAAAAGCGACGAAACAGGAAGTAAGAAAATGAAGTTGACAAAAATGTCATACGTAGCGACATGCATCTAAGGGCGCATTGTCAGAGACAACCGGTGTTAACACATTCGCGACCGGTAACGTAGCCCTACGTCATTTCAAAATTGGCGCTCCTGACAGCCGTGAGGGTTATATATCACGCCAGATGGCTGAATACAATTTTCATTTGTCTAATAAGTATATAAACATTCAATAAATAAGTGAAGAATAATATTGCAATTATCCGAACTATAATAATATCGCTGAATATAGTTAATCTAGCAGTATCAACTTACACTTGTAATATTGAATTTCTTTTGAATTTTAAACAACAAATGATTACAAATGTGATGTTAGGAAGCAATATTTTTTCACACCTATTCACACCTATTTAAATAGCGGAACCCTGCGGTATTCAGCTACAGATTTTTGAAAATTGTGCGCAGTATTCAGCTACGTAAGAGTCTCGCCTGAAACCCATCATTCTTAGATAAGTCTGTTCTTCTTTCGTTGAAATTGGCTTCGTTGTGTTCAGGATTATAGAAATATTTTATTACGAAACTGTTCTATAACAATGAATAAAACGGAAGGGTATGAAAAATAAGGAAATCCGAAGACCGAAATGTTTCGGAGAGTCTGCCGGTAGACGAAAGAACCGTTAAAATATGTAAAACGACATGGTCCACTTCTGCTTTTTCTCTTCGCTCCGCCCTTTTCGCCCCTTTCTTCTTTCTCGTTTATTCTAGACCTTCAATCGTATTCTCCATCACCTTCGTAAGGTTCAATGAACGTCCACGGCCTGCAGGTGAATTCGCCGATGCCTTCTTCGAAGAGACTCGCGATGCAGAACTCACTGACAAGGAACCCTAGATAGGTGTCCGCCTCCGATTTTGTTCATTTTCACATACATATGTTGTTGTACTCAAAAAACTGAGCGACACGTATTTTTTTATACCTGCGGAATTTCAGTAGTGAAACCCTTAGCTGAATACCGCGCTATTCAAATGGATGTGAATATAAAAAATATTGCTACTTCACATCGCGTTTGTAAACATTTGTTGTTTAAAATTCAAACAAATTCAATATTACAAATGCAAGTTGATACTGCTATATTAACTATATTCAGCGATGTTATTATAGTTTGGATAATTGCAATATTATTGTACACTTATTTATTGAATGTTCATATATTTATTAGACAAATGAAAATTGTATTCAGCCATCTGGCGTGACGTATAAGCCTCACGGCTATCAAGAGCGCCAATTTTGAAATGACGTACGACTAATATTCTCATTTAAGAGTACAGAGTCTTCGAAAAGACATTTTAATCGGTTTCGCGGAGATCAGTTACTCTTTAAAAACATATTTATCATCTCATACTCTGCTTTTCTAAGAAGTAAGTCACGAGCAGCATTATGGATGTCTAATTTGCAAATAATCAGCAGTTTTTTCAAATAAATCATTGCGTGCAATTCATTGAATACCGTTGTACAATGGTGCTGTAGGGGTTTTTTTTTAGCGAGTATCGTTGGAAATGAAGTAAGTGGAACAAGATTTGACCTCGTGATGTTGGTAAGGGTCGAGGAATCGGCGCATGCTCGTGTCAGATCATCCGCTTAAGTGGATCGTGGGATACGCTTCCTTAAGATTTGAATCGAGAATTCAAAACAGGATACTTACCTATGATGGTGTGAACCCTCACGGATAGCTGAGTTCTGAGAACGATTGAGTTCTTCCGGCTGCAACAAAAAGAGTACGAATTAAGTAGATCTTTTGGTCGAAAGAATCGAATCGGGATCGAACATCCTGAACATCCTACTGAATAGTTCAGTGAGAATATAAATCGACTAATCTAAGGAAACATTTGCTCATTAACCCCTTGACATACAAAGACGTTTGGGATACGTAATTCGTTTATTATGTCATTGTAAACATTGACGTCTCTGAAACGACAAGAATCTAACGCCGATTGAATTCGCTTTTAGTCCGCCTATAAAACAAAGATTACAGAAATATAATTATATATTTTTAGTATTAAAGTGCGAATATTAGGGATAATCCCTGCATCGTGTCTGTTTTAAATTTGTTGTACGAAAATGACGATGAAAGCCTAGTCTACGGGACTATTGAATTATTGTTTGGTTTGTTATTTAATTATTGTCTATTAAGCCTTTGCATTCGGAGGCGACTCTCAGTCGCCACTCAGTTTATCACGGCAATTTGAGTGGCGACTGAGAAATCGCATTAAGATTTACTCCACGTATTTTTTATTAATGAATTTTAACCCTTTGCACTAAGACTCTCAGTCGCCACTCAGTTTATCACGGCAATTCGAGTGGCAACTATGTAAATTTTCCATTTTTTTGTGAAGCTTGCATAACCTTTAAGTTGAGATATATAATATTAACACTAGAACTACCGAAATCGTCAAAATGGCGGGTCTGCAGAATTGATTAAAAATATGAAAATTTCTATCATTCGTTTTCCAAGATTTCCTTCGACTCACGTTGCAGAATAAACATCGTTAAATCAGTTCATTTGTTTTTTCCATTTATCATTGTTTAAGAACAATAAATTCAGTTACAAATACAGGTAATATATTATCGGTAATTCTAGTATTAAATAATATTTTTGGAATGCATCGTGTTTTATTTTATTTGTATGTCAAAGGGTTAATAGTCTGCTGATATTTAATGCTGGCCAGGTTTATCATCGACGGATCGGACGTAATCTTTGATGATTAACTAATTAGTGCTCGGAAATTCCATGTATTGTTGCGGGACGTACTTACAAGTATATGCTTCAATATACAGGGTGTCCGAAAGGTTGGGACCAAGCTTATACTACATACGTGTTAATAAGGTCAAGTAAGTAAAAAAATTCATATAAACTTATGTCCAAAAATACTTTGTTGAAGCGCTATAAGCGTTCAAAGATTTTTATTAATTGTTTTGGCAGTTATAAGAAATGCGCGAAATTTCTTCCTTCTGCAAGAATGCAGGCTTTCATTCCTCGAACTAATTGCTCTTCGAACTCTTTGGAATATTCCTGCTCGCGTAGAAATAGTAGTAAATGCGTTTTGGATACATTCCCAAAGCTGATCCTCCGTTTCTATCACATTTTCTTAAACCAACTGTTTTGCGTGACCCCATAAATAAAAGTCCAGAGTCGCGTAAACAATAACTGTCAATGAGAATTATTTGTGCCCGTCTGTGATTCTGTATAACGAGTCTTAAGAACAACTTTCTTGGAAATCTTTGAACGCTTATAACTCTTCAATAAAGTATTTTCGGGCATAAGTTTATATGAACTCTTTTTTTAGCTACTTAACATCATTAACGCGTAGTATAAGTATGGTTCGACCTTTTCGGACACCCTGTAGGTTGGTTCATGTAGCATAACACAGCTCAACTATCATATCTGTCGCGTACATCGCGTACTTGCAGTAAGAATTTTACGCCCCTGCGAACCTTCCCACGCTACGTCCCTGAGAAACTACTCCGGCACTCTAGACAATGGATTTTAGAAGAAAAAAGAAACAGAAAGGACGAAGAAGAAGGCGAAGACGCGTTGGCAGTCTGTATGCTTTCAGATTAAAAAACTCGGCTACGTATGAGCGTTAATAATGTTTCCGCTCGTTAAATGAGGGGACAGAATGCGTTTATGCGTCCTGGGTTTCTCATATTATAATGGCGGTTTGTCGCGCATCTACACCACTGCGCAGAATCGCGCCGCTAGATTCGAAATCTAATGAGTTCCGAAAGATCCGTTCACAATCAAAGAGATGATCATCAACTTTTAACACGTTGAGCGTCGTGCTGTAATACGTGTGATACGATACCTCGCGATACGCGGCCGTAACGTCTATATAACGTCTAAAAATAACACTGTTTAAGCGCACTACGATACATTGGTTACTTTACATCGTTATTGTAAATTTCAAAATATTGAACATATTATAATTATTGAGAATATTAGCGATATATTTGATTCGAGTTTTAGTAGTATTGGCAACGGGGGGCACCGGTGGCCGCCATGGCATTCAACGTGCACAGCTCGTTTGTCATCTTCACTCGAGACAAATGCTTGCGAAACAATCTCCATTTACGTAGCTCGAGCGAGCACTCAATTTTCTATGCGATCTTAATCCCTGCCTCACCAAGTTATGCAACATGGCGACACAAAGACTCACGGAATCATGTTGACGCGTATTTTTGTTGTATGTCTGCCAAAAATTGTATCACCAGTGTACTGTCATCAAAAAATGGTGTTTTACAAGTATTGGGTTGGCCAGAAATTTCGTGCGCATGCGCAAGTATTTCACGGGGAAATCGGGGTGTCTTTATGAACGCGGGAGTACGAAACTGTTCAAAAGATTGGAAAAGGTTATAAGTAAAACTGGACGATGCATTTACGAGTAAAGAAAGTTTAAATAATAATCGTTTACTGTTCGCGTGTTAAAATCGCCCGAACTTATTGGCCAACCTAATGGTTAACAATTTGTTAAACAATAATTAATTGTACTAGTTTTTACGCGAAAGTCTGTAACCACGAATCATGAGTTTCTATTAATCTTAGACACGTTTTAAACCAAAACACTATACAGTCGCGTCTCTTTTTAATGCGGTTTTGAAGTTACGCGCTGAAGCAAAAAAGCAAGAAATATTATAAGTAATAGTTACAAGTAAAGTAAGTAAATTACAAGTAAAAATCAAATAAGAAATAGTAGAGTTGTACCGAAGTACAAAGAATCAAGATTTTAGATTTCAGGTTTCTTAATGTTAATTCTTAGAAAAAATTCAACAAAATAATTTGATGTTTATTTCATTAATTCCAATTATTACAACATAGAAATAGATGTGAAGAATAATTTTTGAATATAAAAATCACAAAGACGAAAATATTATAGTTCGAACTTAGAAACGATATTCCAACTTCGAATTAAAACTCTTGCTTTCTGAAGCGTTTGGACTCTGAAACGTTCCAAGTTAGAAGCGTTCAAAGTACGAGGTACCACTGTATAAATATTAAAAAGTAACATATAAAATACACGTGGTATTCAAAGAATTTCCAGCTGGATTGATACTCATAAAAATATGTATTTTTAAAGTACATATTATATATTTCATTTCGAGCTAAATACCACCCTGATAAGTCTGAGTCATTTCTATTCTGCGCTTAACGACTGATTACGCAACGATCCCAAACTACAAAATATATAACATGGGAACTGTCTCCCCGTTTACGAACATAAATCACTCTGGAATTAACCCTTCCACTTATATCTCCATTATTCAAGTCAAATCACATTTACTGATTAAAAGCATACAGACGTCGCAATGAATCGTCCCAAACGGAGGCAAATCATTTTTTACCAAGCAAATGATTATATTTGAAGAAGAAAATGACGGAAATGCAGTTAATGCTTTTCACAGCTTTAACAACGGTATTATATCTAACCAATGAGAGATTGGAACGCCACGTGACACCTACGTCATGAGTGTCTTTTTTAGAACCCACCATGTATTTGCGGACATTCTTTGTTTCAAATTACGGCGAAGATTAATATAAAATTATGATTCATGGTTACAGACTTCCTTACAAATCTACGAAACTTTCACTTAGAAACAACAAATATCTTGCTTTAAAATGGTTTTCGAAACGCGGGTGACAAAGGTGCATATTCGGCATGCTATGTTGTATGAGTTCAGAAACGGCAACAATGCAACGAAACTTGTCCAAAATGCAGGGTGTAACAGAACATGTGGGACCCACCTCACGTTTTATGTCATTGTACAGATAAAAAGAATGAAAAAAGCTCATATAAACATGCGCGCTATCTGTCTTTGTTTATGAGATATAACTAATTTTGTTAGCACAACTAACAGAGCTATATATAATAGCTAAGCAATTTTTAAATGAACACTTTTCGAACAAATGGATTGGACGTGAATTTCCTGGCCTGCTCATTCCCGGCACTTGAATCCATTGGATTTTTACTTGTGGGCGACACGTAAAATCCATTGTGTACGCAACATCTATTGCAACTGTTGAGGTACCAAGGTTCAGAATAGAACAAGCTTTTCAACGAATCCAGGAATCATTCCGAATGTCACCGGATCCATGACAGGCTTGCCTTGGAATGCAAGGTGGTCGTTTTGAGCATACTTTGTAAAGGTACTTAGATAATGCAAACTCAAAACAGAAAATTATTGAGTAAAGTATTATTTGTAAACAGTGCGATTTCTTGCTTATGAGATATCGCGGTTTACTACGGTTTTTGGACAGAGTTAGCTCTGCTTACAAACTTAGTTATATCTCATAAACAAAGACAGATAGAGCATATGTTTATAGGAGCTTTTTTCATTCTTTTTATGTGTACAGTCAGCTCCCGAAGTGGGTCCCATATGTTCTATTGCCAAAAGTAGTTTGGCAAATTTCGAGTAGAAAATAAATATGGCCAGAAGGGAGGGCATCGAAACGGTGCTGTATCAGGTTTTTTCTTCAAAACCCAAAGAATTTTATAAAAATAGAATTAAAAATCTGGTTGGAAGACGGCAGAAAGTTGTCCAAAGTTACGGGAAGCGTGTTTTAGATAATTAAACATACTGGCATAGATTTACTACTAGTTCTATATATAATATAGAAATATATAGGAATATATTATTTCCACGAGTTAAGTCCTATAGTCATCAGAGGTCAAAGTACAAGACTCCGAAGTATTCAATGAACTCGGAGGAACCATATCTATAGTCTATTCAAGTAAATTACGTGCACTGCATATTTTAAATGTGATGAAAGGTATTCTTGAAACGAAAGTAACAGAAATCTAAAGGAAATAAAATGGCTGCTTAAATTGATGAACATTGTCCGATCACTTTATGTAAACGAAATATTTGATTACTTCTGTCGAGTCTCTGCACAAAAAAGAAACAGCTTCAGGTCCTTCATTTATTAATTTGGGGAGTTGTGGGGAATATCGACATAAAAATACTTGCAAGAAAATAAAAATTAGGTCAAATTAAAACTGCGTAGTGAATTATTGTACTTCAACATAATTCAATTTAAATATTCATATAAATTGTAACCATCCATGCGACACTAATTGTCTTTTTACTGAATTTCTCATGAATTGTGACTATAATGTTCCAGTAGCAAAAGTCGCAGGAAAACAACGGATTCAAGTAACAATAAATAAATTTGCTTTGTTATTACGTTCGGTGTCGTATGAATGCACGGATTCGAGATTTCGGACGTCTATATTAATTATTTAAGTGCATCCTTGGACCGGCTGCACCTGTTGCATTGCATTGCAGACAGTTCTTCGTTGAGTGCCAGTGAAATATATTCGTTATACGATCTGAATCACTTTTCTCGAATAGAAAAGAATGGTTTACATAAAAATCTAAAAAAAAGTCCTCTTAAAAATATGTTTCTTTTCGGAACTCCGAGAAAATGATAAATGTGTATTTCTAATAATAAAGAATGTAATTAAGTAAGTTATTTTTAATTAGAGACATCCGAGCACCCAAATATTCGTTATTACGTAATTACGTAATTACGTAACAAGCACATTAATCCTTCAAATACAAAAAAATGAAACTTGCGGTGTTCAAAAAATATTATTTTAAAAAACAGAAAGTTTATATTGCTAAATATCGCTGAGAGGCGACATTAAGATTTCCTCCAATTATATTCTGTTATTTGTCGTTATCGTCGACAACTAGAGTCAATTTTAATGTCGCCTCTCATTCGCTACTCGAGTTGCCACAATAAACTGACTGGCGACTGAGAGTCGCCTCCCAGTGCAGAGGGTTAAAATTCATTAACAAAATATAAGTGGAGTAAATCTTAACGTGGTCTCTCAGTTGCCACTCGAATTACCGTGATAAACTGAGTGGCGACTGAGAGTCGCCTCCGAATGCAAAGACAAATAATACACAATAATTAAATAAGAAATTAATCAATAATTTAACAGTCCTGTAAACTAGCCTTTCACCGTCACTTTCGTAAAACAAACAATGTTCACACTTTAATACTAAAAATATATAATTATATTTCCGTAATATTTGTTTTACAGCCGCACTAAAAGCGAATCTAATCGGCGTCAAATCCTTGTCGTCTCAGAGACGTCAATGTTTACAATATCATAAACAAACAACGTATCCCAGTTGTCTTTGTATGTCACGGGGTTAATATACATAATAAACGAACTTCGAAAACGAGGAAGAAATGAATTACCAGTAAGGCGGCATTGCGTCGTCGTAATGTCATGTCCCCAGAATAATCAAGAGACAATAAGGAATTCCGATAAACCACTTATTTTTTATCGCAGAATGTACCGAACACTTTTATACACTGAATGACATCGGAAACGTGAATTATATCGAGGCAACAGGGTTTTTTAGCAACACTTGTTCGACACACGGAGGATCTTGGAGAACGCTCGCGGCAGTCCCGGGATCTAGGCAACGACTGGCTCCCACCAGGACGCGCTCTCATTGGATCTCCGCGGTCTTCGTATTCGCCACAATAGAAGCTGGTGGGAGATTCGAAACGGTGACTCGTGGCTAAAGCGCACATGTACAATGTACAGTGTGCACTGTACGCTGATTACATATGTAATGCACTTCTCGACTATGCAGTAATTGTGAGCCAAAGAATTTCAGTTTGAACACATTCGCCACCGTCGGTTTTGAGGCGAGACCCTCAGCCGAATCCCGCGCACAATTTTCAAAAATCTATAGCCGAATACCGCAGGGTTCCGCTACTTAAATGGGTGTGAATATAACAAATATTGCTTCGTCACATCAAGTTTCTAATCATTTGTTGTTTAAAATTCAAACAAATTCAATATTACAAGTGCAAGTTGATACTGCTATATTAACTATATTCAGCGATATTATTATAGTTTGGATAATTGCAATATTATTGTTCACTTATTTATTGAATGTTCATGCACTTATTAGACAAATGAAAGTTGAATTCAGCCATCTGGTGTGATATATAAGCCTCACGGCTGGCAGAAGCGTCAATTTTGAAATGACGTAGAACTACGTTGCCGGTATTCAGGTAACGAATTTGAAATGACGTAGAACTACGTTACCGGTCGCAAATGTGTTAACACTGCTTATAAATTTACTTGAGTATATGAATCATTCTTCTCTATTCGCATATTCATGTGGGAAACTCATTCTTCGGATTGAAGTCAGGAAGAACTCCGGGAAATCTACTCAGGTTATTAACACAGTTAGAGACTTCATTAGATAGGGTTATATGTATAATTAATAAAAAGTCGCTTTTAATTACGATATATAGGTCAAAAAATGTGTACACTGCCGGTCATAAGTTTGGGATCATTTCTTTTGTCGTTTACTTTAAACGTCGGAATGAACATTAAAAGTAAATATAATATAAAACCTTTGTCCATTTGATAATTTTACCATTAATATTAAACTATTTTCTTGCCATGCAGACAAATATTGTATTGGCACCTGGGTGTAATAAGATTTTGTTACCTTTAAAGTCGGTCGGGTCCGTTTATTGCTATCGGTCGGTTTTTAGTTTCCCCGCAACAAATTACTTTACTACAAGAAGGTTGGCGAACTATGCAGCAAGAAACATTGCACAAACTTGTTGGGGTATGTCAAAAATATGTAAAATAGCAATAATGAAAAAAGGGGGATTTGTACAACTCTTCTATCTTATAATATCAACATACATCAGCCTACAGATATACGCAGAGAAAAGTATCCCATTCTATTTTATAGACAAGATATTTAATAATTTACTTAACGATGGTAAGTGATCCCAAACTTATGACCGGTAGTGTAGCTTATTAATCGAAATTATTAGAGTTGATGCGGAAGTGGACATCCATTAACGTGCATCCACGTCTTGCAAATAAAGCAGACAATTTCTTTCCGCAATGAGAACTAAAGTTCCTGTTAAACGCGCAACGTATTTTTTTCTAAAATAAACACATACTTGATTTCATGGAAATTAAGGAAATGAACGCTTCTGCTTTCGCCCAAAGAAAAATACACGTTTATGTTTCGTGCATGTTTCTATATCAATTCGGAAGATGGAAGTACTTGGAATATCAATAGTATGTTCAAGTCTTTGTTCTTCGACTGAAATTTATGTTATTAAACACTAATCGTAAATATGCATTTCGTTAGATTCAATTTACGTATCATTTTCTATTTTCGAAAACTCCCGATGAGCAAAGTAAAAAAAAAGTATATGAAAAATATAAATTAAAAAGTTCAAGTTCGACGAATATAAGTCAATTACAAGATACAGTGGCCCGCCAAAGTTCCCGTTCAGATGCTAGTTCACTTATCCTTTAACCCCTTAGCTACGGCTGGACCTTCCGCGGCGCTGTATCTTTGTACGGCAATGTCCAACGCGCAAAACGTCAGCGCGCAAAAAATAATGTAAATAGCACTGTGATTTGTGTCTGGAGGGGCTTTCCACTATGAAATTACATTAGAATAGAGTTAGAGATGAATAAATTATCATTTCTATATAAATTTTCATGTAAAGAGTTTGAAAAAAACATAATGAAATATTATACGGGAAAACCATAGTGGCGTATCGTTCAAAAAGATGACGTATGCGAAAGCCACTATAGTGGCGTACAATAGCTAAGAGGTTAAATAAACACGTATGAAGAATACATAGCGTTTACTTTTCCTTTTTTGTAGTATTCTTTCACGTGGTATGTCCTTATATATAAAATTCATAAAAATATATCTGTATATTATTGGAATGTTCAAGAAAAATACGAGTTACTCCTAAATCCACATGTTTAACCACTCATTTCCGCGAAAAAATGAATTAACATGGATGTCAAGTATTTCCAGTAATCTTCATGGAAAGGCTCCTTAAACTTTCAATAAAACCGTTCTAAAAAAATTCTTGTAATTCATTAGTTCATTAATTTTACCTTTATAAGAAAAATATTATTTTCCAGAAAGAAGCCTTACAAAATTGAAAGAGTATGAAAACAAGTCGCGGTGCATAAAAACAATGTGCGCATGAGCGAGAATCCGAACAGGCTCTAGTGTTCTGTTTCTTAGCAGTAATATTTATGTACCCACGTCTACCAACCTTTTATCGCGGATTCATGCGTACGAATTTTATAAGTTGTTTCATGAGAAAAATAACATTACAGTTTACCTCGGCGTACGAGATATCCAGACTCAATTGAAAAATAAACGTTTTGGGTTTCCGATTTTTGCGAGTGGTACGATTCAGACGCAGAAACGATTAAACAGATGGATATTTTGCATTTTTTATCGGACACATTAATACCTAACCCTTTGCAACTCGAGAGGCGACTCCCAGTCGCCACTCAGTTTATCGCGACAACTCGATCAGCGATTAACTGGCGACATTAAGATTTACTCCATGTGTCGGTGATTTAAAATTCAATAACAAGAAGTAATTGGAGTAAATCTTAATGCCGCTTCTCAGTCGCCTTTCGAGGGCAAAGGGTTAATTGAACTCGCTGCGCATATTTCTGCGCACCTTCTCGATGCCCCGCAGCCATTTTGGTTTACTTCTCGTTCTCATTCGATCTTATCTCTCCTTTATCCTCTATTCGAGATTCTATACATTTCCAGTGTTCTACCGCTTCTAGAACGAGTCATGATTGCCATAAAGTATTCAAGTGGTTGTCCCACATACGGAACGGCTTATCTAAAGAACCACAACGAGATTCAAGACGCTGCGAATATCAAGGTATTCATCGCGGCATTTATAAAATGCGGAACAAGAAAAAGGATCGATGGAAGAACATGTTACATTTCATACAATCCAACCTTATATTTACTACAGTAAGCCACGGAAAAGGAAAAAGAACGAAACGCTGCTCCAGATCTGTCTTACGCATCCGCTGGATGCAACCTACAGTAACTGTAAAAAGTATTCGTACAGCAGCGAATTTGATCAAAAACCACGTAAAGTCTATCCCAGACTAGCTTTCACCCAGCTCGCGCCATCCACGCTACCTTTTCTACCCACCACTGCTTTATGCCCAACTTCTGTGACGTCACAGTGGGATCAAGACCAATAGCGTGTTCGGAGCGGGGAACGGTAGTGGGGGACCTGCGCACAACGAACGAAACTCGTCCCTTTCCAAAATTGTTCAAAAATCGTAAGAAAATCAAAGTCGCTAATTTCACCCCTAGATGACCCAAATCGATGGTAGGTGATGCCTAATGATATTCTAGAGCCATTTTGAATCGAAAGAAGCGGATTAAAAATTGTTTCCGGTCAAAAAATGGGTTGAGCCAAAATCGCAGAAATGGAAAAGGCTGTACCTTAAAAAATCGTCAAAATTAATGCTTAAGTAAAATCATTAACTAACGAAGGAAAAGTAACAGCAGAAAGGTAACCAGTGATAGTACAGCACGAGTCCAATGTTCATGAAAGGCTAATGAAGATGTGTCATTGGTCCATGTTCCCAGAATCCCTTGACTACAATGGCCGGATCAGTCTGAAGATCTACCACCGTTGCGTACAACCCTTTTTTAAACCTTAATTGCTGATTATCCTGAGAATCTGATATCGATCACTATGGACCTGCTTAATTGCTAGCATATCCTGCTTCCGGCAAGCCGCCGTACGTGTAACCCTCGTATTTTTTTAACAACACTACGGAAGGGCGTTTTGAAGTATCATACAGGGTACCACACGTAGCTGATCATTAGATAAAGTGAAGATTGGAAGACAACGTTGGCAATCAAACTCGGAAACATAAACGTGCTCGCAATATTATGCATTTTTCACAATAAATGATTCTGCAATTTCGTTTACCGACGAATTCTCAGTTGATCAAAGCATATGGAATTTTTTAAATATAAACTGTAAATTTCAAAAGTATGAATGTGATCGGCAAGAGGGTTAATTTGATGCGCAAAACCTGTACAAGATATAATACGGATTTGTTCTGAGTATGCAGAATAAAGAACGATGTCATCGACCTTAATCGATGTTTAGCGATCGATGATAATTCAACCAGGCGCCCCGCAATTTATATCTCCCCGTACGTCACATCACCATCCAACCGCGTTTAACTCGATCGTAAACTTAATTGTGTAACAAGCCAATCTTCCGATCCATGATTTCTTTCCTCTCCGATCCCTCCGCTCGATTTTCTACCGATCTCCGTCACTTTCATCTCGTAACACATCGCAATTACTAGCTAATGCATTCCGATACGGAACTCTGACAACATTTCCTGCCAGAAACACATCTGATCGAAAACACTGCTAACTTTTCACATCGAGAATACTTTAGGCCTAAAGACATGTTTCTGACAAGCAATTAGAAGTATTCTTCCATTAACCCTTTGCACACGGAGGCGACTCTCAGTCGACACTCAGTTTACTGCGACAAACTTGAGTATGCGGCAACTCATAATAAGTAACAGAGATGTGAAGAACGGATTGTGTGGGCGATGCTTCTACGACTATCGGTCAAAAAACATGACATTGAGAGCAAGGGGGTGATAAACCCCTACAATTGCTGTTCTACGTGTTTTTTAAAAGAATCCCCTTTGCAATGAAGCACCACCCGAGTATGCAGGAAGACAGCCAACTAGGCTACCATGCGATCTTAAAAGTCCTTACTTTGAGCCAAGCGTCAGAAACTTTGTCCAAGTTAAATAAAAAAACCACCAAAAAAGCCCAACCAATCCAAATTACGGAAAAGACGATATTATATGCAACAAACGTACATTAAACTCGCCCTTGTATAGAGTGAAGTCGGAAGGGTGGTACAACTGGGCAGGGGATGATTCTATTATACATATAAGTATGATACACGCAGAAATAAGTAAAAAAGAAGGAATAACATTTTTTCGATTGGTACTCCGTTTTCGAGAAAATAGAATTTGAATTTTCGGATTTTTAAAAACTGACTTTCTGGTTGGCGAATACAAATCCTAGCTCGTAAAAGCAAATTAAAATTACTGATATTTTTAGCTAACTAAATGAATGATTAATAAATCTTTATATGGAATATATATATATGTACAGACTTTTTCATTCGATTTACAGGCTAGAAATGCTATTCTACATGTTTTTTCGGATGAACAGGAGCCGGTTAATCTACGGGGGTTTGCAAAAAGGTGAATTTGATGTGTGAAAGGGTGAATTTGATTTGCAAAATGGTGAATCTGATATGCAAAATGGTGAATATGATCTGCAGAAGGTTGATTTGGATTTGAAAAAGTTGAATTTGATCTGCAAAAGGGTGCTTTTGATTTGAAAAAGTTGAATTTTATTTGCAAACGGGCGAATTTAATTTGCAAAAAGTTGAATATGATCTGCAAAAAGGTGAATTTGATTTGCAAAAGGGTGATTTTTATTTGAAAAAGCTGAATTTGTTTTGCAACAAGTTTAATTTGGAGTAAAAAACCTGTATGAACGAGCAAGCGCGACATTTAAAACTTGAATTTATATACTAAAGAATGGTTACGTGGTATTCTAGTAAGATGTATCGGAAAATCAATTAAGTCGAATATGAAATATGTTATAATTGAATTTTCCTACCACGAGAGGAGCTTCTGTTCGGTGTTTCAACCCTCAAATGAAATATCGTATAAAACTGATTTGTAGAAGCAAAAGTTCGCAATATTAAGTAGCAAATTGCGTTTATCAGTTTTTCGAATTGAATGGCTTCATGTAATCGAGTTATGCGGAGTGAAATTGAATTAAATTAAGCTGTTACGGCATCGCGACGTATGGGCTATCATTATGTAATGTTCCTTCATGGATAATTAAATTGTGACTTAACTAAAGTCACAACGGAATAACACCTTTTAAGATGTCAATTCAGGTCACGGTTATGGTTCATTACGGATCCAATGGCGTACTTGTTCTTACATTCCGGTAATTAGTAAATACAAAATATGGAATTTATTGCATACACTAAAAAGTACACCTATCCCCCGATTTGCATAGTACTTATCTCACACGATTTAGCTTTTACACGGTTTTCAAAATAACGGACTTTCAAAAACGGAAAACTGTTATGTAGGCGACTTTGTATGGGAATCCTGAAAAACGGCTTTTTTAATTAGTCCTAATTACAAATTCACCAACTATTGGGCCGACCTAATATTTATGAAAGTACTATTGTGTATTAAATATCTTAACTAATTATCTTGATTACATAATATTTCAGATATCAAGAAAAACGGCAAGAAATTTCATGATTTTCGCTATAAATCGTCTGCATTAAACAATAAAACTCTCTAAGCCGTTCCCAATATGAAATTGTTAATTGTTTGAATCAACGAATTCATAAATAATTTCATATTTGTAAACAGTTGTTGTCATAACTACAAGAACGAGTTGACTCATTGTCGGTTGACTTCCACCTCCGCGGAAATGCGGACAGATATTTTTGAGGTTAGAAATGAGAAGCTCACCGCGCAAGCGTTCAGTTGCCAGTCTCAAAATAGATCTTAGAACCTAGATTTGCGATTTATTCCTGTCTAGGTTGCCCACTGTTCACAAATTCCCAATTTCTACGAAAACGAAAATAATAGACAGTAAACATTCCTATACGGTACAATAAATGCGAGGACTTGTTTAGGTAACGCGATTCTCGTACAACACGCTATATAATGAAATGCAGGAATTCCCCGTTTAATTTAGTCGAATTGGTTATCTCCAATTCCCTATAACGCGATTTCGTATAACTCGTGACGTATAAAGCGTGTTATACGGGAGTCTACTGTCTAATGTACTGCGAATTCCTATAACGAGAGTTCCTACAACGCGCTAAAGATATTACGACGACTTTTTCATGTAACGCGATTCTCGTACAATGCGGTAATTCCCCGATAACGCGATTCACAATGCGTCTTCGATATAACTCGATTCTCAAATTGTAGCCATCCTCGTGTAACGCGGTTCATAAATTCCGGCGACCTTCGTATTAAGCGGTACTTATACGGTAAACTCCCGTATAACGCGAGTTCCTGCAACGCGGTATAGATATTGCGACGCCTTTTTTATTTAACGCAATTCTCATACAACGCGCTATATAATATAATGCGGAAATTTTCCGATAAGACGATTCCATACAACGCGTAACGTACTAACCGCGTTATACGGGAGTCTAGTGCGTTCTTAACCGTATAAACTTTGTAAGAAAACTTACTTTGTCTGAAAACCGTCGAATTCTTCTTGTTGCTCGCTGATGGAGGCTTCCAGATCCAGATAAGCACCATAATCTCCGTCTTTATACAGTTGGAGTGCTGTATCATCGAGCTGTAACATTAATAACGTAATATGTAACTGGCGTTTCCCACGAAAAATGCTGCAGTTGCTGTTTTATGCTTGCTAAGCCATTCATTTTTAACCCTTTGCGCTCGTTTACTTCGTCTTTACTCACAGATGTGGAGTATGTTCACAGGTAACCGTCCTACAGCACGGCATCCACCAACACGGTTTCGCTCTAACACGATCAGAAATTTGCGGAAACCCTGGTATAACACTGTACTTATAGTATTAGGTGCCCAACTAAGTTCGTGCGCTTTTCGTTGTCCAAAAACGAGACGAAATTTGGTACCGAATGAGTAACTTTTAATCTGGTAAATAATTTCCTCCATATTCTATGACCCTTTCCCAACGTGACACAAGTTTCAAAATCCCATTTTTATAAAAATCTACGCTTTTATTATTAAAAAACTCAGACACTGTCCTCTTTACTTCCTCTCCGTTTATGAAGTTCCTATTGGTTATGTAATTTTGTAATGCTAAAACAAGGTGGTAATCTGTTGGGGAAAGGTCCGGGGAATATGAAGGATGAATTAAAGTTTCCCATCCGAGGTTGCAAATTGTTTCTCGGGTCTTATTTGCAACGTGTGGTCTGGCGTTGTCCTGCAGCAAGCGTACACCTCTCCGATTTACAAGTCCCGGTCGTTTTTTCTTCAATTCCTCCTGTACTTTTTAAAGCTGAGCAGAGTACAGGTCCGCGGTGATCATTTGGCCTTTTTGTAAACATTCGAAATGAACAATTCCGGCTGTTGTCCACCATACACATAACAAAATCTTCTGTTGGTGAAGGCCCGGTTTTGCAGTGGATGGAGCAGGTTCCCCAGGTGTTAACCAGTAGCAAGGTCGCTTCTTATTTGTGTATGTGACCCATTTCATCCCATTTTTCATCACAAGTAAGAATAAGATTCAAAAACGGATCATTTTGGAACCGTGAGAGTAGGGAAACGCAAGCCGCTACCCTTTGGCACCTCTGGCTCTCGGTAAGTTCGTGCGGTACCCACCTTCTTACATGATACACTTTACCTACAGTGTGTAGATGTTTCCTAATCATTTCTTCAGACATACCATGCTTGACTGCAAGCATTTTGCACGACATTTTGGGATCTATCTCAATATCCACTTGCAAAACTTGATTATTCGTAAGAATCGACCGTCCGTCTCGTTGCTCATCTTCGAAGCTTTCATTACCACTTTTAAACTTTTGAAACCACTTTTGCGCAGTGCGATTACTTAATACACTGTCCCCAAAGGCCACACAAATTTTTCTGGCCGCTTGCGTAGCCTTGGCTCCAAGTTTGAACTCATAAAGCAAATATGAGAGAATTACGGCGTTAGACACGGTCATTTTGGAAGTAATATTATAGACGAAAATGAAGTGTACACTACGATTTTTTTCTACATACTGACTCATTTTGACTTCCTTTAACACCTCCCAAAGGTAAATCAGGTAAACCAATAAAAACATTGGCTCTAGGAGCAATAAAGTGGTCCGCGCGGGAAAAACCGCACGAACTTAGTTGGGCACCTAATATTTAACGTATGTATGTATTTCGAAATCTAAATGATACACTATCGACATACAATACGTATGTATACATAGAAAAATAAAATACAATTGGTGTTGCGTCGCAATCTTGTTGAGTTGTTGTTGGCTGGATCTATTGCCGCATTTCATAGGTGCCAATACAATAATACATATGTTAATACTTTTAATAAAAATCAAGTTGCTTGCATGAAGTTCAAAAGAAATATTTCTTTTTAATAAGTTTTCGGAACCTAACCCCCCTTTTTGTACTTGCTCTGGGTTTCATATAACACAGTTTCACACAACACGGCATTTTCTGGGAACCCATCTACCGTGTTGTAGGAAGGTTACCTGTACTTTTACTTCCTTCTCGTCCCTTTTATTGTGAATGATGATCGCGCTTCAAACGAGCGTATCAAGAAATGATATTTATTAAACGTATGGGTTTTTATTGCCCTTTAAAAACTTGAGACGGAAGTTCCTTGCCTCATCCGCTGGCATTTTTTGACGTGGAACCGGAGAAGCGCGATCGCGCCGTCTGGCACTCAAACGATTAAAGAATATTCCAAGAATATAAAAACAAGAGAACGAGGTGTATAGTACGAAAAACGTGTGGTAGGTGGCGATGCGTTGAGAGCAAAGAAACCAAAGAAAGGAAGAGAATCTTCTTGATGAACGATCCAGGAAGAGACATGGAGGGAACGCGAATATTGTATAATCGTAAAATATTACCTCTACAAATTCTTAGGAATATTTCTTGTTCTTGTATTTTATGACTTAAAGTACATTAAAGCGGCTGAAAAGGGCTCAAACTCGATGACTAAATGCTTTGCCTAACTGGAATAAAAAAGTTAACCTTAAACTGTATTTCACTCGTTTCTTAAAACCACCTTTTTATTCATTATTTCGGCCATCTTTCTCTGTATTTAATGTTCTGATAATAAAAAAGTTATGCAATGCACCGAAAAACTGCCGTAAGGGAATCAAATTCTCTTAAAAAATTCGGTTTTTCGCCGCGAAATCATATCATCGTACATAAACATTTTTCATGTTTGTATATGCATTGTACGGGTGTAAACAGTGATAAATAAATTAGTTAATCCACCAATCATGCAATTTGTTTCATAAAAATGATTCAAGAGAAGCGAATTGAAAAAAAAATACTTCAAAGCCTGAATCGCGTGTTCCTTGATGAGCACGATGATTGCAACATTTTAGGGAAAACAAAAATAAGCCCGACAGCTAGTGATCCAAAATTAGTAGCAAACTTAAAAAAGGAAGGCAAGAAAATGTCGCTGAAGAGACAATTCCCCGGGTGTTAAAGAATCCAAGTATCTGGTCTTTTTACCGGAAAAAAATAATATTTCAAGGAAACTCATAAAAACCAGCCCCTAACATCTCCGAAGACCTTATTTCTATAAAATCACCCGAACGAATTAAAATTACACCGAATTTTTTAAAAACATAGTTTCTCGAAAAATAATCGAGTTAAGTGTTACATAACAATTAATTACATTCCGGTACCCACAAATAATATCGTTTTTTACTCAGATTGAATCAACAGCGCCACCTTTTTTGTGGACGTGATTTGTTATTACATCGCTTTTATACTAATTAAATTTATTCACATTAGGGAATTAAGTCTACCAGGGAGATGGAAGAAGATTATTAATAATAATGGGGATTATATTGTTCATTAATCTGTACTAAATGTTAAATAAAAGAGAATTTTGTATAAGCATAAAAAACGACGTTACTTATGGATACCAATAATACATGCCAAACTAATCCACTGGGTAGCTGAAATGTATAGCTTCTCGTATTGTAAAAATAAGGTGCGATTATAATATTATTGTTTATATATTATAATAGCATTATAATATTATTATAATAAAGAGTACCGCAGATGTCTGAATATATCGTTTAGCAGGAAAGATAAAGTAACATGTAAAATAAAAGCGCCCTCATTTCCAACGGAAAAGTGTTCAGACGCGGGGCTTCCTCTTTATTCACGATGTCAGATAGTTTCCTGAAAGGAAAGCACGATGGTGTCTAATTTTATCTCCTCGGAAGCAGAACTGAAAAATAACCAGCTAGCGATGCCGAGCTTATAGATAATCCGTCGGATCGTGTTACCGCTTTCGTTCCATTATTCTCCTGAAAAAAGGTTCCACAGTCTGTGGATTCCCTAAACCGGAATACACTATTGATATTGTAGTACCACGTGGACACTGCGCGTTTCTGACTGTCCCAAATACGACTTTGTGGGAGTCTTACGTCGGGCAAGTTTGAGACGTTCACGCCGGCGTGTACCACCGGTGGTTCAAACGGAGCTAATCAGATAGCTCATTTCAATATACAGTATCGTTCTTGTTGGTAGCAAAAAGTCTTTAAATTTCGTGGCAAATCGAGTTGCGGCTGAGGCGATATTAAAATTTACTCCAGTTGTCGGTGATTTAACGTCCAATAACAAAATATAACTCATGATGATCTTAATGTCGCCTCTCAGTCGCCACTGAGTTTATTGCGGCAATTCGAGTAGCGATTGGGAAGCGACATTCAACTTAAATCCAGTTGTCGGTAATTTGCCGTCCAATCTGTTCGAGTCGCCGCAATAAACTGAGTGGCGACTGAGAGTCGCCTCCAAGTGCAAAGAGTTAAAACACAAACCGAGGTTGAAAATAAAGAAGTTAGCGTAGTTGGCTCTAATACAGTATTGATATATCGTTGTTATAGATGTAAAATTCATTAACTAACATTCTCATATAAAAATCACGGCCTTTCTAATATTAATAACGATTAATAACGAAAAGTTACAGCAATAAATACAAAAACATGGTTCTTAAAAAATGTAGTTAATGAACATTAGATCTATGACAACGATATATCTCATGTATTTGTTACACTAAACGCGTTGGCCCGAGACATTAACTTTAAAGTTGGCATTGCGGGCAAGCTTTGTACAATGAGATCATCTTTAAATTCATTACCTTCCGAAACTCTTTTTATGGATGTGACAATAGTAGAGTAATAAAGCGTATCTGCCGTGACCTAGTTCATTCACAATGACTCCATCTCTTTTCCCATAGTTCCCAAAAATGGAGGTTAACACAACGAACTTATCTATGTCAACGATTTCTTTAACACTAGAATTACCGAACATATACTCAGTTATGCTTACATATTTATTTACAATACCTTTCCTGCTAAAAAAACTACACACCTTTGAGAATGATAACCTTGCCTTTATTGCTGAACAGAATAGCAAGGTATCGAACACTCAAATATTTCCGAAGTGCAAACAGCACGGCGAAACGACTGGGTATACTTTCACTGTTGAAGTCATAATGATATCCGCCTTTTTTACATGCTAAACCAACGAAGTCAGAAAACTAATAAGGTTTCTGTACATCCGAGAACAGTGGCAGGTAATTCTAGCTCCAGCAGAATGACACAATGTCTTCTATAATCGATAAAAACGCTGTTGATTTCCATGCAGAATGTTAAGGGCTAAATTTCTGACTCGTTACTTGTTGATACATATGGATTATATGCGAATACATAGAAAAGAGATAGGGTTTTCGTGAAAACCAGCCATTATGGCTTTCTTAGAAGCACCTGCGGACGCTGAGTGTCGAGTAACTAACTACAGGTTTTGCACTTCAAGTTAACCCTTGTGCAGATCATATTCACCTTTCTGCACTCCAAATTAACCATTTTGCAGATCATCATCATCTTTTTGCAAAAAATTTAATTTGATTTATAGAAGGGTGAATTTGATTTGCAAAAAGTTGAATTTGATTTGCAGAAGGATGAATTTGATTTGCAAAAAGCTGAATTTGTTGTGCAAAACCTGTAGATGCAAAACAATCCAATTTTTCAACAAGCCAACAATACTTTTTCAAAAAATACGAATCAAATATCTGGCACTCGCTTTGCAACAATAAAAACACTTGGCCAAATAAACATTGTTGGCGTACGTACGTTAATACACTCATAAAGCTTCAAATGAATTAAGGTCAATTACCTGGACAATATTTTATTCCGTTAATCAAACTCAATGAGACAAATTGCGATGTACATGGCGATCATCCTTGAATCAAATCAAGCCGATCCATTACACAAATCGATGAGATCATTTTAATTGATACTGCTTTGGGATATTATAAACACTGTTCTAACTATAAACTAAAGCACTTCGTTAAAGGGTCATTCTACGTTGAAAGCATTTATTAATTTCAGAAATTGATTGGATCTGATCTCTTTCATTGAAAGAGCAATATGTCCTAATGCCTGACAACATCTGTCCGCATTAAAAGCTTAACACATTCGCGACCGATAACGTAGTCCTGCGTCATTTCAAATTCCTTAGCTGAATGCCGGTAACGTAGTTCTACAGTATTTCAAAATTGACGCTTATTTCAAAGTTTGGAACCACTTGGTTTGTCTTCATTCTAACGTTTAAAGTAAACGTTAAAATGAACATCGAACTATTATCTTGCCATGCAAAGACATATTGTATTGGCACCTGGGTGTAATAAGATTGTGTTACCTTTAAAATCGGTCGGGTCCGTTTATTGCTATTGGTCGGTTTTGAGTTTCCCCGCAACAAATTACTTTACTACAAGAAGATTGGCGAACTATGCAGCAAGAAACATTACACAAACTTGTTGGGGTATGTCAAAAATATGTAAAATAGTAATAATGAAAAAAGGGGGATACTTCGACGAATCGCGTATTAAGCGAAATGTATAATTAATATAGAATAAAATATGCGACATTTGTACAACTCTTCTACCTTATGATATCAACATACATCAACCTGCAGATATACCCAAAGAAAAGTATCCCAATCCATTTTATAGACAAGATATTTCATAATTTGCTTAACGATAGTAAATGATCCCAAACTTATGACCGGTAATGTGTATGCACGTAAAGTGTGTTGGTACGCGGAGACCATCTGGCGAGTGACTCCTAACAATAAGTTTCGAGTTTCCAACAAGATTGTAGTGTCGCGAGAATATACTATTTCAGCACGATGTACATATTTCGTGGGGGAGCTCGTCCCAATGATATCATAAAATTGTAACGCATCCAGAATTTCGGGGAAGGTAGTTTAACTTTGCCGGTGCATGAGCACTGAAATAGTCACGAAATGATGTCATAGACGTGGCATTAGTACCACTCTATTTCGAGAATGTTATTGTCATTGTTTTAGAAATAGATGAAATTAATACAAAAGATAACATGTACAGTGGAATCCGCTTATTATTATCACTTTGGGTCCTGCCATTTTTGATAACAATAACTAGCTGATAATATTAACACGTTAAACGCTACGTCGAGGACCGATGTGGACTGGTGGGGACCGATAGGAACTGACACTGAGCTTTTCGTTTAGGTGACGTATTCTCTGGGGACCGACAGTATCAAATTTAGAAAATAATACTCTATAGTATTAGTATAGTATTCATGTAGTATTAAAAAATATATTTGCACTTTTCTAATTAATTTTATTAAAATATTTTAAAGAAATATGAAGTTTCCCTTTGCATGGCTTACAGAAGGTTACGACTTTCCTCGTACAATTTCTAGCTACTTCTCTTCCAAGTATTTTTGCATTGGTTTCATAACAGTTTGAATAAAATTTATTAGAAAAGTTTAAAAATATTTTGTTAACACTACATTAATTATAAGAATGTTTTATCAAAGTTTTAAATTCTTTTGAATCTCCGAAAAAGAAAACTTCCACGCTAGGTATTTTAAATAAACAATATTTTAACCCACTAAAATTCAAAAGAATGCGAAATATTAATTAAATATTCTAATTACTCTATTACACGTCAAATCTTTGAGCGGAGGTTTCACCCCTTTAAACTGATTCCGCATAATTCCGCAGCTGTGAAAAATACGTGTCGCTTAGTTTTTTCAGTACTACGCGACATAAAACGAAAGAAATCGGAGGGGGACAGCTACCTAGGGTGCTTTGTGAGCGGAAGTGAATATAGTAAGAAGAATTTAGCTGCGTGACTAGGTCTGCTCGGGCGAGCATTGCCAAGCAATTGGGTCAAAGTGTCCAGTCGTGAATAGCGATCGACCAAGATTTAAATAGTGCAATAGTAGTGGTGCATGCAGCAACCATATGCGGTATCTGCATCATAATAATTGTGGCTGAAGGGCTGTTCCATATACGACACCTCGAACAAAAGAACCACCGCTTTTGCGACGCCAATGCTGCCTGACTGCTATATAAGCTATATAAGCCCTACATGCCTACATGTGTATGCCTCAGAATTTGTATACAAAAGCCGGCTTACACGCTTGGATAAATGAAACGTATGAACGACTTCAAGGCAAACTACAACGGCACATAATACGGACGTGGACCTAACCCGAAATGTATTTTTAATATTAACACTAGGTTTACGGGACCCGTCAATTTAACGGCTGCCCGTAGAAATAGGTACGCAAGAAATGTCCGTAGACCTAGCATTAACACCAGACCTACCAAAGCAGTCAAAATGACGGATCCGAGGATAAAGGAAAGGATAGGAAGGTTGGTTTCGTGAACACTAAAACGCAGGACGCTTCTCTCATTATCCATATTCCTCGAGAATATTTTCCCCAATAAAAACGGAACTGCTTTATATTGAAACACTGTTGGTTTAACGCAAATCTAGCTCGAGCCCATGAAAAACGCGTGTCGTGTCCTTCGCGAGCTAAACACGTTCAGTTCTGCGACATTGAAAGTGGTTAACGGTTAGTCATGGCATACAAATCGCAGAAAGCGATGCGCCGCAGCTGAGGGGTTCCCCTAAATCGGCTTTACCTTTTTACATAGTGGAGGTTGGTAAAAAGCTTATTTGTACCATCTAGTGCATCCCCTGCCAGGGGAACTTCCGGTGTATGTGGTGCACCGGTCGAAACCCTGTCCTCTTCCTTTCGGAGTCATCGGACGAAAGTGATTGACAATTCGATGGACGAATCCTGACAAATGAAGAAGTCAATATCAAATCGAACTCACCCTATGAGGTGCTCGAAGAAGTCGATGCACCGCTGCAAGCTGGTTAATTAATGGCAAGGTTGCACTGAAAGTATGCACGGGTGGTCTAGGTGGCTCCAGGTATGAACTCGCATAGGCAAAAGGATCGACGTCGTTCAGATACTGCACTCGGCATGTCAGAGACATCCTGCGATCCTTTTCTTCTTCAGCCACACAGTCGATCGTCCGATTTCTTCCGTTTCCCAAAAATGTAACAACACCACCTTAATTATCCTGATTATGTTTCAGTCCGAGGGGAAACGACCGTTTGACACAAATACACAAACAAACTCCTCGTCAGGCCGATTTCTTTTCATTCGCGAGGTTGACTGCAAAGCGAAAACGAACTGTACTCTCTCCGACTTATTTTCACCTTCTCTTTCTCTCTTTCTCTCTCCTTCGCCCACTCCCCCTTTTTTCATTCTCATCCCTTTCTCTGTTTACACGCTTTTCCTCGCTTCCCACGTCCCGTTCACTTCTTATATATAATTCGTGTATCAGCATTTTATTAACACTTCGATGTCCGCACTTGCGATAGAAATACTTTTATCTGTTGCCCGTACACTTTCCGCGGATATTGTAATTACAATATATTGTAGTAAAACATGAAAATCACAACTCTTGATCCTGCTACCTGATATACGCGAGATTCCGAGGATGTATGTAAACAAGGAAATTAGGGAAAAACAATAATAAGTAACATGACACTGGCATTTTCCCGTCATCTTTAGGTGACACCACTGTGGGGCCACCGGGCGGCAAAGTTATAGTCACATAACTCTTACTTGTTCAACAGCATGTTTAAAGCGTCAAAGATTTCTTGGGAATATTGCGAAGACGATGGTAATTCTGTGCGACACAATTTGCTTCTTTTACGTTCAGTTTTTCGTAACTTGGCAACATTGTGCGAATCATTATAAATGTGGAAAGTTGTAAAGATTAGAAGAGAGGCATCCCTGAAACATCGTAACCTTTGACTTGTGCTATCACCGGGAATAACAAAAAAGTAGTTTGGAAGCACTTCTGGGAATTCCTTTCACTCGCGCATCGACTTGAATACTGATTATAGAAACGTGAATGGACGACTTTCGATATACGTATGAAGGTCACTCATACCTCGAAAATAATTTCCGTCACATCGCACTTGAAACGCGCTGCATTTTAATGCCGTATATGTTTTGTGCTAGCCAGGCGGAAATATTATCACACCGATGATACTATTACAACCCTAACCTAAAAGAAGAGCCGAAAGAAAAGATTTCGTTTGCGCCTGCAGTCTCTTACTGCCCATATAATTTCTATTATTTTTGACATGTTATTTCGATTATTTCTGTTACTTTTGACATATTGTTTCGATTATTTCTGTTCATTTTTGACATATTATTTCTGTTATTCTTGACATGTTATTTCTGTTATTTTTGATAAATTATTTATGTCAAAATTTAGTATAACCGAAAACAGGGGAACTAACAATATTGTTAAACAAACCATGGAGTAAATGTGGTCCATTTTCTTATGTTATTTCTGTTATAAAGCATATGTCAAAACTAAGTGCAATAACATAAATAATAATTTGTCAAGAATAATAGAAACAACATTAATAATACGACAAAAGTAACAGAAGTAACGTAAATAATATGCGGATCATATTCACCTTTGTGCTTGTAATCGTAAAATATCAAATTTTTTCGAGGGATTTGCTGACTTTCATACATGTTTATTTGCAAAATCTTTGTTATAGGGAATGTTTAGTCGCGATTTTCATGTAACGACATGATCTAGAGAAATATTTTGCCATCACATTGGCTATCGGTTTGTGAACCGGGAACAAACAAAATAATATTTTCTGCTCTTTAAACATCGTCAATATGTAATACATTCCTTACATTTATATAATCATGAAAATCTTTTTTATATTTTGCGTACGGGGCACAACCTTCCATTAGAAAATTACAATAATCCACGATTTGTGGAATAATTTAATTCCTTTTTTTACTGATCGTATAAAAGATAACGCAAATCTTGCAGGTTGTACATTATTACGTAACACACTGATATATATTATTACAATAATTACCGTTTAGGTTAAAAAAACTGTCGAAAGCAATCATGCAGGTTTCAGATTTTCGAGTATAAAATGTTAAAATTGCTTATTCACGTTTCACTTGTTTTGCACTCAATTTCTGTTTGCGCCAATAATTTCATCCACATTTGTTTAACACATCACTGCAGCACTGAAAATAACACTAACTCATCCCCAAAAAGAGAAATAAATATATAATTAATTCATCACTAGAATGCTTCCAAAATCATAAACGTATCTTTTAAAACCTTTCGATGCATTCTTCTTTACGTTCCGTGATCAAGATGAAGGGTCCGTTAATGAATTGCAAAAACACACTTTATTTGTAGTCATTGCTTTTTTGTGACAAAACGCGCCGGAACGACGTTCCGGTACCTATTTTTGTGGGTTTCTTCAATGTTTTAAAAATAATGTTTGAAATAATGTTCAATCGTCACAAGTGCGTCCTGTGAAGTTAGCTCAGTGTATTCTTTATTTTAGACATGATCTAATCATTCGATCATGCTAAAATAAAAATTTAAATCAATATATTATTTATTTAATATATTATTATTAATTAATGTATTAAATTTGATTTAAATTAAGATCTGAATATCATTTTCTTTAACACCAAGTTCAACAAGATGTGAGTTCCGGCACCTTGGGTTGAGCCATGAATAAGTTCCGTTTTTCAAAATAAAGTTTATTCGTCCAAACAATGAACTACAATCGACTTTAATTTAATATATTCGTCGTCATTATTAATAACTTCCGGCCATTTTTGGTCACCGTTAAAGTTGAAGATATCAATTTATTTCTAAAGCTCAACTTATATGTGGAACTCTGCTTTGTTGATATCGAAGAGGTTATGATATGAATAACAACAGACCACACACGTTCGAATCTTTAGTTTTTGTAGAACAATGGTGCCTCGTACTTCGTAGAAATGCCGCCTCCAACTTCGAACGTTTTATAGTTCAAACGCTTGAGAAAGCAAGAAATTTGATTCGAAGTTCGAGCGACGTTTCGAAGTTCGAACTACAGTCCAGAAGCAATATTTTCGTCTTTGTGATTTTCATATTCAAAACAGATTCTCCACTTCTATTTCTATGTTGTAATAATGAAAATTAATCAAATAAACATCAAATCATCTTGTTAAATTCTTCCCAAGTTATTAACATTAATAAACCTAAAATACAAAATCTTGATTCGGACTTCGAACGGCTTTCTGGAACGAATTAAGTCCAAACTTACGAGGCACCACTGCATTTTCCCACGTACCCTAATAATGGGTACCGCGACAAGGTAGTTCCGGAAAAATCGTTTTCACTAAGTGTCAATTATCCACACGGATACAAGCTAACCAATCCCAGCCTCTTCTTGTATTCGCATTGTTCTTACTCGTGGTACGAGCCAGCATTTCTACGAACCGGCTTGACGAAGTTCGAGAAGAGGAAGATAGAGGTGGAGAAAAAGGTAACCCAGAGAAGGTTCCAGGGGTACGAGAGGTACGAGGGAAACGGGGGGGGGGGGGGGCGCGAAGGGAAACGAGCCTGCGCCATGCTACGAGTGTGATCGCGTCTATGGTTAACAAAAGATTCACGGAAGATATAATTGTAATATTAATTTTAACCTGAAAAGAATTCGAAGAACTGTTGAATTCTTGTGCTTCGATGAGTCCCGTGTGAATGATATTCCTTCTTCGTTTAAAGAAGGCATTTTCGGTGTGAAATCAATCACTTAACATTCCCCGAAACAACAAATAATGAGAACGACTCCGTGCCATTCAATAAACACTGTTTTGATGAGATATTTACAATAGCAGATAAGCTTTATTCCTTAGGCCATGTTCACCTCTTGACGCAAATTATCATTTGCATCAATAATTCAATTCTTTGGAGACTGTTCCAATCTTTAAGGCACGGGTTGTTTTTTTGATCGTGAAATATAGATCAATCATTGGGTTTAAGAGATTAGCTGTAAGTAAAAAGTAATCTACGAGATATACTAATTTTTATCGAATAATACCGAAAATGAAGACACTGCCCTGTAGTTGCATATAAAATGTTTACACATTTTAATTGTATTAAGTCCGCTGTAGAGAATCACGGTGACTGCAGTTAGCGGGTAATGAAAAGAAAATGATGGCGAGGAGGATTGTGCATAAAGCGAACCGATTGCCAAGAATTAACCTAACCTCTATAATAAATAACGTACTACGGAAAGAACGAGCGACCGCCCGAACCAGTTAAGGCATTCGACATTCCAGGAAATCGCCGAACCAACCACACCAACCGTGCATAAAGATCCATACACTTTGTAGACGAATTTCTTCATTGATCACTTGAAACTTCGGATTTAGCGTTGCACTCAAGTTATAAACTTTCTTGATTCCAGTATTACTTAAATCAGGGGCATAGCATAAAATACACGTTATTTAATCTCTGTGTTTGATCATCCGAGTGGCCAGACTCCATGAGCCGAGACGAAATGAAAGTGTATACGTGAACCTTTGTTTGTGCCAGAGTTGCGCGATAAAATACCGTGACCGCGAGCAGACGCACGCGCTTCCCGCCCACGGGGACGCATTGCACCTCAACACACGATCGTGATTAACAGTCGATACAATGTGCGTTAATAGTTATAATACGAGTAGAACGATGCAGAAATCTGGAGCGAAAGAGAGAGCAAGTGGAGCAGAGAGTATAAGTGAGAACACATAACCAACGTAAGATCCTACCTCGCGAACGGCCACCGCGATACTGAACGCCACAGACACCTGTCGCCGCTAAGCGACACCAACGCCACTGCTTTGTCAACCCTCCCGCAATTACTTTCTTCGTGATGAGCACCCCAAAATCAAACGACGGGGATGCTTGGAATTACAGTGAACCCTCCTATAACGCGATTTATTCGTACCGCGTCATGGGAATATCGCGTTATGTCGAAACTGCGTTATAGGAGGACTGTCGCAATTTTTGCATCGCCTTATGAGAGTTCCTCGTTATATGGAAACCGTGTTATAGGAGAACTCTCGCTATTTTTGCATCGCCTTATGAGAGTACCGTGTTACATGAAAACCGCGTTATAGGAGGACTGTCCCAATTTTTGTTCCGCGTGATAAGAGACCTGTAGCAATGTTTGCACCGCCTTATGAGGTTACCGCGTTATACGGAAACCGCATTATGGGAGGACATTCACAATTTTTATTCCGCGTTATATGAAAACCGCGTTATAGGCGGATTTACTGTACTCCATTCATGGACAAATCTATTGTTTCCGATAACAACAATAAGTCTAGGGAATCTATGAATTCAAGGTGTCCATTTATTTTTTTGGTTATAAAAACTAGCGATGCCATCTGCTACCTTGACACGACGCGCACTTTGTGTGCGAAGACATAGGAAGAGTTTTGTCACAAAAGAAACTATCCGCAGTCAAACTATGACTCCTTAATTCAACTATTTTCTTTGGCCCATCAAAAATACCATCGTGAAATTATTCTAGTAAGACGTAGTAATATTGCTATCCTTGACAACATGCTACAATTATTAACAAGCTGCAAGGAAAAGGGAACTATATCTTTGCGAACTAAACGACTCAATTAACGTTGCCGACTACTAAGTGGACTAATACAGGATGCTAATCACTTCTAAATTATTATTTCTTGTTACATTTGCATTTAAGTGTGAATGTTTTATGGCAATATTAGCTGCTCCCTAAATATGTTATTGTTTTGCTACCTGACAGATAACGTGATTCAATACTGAATCATTTTTGGAAACGTTAAAATCGCGATTTGCAATTTGCGATAATAAAAATATAACGAGCCAATTTTTGTAAATGCGGTGGACATTTTGGGCCCCACATTTCAGTTCATACGCGCATCTTGAGGAAGGGTGCCTTACAGAGTTCAGTTCCTTACCTTATAAACTTGATAAGTTTGAACATTTTTATTAAATTCCGCGGACCCGTCTTTTTGACGGCTTCCGTACGTCCAGTGTTAATGGACATAAAAAATTCTGTGGTATGAAAAGGCTTACGTTCTTCCCTGGGCATATTGCAGGAAACCCTCGTATAACACGGGAGTTAGGTGCCAGGGAAAACTCGCGTTATAAAAATTGCGCTATGCGAGAGGATTATTTACTGATTATCTACTGCAGCCTTGAAGTGATTTTTTGTATTGACATATTTTTTATTACTGGCTATACAAAATCTGATAAAGATCGGATATATTGATACATGCTGTTTCAACCTATAATTTATTGGATCTTCTTTTCGATTTATTAATGGTTGATTCAGAAGAAAAAAAAGAAAATCGGTTTTCGGTTCTCAGAAAAAAGAATCGATAAGTGGAAAATCGATTCAATATAATCGATAAGTTGAAAATTGATTTAAAATAATCGATAAGTGGAAAATTGATTCAAAATAATCGATAAGTGGAAAATCGATTTAAAATAATCGATAAGTGGAAAATTGATTCAATGTAATCGATAAGTGGAAAATTGATTCAAAATAATCGATAAGCGAAAAATTGATTCAAAATAATCGATAAGTGGAAAATCGATTTAACATAATCGAAAAGTGGAAAATGGATTCAAAAGATCGATCTGTTAGTCAAAAATACAATTTGAATATTATTTGAAATATTTAGAACAGCAGCTTTCGTAGTTTATCATTGTCATAAAAATCTTGTATTATTAGAAGAGTTTTACATAAGAATTACCATTTCCAATAAATAAGTACACTCTTAGGTTAATATGTAAAAAAAACGAGTGCATACTTATACAGGGTTTAACACATTCAACGATTCACTGAAATAACTTCGAAAAAGTTAGAGGCACGAAAAAGTGTATCATTTAAAGTGAAACACAATTCACAATTAAATATCCAGGGGTTAATCGGCATGCAAATGTTTATTATAAACTTACGGGTATGTATCCTTCGGGATGAAGCCTCTCGTTTTCCCTGTAAAAAATGAATATTTACCGAATATAAAATTAATCTCATTGCAAACAAGTTGTATAAATATACAGGATATGTCCGAAAACCTGGTACAACCGGCCTGGGGGTGATTCCTCACATAAAACTAAGCCAAAAATATGGAATACATTTTTTTTTGTACGGAACTTCGTTTCCGAGAAAATCGAGTTTCAAAATTCGTTAAGTACACCTGCGCGTAGGCTGCGAGCGACGCGGATTTTGTCCACGCGCATGCGTACTTACCGAACTTTCTACCTGGATTATCTCGGAAACGAAGCCCCGTACGAACAAAATATATTCTGTATTTTCGACTTAGTTTTATGTAAGGAATCACCCCCGTTTTAGGAAATCGCCGTTTTTATTCAAAAAATATTCTCCATTATTTTCTATAAACTATTCCATCGAAACTGCATTTGTTTCCTTTCAAAGAAGGTAAATAAACTGTGTTCTCTAAAAACAGCGAGTATTTATGCACATACTTAATACCACGATTTTGGAAACACCTTGTATATAATTGTTTTAATGCTGTAACAAAACATACCGGTTTCTTCTTTGGATGACTGATGTTTTAGGTGTACTGTCTTGAATGAATACTTGCATTACATCTATTTCTTCACAATCAGAGCTGTTCTCCGAGTCTAGAACAATAAACAATATATTTTTTATTTCGTGGTAACACAATAATGTATCTAAACAAGAAACTGTTTTTATGTGCATACCTCATTTAAATAAAACTAATAACTAAATGTCACCTTACCCTTAACATTATATCGACGTGCACGAATAGCCGATAAAACAGGGCTCGAACAATGAGTTTCTTCTTCTCCCAGTATGTCGTCAATATCAGTATGTTTTCCGATAAAAAGTGGTAGAGTATGGGGTCGAGACCTTGAAGACCGCTTTTCTGCCATCGTTTTAACGTCTTCGTAAGGTGAGTTCCGACTGTGATAGGTTTCAAGCGCAGCCGGCGGGTTTTCGTTCTGCAAAAAATAGTGGATTTGTAGATGTAATAGGTTATGTATTATGCAGTAGATTTTTTAAACATCATAAGCATTAAATTGTGAATCTATTTATGCATTTAACTTGACATATCTTAAACCGCAGGATATACTTGCACTATAGTTTATTGGGTTGGCCAAAAAGTTTGTACGGTTTGTATTAGTTTTTTTTTCCGAGAAACAGACGCATTTTTATGAGCACGATATTATAAAGATGTCGAAAGATAGGAAAATGTTATTAGTCAAAACGGACAATACATTGTTGAATGAAGAAAATAGTCTAAATATGTAATATGTAAAACAAGTTTTACATCAAAAGATAAGTTACTTTTAAAACAAACTGAGTTGTTCAACAATATTCTAAATAACATAATATTATAAGGATATAAACAAGCAACAAAACATTTGTATCATTTGTAAACTCCAACATCACATAATAAATCGTATCTGTACACTCGTAGAGAAACTTTACAAAAAACAGACGTATTATAACCATATTAGCCATATTTTGGGACAAAGGGAGTATAAAATAGACGACATCTATAAGCCCATCCCAGGAAAGCTTTCACTCGGCTCGGACGAGTTTGCGTTCGTTGTGCGCAGGTCCCCACTATTATTCCCTGCTCCGAACACGCTATTGGCTAGAGTCCCACTGTGACGTCACAGAAGTCGGGCATAAAGCAGTGGTGGGAAGAAAAAGTAGTGGGGTCTGCGCGAGCCGGATGAAAGGTTACCTGGGATGGGCTATATGGATGGATATGTATACATATGTAGTGTATGTGATTTCTTGCTATATATCTTGCTATACATAACTTACCCCTTCGGGACTAGCACGGTCTCCAAGCAGCTCCGTGGATGGAGGGGGCGGAAACTCGATGGGAAATCTTGACAGGCTTCTTTTAATACACAATTCAGGGTCAGGTTTCATCTCGATATTAGTTTTGTCATAACTGTCCGAGGAGGAATCGGTAGTGCTAACCGAAGCTTTCACGGGAATCTGATCGATGCCGTCAGGAATGTTTGAAGAACTGTCCATCCACCATGCTCTTTCGCCGGATTTCACGTGACTGATTTTGTTAACCGATTTCGGATACATTTCACTATCGTCTGCTTCTGTTATGCTATTTTTAGCATTTTGAATTACAGCGGGTACCGCAGCTATGACTTCGATGCCTTCTGGTACATTTTGGGGATCATCGCTCATCCACCATGCTTGCTCACCTGATTGTTGACGCCTGAGCCGAATTAATTTATCTTTAGAATGACTGTTGCTGCTACTGGATTTGCGTCCGGAAAATGAAGACCCCGAATGCGACAGTCGTTTCGTATCTTCTACCGATATATTATCGTTCGAGTCCAGCCACCAAGATTTTTCTCCCGATTCGTGTGATCTGTTTACTGCATTCGCCGTTTTTCTGTCTTCTTCCTGATGAGTATTATCGTGCCCCTCTAACCAGGCTGATCTTTCTCCTAATTCTTCGACTGAAACCGTAATCGGTGATTGTTTTTTAACTTCTTCTGACACCCCGCTTTCACTTGTGTCTAACCACCAGGCCTTCTCTTCTGAATCCTGCTTCCATACCTTGTATTTGAATGTACCTACCGGACCCAAACAATAAATATCTTGCGTACAGAAGTACACGCATGCGCTTATCAGCGGAAAAGCGTTTCAGATACAACAAAATTAACGTAAATTTAGGTAATTCAACGAACAGAGTTCGTTTTCTCGTCTTTAACCCATTCGCTGCAGCGAAATCTAATTCTGAGCGCGTGTGGCAGGCGGCGAGACTTCGTAGTTGGACGTCTAAAGGCGTCTGCAGCAGCGAAAGGGTTAATGGATGTTTGTAGAAGAAAATACATATTTCTAGCGTTATTATACTAGATTTGCGGGACTTGTCAATTTGACGGGTTTCGGATTTTACGAGCACAATTACAGAAGCCATTATTATTATTTCCTAGTAATTTTTGCTGACTTTTATTAATGGAATGAGACGAATAAATACCCAAATTCATTTCCTTTCTCAACACTCTAGTTTCGAATTCTGTACGTAGTATACCTTTTTCTACGGATACCCTTCACATTGACGGGTGGGCTACTTTCATAGTTCATCGTAATAAATCTACTTTATCAATGAAGTTATTACTCCGGTAACAAGTGTACAAGTAATCAAAAAGTAGAAACTAAATAAAAATCATAATGCGACAGAGATATCTCTGCTTCTTCGAATCCAATTTCTCGAACATACCGAAGCAATGCATGCCGTAGCTGGAGAGGGATCCGTATTCTCTCAGATTCTGAGTCCGAGAATGAGACGAACTTTCCTCGCACATTCCAAAATGTAACCAGTGAAACAAAAATTGGGGTTGATGGACACTTTGGAACAATGTTAAGATTGTATAACTAAATTGTTTATAGATTAAATAAATCGACTTTTTAAAGAAAATACGTATTTTCTTTTACCCGTCTGACTGGACCAGTTTGACTGGTGTCCGTAGAAATAGGTATACAAGAAATGTCTGTAAACCTAGTATTAATGCAGAAGAACTAAGACATACTCACCATCGTCAGGTAGTGCACTAGCAATAGTCGTGTCTTGACTAATATCATCGTTGCAGGCAGCCAATCGCTCGACACCCTCAGGCACATTGTCAGAATTCGAATCCAACCACCAAGGTTTTTCCCCCGAAGATGTATGTTTAGTTTTAGAATGTAATTCTTTCGTTTCACCATTTTGTTCTGAACCCGTAACACTAAAATTCTTCGACAGACTTTGTGCATTTTCTGATTGTGACGTTGGTGAATCATGTTCCGATTGCTTGGCACTTTCATAATGTTGTTCATTTGATGACGACCAATCAGAGACACTGCGCTCGGTAGAATCAGATTGCTTGCTCTTAAATAAGTTTGTCACCGGTGCTAGAGCTTTCATTAAAAAAGACTTAGCATCCTCTGCTTTCCCTGAACGATCGCTTTTAGATCTTGGACTCGAAGGTGGTCTGGGTGGTTTATCACCAATTAATGAAATTTCATCTGCCGACGAGGTTACGATACTGGTTCTTGACGAACCCGCGCTTTTTCTACCTTTTCTTTCACACAAAGCTGATTTTGATGACTGTTGACTTTGGCGCATTGCTTCAGAATTAACTTGCTTTTCCTCATCCTCTTCGCTGCTCCAAGAAGTCGAAGAACTTGACTCTGATGCACTGCTAGAATTTGATGAACCTGTATGCTGATCCTTTCTTCTTTTATATGAACTACTGTCGTTTTCTACTGTTTCATGATCCAAAGAAGTTTCGGTCTGAAAAAGCTTCGATGAGGATATCGATGCCTCGGAAGGAACACATGATTTGGAACCAGTTGTGTTTTCCGCCATCGATGAACTTGAGGAGACACGTTGCTTAGTGTATTCAGAATTTGGCTCAGATTGAGAATCTTGCGAACTATCGGACATGCTTCTTTGGCTTCTTTTCTTTCGAATGTATTTCGATTGAGATATATCACCGTTTTCCATGTTCAACGCTGATTTGCGGAAATCTTTGTTGATGTAACTCGCTATGTTTCTCGACGTAGCTGATGACGTCGGATCATTCTTCGGCACAGGTGGTTTGCCACGAGTGTCCGGTGGACCAACCTGTCTTAAATTAACTGACGATGCATTTGAACCGATACATAGTTTTCCGAATGATGGCGGTGATGTTCCTTTTATTTTTGCACTTGCATTCGTCATCGAACTGGCTGATGACGATCTCAGCCTGCCAACTGGCACTTTTACAGCAACATCATCTGTCTGTTCGACTCGTATGGATTGATGCGGTAAACTCTTTGAGGAACTACTACGTGATTGAGGTGGTGTTGGTCGACCTTGGGAAGAGCTGCTGTAATAATTGATTCATACAAATCAGAACAAAAGTATTTTGAAATAACGATTAAGATAAACACTCATCTTATTTCATTATCTGTTATTTTCAAGTAACCAGTGATTAGTTTATTTGTACAAGCAAATCATTTGTTTGTTAGTTATTTCGTTATTTGATTTTTCGTGAAATAATTTTGCATTAAGTGCATACAATTGCAGAAATCCGACATAGTCAACGAAACAAAGTGACCAAGAAAAACTGAGATTTTTTGAATTTCGGAAAAAAGTCGCACTGTGTCTAATCAAAATTGGACAACGCAATCCAGTAAATTCAGTTAATGCAATAATGTTGCAGATGTGCAACAATTTTTGTTTGATGTTGATTTCTTTCCTGATTTTTCATTAAACAAACACTTAGAAATAGTTTTAATAATTTTTAAAAAGTCATGCATTTAAAGCAATGTAAATAGAACATAGAAAGGTGCTATCCAAGATTACCTTTCGATACTGTTATTTCCGGTTGCCGGTTCCGGTATTTTAAAACATCCGTCAGTTCTGGACGATGAACTATTATCAGACTTTGTTATCGAACTTGATCTTTCTCTTTCCACGTCAGATTTCGTTGGCGAATTCGAATACGTTTTTACTGGCTTAATTTCTCTTTTATGAGTCACACGATTTAATCGTGAAATCGATGGTCTCCTCTTATTGGAGCTCCCACTATTTGACAACGAATTTTCTCTGCTAATCCGTGCTTCATCGTTCGCGGAGTCAGTCTCCTGGAATTCATGTACTTTTTCCACATTTTCAAATTGCTTCGTAGAATTGTCTTTCGGATGAGATACCACGTCGTTGTTAACCCTTTTAACACTGCACCCGTCACGCTCCATTTGTTCCGATTCAGTTTCTTGTTGACCCTTCTTTTTATGCGGACATTCTTGACTAGAGTTTGATTTGCTAACATATAAATCAGGGCTAATTCTCGGGTATCCTAATCCTGTGTATCCTTTATTACTTTGGTCACCCTGGCTGCGATTAGCAGAACCATGGATTTCTTGACTAGAACTAGGTGACAATTTGGGGGTGGTGTTGCTTTTGCAGGACATGGAACTCTCATTGGTTCTTGAATATGCCAAATTATTTATTCTAGATGGATTACTTGCACCATTATTAATATATCCTCTGGACATATAAGCAGGTGTTCCAGTGGTACCACCGTTTGATGTAAATTTATCTAAATACGTGGACCAAGTTGACCCTGCAACTCTTCCGTTGTTTCCGTATCTCGAAAATCTTGTGGCATCATCCAGCCTATCACATTGGATCTCCTGGTTCTTTGTATCCCTTCTTTTTTGAGATAGAATCAAATCTTTTTGAACCGTTATCCCGGCATCGTTTTTTCTGCTTCTAATGAATGACGAAGAACTAGGTGGGTTTGGTGACGTTCCTCTTGTGATCATTGTTAATGACGGTGATAAAGTCCCAATTGCGTCATCTTGAAAGCTGCTATTGGTCGAATATTCATCGGAAGGTGAAGTAGTGTGTGATTCGTGAATTATTTCCTTCTTTCCTTTTGATATGCCACTTCCACCTTTTTCATCCTTGAGATTGGCGGAGATAGATGTACTCGTTAGACTTCGGAACCTATCGGAACGAGGGTAGCTCAAAGTCGAATGTAATTGGTCCGTGCTACTTCTGGCCGTCGAGGAACTTGGATTAACTGTGGAATAAACCCTTGAAGATATTGGCGTCGAATTTGAATCAGGGGTGCCTTAACACGTTGGGGACGAGGTGTACCACCGGTGGTACATATATAGTATGAACGGATCTAATCAATTTTACTTGCTGTTTTTGAACAAAATTTGGAAAATGTTTGCAAATGGATCGAATCTAGATTGTTGCTTGAATTTAAATAGTTACCACCTAAGTATATATTAGGTTGGTGCATATGAAATGTCGGATTTTCTTTACATGTGAACGTTTGTCTCCCAGCATTTGTTATGCTTTTGTTTTTGGCATAATCTCTTTTACAGTCGTACTGTCCATTGCCAGAATCATATTTTAACGAAGAAGATTTTTTCAAAAGTGTGCCCTTTTGTTATCTGTTTTGAATTTTGTACGGATATGAATTCAACCGATATTCGTATAATTTTTTTATATTCGTATAACTTTGGCAATAATGCTGCAAAAAATTCCTTCGAATTGGAGAGACAATTACAGCCGAGAAGTACTGCCAGTACATTGATGAAATGCATAAAAAATTGAAAATGATACGCCCATCACTTATTAATCGGCATGGCCCAATACTTCTCCACGACAACGCTCGGCCGCATACGTCGTACAAAACGATTGAAAAATTAAATGAGTTAAAATATGAAATTTTGCAACACCCAGCTTATTCACCAGATCTTTCGCCAATCGATTTTCATTTTTTTAAACATTTAGAACTGGTTTTACGGGCAAAACACTATGAAAATGAAGACAGTCTGAAAAATTCCATATCGGAGTTTATTGATTCCAAAGATCAGAATATCTTTAAGACAGGCATTTATGCATTAAAATCTCGTTGGGAAAAGTGTATTCAAGCAAATGGAGCATATTTTGATTAAATAAACAACTTTTGAAAAAAGATATGCAGTTTTATATATTCACTTAAAAATCCGACATTTCATATGCACCAACTTAATATATTAATTAATAACAACTGCTTTATACCCGACTTCTGTGACGTCACAGTGGGACTAACAATAAGACCAATAGCGTGTTCGGAGCAGAGAATGATAGTGGGGACCTGCGCAGAACGAACGCAAACTCGTCCGAGCCGAGTGAAAGGTTTCCTGAGATGCGCCCGTGATTTTGTATCGCAAACGAAACTCGATGACAGCAATGATAGACTAATGAACTTACTAAATGAAGAGCCAGACCTTCCGTAAGAAGATGATTTTGAGTATCCTCGAAATGAATTTGATTTTCCGATGCTGATTTCCGGACTTGGCTCCCTCGAAGTTCTTCCGACATTTGGACGTAGCGCGCGATACGAAACAGGTGGGTGATCACTTCTTTCCTTCTTCTCGGGTCTGCTATCGTTTACGTAACTTCTGCCCAATCCGGAACCAGGATACGTTCTGGATCCATATCGCAGTACGTTATCTGGTTCTTTACTCCTCTCGCGCGGAATTGCATGGCTATATTTAGCCAAAACAGAAGATGATCTCTCTGAAGCTTTCCCAGTTGGAAACGAATACTTTTCGTACAGAGAGGATCTACTGCTCGATAATGGACTCTTTGCTCGCACGTCTTCCGATGAGGATTTTCCGGAATGCAGTCTGTTTCTTTCAATATCCTTGGCACCTAAAATACAATCATGTCTTTTAGATAAACCTGTGTTTCGTTGTTTTATTAGAAACAGGAAAATAAATAAGTATCTTTTGCACTACAAAATTCCTTTGCGCGAATCTCAGAAAATGAAACGATGGAAATTTGAACGTTTTTATTAAACTCCGAGGAACCGCCATTTTGACTGTTTTGGTAGGTCTAGTGTTAAACGCACTGAAAAAGGTGGCAGTCGTTGCACGCTCTTTTATAATGATTAAAGTTCAAAGTTACATGGCGAAATGAACAGTTATCTTTTGTCTTTAAAAGGTTTCTGTTCGAACTTGAATGTTTCGTTTAAAGAAATATCTGTTCCTATAGAATTTTTATGGAAAGAATTGTAACCCCCAGAAACTTATTTGAAAAGTGTTCGCATTGAACAGATACTTTAGAATCTATGTAACAAAAGTCCCATGGAAACAGGTTATTTCAGAACATTTGTCAACTGTATTAATTATTTAATATTGTTGTAATAATGTTCATTAAGTAGTATTCAGTATTGGTTACAATGATCGACAACTGTTTTGACATTGATGAAGAAAGCGTCTGTTCCTGTTATAGAAAAAATGGTATTTTTATATTTCACGAGTTCTATTCTAACTAAAACTTTGATTTTCAAGAACCTTTGTTTATCTGTTCTCATCGGAACTTATAATGCGAGTACATTTTTCTAGAGTACTACATTGATTAAATGCCAATAGAACCTATTCAAAAGTTCCATAACGCTTTCGATCGCTGGTTTGTAGAGGATTAATTAGACTCACTTGAATATTTCGAGATTGACTGAACTTTGTCATCGGACTTATTCTTCTTTAAAGTTGAATTCCCAATTGAGGATAATCTTTCTTTGGCAGAAGGTTTGTTGGAAATAGTACTAGCATCGGAAAAATGACTTCTCCCACTCGGCAAATTATTTTCTGCCGAACTACGTCCGTAAGCACTCGATCCGCCAGCGCCGATTCCTGTTTTCGACCGATAACAGCTGCCTTCGTTCTGTAAACCAAAAGTCACACCAATAAGTTGCAGACATCCGCATAACACGGTAGTTGGGTTCTGAAAGAATGTCGTGTTATGCGAATCCGTGTTACAAGAAACACTGAAAGAGACACAAAGGGCTAGTACAAAAAATAGGTTTTCGAAAATGAACAAATGTATACTGTTTTCTTTTTATAATGAAAAGAAATATGTTTATGAAAATAATCAATAATTAATCAAAACCGTTACAAATTGACAAACCGAGAATGCATCTAGTTTTCTCCGATTCTCGAATCGTGTTGGACCGAGTCCGCGTTGTAGGAGTACCGTGTTGCACGGGGGACTGCCGTACTGATATTTTTACCTGACGCTAGAAACTCGCGGTATAATTATAATTATTAGCTCGAGTAATATGAAATTTTCATTTCATTCTTTCATTATTCAAGATTACTCAAAGAGTAATTAAATAGACATTTGTTTAACAAAAATATGAACTATTTGGTTTAATGCATTTTTACCAACACGTTTCCAGCAAAAAATTCCTCTTTCAAAAAAGTCATGGCATGCTCCCGAATTTACTTGAACTTGATCTTGACCTTGAACTTATATTTTTCCGGTAATCGTCCCCATAGTTAATCACCGTTGACGCTCGCCATTCATCGGCACATGTGTATTTTTAAAAATACATTTTATCCAACGCTCATTCAAAACTTACGATAACGATGTAAACTATCTAACTTATAAATTCTTCCCTTTTATATATTTTTTAATATTATAGTTCAGGTAGTGCCACTCAAAATTCGTCCCTGAAGAGGTTAATACGAATTTCGGCCACGCACTCACTGAGTTAAAATGAGTGGGCGAAGTTTGGCAGGTTGGCTGTTTGTGATTAACTGTCTATTTTTGACAGATCAATTTATACAACGAACGCCAAACTTTCTTACGATTCAGTTTCTGCTCGCATTTTCCGCGTAGGCAGAGAAATACTTGGTATTAATTATTTATATAATTAATCCCATAAATATATCTGTCTACTTGTTGTAAATACCAGCGCAATGCATTGAATCACTGAGGTTTATTTGCGAGCTTGATAAACGATGTATTAATGATAACATAATGTGTAAGTAAGTTACTGTGTGCGAGAATAAACACGCTACAAAACACGTGTATGCACAAAATGTGTACTAATTTTATAATAACCCTCTATATAAGAACCTTTCACCATCCTTTTCTCTCTCCGAAAATCTTCAGCGTTTGTACAGTTTTTTTCCAGCCGTTTTCTGTACTTGTATTTCCTCTGTCAAACCTTAAGTTAAGTCTCAAGTTTGCCGCCCAAAGCATAGCAATAAGTGCAATAAATAGCGCCATAACCGCGCATGCTCATATACCGGAATGCATTGAAGAAGAGACTACATCAGGTCTACTTCATCGCGAAATATGTCAGTGAAGTAATTGACTGTTAATGAACATTTTATGACAATTAATTACTTTTTTATATCTGCATACTGTATGAAGTTAATACCCGTCGATTATAGTTAGTTTAGTATCAAGAGGAATATGTTTTATTGAAAGGATGTTGCAAGAAGCATACGATACGAAATATTGGGTTGTTCGGAAAATTCATGTCTCCAAAAATACAGACACTATCGGAATTGATATCGAAAGCCTTTACGAATTTCATTGCCTCCAAAAATACAGAATTTGTTCGGAAAGGGATTTTCGATTTACCGTTCCGTTGGTAGAAGTCAGTGGATTGTAATGGCTCGTATTTTGATTGATACAGTTATATTAAAATTCATATACAGTGTCCTTCATTTAACCACGAAAAATCTGACGTTTCATACCCAATAACCTAATACTACAATAATTAGTGCTATACGTGCGTAGAGAGTTGAATTCTCCGATTAGAAGACTTCCGTATAGTTCCACGAAATTAGCAAGAATATCCCACGCATGAGCAATAAACAAATGATAAAGCGAATATCTATTATAATCTTGGCAAACTTCCCTATGCTTTAAATAAACGTCCCGACTTGACTGAGAGTAATAACCTTCATGTTTCTTTGGTTCGCGCAGCCGATTTCAATTGTGACTGCTTTCAAATAAATCGAAGATATTAGTGTCCCTCGATTTCCGTCGTTTTACAATTTATTGGATTTCTTTATCGACAGAACGAATAATACTTTAGATTTAATCTGATAATAAGTTGTCGAAGAGCCACACGCTTGAAGAAATGCGGAAGAAAATATGTACTTTTGAATGATGTTATGTATATCTTGCTTGAATGAATGCATCTTTATTTCAAAATATGTACTCGAGGAACATTTGAATAGATTCCATTGGAGCTTAATCAATATGGTACTTTTTTGAAAAATGTTCTCGCATTACAAGTTCCGATGAGAACAGGTAAACAAAGGTTCTTGGAAATCACAGTTTTAGTTAGAATAAAACTCGTGAAATATAAAGATACAATTTTTTTCTATAACAGGAATAGACACTTTCTTCATCAATGTCAAAAAAGTTGTCAATCATTGTAACCAATACTGAATACTACTTAATGAACAGTATTACAACAATATTAAATAATTAATACAGTTGATAAATCTTCTGAAATAACCAGTTTCCATGGAACTCTTATTACACAGATTCTAAAGTATCTGTTCGATGCGAACACTTTTCAAATAAGTTCCTGGGGGTTACAATTTTTTCCATAAAAATTCTATAGAAACAGACATTTTTCAAACGAAACATACAAGTTCGAACAGAAACTTTTTATAACTGTTCATTTCGATCCCCAACTAAAACTAGTGATAAACAATAACTAGAAATGATTAACATTTACTGCGATCTCCATACATTTACGCATCTTTCGCTGTACAACGTGAAGTTACCGGAGTACTAGTCCGTGTGCTGTGAGCCAGGAGCCTCATGCGTCTCCGCTAACTGTACAGTGTGAAGTACAGTGAAAGATGCATAAATGTATGGAAATCGCGTCTAATTCGAAACACCATTTTTGAAAAACGCGTGGACTATCGCATCTAAAAATTGTGTGCTATAGAATTAGTTGTGTCTATACTTCGTCTCTCCTCTATCTCGTTGGAAAATCTCACACAAAACTGACAAACTCTTTCCGTTAGTTTACAGAAAAGAAATTTCAATGGAATACTAAATTTCGATGGTTTTATTAACGCGGAACAGCATCTGATCTCTAAGTCTACGTCTCCGATGTTACGTTCAGGAAGTGACCTGTAAACACTCGGTATAGCTAAATTTATCGTCGGTATGCCGGCGCATCCCATATCGTTCAGTAACACCGTTCCAATAATATTTTAATCCGCAAAATGATCCATATTCTATTACGTCATCACACAATTAATGTCGTTCCGGGACTCTAATTCTCACAGTGCAAATTTTGTTGAAATAACAAATATTGTCCCAACTAGGTCAAACACTCCTTTTATACTGTCGGAAGAATACTCTTTATGACACGAAAAGAGCAATTCCTATAAAAAGGATGACCTAATATTAGACACATAATCAGCGCAGCCATTCAAATCGATATATTCTCCCGCGCTTTTTCAGGCTGCTAAAAAAATGGCGAAAGTATTATGGAAACTATTACGATGACTGATTTGTTTTCATTATTTTTAAATACAAGTTTGATTGAACTCAAAAGTCGGAAAGAATGTCTGCAACTGATTTATATACGAAATACAATGCAATTATTGATTACATAAGTAAAATCAAGTGCGATTGCATGTGCTAAAGAAGTAGTGTCGAAGTGTGTCGAAGGTTCGGCCGTTCGTGTGGCGGGAAGGATAAGTCGAACAAGCTGACGCCGTCTGGGAAAGTCCCAGCTAATTTTGCTAGCTCTGCTAAACTGATGCGAACGGACCTCTGATCGTAAGATTGTTCGTCCGGGAGATGTAATTCTAAATCAGTGTATACCATCTATTTAGATGAGTTTTCCATTTGTTATTATAAATACTCCACACTGTAATTAACGCAGGGTTGGCCGAAAAGTTCGTACGGTTTTAACGCATAAATTAAAAGCGATTTTTATTAAATTTTGGTATGCTTTTTCGATTCTCTTTATTCAGTAATATATTTCTGATTTTAATTCACAACATTTTCTTCCTTTCCGACTGCTTCATATTTCCTCGTTCATAAAAACCTCGCAAAAAGTAACGCAAGCCGCACGAACTTTCTGGCCAAACCAATAGAATTTGTTACGGGGTCAATCGTTGATATCACAGTACACTTAGCCCTCGATTTACGCGGCATTCGAGTTGCACGGTTTCGGTTTAACACGCTTGATGCAATACAGGAAGAAATATGCACTTTTAAATGATGTTATGTATATCTTGCTTGAATTAATGCATTTTTTTTCAAAGTATGTACTCTAATTTTGGAAGTAAATGCATTATGCTGTTTCATATGGATTTGGCAAATTTATTACAGATTTATTTTCAATGTGAAATTAGGATTCGGATTGCACGATTTCTGTTTGCACGGCATTTTCGGCATCTGTCAAATGGTCTTCATTGAAATAGCCAGGAATCAATTTCAACTAACGATAAGTAGCCAACAGTTCTTTTTTATGGATGCATTTTTCCAACTTAACCCTTTTGCAAATCAAATTTATCCTTTTGCACTCGATAGTAATCCTTTTGCAGACCACATTAACCTTTTGGCAAATCAAATCGGAGTCAATTTTAATGTCGCCTTTCAGTCGCCATTCGAACTGCCACAATAAACTGAGTGGCGACTCAGAATCGAATTGATTCGATTCCGCGGCCATAATTGGCGTTAAAACCAATTTCATATTTCAACAAAACAATAATCCTAAACATAATGCTTCTATGTGACAAACATTTACACTTAGTTCGCATACAGATGCGAGTTTTATTAGGTTTGTAACTACATTCGAGACCTTTTGCTCTGCGCCTTCTTTTTTGTTCATAAATGTATTTTGTTACAAATGTTTTTGTTCGAAATACTTATATAATAGTTTACTTATTGTCTGATGAATCTTGGATTTTCTTTCGTGAAGGCCAATTCATTAATTCAAGTGCACATGTTTATCATAAAAATGTTGCGCTGAAATCTGTTTTTTACTTGAAAGGTCAATTATTTCATAAAAGATAGCAGGGTGGCAGGTGTTTTAACTATTCTATTGTTGTTATTTATTATAAGATGCACTTTCAATTTTTGTCTTCCATAGTTACAACTATTAAAAAGCATAGTTTAGTATAAATATAATACTTACATGTTATATATAACATACATACTTATTCTGTACTTTTGAGGTTACGAATTTATCCATTCATTCTTTGAATTAGCCTTGTTTGGGCTCATTTATGTAAATTTCAAGTAAAAAAAATATACGAAAAAGCGTACCGTGAGGATAGAAAATATGTTACTTCCAGGCAAACACTTACGTAGGATCTGTATGAAGCCATCGTCCTTATTGTATTTCCTGCCCACGAAAATGAAAGGATCCGTAACGAGAAAGATGAGTCCCACTCGATATTTGACTCAAATTCACGGTATTTTAATCAAATTCACGATATTCGCCATAAATTCACTATATTTGAAACAAATTCACATCTGACTCGAATTCACCATATTTGACTTAAATTTATGGTAGTTGACACAAATTCATGATATTTTACTCAAATTCCCGATACTTGACTCAAATCTACGATATTTCCACGATTTAATTGACTCAAATTCATGATATTTGAGTCAAATTCACGATATTTGAATCAAATTGACGGTATTTGACTCAAATTGACGATACTGACTCAAATTCACGATATTTGAATCCAATTCACAAACCAACACCACCAGCACCATCGGCACATATATCACAACACAGGTTCACCACCGTTGAATAACTCGTGACGGACGTTCATGTGATCAGTGATTTCAAGAATCAATGAATACTTGTTAAACTATGAAAATGTAGGGACGTAGAAAGCTTCATATTAAATATGGCGAACCGATTCAACGGCAAACGGCGAACGGCGAACGGCGAACGGTTTGACAAATCGCCTTCGACGGGACGGCTTCCTAGGAGAAGAAGGAAAAGAGCAGCACGGAGGCGCTTCGTTTCGAATGAAGTTTGGACTCTAAGAAGCCAGCGACCCGCAAGAACCACACTTTCCCTCTCTGTCTCTGCTACCAAAATCTTCTTTTCCCTCTCTTTCTTCCATCAGTTCGCCTCGTCTTTCCTTCCTTCAGCCAATCTATCGTTCTTGGACTTTTCTTATCCTTCTATCCTCTTCCGATACATCGTTTTCACTTGTTTACTCCCTTCTCGCAACCCGGCACTATTTTAAGAATAACTTTACATCCTCTCCTCTCTTACGCTCGACGCTCCTGAGACGACATTTCTCGTGCGTTTCTACCTTCGCCGACAAAATCTTCAAAATATGGTTTTAGGGAGCAGATTACATCCATTTTCGAAATTCTTCAAAATCGGGGACACCTCGGAAAACTAGGACAACAGTTCTCCCCGTAGAATCGATAGTAATCTCATGGATTGTAGATAAAGATGGCGTACAAAATCACTAACAATGATCGCAATTCTTGATCATTCAAAAAAATCATATTCAATATGATTTTAAAATGAATTACATTACTATTTGTGTTTTGAAAAATCAGTGGGGAAAAAGGGATCATAAAAGAATAAAAGAATCATTTGCTATAATTATGCAACATATATTGGTGTTTATATTATTTCATACGATTCTTATATATCTATATGAAGTTTTATGTGCTTGTATTTTATATTATTTTGTAGCAGAGTTATATTTATGTTTTGTGGAATTAAGTCGAAAGAAATTTAAAATTATACTTACGCTTCTGCACATATAGGTTATGTGACGCTACATGACTCTGTTGTTATGTTCTCCACCAATCACAAACGAGCAGGTACAATCACGAGTCACCGTGATTGGGCCCAAAGTACCATTAAAATTGTAACATTTACCTCGATATTTCTTGTCGTTTCGGAGATAATAGCCGAAAACGAAATTTATTTATATATAAATTATGACTGGTGGATTTAAGTTAATTAATGGATTCCATTATTCGCGTTATGCACATAAAATAAAAGTATATAAAATCTCAAACAATGCGCCGTGGTGTATTCGAATAATTTAACTAAAGATGGCGTTAACACAAAATGGCGGCTTGCAACCTTGTCAAAGTTACATGGCGTTGAGGGTGTCAACCTTTTGGGGCACAGATTTTTAAGACAAAAAAATCGAATTGCATGTGTTATTCTAGTTGGGTTTGTTTTATTTATAAACAACGAATTATTTGCATCTGAAACGATGAAAAAACACTGATAAAGTCTAGTAAGTTTGTCCACGTATCAATGAATTTAATTACGCATAATCATTATAGAAATCATTTTTATGAGGACTATTTTTTTTCGAGCCATAAATGGACTCGCATTATTTTCGTAATTATTAAGTTGTTCGAATCATAAAGTTTAAGTTATTAAAATTTCAATTTCACTTGAATTAAGCCATATTTTGGTTCGGTTTTGTTTATAAATAAGAACAAGAGATGAAATACAATTACTTAATCTCAATATTCATTTATTTATTGTTAAATTACATTATACTTGTAATTTTAGCATTATTATAAGTTTGAAATTAGATTCTGTTTTTCAGTACTTTCGTATTACATGACGAGTCAAATTCTAAAATGGCGCAGATTTCCTCCTTCGATTACGCAGTGTTTAATTAGACTACGGGAATCGGACTCGCACCACTTTCACAATAAATGATTACGCAGTTTCGTTTATCAACGAATTTTCAATTGATCAAAGCATATGGACATTTTTAAATATAAACTCTAAGTTGTCTATAAATAAAAACTTCACACTAAATTATATCTAAATTATTGTTTTTCTCAATTTCTTCCGAAAACGGACTTACATCACTTTCATCATAAACGGTCCATATAAAAGTAAACTGGTCTACCATGATACAAATAATATGATAAAGAGTCTGATCCTATGTTTCGACTGAAGGTGTTTGGAGCAAAGTTGGCAACCTACTCACCGACAAGCAAAAACCTAGGTAAGTGTCCGCCTCTGATTTTGTCCATTTTCACATATGTTTAGTACTCAAAAAACTAAGCGACATCCATTTTGTTATATCTGCCGAATTTCAGTTTAAAGGGGTGAAACCCCCGCTCAAAGATTTGAGAACTCTTTTGAACTTTAGTGGGTGTAAAATATTTTTTATAATAAATAACCTAACATGGGATTCAAATTTTCGTGGGTTTGTTTTTTTAAGAATAACCGACCCCATGTTGAATTTTTCTTCTCTACATCAAAAACTGGTTTTAACCGAAATTTCGCAGATATAAAAAAATTCGAGTCGGTTAGTTTTTTGAGTATTACAACATATATATGTGAGAACGAGAAAATCAGAGATGGACACCTGCTTAGGGTTCCTAGCGAGATGTGAAAGAACGCCGGTTAACATTATCAGTGGAGAAAACGTTCAAACATTCGACGTTTACCTACAAAGTTTAGAAGTCGATGGCGCCACATGAAAATTGTGTCTGCCATGTTTCAAAAACGCCCCTAAAATCTATTTCGTCCGAAAAAGTTGTTATGGCTTCCACATATTTGAAAGTCGTTACGAGTGACTTGCATTTTAATCAACTTAAGTAGACCTTTTCGGTTCCCAAAGTGAAGGAAATTGTAGTATCCTGACAAACTTGGTAATTTTATTCACTTCTAGCTAATTATATTGCAAAAAACGTTCATTATACTATCGTTTGCTTTACTAACAATTTGTCAGTACCTTTTCAGTATTTTTTCAGTATTTTTGCAGTATATTAAAATATACACAAAAATAAGAAAAAAGGCTAAGTAAAAAAGTATCAGCAGCATAAACTTCTTCTGCAAAGGTTTACCAAAATCATACGAATTCTTATATAAGGTACTGTTGACGTGTGCATAGATGCTTGCTCTTTGAAACGAAAATTGCTTTTAAGAATTCCATTTCTGGATATCAAAATATCAGCTGTCCAATCTTGGTCCAAGATTTCATATTTTAACCCACTCTAACCTAATTTGTTCGTGTTTAAAAGAAAGTCGTGTAACGTGAAATTAGTTAAACTCAAATCTAACGTAATTATATTACGTGAAATTAGTAATAAAACGATTATTTAAACGCATTAAAAAGGTGACAATCCTTGCACGTATAATGCTTTTTTAATTATTATTAAAAGGAGAAAATGAAACGAAGCAAAAGATGCGGATAGATGAGTATGTGACTTCAAAGTTACATGCCGTCATGAAGGGTTAATATCAACCCTTTAACCGAGGATGGCGAGTTAATTCGTCATTTCCGTTATTGGAGAATGCGTCCCCAGCGCGCAAGCATGTTACTCGTCACGGAACTCTAAAGATTACACACTACAGGCATGACGAGTTAACTCGTCTCTGCAAGTTCGCCACGACACGCACAGAGCGCGCTTTCGGTAAACGACCTCCGATTGGTGGAAAAGATATTTGAGATCAGCAGGATTTATGCCGGAATATTATGATGAATTAACACTAAAAATACCGGCAACCTTATTCAGCTATATTTGTATATTTATGTGTCCGCCCTTAAAAAAAGGATTGATGGAAGAAACAAATGAATCGGTTTATTTATGTCATTGTGCAACGTGAACCGCGAAAGATCCCGAAAAATGAAACATTATATATTTGAACATTTTTATTTCTGGATCTGTCCTTTTGACTGCGTTGGTATTTTTAGTGTTAAATAAAATGCTGTGCATTTCCTGTAAAAAAAGTAAAAGGCTCATCCAGTGGTGCAACAGTTCTAACCGTTTTACCCTAGTTTCCGAGTAAATCCAACCGTACACTCTTCTGACCAGGAATAGAGTGACTTAGTCATCTTTAATCCCGGTTCTGATACTTCTCTCCGTAATATCAAAAACCTATGGTCGCTGTTTTTCGTGGAATGCTGCAAAGATGAGTCAACACTTTCCGTGCCAACTTATGAACGTCTTAACCCTTTGCGGTGCTATGTCGAGCGTCACTCGACATCACATTTCATCCCATCGAGTCCCATGTCGAGCGTGACTCGACATAAATTATAAGTTGTAAACAATCATATACAACATTTTTTAAACATTAAAATTGTACTTGATATAAATCTATCTATCCATAAGTATGTTGTTGCGTCACTAAACCGTAAAATATTTAAATAACGGCAAACTAAACGATACTAATCGTGTCATGGCGGACCAGCTATAACCAAATCCCAGAAATATGGCGGAACACAAAGGGTTAACATTCCTATAAAAAAGGTCGACCATCATGATGTTAAAAATCAACGTGTTTTAGGAAATTGGCAACAAAAGAGACAATTCAATCAAACTAGCACATATATATAATTCAGAGTTACAGTGTTAGAAAATGTGCACTTTTTACTTTCCACGTTTTACTTTGAATTCCGACTAATTTCACGTGTCCTTGGTTGACCAATCAGGACCCGGTTAGCGCGTTTCCGCCTTCTCCGTCCCGTCATATAGTGTGTCACACTGTTATGCCGACAACTGTACCAATTTACATATTCATATTGAAAGCACACTAGGTACTTGTGCTTTGTATATTAATATCGTTAACTTAGATGTTAAATGCTTTTACGACAGTCAGGTAAAAAAAATGCTTAGCACGGCGCTTACGAAAAATATTTCAAAGCCTTGGCAATAAATTGTGCGTTCAAAAGTCAGAGATTTCTGGCTATTCCACTAAACAACGTTTAGTGTCATTCTTCCGGCGTGTATTCGTAAAATTCTCCACTAAAACAAGACACCACTATAAAAGTATTTAAAACCTGGCAAACATTTGCCGGAATAATGTGAATGCACAGGTTGCATGCAATGCATTTACGCGTGCGTTTTAATGACACTGAAGCATAAAAATATGGGCTCAGGTTCTTACACGAAACGGTAAAATAGTTCTGTTTATAAACAGTAAACACATGGTCAAGAAGTCAAGATCTTTCGATACAGTACACAGGAATTCAACCGAACGAGACCGGGATAGGTTTATATTTAGAAAATTGGGGCAGTGTGCCTATTCGGGAACACGTATCTCATTATTGGTCCGTTTACGTAAACCCAAAAACGTGAAAGCCTACTTTTCTTTACGAATCTTCTTGTATCACAGGATATCCGCATAACAATTCAACTCTTAAATCATATTTTTTCAAAAGTTAATAAATATCCCGTCCAGTTACATTTTGTCTGTTCATATTCTAGCTTTAAGAGGGCTGTAACTCAGTTCTTGTTTGCCGACCCAGGATAATATTTTTTGTTTGCTTTTCTGTATTATTATCTGTCACTGCTTGCTTTAAGAACGCTGTAAACTAAAGAGTTGCACCGGTTTGTATTAAAATATTGTAATAAATCAATAACAATATAAACTGTACTCGCAATTCGCCAATAAAAAGTACTTAGTCCAATCGTATTCTTTCATAAATGACAACCGAGCCCGTCATTGTTCTAAATATATATTACATTTGCAATACAACAACTCTCTATTGTACATATTAGATCATTTCACATAACAAGCCGGATTTCGAAGTGATGTATGTACACATAACGCAAATAATTGAATCCGTTAATTGACTTCAATCCTCCAGCCATAATTGATATATAAATAATTGAGTTTCCGTGTAATGTCCGCTTGCAGGTTATGTTTATATACATTTATACCTATTGTATTGATACCGGAGTGGAGCAGAGAAGAGAAAGATTTCGTGGAGAAAATGGGGAGGGTTATTTTGGTCAAAGGTTTTCCAATATGGTGTGCAATATTTGAAATACTCCACCAGGGTGCGTGGCATGCTCAATGAGAAAATGGGGAGGAGGAGACGAAGAGAATGCAGAGTAGGGGCCAATCTCAAATTACTTGCTGAGCTCCCGGTTAGCTAGCCGACATCTTTGTCTACCATCGCCCAGCAACCTTTTATAGACAGCCAACCGGAGTGGGGCGAAGTGGGAGGCCGAGTGAATTCGTGAAAATTCGGCATGCCATTGGGAAAGGAACTCTCGGGAGTTTGTTTTTTAAATATTACTATGATATCCCGAGGACTCGAGCAAAAAGAAGAACTACTGTCGAGGATGGAGAAGAAGCATCAATTAACACTATTTCTACCAAACTTGTCGAAAGACACCTTTGAAAATTTTAACTTGAAATTCTTTTCCAACTTTAACCTTTTTTTTCTCGATTGACTTTTGGACTTCTCCTGTAATGATTGTTAGATTGATTTAGCGAAATCTTTTTTCACACATCTCCTATTTTTTTTAACTATTATTTCCCCAGTTATTTGCATTTAAATGCAAAAGTGCCAAAAGACACCTTTTGGTCGAAATAGGTGCACGTAAATCCGTGGTAGAAATAGTGTTAATGTTCAAAATCTCCCGCCACTTTACTAACATCAATCTTTCAGTGATATAAGAAACTCCAGGTCAGACAGCTTGTCTCGATCGTTTCGATTTCATTTTGATTTATCGCGCAGCCATATTTGCGCGCTTTGCGTAGCAGAAGCTGAAACGGGCTCAACAAATTGTATATGATACTCATTTTCTTATTTATGTATGGTGTACAATTCTAGTGAAATTCTGTGTAAATTGTATACGATAAACAACAGAAATGCAAACTCAAGATAACAATATTCCGTAAGCTTGATTAAAATATCATATTGCCACACTCTGATAAAGAGCAGAGGTGTTTTTATGATACTGCTTATGATATTTATTATACTTCCCCCTCCGCCATATTAAAAGGCCCCGAATGCGCCATACTTGAAAGCGGGGTTCATATTGCCGGACTGTGCTTCATTAATATCGGAGAATAATAATTCCATAAAGATTATAGAATTTTTAAGAGGGTTATTGATAACAATTTTTTACGTGCTCCAAAAAATTATTTATCGCGAGCATCAATTCAGTGGAAGTCAAGTGTCGACCGGTCTTCGTTCGTAACAAGTGGCTAATCCATCATCCTTGACATCTATTTAAAATAGCAGTCTCTGTACAATGGAAAAAAATATTTATTACATAAAACATCTAAAAGTACAGAAATGCGGAAGTAAGTGGTTACAATATAATAATCTTTTTTCAGTTTGAACTCGCTCAAAAAACAATACTTTGTATGTTTCGAGAATTTATTAATTCTGAGCTTTAATTAGTATGTACTTATATTTTTATTAATATTGTTTTATTATTAATTTTTTGTATTATACTGAACACTTAATTCCAATGTACGATTAAATAAATTCGTAAATTTTAATGAGCCACCTAAGAATGTTTTAAATAAATTACAGTTTAATGGATCCAGACTGATGAAAAATTACGATTTCCATTTTTTCCGTAAATATAATTCTCAGCTGTAAAAGGATTTAATATTGGAAGAAATAAATTAATCGATTTATATTGAATGCATTGTGCAACTCGAACCGGGAAAGATCTCAGAAAACGAAACCTTCTAAATATGAACATTTTTACTAAATGCCATGGACTCATCATTTTGACTGCTTTGGTGATTCTAGTTTGAAATAACTGCAAATGCAAAAATGCTGAGAATATGGCAGACGCTCCGAAATATTGTGTTGTGCTTTTTTAAACGTATGACAAACACTTTCATACTTCGATTAGTCATTCCACAGTCGCCTCCTCACTTTTGAGGTTATTTAATTTCAGCATATGTATAAAGCGTTTTCCTCCAAATCTAGCACAGTACAAAAATAGCACTATGCACTTCCTTGTTTCCTACTTCTTCTACAAGCTAAAGAGGCTGCTTACGAGGGGAGAATTTTAGTCCCCACTTTTTTCAGTATTTTTAATTGATCCTAAATGAAAACGCGATTGATATTATCATATTGAAATTATTCTACTAATCAGCTGCCATTGGACACCCAGAAAATCATCCGCGTTTAACAAGACATTGACAAACAAGGACGTACAGTAATTTCAAGTTGCACGGATCTGATTTGGTTATTTTCGTTGCACATTCAACAAGAAAGTCACAGTCGTCCAAGTTCTTTCTGGGCCATTAAGAACCCGGCATGGCGCTCTGGCACATATGGATTAACGTATCTGATCGATCATTGGTGACCTTCATGGTACACCTTGGGGCATTGTGCAGTAGTTTTTTTTTGCAATAAGTAATAATAGGCTGACAAAGAAATGCATCTCTGGTGCACCCTTATCTCCGGGTGTTCTTTGTGCTCCTTAAAAACCCTCTTGTCTGGCATCTCTCCTTAGAGAATGTGGGTGTCGAAAAGGCGACAAATGCTAGAGTTGTCCGGTGGTTTCCTTCGCGGATGATGAAAACAGGGATGAGGAAGAACGAAGATGACGAATCATTACGTGTTTCTGGTGGGGTTTGGGATCTACTGCGACTGCGTAAACCGTCGTTTTGACGATGCCGCGAAGCAGCCGGCGCGTCATACGAACGACGACGGGTCGCGCACTACGAGTAGGGCGCTGGTCGGCTCCAAAACCCCGAGGAAGAGGAAGTAGATAAAGGATAAAGTGGTTAGTTGCTTACGACGACTTATACTAAGACGACTTCAGTTACGTACTGAGTGGTGAGCCTACAGTAAGATTGAAGAATACCCGAAACGAGAATAAACGAATCGGCATAACTGACGAAGAAGAAACGAAGTAGCCAAAATGTCTTCGGCAGTCGCGAAATCTTCGAAGTACACATACCGTTCCACCGGTGGTGGATCCGCTGATGTCAGCATCGAATACAGCGCCGATTTGAGTGCTCTTTCTAGACTCGAGGTAAGTTTCTTCGTTTAAAAAGCATTACTTACTTCACTTTTTCACTTTGAATCCATTCAAATATCAGACAATACACTGTTTGTTTGTGTACCAATCATATTTCTACATATTGTGTAACACTTTTCGCACACTACAAATGAAGTAATAAGAACTTCACAAGAATGTGGGAATTGATAGAACATGTTATGTACGGCATGTTCTAATTGACGCAGTAAACTGATTGTAATAAATAATAACAAAACGCCTTCGGTGTTGGAACTCTTCGTTCGTTGTTCGGGAAGTAGTGGCTTCCCTCGTATAGCTTGTGAAATGCATGCTCAGGGTAGTGACCGTTTCGAAGATAGTGACGCGCGAAAGTTCAGTGACCATAAGGGATATTTGTGCCAACCCTGAGAAGAAACTAAAGTGTATAACCGTTCTGCAGATATCAAATTGCTTGTGCATAAAAATAGTAACGAACTACATCCTTAAACTACACACGTCAAAGGGCGTTAGGCTGACATCTTTGAAGTACCTGTAAACTATTCCTTCGAAATCTCTTTTGATAAACCAATCACTTCTTTCCGGAGTTAACAGACTAGTTAACTAATTTCAATATCAAGCCTTCCACGAAACGTATATTCATTGCCAACGTTAACACAAGAAATAGTACTTTTTGCAGTAGTCTTTTGCCCCACACGTTGGCCTGTTCTTTGGAACGTGTTTTTAGGTTTCCTAACTTTTACATGCGTTTCTAACATGTTTTATTAGTCGGTTCTAAGTTCTTCTTTCGCGTTCGCGAATTTGCGACGCGTTATAAAGGGTTGGTATAAAAAATGGAAAGGTTTTAATGAAAACTGAAAGAAGAAGATTTCGCATTTCCTTGGCCCACCTTGTGCGTTGAATACATGCCTAAGTTTCCGAAATGCCAACTACTTGCGGCTAGATATTTCGGTCGGCGATTACGTAAAGCATAAGTTATTTTGTAGCAGTTGCCATCTTAAATAATCGCTGTTCTTTTCTTGCAGGATAAAATCCGTTTACTGCAGGATGACCTGGAATCTGAAAGAGAACTGCGCCAGAGGGTGTGTATTTTTGCAAATCATATCTTATTCAATAATTGAGCCGTTTATTTCAAAAGTGGCCTAAGTCCATTTTGAAAATGGCCCAAGTCCATTTTTCAAAAAAATCAAGATACATTAATAAAGTTAATGTAAGCAACTTTGTTTAACTATTATAAACGTAAACTAGATTTTTTGGAAAAATGGTCAGCCGTTTATTTTAAAACGAAACAAGTAATTATTCGAGAATCAAAAATTCATATTCCGTTCTGAATCGAGTGCAAAATAGCAAAACTATTCTTTTCACGATCAGCAACTGTTTGACGATAGTTTGATGCATTTTATTTAAAGAGAAAAAAGATTATATTCACTGATAGATTTAGAATTTTGTATCAATGTAGGTAATAGATATCTTGGATTTCGTGTAAAGAGGGTGAAGATTTCAGATTTGCCGTGTAATAAGAAGTGCTAGGTCGAAATGTCCAGATCTTGTGGCGAGTCTATTTTTGGGACTGCTCGTTTCGTGAGCGAACGATCTCGCATTCCTGTTCTGTATTTTACGTGCATGAAATTCGGATTTCAATTTTAGAAAAGATTCTCAAATTTATTTAGTACAACTTATTATATTCTTTATTTCCCCCTAAATCTTTCATTTCCTTTTTTATGATTTTATATCAAAGGGTTTTATCCCGTTAATAATAAAATATATAAATATAATCTTTGGGGTCGAAAATAAGTTATCATAATTATGCGCAGTGCAGCCACGATTTAATTCAAATCTATTATACAGTGCAGCCACACACACAAAAACTTATATGGAAGATGTATGGCGATTTATCACCTTTTATTTATAATTAATGTAATGTAGGCCTTTTTTTAAGCATAAAAAACATGTTTTTTAATTCTTGCCCAGAAAAATTTCAAAGTGCAATATTTATAACACTTGTAATGATACAAAGTTGGAGCGGATATTAAATATACCCCCGCCATTTTGGTTGAGAAAATCCTTTTATATTAGTTCTACGTTCATTTTTTATTATTAAAAACTTGCTTTCTATCGATCCGAATTGCAATAATTCCTTTTAATAAATTCATTAACGCTTAAACTACTAAAGCAATCAAAATGACGGGTCTCTAATTTTTAACCCGTTCCACTCGGCGGCGAGGCTCAGTCACCATTCAGTTTACTGCGGCAACTCGAACGGCGATTAAGAGGCGACATTAAAATTTACCCCAGTTGTCGATGATTTAAAATTCAATAACGAAAGGTAAGTGGAGTAAATATGAATGCCGCCTGACAGTCGCCGTCCGAATTACCGCAAGAAACTGAGTGGCGACTGAGACTCGCCTTTGCAAAGGGTTGATAAAAATCTTTGAATTCATGCCATTCCATTTTCTGAGATTGTTTGCGGCTCGTGTTGCATAATGGACTTAATTAAACCAATTAATTTATTTGTGCCATCCATCCTTAATTTTAAGGACATCTGAGCCGCTCAACAGCCAAACTGACAAATTCCATCAAACAAAAATTCTGAAACTTTAAACACCAATCATGCGCTTTGGCAGTAATATTGGACATTTGTCCAAATTGGAGTTTGTCACTTTGGCATTTGATTGGCTCATATACATAAATCTACAAATTGTGCTGAATATATTCTTGGTAGTTCTAGTGTTAATCTACATTTGACCCTCTATTTATGCACGCAAGGTGATGTCGTACGTGTTCCATTCGCGACCAAGTGTGACATAATATCGTACCTTTTATAAGTCCACCATAAAACTATTCATTCTATGTTATCAAATGTTATCAAATGTTATCAAATGTTATCAACTGATTTCTAAGAGTTAGCAAGATACATTCAAAGATCATACGAAACGATGCGGTATCACGTGTCTCTCTTTTTATGATAAGCGCCTCGTTTGTAATATGAATAAAGCTCCGAATATAGAGTCGGTATAGCTAAAATTAGATCGTTCTATTCGCGGAGAAGAGAAACCAACGACAAGCTTGCACTGAAGCCGCTGAGCCGTTCAAAGCTTTAGTTCAGCCATTTCAAAACAAAAGCATGCAAGTCAATTGCAATTGAACTGCATCACTAATAATGTTACTAGGATGGCATAATTAAATTCGAACATAACAATTTATGTATCAACACATTGAGTGCCGTGGACGTCACCGGTTACCGCCGATGCCAATATTACTAAAACTCGAATCAAATATATCGCTGATATTCGCAAAATTTGCAATATTTTTTTAACGTTACGATAACGATGTTTAGTAACCAATGTATCGTAGAAGGCTTAAACAGGTTTATTTTTAGACGTTATGTAGACGCATCACGGATGCGTATCGCTAGGTTTCGTAAAACACGGATTTCGGCGCGGCTATCAACGTGTTAAACAGTATTATTTTTAGACCTTATGTACACGTTACGAACGCGTATCGCGAGGTTTCGTATAACACGGATTGCGGCGCGGCGCCCAACGTGTTGAACAGTATTATTTTTTGACGTTATGTAGACGTTACGGACGCGTATCGCGAGGTTTCGTATAACACGGATTCGAATTGGCAGTCAAAGTGTTAAATAAGAGAATTAGGATATTACTTTACGACATAACGATATGATGTCTATAAAGTAATAATTTATATGAATTCCTAAAAAATGAACTTAGATTATTCTTTAGTTTGCCATTATTAGAACGTGAATAATATGCATTCCTTTTTTATGAGGCCGCTTTATAAAGGATGTTTACGGCAACGTATTAACGTAATTATTAACGCAATACTCAAATTTCAGAAATGAATAATCCTAAAAATGTCATAGATCGAACGCGAACGTGCTGATTTGAGCGTGCAAGTCATTCAGCTGTCTGAACGTCTCGAAGAAGCCGAGGGCGGAGCCGAATCACAAGTAAATCTATTAATTACTTAATTAACTTTTCGAACGTAATACATATATGGCCGGCTCAAATGCCAAAATGATTAACTCCGCTTTTTGCATTTTTCCCAATTTTAGTGCCGACGCACTTGATTGGTGCTAAACTTTTCATAATTATCAATTTCTACTACTTTTTGCTCAATGGAGTTATTCACGTTGCTCTTCGACCGGCTCATATATCGAAGCATCGTTTTTTGTTTCTTTCGTACTAATTCTGATGATCATCGCAGTTCGAGATCAACAAGAAGAGGGACACGGAACTGGCCAAACTGCGCAAACTCCTTGAAGATGTCCATCTGGAAAGCGAGGAAACTGCACATATTCTGCGCAAGAAACATCAGGAAGTTGTTGTTGATTTCCAAGATCAAATCGACCAGATGTCGAAAGCTCGCGCAAGGTTAGTGAGACTTTTGCACAAATTAAAATGACCATTTTTGTCTGTTGTGACCCTTTATTTCTCCATGTAACTTTGAAGTCACGAACCCTATTCGTATCTTTTTACTTGATTTCATTTCATTGTTTCGTTGGAATAAAAATGATCAAAGTACGCGCAACGATCGGCACCTTTTTCGTTGTGTTTCAGAAATAATTGCGTTACTATTTTCACGTAATGTATTTCGTTTAACACTTTCCCGCCGACTGTACCACCGGTGGTCCAAAAGAACTAATCAGGTAGCTCTTATCAGTATACAATTTCGTTCTTGCTGGTAGTAAACAGTCTAAATTCCGGTTCCAAAACGAATAAAAAGTGGAATCATTTGGAAACCACTATTCAGTTATTCGCATCGATTTTTATCACGTTAAAAGTGGTTTTCAAATTTTTAACGCAGCGCCGTCTGAAGGAGAAAAAGACAATTAATAGAACCGCTCGAATTCTTAGTTATCCGATTTGTTTTTAGGCAGAACAAAAATTGGGCTATAAACGGTTAACTTGTTTTCTACGATAAGATTGCTATCGAAATTATAAATCTGGAGTATTTTTTATTTCCACAAATCGTATGCATCATAAACAATGTACAAGACTCAAGTCCGCAGAAATAACATGTGCACTAATATTACGTGTGAATTCGGAAACTTTTGTTTGAGCACAAATGCAGCACGCACATAAAAGTAAACATATACCGCCAAAATATGAATATGACGAATGCTAATAAGACTTGGATCGGATTGCAATATTATCTAAAAAATTCAAAGACATCGACGGGAATAAAAGTAACATATTATGCGAACCAGAAAGTTGTGTTTTGCATCACGATTTTACAGTAAAATCGAGGGGTTTTTAAGAAACGTGGAATTACGAAGTATTTTATAAGACAGAAAAAAGGTTGTAAGTCAAAACGAACAAAAGGCTGTGAAATAAGAAAAAAATTTGCTAAATATATCAAATCGAATAAAAATCGGCTTTTATTCACACTTTAATACCTAACGATCTCATTGGCCAACCTGATATCTCCGGTAAATGATTAGAAATTACAGTCGCCATATTGGCCGTGATCCAAACGTCCGAGTGACTTCTACCTGAAATACGCAAAGTCTTGTTTGCTGGCCTTTCTAAATATAGTCATTTTACATTTTCTTTAACGGCTTAGATTCTTGAAAATGATCCCACAATGCTCCTCTAAAAATACGATGATGTTTTTAGAATTAGAAAATCGGTAATTAACTTTTGATCGCTTTATACACTTTTTTATCTGCAACGGCAAGGAAAACCACGCTTTGTACATCGCAATCGCATTGCATTCATTTTATCATTTTTCTTCGTTTAAAAATGTTTAACTCGTCGGTTTGACGCAATTTATAAAACACGTTTTCGTGTTAATAAAGTATTACATCTCTATGTTTTAAGCCGTGTAATATGATAATCTCAAGTTAAGAGAACCAAAAGCATCAAATTCGGCTCCATGCACCGCTAAAAAATGCAAAATGGCGACTCTGAAGCCGTTTCATCATCATTCGGGATCAGCATTTGGGGTACATCTTTTTCTAGATTCGTCGGATTGAATTAAATTCATTTCATCGGACCACCAAACAATCTCATCTTCCCCTTAAAAATACCAAGATTTCTATTATGGCGTATCTGTATTTTTCGAGGATGGCTCTTGTTTCAGCGACTTCTATTCTTCTTTGTATCGGCCAAAAAGTGAGCGCAGTTTGCATAATTCAGGGAATTAGAGTGATTTGTATGAACCTGGCATACGAAGCTGTCCAAATATATGAGATTATAAGTCAAAACGATACATTAACCCTTTGACTGCAATTATACTTCTACATTTCGAATAAATGTCTTTGTTAAAACGCATAAATTAGCCGTTTTTCTTGAAAAATGGACTTAGACCACTTTCAAAATAAACGGCTCAAATATCTTCGTCAAAAACATGAAATAAGCAGATTACAGAAAATTCGATTACTTATGAGTAGCCAAAAACCGTGAACGGGTTAAGAAATAAAGAAAATTGAAGAAATATGTTGAATTGAATGAAAATCGGTTTCTACTTATAGGTTAGTAACCGCACGAACTTTTTAGCCAAACCAATGCGTTTCGCACCCGTTTTCTTCCCCTATGTTGATCTCTTTCGATGTTTCATTGCTCCCATACCTCCGAACCCTTTTACAACACGCTGCCTGCGTACCCCGTTGCTCGTTTTGCTCGCGCGGATACTATTTGGCTTATGACTATTTTTAACCGCGCTACTCGTGCGGCAATCCTCAACCCCACGTTGGCTCGCCATATTAGTACAGGCGACCAGCCTGAATCCCCACTATCCTCGGAATTGGCCCGACTGACACCTTACACCTTCTATTACGCGTAGGTGGACATCCAATGTCGCAAGAAATTTTTCTCTTTTACAGGAAGCTCACGGAAAACCACCGAAAACAATTCTTTTCTTCAATGCCACAAGCTAAACGAACGCAAACGCGCTCGTTTACCTTTCGATTTGTATCGATCTATCATCGATAGCTTGCTTTGAAAATATTGAATGAAGAAGAAATATTGATAAAAATATTGAATGCTACGCGAATACTTTCAATTGCTGAACAATCATTCTTGGAAAGGTTTAATAACGGGGAATTAAAAATTTCTGGAAATTGAAGTTTTTTTGCAGTATATCAACTGGCAGTGCGATTGATCTATAATCATTTTTATCAAATAGAATGTCACTGTTATAACTTAGATTACTTAAAATATGGTTTAATAGATTTGAGACATTTTCAAATATTAGAAAAGCTGTCTAGTTTGATCGTTAGTGAAAAACAAATATCTGTAATATTTTAAATCACAAAAAGCGGGTTGCACCAACGCCCCTTAAATTAAATATTTTAGAGTAATAAATTAATAATTTTATCGTGCAGTAATAACATTCAATATTTTCGGTGTTTTAATCGAAATTGAAACTTTTTATTACACGACTTATATAAATTGATATTTCAATTATTTCCAATTATGCTTTGAAACTAACTTTGGAAAAAAGAACATAAATATATTTCACTTGTGTTAATGGATGTGTTGTGTAACTCTTCTATTTAAATTATAAGTTAAATATTTTATTTTCAGGGCTGACAAAGAAAAGTCCAAATTCCAACAGGAAGTTTACGAGCTTCTCGCCCAACTTGACAGTGTTACAAAAGAGAAATTATTGTCCATAAAAACAGTCGAGAAGCTTGAGATCCATGTTTCCGAGCTTAATGTTAAAATCGAAGAATTGAACCGCACTATTGTTGACATTACTAGTCACAAGACCAGACTTTCCCAAGAAAACATTGAACTGACGAAGGAAGTGCAAGACTTAAAGGTATACACTTTTTTTTTAGTTTTAATCAACAATGTTCTTCGTAGAATGAGGTGCGCAATACGTATAAGATATTACAATTTTCGTGAATTATTTACTTAGAAAAAATTTGGAAAATTATCATATTTAGAAAATTTGGAACTCTAGAAAATCAGTATATATAGAAAAATAGAAAATTTAGAAAATTAGAATATTCAGAAAAATTTGAAATCAGAATGTTTAGAAAAATAGAAAACTAGAATATTTCGAAAATTTTGACGATTTACCAAATTCAGACGATTTTAAAATGTAGAATATTAAACAAATTGAAAATGTAGAAAGAATGAATATTTAGAAAATTTTAAAAATTTACGAAAATTGAAAATAATATCAATGTACATTGAGTAGATTGAGATGCAGTACGCTCTCGTATAACGCGAGTTCTTACAACGCGCTAAAGATATCGCGACGACATTTTTCATATAACATCATCCCCGTACAACGCGCTATAACAAAACACGGCAATATCCCGGAAGCGCGATTTCATACAACGCGCAACGTATTAACCGCGCTATACGGTAGTCTGCTGTATCAATATAGCGCTTTAATGTCTCGCGCTTTAATAATCCATTATCATAGGATTCGTTATGCAAATTACGTCAATCGAAGTACTAAATTATCAATTTAGTATCGAATAAAATATTGTTAATAATATAATTATATCAATCTCGTAGGTCAGTATCGAGAACGTTGTATATCTGAGGACACAAATCGCTGGACAACTCGAGGACGCTCGTCGTCGTCTCGAAGATGAGGATCGCCGTCGGGCATTGCTTGAAGCCTCCTTGCACCAGGTATTCTTATCCTTTAAATTATGTCCTGTAATTAGTTCTTGCACTTATTATATTAGATTATATACGATACTATTGTATTATATTACCTTCCTATATATAAACAATTCATTACTTGTACATATTGTACTAGATGTCCTTCCGAATCAAATTGTATGCCTTCGTAATATCGCTCTCGTTTTTTAGTAATCTATCAGGGCTACCGGAAAGTAACCAATTATTTTGCACGTACTTTACGAAACGCCATTTCTTTTTTCATATTAAATATTATTCACAAATGCCATGATTCTCTTTTTGAAAACAGAAATTCCCAACTTTTGTTGCGATAAACATTTTGCACTCCCGAATTGTTTACTCTCCGCTGCCTCTATTATCATTGCATATTAGATTCTTACGTAATTATAAACAACATGCCCTACTTTAATATCCTGATTTCATAAATATAAATATATATTATTTTATATTATCTCGTCTTTCTTTCTGGATTAGGATTGCTGTTTAACACTTTGCACACGAGCGGCGACTGAGGGTCGCCTCTCGGAGAAAAGTAATACGCGGGGGTTATAACGATAATTTGTGATTCGTAGGTTGAAGTGGAATTGGAATCCGTCCGAGTTCAATTTGAAGAAGAATCCGAAGCTCGTCTCGATATCGAACGCCAATTGGTTAAAGCTAATGGAGAAGTCTCCGTATGGAGATCGAAATATGAAACCGAGGCCAACGCTCGTGCCGAAGAGGTATGTATATATATATATATATTCTCAGAGAAAACCAGCTTTTTTATAATAATGGATCTCTAAATCCATTTGCATTAACAGCTTTTAATGTGTACTAAAAAATATTGAGTTGGCCAAAAAGTTCGTTCGTTTTTTGTGTTATCACGAGTATACCTTTTATTGCATAAAAAATGAAACAGTCATTTCATTACAACTTAATTCTATATTGTAATTTTTATTTAATTCTATATATTTTAACAATTTCCTTTGTTCAATAATTTATTGCTCCTTTTGACTTATAATGTCTTCCTGTCTTTTGAGCAGCTTCATAGTCCCGCCAAAAAACTGTCGTAAGCCGCACGGATATTTTGGCCGACCTAATAATTTTAAACATACTTTGTATTAAAAATGCAATTTAAATCATTGATATATCTGAAAATATACAGGTAGAGGAACTTCGTCGCAAATACAGTGCTCGCATTCAAGAACAAGAAGAACAGATTGAAACCTTGCTTGTAAAGATCAACAACCTTGAGAAACAAAAGTCTCGCCTCCAATCCGAAGTTGAGATTCTCATCATCGACTTGGAGAAGGTAAATAAATCAGTATTAATTAATCTACACTTATAATTGGATAAAAAATGAAATGACTTCTGCGGCAACTGAACTAATCAGTTCACAAAATGAATAACGGCCATATTTTTTTTCAAGGCAAATGGAACAGCTCGGGAACTTCAAAAGCGCGCCGAACATTTGGAAAAGATCAACATTGAAATGAAAGCCCGACTCGATGAAAGCATTGCCATGTACGAGCAAAGCCAACGCGACCTGCGCAACAAGCAACAAGAACTTCAACGTACGAATGCCGAACTCGACAAGACTCGTGAAATAAAAGATCAATTAGCGCGGGAAAATAAGAAACTAGGAGGTAAGCCGCTCAATATACAATATCCATTCAAACCAAGTATTCTTCCGGGAAAATCTCTAAATTTGTACGCTCAATATCTCAAGAATTAAGTGAAATCGGTCACGATTCACTTATTGTTAGACGAAAGGATCAATGTATTCTTATGTCAGCACAACAAAAAACCCGTGCTTTAATGCATACGATTTTATAAAAATGGGTTCCTCGCCGTTAGTTTTTAACTCCGTAATGCATTCGAATCGATTTCTGTAACGAAATGTGCATTATTCTAGATGACCTCAGCGACGCTAAGAACCAATTGGCTGACATGAACCGCAGACTCCACGAATTGGAGCTTGAACTCCGTCGCTTGGAAAATGAACGCGAAGAGCTTGCAGCCGCCTACAAAGAAGCTGAAGCAGTTAGTATAAAATCAATATTATTACTTGAAATTGTTTTATATATTTGTGCCCAGCATTTCATATTCGGATTACTTTCTCTAAGACATGACTAATAAGACACTTATTAGTTTCTGCTTTAAGTTGGAATTAACGCTGTTAAACATCCCATACGTAATGATCTCAAGCATACTCTTAGAGTTCACATAAATTATGTCGAGCGGTTACAACAAAACTCGAAATTAAAATTAATACGATGACACCCCTCAATCACCAAATGACGGGTCCTCGGAATTTAATAAATATGTCCAGATTTATAACGTTTCATTCTCTGAGGTTTTTCGCGGTTCACGTTGCACAATGGACATAAATAAATCAATTTATTTATTTCTTCGATACATCCTTTTTTTAAAGACGTATACGTAAATATACAAATGGAGCCGAGTACATCACTGGTAGTTCTAGTGTTAAAAAGTGAGGTGTTCTTGGATAAACTAATTAATTCTATGGACTATGACTAACTAAAGTTGGTGCCAATAAAATGTTGGAAGCCTTTTTTATATTATTAATAAAATAATCATTGCCTAGGGCCGCAAAATTGAGGAGCAACGATCCCAAAGATTATCCGCTGAATTGAGCCAACTCCGCCATGAATATGAACGCCGCCTTGCTGAAAAGGACGAGGAGATCGAAATCATTCGGTAAGTTTTCGAATATGTCATTTCTTCGAATTTCATAAAACGGTGCGTGTTTTCGAATTACACGTTCGGTTTTCTACGATTATCCCCACAGTTGTTTTATGTGTTGGATTATTCATACAATAATTATACAGGTTTTACACTCGAAATTCACCATTTTGCAGATCATATTCACCTTTTTCTAAATCAAATTCACCTTTTTGCAAATCAAATTCATCTCTTTGCAAATCAAATTCACCTTTCTGCAAATCTAATTCATCTTTTTGCAAATGAAATTCACCTTTTTGCAAAAGAAATTCACCTTCTTGCAAATAAAAAGTCATTTTTACTTAAAAATGTCAGCAAATGAACTTTACATGACATATTGGAGTGTAATGGAAAATACAACATTTTTGGTGACGTACCAATTTAAACAGTTTTATCTTTAGACGTTACGTACACGTTACGAGCGCGTCACGCGAGGTATCGTATAACACGGATCTCGGGCCGGTATTCATCGTATTAACACCGTAACGTGAACATTCCAAGGTTGTATCGTACCATCGGCATGTTTAAACTCTTTCACATTTAATATGGATCTAAATATACATCGGTGTGGAATAAATGAAAATAAATCGTCGTGTGGAATAAAATTTGGGTCATTAACGCGACTCAAATAGTGATATACAATTAATACGCAACAATTCTAATAATAAACATAACATAAAGCTGATCAGTCGTGACCCGATTATTATCAAGAGGTACTGATTGGCTGCTCCCAATGTGCCAATCACAAAGGAACCTACAAAAGATACGATCGTACCATCGGCCCAAATTTTCACGAACGAACGATCGAAAACAACGCGAGTGAACTTCTCTAAATTATCGACAAATTTCAAAACGAACGGATTAACACGGAGTGACCATTGGGTACGTCATAAAACAATCTATAACTACAAAAACGATTTAATATGTTGTAAGTAAAAAGACATGTGGAGTAATATCGTTAAAATGATAACCTGTTTTCTTGCTACACATTTGGCTACAAGAAACATTACTGTAAAAGAAATCTTCAAAATTATGTTCCTTCCACAATTTCAATTTAAGGTAGATTGCCCAAACGCCAAAAGTGACCATTTCGCAAAAGCACTGTTTGTAAGAATATCAAGAAAATTTGAAAAAAGTGAAACAATGGCAGATCAGACTAAATGCTGTAGCATGAATGTCTTTTGAAGTTGGGGTGCAAAAAAATCCACGAATTTAGCGAACATGGCAAGTTACATGCCACCGTGTCACATTCCTTTAGAGCCAAAATGGCGCCACTGGCCAACTTATGTGTACGAAAAAAATTATCGGTATGGAATCAATTATTACCAACCAATGCTCGACTACATCGACCGTAAAGAACAGTCGAGTTTGACAATTGGTAATCGTCAGTCTGCTAGAAGGTTGCCATTACCTGAATTACCATGGTCCGACGGCAGAGCTTTATGGGAAGAGAAAAAAGTAGAGCCTTACACGAGGCACGAGCTGATCAGACGCGCGATCGACGCGGAAGATCAGGCGAGGGATCACTTAACACACTTCAAGGTACGACAAAGAAGATAGGATAAGTAGAAGTCGGGCAGAAACCTGAATCTGGGATATGCGACTGATTTATTTCGTTGGGGTGCAGTATTGAAGCAAGATAACTGGTAATCAAAACTTGGATTGCTCTTAACCCTTTGCACTCGGAGGCGACTCTTAGTCGCCACTCAGTTTATTGCGGCAACTTAAGTAATGACTGAGAGGCGACATTAAGATTTTCATCAGTTGAATTTTCTTATTGGACGTTAAATCATCGACAACTGGAATTAATTATAATAATATCGCCTCCCTCAGATGCCATTTGAGTTGCCGCAATAAACAGAGCGGCGACTGAGACTTGGCTCCGAGTGTAAAGGGTTAAATCTTATATTACTGAATACAAAATTAAAATCGTTGCTCTGCATTCGTTGAGTTTGTTAAAGCAATCTGGGTAAAGAACTGCATCGGCGATTCAAGGTCTCAAAGTCGGACAGATAACAAATTAACGCGGAAATAAACTGAGTTCTCGGTTGGCACTGCATTATTTAGATCATTCCTTAAAGAACTGATGAGCATAGTCATACGCGTGCCAAGTCATACGCGTATAGATAAAAAATACATTTCGCTTCTCCCAGAGAGAAAACTAGTCAGCAGCGGTCTTTCAGATTGGCAGTTGTTCTCGAGTCTCTGCAAGGAGCTCGTCGGTTGCTTTAGTTGCTTCGTATTCTGGACCGCTGAGGCTAAGTTTAGGCCGTAAACGGGCTCGTACTACACGTATCGTAAAAACGAACTTCAAGGAGGAGCTTATCGGAAGCATAATTCGGGATTATTTCTCCGAACGTTTCGGAGCATCGAAACCACAGCATCAGATACTGACGTAATTTCACCTCTCCAAAGATAGCAAAACGTTCGGAATTCAGCTTGGCGAAGACTGCGCAAGCGAGTCACGTTACCAGGGAGATATTTCCACGAACGTTAGACCAGTTTCGACGAAAACCGTTGCCTCTATCAGTGAACAGCATCCGTCTTCGAAGCAAGATTAGGACTTCCCGGAATATGGCCGACATTGAACTCGCATCGCTCAAAGACATACAGACGATGAGAGAAGCGCAAGAAGCAATTGAGTATGGAAAGGTTCTCCGTGGAAAATCTGCGAAAGCTATCGAATTTCATCTGAGAGCGGAAGCTTTGAGAAATCTAAACGAAAGTCAGCAATTGGCTGACATTAGAAAATATCAGAGTGAAAATTCTCACTATTTGCGGAATGAACGAAGTTGTTCGAGACTCACAGACGAAGGTGCCATGGATTTACTTGATGAAGCGAGATTGGCCGCACCGTTTGCGACGCTCAGTAGAGAACTACGTGGCTACGAACAAAAGTCCAGCAACTATTTTTCTGATAAGAGGTATCGAGATCGTATACGAATGAAATAATGATATGATTACCTATAATACGAGGATATAGAAAGCGGAAGACCCGATAGATAGATATTTATAGCGTGAATATGAGTTTTGTAATACATCATGAAATTCAAAAAATTCAAGATATCGATTGCCCTAGTCGATTCCTGCATTCTATGAATTCGTGGCAGTGTGGACAAAATAAGCTTTAATTTCAAATTGTTAAATGCCTAATGATGAATATATCACTGTAGTACCTTCTATAAATCTCGTCCAGCACATTGCGGATAATCGTAGAAAGTTTTCTTTGTTTCATCTGATATAATTGTCATGAATTTTTTACACGTACCGTAATATATATGATGGTAATGTTACAAAAATGTACTTCCGAGGAATTTTCTTTGGAACATCAATAATAATTCTGTATGAATATATGAAACTAGCAAACAGACCAGCATTGAGATCGAACAGCTGAACGCCCGCGTTGTTGAAGCGGAAACGAAACTGAAGACCGAAGTACAGCGCGTGAAGAAGAAGCTCCAGATTCACATTACCGAATTGGAACTTTCCCTCGATGTTGCCAACAAGAACAATATAGATTTGCAGAAGACCATCAAGAAACAATCTCTTACCTTGACCGTGCGTACAAATTGAATAGCTCTTAGTTAGTGTACATCGTACAGTAGATAACGTTAGATTAAAAATGAGTACGCGAAGTATTCTAGCTCAGAATTATATATAACTGCAGGAACTCCAAGCCCACTACGATGAGGTACAACGACAGCTGCAAGTAACTTTGGATCAATTGGGCATCAGCCAACGGCGTCTGCAATCATTGACCGCCGAGCTCGAAGAGGTCCGCGGCAATTACGAATCTGTGAGTATTAAATGGCACATTAAATTCTAAGTTAATTCTAATGTATCTCGTGAAATATCTTAACCACACGTTTCTCTGTTCCGCAAGGCCCTCCGCGCAAAGCGAACTGTCGAGCAACATTACGAAGAATCGGTTAGCCGAATTAACGAATTGACCACTATCAATGTTAATATTGCTTCGTCCAGGGCTAAACTCGAACAAGAATTAGCAACTCTAGCAGGAGACTATGAAGAAGTTACTAAAGAATTAAGAGTGAGCGACGAGAGATACCAACGCGTGCAAACCGAGTTGAAGCATACCGTTGAGATCCTCCACGAGGAACAAGAACGCATTGTTAAGATCGAAGCTATCAAGAAATCTCTTGAAATTGAAGTTAAGAATGTGTCCGTCAGATTGGAGGAAGTCGAGGCAAATGCCATTGTCGGAGGCAAACGCATCATCAGCAAACTCGAAGCTAGGGTAAACCAAACATAAATTGATAGAGAATTGCATGCCATATTGAATACTGAAATTCGACTAACGACGGGCTCCGAATATTTCTTCGCATTAACGCATTAACGCATTAACGCATTAACCTGTTTACTTTTCCACGCAATTTAGATCCGTGACTTGGAGCTCGAATTGGATGAGGAGAAACGTCGACACTCCGAAACAGTGAAGATTTTGCGCAAGAAGGAACGTAACATTAAAGAAGTTATGATCCAAGTAGAAGAGGACTCGAAGAACATTGCTCTGCTGCAAGAAGCTCTGGATAAGGCATCCCAGAAAGTGAGCATTTACAAGAGGCAACTTCAGGAACAGGAAGGCATGTCACAGCAAAGTGTGACCAGGGTCCGCCGATTCCAGAGGGAGCTGGAAGCAGCGGAGGACCGTGCCGATACGGCAGAAAGCAATTTAACCTTGATTCGCGCGAAACACCGCAGCTTCGTTACCACCTCGACCGTGCCCGGTTCTCAGGTGTACCTCGTCCAGGAGACGAGGCAGGAGATGTAAAATCATTAATGTTATCGAGACTTTACCCTTTGCCACATCCAACATCACATTTTCAACTTTATAAATGTATGTATACAATCAGATTGCTTGAAAATTCACTTTCAGACTCGACTTACTCTCGATAATCAAAATTCAGCTGTCCCCCGTACAACACGGATTCGGTATAACACGATTCCGAGAATCGGGGAAACCTAGATGCATTCTCGGTTTCTCAATTTGTAATAGTTTTGATGAATTATTCGTTATTTTAATAAACATATTTATTTTAGTTACGAAAAGAAAATCGTATACTTTTGTTGATTTTTGGAACTTGACCCTATTTTTTCTACTAGTTATTTGTTTCTTATAACATGGATTCGCATAACACGACATTCTTGCGGTACCTGACTACCGTGTTATGCGGGGGATGTCTGTATCGGATTCATCGACGTAAACAAGATGAAAAATTGTAACTCAATAACGACAGACTAAAGGGATATTCAAATCTTTTTATAACTTTAAACCTATCCTTGTAACGGAATTTCTGAAATATTTTGTCTTATCTGAATTTCTCTGAGTCCGAAGAATATGTCAATAAAAGAGAAAGCGCATCGAGGAATTCATAGTCAACGATGAAAACTGAGAGATACTTTCCCATGGACCGATCATTTATTAATATTATATTAATAAAAAATACATAGAAATATGATATTAATTATTTATTTATTTATTTACATTAGCGCCTGCTGTTACCAACCAGCCAACCTCAAAGTTTGGATAACCTGACTAACGAGCCATTTTACATGTCGAAACGAACAAAACGATGTAATAATATTGCTCCATGCAATGTAATGTTGTTATTTATAATTCGGCAAATTTCAATGTTGGTTTATTAGTCCTTGATCATGAAGCATAAGGGGAAGTGGATAAAAAATGAAATGGATCTTTACACCTTGCTAATCGCGCGTGTCGCACTTGTATTTTAATGGATAATTGTAATTCTATTCTATTATTACATAGATAGCTGCTATTACCCATAAACACAACTCTCACTGTAGGACATACACAAATAACCCGTGTCAATATTAATTTAATAAATAAACTGAAATGCGTACCAACCTCGTACCAACCTCGTTAAACATTATTTTCTATCAAACCTTAACACTAGAACTACCGAATATCAGCCTCAGTTTGTTTTGGCCAGTGTTAGCCGTTAATTGAATTTTGATTGAAAAACTTGTCCCAATTTCCTTGGCATTTCTTCGCCTTTCTTACCTCTGATGTCGGAATCAACAAAGAGTACATCATTTATTATTTGCGAAGGATTTAATGAGTCGGTAGTGAATCCTACTACGTGTGATTCCTGTGATATCTCTTCCAACTCTGAACCCAAATGTCTGGTCGGAACACACCATCCATGGAACAATGGTGCGCTTATTAATTGAAATTCAAGTGCATCTAAGTCAATAAGAATTTCGAATCGATAATAATATTCGTATCGCACTCTTAGTTCCAACTGCCTCACATCTTGAAAATTCATGTGAATTTAAAACAGTTAATCAGACTTGGTCCTTTTCGGAATTTCCGTTTTAGTAATTGTATTCGTTGGTTATTTTAAGTTTAAATTACCCCGTCACCAAAAACTCGCGCAGATTCGGCTTACCTGCCCAAGATCAATGCTCGCGGGATTTCCCAAATCCGGGGAATGTTGATTAGGTACAAGCAATCAACTGTTTCATGACACTAGTTGACCCTTGGGCTTGTAATGAAATGATCTATGCTGTTTTATGATTATCCTTTAACGAAATGCCTTATATAGCGTAAAGGATTTTTGCAGATATTGATAGCCCTTATAGATTGGTCCAAGAATGAATTTTTCTTAGTCTCAAGGAATAACATCGAATTGTTTTACATGGCAACAGAGTTAAGAAGCAAACTGTACCGTAATTACACGAAAGCAACATTCGACACGGTGGAAAAACCTTTTAAGTCTGTTGAGAACTGCTTGAAAGATCTTCCATTTAATCTACCATTTGTTTCAATAGTAATATACCGAACAGTTATTATGCCATCCTATTTACTTTGAGCGAATGGTAATAGTATTATTACAGTCATATCAATATTTAACTGCGTGCATAATGTACACAAATTGCATTTATTGATTAATGATCTACCCGAGATATTCGCCCGCGATGACCCCAGGATGACCTAAAATTGTTTATTAGAATATGCAATTATTCAGATGCATTATTATTACAGTATGACCTCGATAGTCTGTTCAATTGGTGTATTCGCAATAAACTGCATCCCAATATACCTAAATGTCATGTGATGAGATTGTCTCGTTCAAGCAATGTAACTGTGCACTCTTACGTATTAGGTGACTCACCACTATCGTCTGTTGACAATGTTCGCGATCTGGGTGTTTCCTATAACAAGTACCTTACAATAAACATAAGGTGAATATAAGTACTATAGCTAATAGGTCACTCGGTTTTATCATCGTAATCAGAATAAATTACTCTGCGTTTGTGCTAAGTTTCAGAGCTTTTGGAATTCCCGGGTTCCCTTACTTTCCTTGTGAGTTATGCTTCCACATTTATTTATATATAAATTATGACTGAAAGATTGAAGTTAATTATATATAAAATCTCAAACAATGCGCCGTGGTATATTCGAATAACTTCACTAAAAATGGCGAAGAAGACATTTTGACCCCTTTGATAGTTCTAGCGTTAAAAATAAGAGTGGATGGAAAAAATAAATTAATCGATTTAATTACGTCTATTATGCAAGGTGAGTCGCAAAAAATCTCAGAAATAGAACCTTATAAATTTGAACGTTTTTATTAAATTCCATAGTTCTAGTGTTAATTAGTAGCAACAGTGGTCTAATCGTGGCTAAATAAGTATGTTTTTAAAAAGATACGTATAAAAGGATACTCAACCGTATAATATTCCGAAACCCAGGCACGATTTTTATCGACTTTGCTTTCACCAATAAGCAGTTGATTGTATTCAGAAAACGACTTGATTGCTGCAATAAACATCATAACATAGCTATTATTTGTTTAACAATGTATTTCGAATAGCGTTAAAACATAACGTACATAATGCAGTCTACACATACACTAGGAAGGTATTCTTGTCCAACTACGTGTACATACATACGTGTGAGTGTTTCATGGATACACTTATGCGGATTACTTAACACGTTGACTGCCGAGCCAAAATACGTGTTACACGATACCCCGCGATTTGCGTTCGTAAGTTATACGTAACAGTCAAAATCCAAGTATTTAAGTGCCCTACGATACATTGGTGACTTTACATCGTTATCGTAACGTTAAAAGTATTAAAAACTTTACGTCAGCGATGTATTTCATTCGAATTTGAGTAACATTGGCATCGCTGGTCACCGGTGACTCCCACGGCAGCCAACGTGTTAATACGTATATTATTATTACTGGTTTCGCACTTTAGTTAATATTTAATTTGCATTGGCACAAGATTGTACTAGTTATATGGAAAGGTTTGTGTAAAAATAATAAGATATTTATGGAGCCCTGTGAATATACTGAATTCAAGTTTAGATTTCTGAAACCTCGGACGAGTTTCGTTCGTTGTGCGCAGGTCCCCCACTACCATTCCCTGCTCCGAACACGCTATTCGTTCGTTGCGCGCAGACCCCCCACGACCACTCCCTCCTCCGCACACGCTATTCGTTGGTTGCGCGCAGGTCCCCCACTACTATCCCCTGCTCCGAACACGCTACTCGTTTAAGTCCCATTGTGACGTCACAGAAGGCGGGGCTAAAGCAGTGGTGGGAAGAAAAAGTAGGCGCGACTGCGCGAGATTTTCGAAATCTAAACTGGGATTCAGTATAAGAGCAAGTGTCGTACTTCCATATTATAAATTGACCTATGTCATAATAGGAATGTATTTCTTTTGAATTATTTCTTCATTATATAATAATCATATATTATGTTCTCAGTCTTTCAGTGAGTTACAGTCTGCAATAAATTAATAAGCATTTGTGCTCGACAGTTCTTGGTATTTCTAAACACAATTTTCCGTAATGTTGTATCTTGTATGTCTTTATTTCCTTTTTTTTAGAAACTGTATATTATATCGTATCACGTGTTCAATTATTATATACGAATTGCAATCGCAGTTCGTAGGTGGTGATCACTCGATATTATAACTGTTGTTTGTAAACCAACAATATAAAAAAGGGCGCAATAAATCTACTAGAAGAGCCCATTTTTCAATATGGCGACGCTTGTATCGAACATCTCCAACTTCGCCGAAACGGAGCACGATCACCAATTAATTCGCAAAATTAACTTCCTTCACCTTAATTAACCAACTTCTACAGTTGCTATATTTCCAGACTAAATAAATAAATGTTTTAGCAAACTGATGAAATGTAAGTATAAGCGTAGTTATGTGGTAGATGTGAACGACAAACTTCCCTCTACAATTATATATACAATTATCAATTATTGTATGATATTTCAAGTTTGCTTGGTGTCAATCAATGTTTGTCAACACATTCGCATCGGGGAGAAATATTGCAGTAGAATTATTAAAGAAAACCAAATCTTCTAATCTTTCCACTCACATAAAACAATTATTGCAAATCTTTACACCAACATATTTAGAAAAAACTCGGTTCACAATAAGCAGAAAATGGAATAAGAAAATTTGAAACTTCTGTTTGCTCAGCCAAACGACTTGAAACAGTCAAACAAATCAGTCGCAAGATGTTTAATACGAATGCAAGCAGTCCAATGCAAGTCTTTTAGCATGTTTGTCAATAAGAGTTTCAGAAGATAGTCATATTTATACTTGTTATACATTAGAACTTATTATACAATAAATTTATTTACAAATTTTTCTGCCTCCTTTTGTTCAACCATTTCATAAATCTACTACAAAATGTGGTGACTTATGACGACAGTGTTTGTATCTACAGTATTACATGACTGTGCGATGTTACAAAGAAAAAAAGTGTCAGCCTGCGCTTTTTGGAAATCGTACACTGGGTTTCGTGTTTTAAGCAAATGCGAAAACGGAAGAAACCGCCGGGATACCTAAACGATGTAATGGGTACAAAACAATATAAAAATACAATTATGTATTCCGAAAACGTTTACAAATGTAATAATTATAACTTCGCAGACTTCCCATCATTGTTTGCCGAAGCTGTTTTCTTGTTTTATTTTGCTGATTGTGTGTTTTAAACCATTTTGTTCGCCTAACTTTTCATCTTGAACCAAACTCTTTCATACTTCGTTTGCTTACTTTGCTACTTTCTATGGTTTCCGAACTTCGGCAAAAGCAGAAATTCGGCTACCGGAAACACTCAAATTTCGTGGAAAGACAAACTATGCATACGCCAATGAAATTGTTTAATTTCGTGATATATCAAAGTTGCATATTTTTAGTACTACCATTGCTTTTCAGATTATAAAACACTGTACAAAGGAATGTATAACGCATTTTTGAAAACCCTCGCTACACTACTTTTCTTAATAATTTATACATTTAACCGTTTGAGTGGCAGACGGTGCGATCGCGCTTTTTCGGTTCCACGTCGAAAAATGCCTGCGAATGTGGCAAGGAACTTCCATCTCAAGTTTTTAAAAGGCGATAAAAACGTTTAATAAATATCATATTTTTATACGTTCGTTTGAAGTGCGATCCTTCACATTAAAAGGGACGAGAAGGAAGTAAACGTACTCGACATCTATGAGTAAAGACGAAGTAAACGAAGTACAATTACACGAAAGACGACGAGCGCGATTGCGCCGTCTGGCATTTTTCGACCGGATTTTTGCGAAGGCCCGTGGCACTCAAACGGTTAAAGAAAATATCTAAACATCCCAGAGAGAAGAGTGTAAAGTAGAAAACAAATACATGCGATATACACATTTACAACCCAAGTTTGACAAAGATTCCAGGCTTTTATAACCACCGTCCATTATGTAGAATGTGTGAATCCAAGAATAAGCTACGTACATTTATAAATGTCACTGATGTTTTGTATAATCAATGTCGTTGTTTATTGGGCAACAAATCAATTAACACGCTGATTGCCGTGGGGGTTACAGATGACCGTCGATGCGATTATTTCTAAAACTTAAATCAAAAATTGGGTTGGTCAGAAAGTTCCTGCGGTTTGCCCGAGTTTTTTTTTAAAAAGTTAGAACAAGATTATAAGACGAAAAGGACAATGCATTATTGAATAAAAAAGATCGAAGAAGTATACAAGATTGAATAAATATCGTTTAATATTTATAAAACTTTCAATATTTTTAATGTTACTTTAAGGACGTAAAGTAAGTAACATATCCTAGAGCAGTTAAACGGTTTTTATAGGTGTTATATACATGTTAAAAACGCGCATCGCGAGGTTTCATATAACACGGATTTCGGTCCGACAGTGGACGTGTTAAAAAATAGAAACCTAGCAATATTGATAGGAACAAAAAATACCAACTTCACTTATTCTTTACAACAGCAGCACTTTTTACTGACGGACGGAGCTTATTCTTGGGAATATACACTTCTACGACCCAAGCTTATGTTTGCTTCAACATAAGCCATACTTTACTATACCTTTTCTCCACGTTAATTCGTGAAAATACTCCCGAAAATATAGATTTTTCAACGTTTTTTTTATCATATCATTTTCATTAATATCCTTAGTCGCAGTTAGAATCCAACTCTCATTGCATTCTCACTTTTGTTTTTTTAGTTTATGTTTCACGCAACTTTACATTCATTCTTGAGCTTAGCACCTTTCAATTTCAGCTTTGCTGTATTGCAAACAAAACGCCTGAATCTCCTGCGTATCATAAGGCTCTATGCTCCAATCGCATATTTCTAAGAGAACATGTTTCTTTTGAGCAAAACATTTACAAATCTGTAGGGTAAGAATATTTCAAACGTGGATCGATTAAGTTCATTAAGACGTTAAGTGCCATGCCTAATTTTCTTGCCTTTCCGTTCCAATATTATATTATTTGCAGTGATCAAAAGAGTTATGGAACTTAATCTATATGGTAATTTTTGAAAAATGTTCTCACATTATAAGTTCCAATGAGAACAGATAAACAAAGGTTCTTGAAAATCAAAGTTTTAGTTAGAATAGAACTCGTGAAATATAAAGGTACAATTTTTTGTGTAACAGGAAGAGACATTTTCTTCGTCAATGTAAAAAAGTTTTCAATCATTGTAACCAATACTGAATACTACTTAATGAACAGTTTTACAACAATATTAAATAATTAATACAGTTGATAAATCTTCCGAAATAACGTGTTTCCATGGAAGAACTTTTATAACGCAGATTCTAAAGTATCTGTTCAATGCGCACACTTCAAATAAGTTCGTGGGGGTTACAATTCTTTCCATAAAGATTCGACAGGAACAGATATTTTTTCAAACAAAACACAAGTTCGAACGGAAACATTTTAAAACGATATACCTGGTAATTACGGTCCCCAAGTATTTGCCAATGGTAACTGACGGGGCCTGAACGAAAAGTGTGTCACTGACATGGCGCTTAATGTGTGAAACAATCATACTAAATTGCATGAAATTAAAAAGCAGAATATTTGCGAAGATGTAAACAGGAAAATCAATTGTTCTATCATGAATCGAAATCAGGTTTTAGGAGATACAAGTTTCGAACCTATTTTCCTCCAATCATTTTCAGTGGAAAATAAAACGCTTGCTCTTTGCAATCAAAAATTCATACAGCAAGTTTGTTCAGCTTTCCACTTACCCTGTATATATATATTATATATATATAGGTTTACGAACATAAATTTATATGTTAAAATAAAGATAGAGATATGCATATTTTTGTAATATGATATACAGTATATACTTCTAAAAATTCGATCTCTCAAATACGCCGATAAAGTAATGAATTTATAAGAAACAAAACAACAAAATAGGGAAAAAAACGAATGTTTAGTGCATCTTTTTAACGGGAGTATGCGCCACACAAAACAAGATTCTTATAATCTAGCAAATCTTTTGAATCGTCGAGTACTTAATTCAAACTCATAAACACTGATCATTCTTCGTTAACATTGGTCTCACGTTAAATAAATAGTTCAGTTAATCAAATTGATTAGCCCAATCACGGGTATACCTAATCATACGAGTATATGTATATATATTAATATACAAATGTATTATCATTTATCCATATTAATTAATCAATTTTACTATATAATCAATTTATAAGCTTAATTATTTTACCGTTAAGAATAAATATACAGTGGTAATGTGATTCATGTCGGAACGATTAACCCTTTCGCTCCTAACGCCGGCTATAGTCGTCGGCTGCGGAAAAGTAGTAAAAAAAACAATAAATTGTATTGAGTCTATAATCACATTATTTGGTCATGTATCATGAATACGAATCTTACATATTTTTCAGTCAGTCCTCTGAGTATTACAGTGCTATAATATTACGGTATTACAGTAAAAAAAGGGTAAAGCATGGTCCAAAAAATTCTGAACACGCAGGAAATGTACGCTTATGGCACGGAGTCCCGTTCGACCGTGGCGTACTTCCGGCTAGCGAAATCGTAGCGAAAGGGTTAACCAAACACATTCCACGTTTTCCGTTTCAAACATTACTCGCTCAATGATTCCACTGATAAATTATGGCGTAACTAGATTCTTTCTGAAAAGATTTCCTGCGTTTTTGCCCGAACTGTAACTGACTCTGACGCATTAACACGTTAACACCGACACTATAATTCATACTTCGCTGTAATGGCCAGTTGTATTAACACTTTGCACTCGGAAGGCGACTCTCAGTCACCATTGAGTGTCTTGCAGTAATTCGTGTGGCGACTTTGAGGCGGCATTAAGATTTACTTCACTTATTTTTTATTATTCAATTTTAAATCACCGGCAACTGCAGTAAATCTTAATGTTCTCTCTTTGTCGCCTTTCGAGTTGTCGCAAACTGAGTGGCGACTGAGAGTCGCCACAGAGTGCACAAGGGTTAATTGTACTTTTCTCCATCTGGCGGCGCTGTGTTAAAAATTGGAAAACCACTTTTACCGTGATAAAAATCGATGTGAATAACTGAATAGTGGTTTCGAAATGATGTCACTTTTTATTCCTTTTGGGACTGGAATTTAAACCAGCAAGGTCAAAGTTTGTACCACCGGTGGTACACGCCGGCGTAAACGTGTTATAGAATTCAAAAAGTTAATTCTAATATTACCTCTTTCGAGCTTACGACCCCTTGTTAAGCCACTCTCCCAACACATACGCGGTTGTCACCAACAACACTAACTTGCCGAAGTTAACGTGAGGAAAGGAACTTCCTGTCAGTTTTCACCAGTCTTTTACGAACCCGGTTATATTTTTTAGGTTTTTTTTCTTGACCAGAGCTATTATTTGACCTTGTAGGAATGTGGCACTTCAAATAATATCGAAGAAAGTATTAGATTTTTATGTGTCCACCGTTAGTTTGAGCTCTTTCAGCGCGCCACTTTATCAACGTTAATGATAAATGCATATTGACATTTTTGAAAACACCCGTTTTTCAGTCACTTTTTTACTTTAGGTCCTCCATCACTCCGTAGTTAGCCAATGACTTTTTAATCCTAAGTGCAGTTAATCTAGCCGCAGCATTGTGATACCAACATTCTTTCATTACTTTTGACATCACTTGTAAGGCCTGTAAATTAAAATCATACATTACACTAAAGATATTAATTGGAATTGAATATATTCATATGATATCAACGCCTAAAATTTCGAAATGCCACTTTCTAGGGTTTAAGAGATAATGCAATTTTTGTTTTAAACATAAAATACGGGTTGGTACGGAATTCGATTAATTCCACCTTCCTTAATTTTATGACTTCAAACCTGCATTAAAAGAGATTCGACTGCAAATGCAGTCAATTGCTATCCATGTTTAGAAAACATTCAGAAAATAAATAATCTTTTTGATATGCGAAGTGAAGCAATAACCGCGTATTCGAGCTTTTATACAGCTTATCAATACCGTATCAATACAGTAGTACCACGTAATTCGTATTTAATTCGTTCCTGAAATAGGATCGAACTATGAATCGTTCGAAGTCCGAATCAAGATTTTAGATTTTATGTTTTTTAATCGTAGTAATACAAAACAAAATCAACAAAATAATTTGATGCTTATTTGATTAATTTTAATTATTACAACATTGAAATAGAAGGGAAGAATCATTTTTGAATATTAAAATTACAAAGACGAAAATATTGCTCCTATACTATAGTTCGAAGTACCACTACGTAGTACCACTGTACATTGTACCTAGAAAACATTAATAATACGTACTTCGATTGACTGCCACCGGTTTGGTATCGATGGCCTCTGTCTATCACTGCATACAACTTTACGCATTTCTTCGATCGTTGGATCTGAAGGCACCATGTCGTAAAATGGCAACTGATACTCGTCGTGGATTCCACCAACGTTACAGCGTCTAGCGATCTCCCAAAGTATTAAACCAAGGGCATAAACATCAGCTCTTTTGAACGAATCAAAGTGGTTCATGTTAATCGTCTCCTCAAGAACCTGAAATCAGTTCGAAACACAGTTTACAACGATTGCGTATGAAATTATTTCATAAGAAGTGTCACTTCAATTAACACACAGATGTTAATCTGAAAAAATTCGCGACCAATAATGTAGTCCGACGTCACTTTAAATTTGTTAACAGAATACTGGCAACGTAGCCTTACGTAATTTCAAAATTGGCGCTCCTGCTAACCGTGAGGCTCATATATCACGCCAGATGGCTGAATACAATTTTCATTTGCCGAATAAATATATGAACATTCGATGAATAAGTGAACAATAATGTTGCAATTATACAAACTATAAGCTGAATATATATATCTGAATATAGTTATCACAGCAGTATCAACTTGCACTTGTAATATTGAATTTTGTAAATTTTGAACTACAAATGATCACAAACGTGATGTGATGAAGCAATATTTTTTATATTCACACCTATTTAAATAGCAGAACCCGGCGGTATTCAGCTACAGATTTTTGAAAATTGTCGGTAGCGAATGTGTGAATGTAATTGTGTTCGATAAATGCTAATTACAAATGAAAGGAACATGCAGATATTACCTCAGGTGCCATATATCGCTTAGTACCAACTCGATTGTTAAGTTGAATATCAACTGTATCTGTTATTACATCGTGCCTAACGGCTAGTCCAAGGTCGCCTATGGCACAAGTACCATTTGTTTTTACTAAAATATTCTTTGACTTAAGATCCCGATGAGCAATGGCTGGTTTCCCTTGCGTGCCAACAATTTCCATGTGAAGATGTGCCAAACCCGTGGCAATTGACAGTGCCATTCTGATCATGCCATTCGTGTCGACTGTTGATCTGTTCAGGTAATCGAATAGCGAACCTTTTTCATGATAATCAGTGATCAGCCACAACTGCGTCCATGTACCATTATCTACAGAGGACACATTGATTTTTAACAATATGCTCAACTTTGTAAAGAAGATAATTGGCCGTTTATTTTGGAAGTGGCCTCAGTCCATTTTTCAAAATGATTATGCTGAATCCCAGTTTAGGTTGCCAAAATCTTCGCGCAGTCCCGCCTACTTTTTCTTTCTGCTTTGCTTTATCCCCGCCTTCTGTGACTTCACCGTGGGACTTAAACCAATAGCGTCTCCGGTGCAAAGAATAGTAGTGGGGGTCCTGCGCACAACGGACGAAACTCGTCCGGGATGTTGGCAACCTAAGTCAGTATCGAAGTGTCTTTGAGGTGAATTTTGAAAAATTAAGTCTCTCTGAAAAAGGTGAGGGCGTAAGGAAGAAGGGAAAATCATAGGATGCTAGGAAAAGAGAAAGTGCAGGATGCATGGGAAAGCAAGCTCCATGGAAACAATCTATATTGGGTTAAGAACTAAGATTGACACTAGTATACGGGACCGGATATCCGGTTAATATTGTGTAAGGCTTGAGTACTTAGAGGACATAGGATCTGTGGGATATCCAATAAAAATTTAACTAGATATTTTTGAAAAATGGACTTGGGCCAATTCCAAACTAAACAGCTCAATCGTTAGATGCAGGTTCTTTCAATCGAAAGCTTTTAACAATTCTGAAGCAGCCACCTGGTTACAAAGTTAAAACCACACCTTTATTATCGGCTGCGATGAAACCTAGAATGTTGTCATGTCTCAACATTACAGTTTGGTAAATCTCAGCCTCTCTGAACCAAGACCGCTCTTCACGCGAACTGAAGATCTTCACGGCGACATTTTCGCCTCTCCAACGACCACGCCAGACCTCGCCAAACCGACCTTTGCCGATGGTTTCCACGAGTTGGATCTGGCGCGCTATGCTTCGTTGTACCAGAAGTGGCAAACCTACTTGGGAAAGGGTGGGCATTGGAAAGCCCAAATTTCAGTATCATTGAGAATGATTCGCTAGGTGCGCGATATACTTTGTGCCTCGGATATCGAGTTAACTGAAAAAGCATCAGTTATGAAGTATAAGGTTTGATCTAAAAGTTCAGGAACATCGACCACAAAATGTCTAAGACCTTTTGCTACGATTTGCTCTTGTTTCGTCGAGCTATTTTTCTTATTATCCGAGTTATCAGTCTCTTACGAAAACGTGCTTTGTATCCGCTGCGGTTTTCCATAACGTGTGATTTTAAAGAACAGACAAAATGCATCAAATTCTGTTATAAACAAGGAAAAAGTGCAGCCGCAATATTCACCCGATCTTGCACTGGCTGACACTTCGCCACGCGAGATAAAATAATCAAACGTCTATAAGAGCAGAAAGGGGTTAATTTGAAGGGGGTCCTAGATAATTACTGTTCCAATTAATAATAAATGATTATACATAAAGTCCCCGAACTTTCTGATCAGACCTTGTACTTTGAAGTCAATTGAGTTACAATCGTAAAGAGTTTGCAGAAGGCAAAGCTGTGCGCAATACGTGAAAGTTGCCGGACTTATAGACTCGCGACTCGAATGCTGTTCAAAGGACAAAGAGACTCTTTTCTCGAAGTTGATTGTTTCGACCTAGAAAAGTCAAACGAAACTTTAATGTAAGCCTACCTGAACCACTGCCACTGGTGGTCATTTCCAACATGTCCCTAATTGTAACTCCACCTAAAATCGGCCGATCTGGTGCTTCCAGTGAGTCGTCCGGGAAATGTCTGGTAGGTCTTCTTTTGGTCATATGTATATGATAAATGACCATTACAACCACACAGATGGCACATACTGGCAGTGCTATGGTTAAGGCCATTCTCCAGGTGACCCACGTAGCGTCATTTTCATTTGACGGCACTTTTGGTAACATAACTCCAATTATCACTCATTTATGTATGAATCTTCCCTTGTTAGAGGGAAGAGGTTCAGAGGATTACAAGTACTAGACAAAAGCCCAGAGCCCAAAGATATATCCCAAGATATTAGAACATATTCACAGATCATGCCAAGTAAAGAACATGCCTAAGCAAATGCAGTTTGATAGCCAATTAGAATTGTTTCGAATGCATGCATGTTACAATTAGTGTGAAAGTAAAACAGGACAAGGATAAGCTTTTAACACTAAACCTACCAAAGCGGTCAAAATTAGCGGTCTACGCTTTTCATTAAGATTATTCCAATATGCAACGGCGCGTTGTTTGGGATTTTATATATTTGAATTTTATTTACGCGATACATATCATTCGATCTATTCATTAACTCGGATCCTCCAGCCATAATTTCTATACAATTATATGTGTAAATATAACCGAATATAAGTTCGGTAGTTTTAGTGTTAATTTGTGAACACCCTGAATAGTAATGCGCCATACAATCATATCATTACTGGTTTTGCGGATGGTTACGGGACAATCCAGAGTCAACCTATCAACTGTTATTATGCGTGATCGTACAATAACAATAACATTTCCAGTATTTCACTTAAATCGCTTTGCAATAAGATACTCAATTGCGGATCCTAATTATTTCATGATTTTCCACTTTTCCCTGCGCTTTTCCCTGCGCTTTTCTTCAACCGAGGTGTTTGCTGCATCTACGCTCTCGAATCCGACTTACCTGAAGATCGTTCGTCGTAAATGACAAGGCAGGCTCCGTTCTTTAAGAAATCTTTCTTTAAAGCACACGCGTGCGGTTAAATCATTATACCGCAAAAAACACGCACACATTCACGAGAATGATGTTAAATGAAATTTAATGGTAGCCATACTTCCCTGTAGACTTTTAACCCTCATAATACCTTATAAGTTTTCCGGATACCATCAAAAAATACCTTGAAAAATATGCCATTTTTAGGTATCTATTAATTTTTGCATGTCATTGCAATCATCTGTTGAATTTTGGTTTAAACAAAGTTTTTATATCGAAAAGAAAAATTCAACGGGGGGCTAATTTACCTCTAAGAAACAAACCCATCCGAAAACTTAGAAATCCATGTTAAATTATTTCCGATACAAAATATTTTACATCCGCTAAAATTGAAAAGGATCCAAAATTTCTATAAAAAAATTCCAATTATTCTTGTTACACGTCAAATCTTTCAGCGGGGGTTGCACCCCTTTAAACCGAAATTCCGCAGCTATAAAAAAGTACGTGTCGCTTAGTTTTTCGAGTACTACACATATGTGAAAGCGGAAAAAATCATAAGTGGACATCTAGCTGGGGTTCCTCGTTAGTCAAAACGTACTCAAACATTTTGAGACCGAAGTGTAACGTATCTAAAGACTCATATGTGCGATATCCGGCCCGAATGTCTTCAAAATGGAAAGCAAAATGGATATATCAACTCAAGGTATTTCTCGGAAAACCCACAAAGGATACTTATGCGAGGAAGCTTCGAACGATATCAGTGATTATCATACAAATGTAACAAATTGAGTGACGACTGAGTGGCGACTGAGAATCGCCTCTAGAGTACCGTAGCAAAGTGGGTGGCGATTAATCATTGCTGTAAACAAGTTGTACAAGTATTGCAAGTTCCCCGTCGTCTGTACAAGGTCTACCTTATTGCACTGTCTGCATGAAAGTAAGCGTTGATTAGTAACGGATAAAAAAGTTGCTGCGCGTGGACATGTTGAAGCGGAACGTGTCTCTGAACTTGTTGGACCAAGTGAGGTTCAAACATAGAAGGGTAAAGGAATGATAACAAAATGGTAACACCCAATCGATCCGAATCATACAGAGATGATAAAGTACTAGTACTTTTTGGTTTTATTATAACCCACTTGGTAAAAAGCTAAATGAGTGAACCAGAGAATCATGGACGCGGAGAACATAAAAGACAGAATGCAATGGGTGATCGGCCAGACAAGTCACAAAAGCATCAAAGTTCAATCATCAAAAGCTTGATTGATTGAAGCCGCACGCGTCTCTCCAAGGTCGACTTTGCCAAAATCGTTTTATCATTACAATCTGTATGTTCCAATAGAACAAAACTGTATACGTAAATGTAAAATGTAAATCCACGTTTTATGAATAGTGCCATAGAGTTCATGGTTCTTTGCACCATACCCCATTGCACGATCGATTAAATCCAAATTCGAATAATGTTTTTCAAACAACGCCAGTTGACAGAAACAGTTTGAACCTAAATATCGAAAAAGTGATTAAAGCTGTAGCTCAAAATATTATGCAAGTTTGTTATTTCTGTCCTGAAGCTAGTCATTTTAGATGTTTATCATAGATGTATTTATATCCCTCGAGTAATTATCGAAACTCTTCATGAAATTGGTTTTTGTGTTAATACTTGTAAACATACCTCTACTTTATTGGTATTTCCTTAAAAAGCAAGACAAGCTAGGAAGCTGATGATCAGCTTTATTAAAACTTACAAGATTCAGCATAAATCAGAAGTTTATATTCGACGTGAACATTGTGAGATGATTAGCGTCAAGTAGTCACGACACTTAATGAGAACTTTGATAAAATATCCGAAGAGTACCAACACTTATGTTTTCTCAAAATCGGAAGCTAGAGTTTTTTACGTTTCGGTGAAGTCTGCGCGGCAAACTTAAACCGTTTGAATGCTGACCCGTTCCTTGCATTCCGCGTCAAACGTGCGGAAAAGCGGCGCTGTCGCGCGATATCATTCTTTTAATTTTTGGCACAACAGTCGTCATAAGTCAACATAACAGTCATCATAAAAGTCAATATTACAGTCATCATAAAAGTCAACATAACAGTCATCATAAAAGTCAACACAACAGTCGTTATAACAGTCAACATAACGGTCGTTATGCCAGTCAACATAACGGTCGTTATGACAGTGAACATAACAGTCGTTATAACAGTCATCATAAGAGTCAACATAACAGTGGTTATAACAATCATCATAACAGTCATAATAATAGTCATTATAACAGTCATCGTAATACTCATCATAACAGTCATAGTAATAGTCATCATAATAGTCATTATAACAGTCATCGTAATACTCATCATAACAGTCATAATAATAGTCATCACAATAGTCATCACAATAGTCATCATAACAGTCATCATAATAGTCATCATAACAGTCAGCATAACAATCATCATAACAGTCATCATAATAGTCAGTATAACAGTCATCATAATAGTCCACATAAAAGTCATCATAATAGTCATCATAACAGTCAGCATAACAGTCGCTATAACAACCATTATTATACTCATCATAACAGTCATCATATTAGTCATCATAATAGTCAGTATAACAGTCATCGTAATAGTCATCATAATAGTCATCATAACAGTCAGCATAACAGTCGCTATAACAGCCATTATAATACTCATCATAACAGTCATCATATTAGTCATCATAATAGTCCACATAAAAGTCATCATAATAGTCAGCATAACAGTCGACATAACAGCCATCATAACGGTCGTCATAACATCGTCAGTACTCAAGCGGATAATGTAGCATAAAATCTAATTTCTCGAAGAGAATAAGGGTTTTTTTTCGTGCAAAAGATCGACCTTGGAAAAAAGTAAGCGGCGACGAAAGCTATACCTCCTCCGAGGTAGTCGATGGCTCTAGAGTAGGCTCGGCCTTCAGACTCGCGAAGGGGAAAAGAAGGCCTTAGTTCGCGATTGCAGAAGTCGGAATGGTCGCAGCAGGCGACCACGAATTTGATGTCACCTGGACCGCGTAGTGTGCCGTTCGCTGTGCACCACACCGAGTATTCAGGCGCCGGGAAGAAGTGCGTCTTATTGTAACACCTGAGAACAATTACTATGACGAGTACTTCCGTTCTCAACGAGAATCGCGACCGTTCATTTCCTTTCAAATTTCCACTGGAAACTCGGGGAATATCTATCGATTGATTCATAGATTGATCAAAATACTTTACCAGAGGGTTGCAGCTTACCAGTGAATCGGTGTTTATTAATGGAACGAGATGTACTACATTTATTGAAAAACTCTACTGCAAACTAATTATTGGGTTGAGTCATGAATAAGTTCCATTCGCCCAGAAGTTTTTTGTATTCAAAACCGCCATAGCATTGCGCAAGGGGAATCGGCAAGTTGCTTAAAAAATGGCAAGACATTATTAATAATAAACTTTATTTGAAAAAAAGAGGAACTTATTTATGTCCCAACTCAATAGACTGATGTACTGGTTTGTCTGTCTTGTTTCTTGAACATGAATAAGGTAAAATTGTGTATCTTTTAATTGTATACTTAATAAGCATACTGTAAACCATAGCTTCACTGCATTCAATTTATGACAAGTCTCTGATATAAAAAATGTAGGATAAATTAATGTTATTATGGTGGCAAGAAATCCTGTGGCTTTATGAAATGTATTGGGTTGTCTGGAAAGTTCGTATCGATTTTCAGTAGTTTTTCAACAAAAAACCTGAGAATTCTGGAAGGATGGATTCTTCCAGTTACGTAAAATGGAGAAAAGTTGTGGAACAAAACGGTGCGAACATAAAAATCGGCATGAATTTTCCGGAAAACCCAATTCAACAATACAGTTTAAGCCTTAGCCCTCAGTAAACATTTTTTGGGCTTCATTTGTTCATTTGTGCAAAATTGAATTCTTTATACCTAGGTTTCGCTAAAATCTCAGAATACCAGTTCATGTGTTACCTTATCGCACATTATTGAATTTGTTGTACCATTCAGCAACAAATGAATGTGTATCATAAAAAACGCACTGCGACTAATTCACTGTGTAAGCTTGTTTACCCAGCAAACCATCAAAGTAAATTAATCTATTTATAGCATATAATAATTTAAGTGGACGTAAATGTTAGACGAAGTATAACAGCAGTACGTTAAAAGTAATATTTTTAGTTTTTAGGACCTAATTAAACTACAATTTCTAATTATGAGCTACACTGTATTTGTTATTAAAAGTATTGTTAAATTTCATTAATCGATTCTTTGTTTCCTTTATTATTGCGTGACTTTATGACTTGCGAATATTTACGACACCAGCAATTTAATAATAATAAGAAACAGAGAGGCGTGCGGAGAAGAATCATAGTAGCGTCTGCATTTTCGTACAGTAAAGCATGAGTATAAGATCTTACATGTTTTTATATCGACTTCATAATTTTATGGGAGTCGAATAATTATCGTTGAGAGCTGGAAAGATGGCGCGTGTGTCATATAGTTAAGGAAAATCAATGGATGTGAATCGCGGCAGAGCGGTTCATATTTTTAGACAGACCTTTCATCACGTTACTAGAATTTCTTGAAAATAACCCAATATTGTAATTAAAATATAGTATAATTGTATTCTTTATCAACAAGCACAAAATAAAGCCAATATTTATTATGTTCATCAGTAACAGTTTTTACGTTGGCAACATTAACCTTTTCGATATGGCTTCGTTTTTCGTCTCTATGCTTTCGCCGTGCGGGCAGTCAAATCAAGAATACGTGGACACTGTACGGGACAATTATGACGCGTATAACATTATAACAATATTTCGTAACCAAGGATATAACAGGCTATTCTCTGCTCAATCTAAGTTATGAATTAACGCGACATTTTTCTGGGCGATTACTGTCGTCGTTAGTACACAGCGAGCGTTCAACGCTGGACGACTATACTCGTCGTTAATATCGAAAGGTTAGTACCTAAACCTTCCGTTTGTAAGCGTTTGTAAGCGGACTCACGCGCAATCTGCCCAACTCGCAATAACATATTCGTGAAAAACTGATGACTGCTCACTTCAGTTCTTACACATTACGTGTACAGTGTACACATTATAAATCCTAAAGTGATCATATAGTAGCTATGTAACACTAACCTACATTATTTACCATATATGCCAATAGAGGTAAGAGTGCTAAAAAAAAGAAAAGTATGATAAAGCCGAAAAGTAGATACTTTTCAAGATAGGCTGAAAGAACGTATTTACAGGTATGACCCATCCTTAAAAATGGGTTTAGTACGTATCTATTTTTATTAAAGAGTGCACACAGAAGAAATATGGCAACATGCTATAGATATTGTCCAAGTTATCTGAGAGAATTCAGATCACTGACCTCTTGAAAGCAGAAAATACAGAAAGGGGTTACCTCGAAGTAACTACAACTTCCGGAAGTGGCAAATACTCTATTTCTTTGAAGTACATACGGTGTTCATATTTTCATGCGGTTCTACATGGTTTTCCAAACAAATAATGACTTCCATCACGAACAGTGTTTGCTAACTCCTATTACTTAGTCTACCAAGTATCTTTTATGATATAATATTACAATGCTTTTTATACACAACAGAGTCTAAGCAAAGAGACAACTTGAAATTAAATCGTACAATAATGAATAGAGAATAACAGATTATGAAGAATAAGCCGTTTGCGTGCGTGGGCTTTGCTGCATTGGAAAGGAAGGATATAAAAAAGGATAAGAAAACATCAGCATTCATAGTAAGGCCAACGATATGAACATTCATTTAGACCATTTATCGTTGCCCTATTAACACATTCGCGATCGGTAACGTAGTTCTACGTCATTTTACATTTATTAACTGAATACAGGCAACGTGGTCCTACGTCATTTCAAAATTGGCGCTCCTGCTAGCCGTAAGGCTCATTTATCACGCCAGATGGCTGAATACAATTTTCATTTGTCGAAAAAATATATGAACATTCAATAAATAAGTGAACAATAATATTGCAATTATCCAAACTATAATAATATCGCCGAATATAGTTAATATGGCAGTATCAACTTGCATTTGTAATATTGAATTTCTTTTTAATTTTAAACAACAAATGATTGCAAACGTGATGTGATGAAGCAATATTTTTTATACTCACACCCATTTAAATAGCGGAATCCTGCAGTATTAAGCTGTAGGGCCTCGCCTCAAAAGTGAATGTGTTAATAAAACAATCGCATAAGTGGATTCCATACATGTGTCTTACATCTAGCTAGACCAATTAGTACGCAGTACATTAAAACGGCGTGATATATTCATTATAAGCTGTACGTACTATAATTGAAAAATACGCGGAACAGCATGATATAGCAAACTACATTTTGGACCGTTTCGAACGCCAAGAACCAAATGGGGCAAAAGTTTTACCGGGATTTCGAAAGATGCCTCGTAACATTTGCGAATTGTACAAAATCATGCAGCAACGATAGCTTTTCAGTTTTGAATAATATGCACAATTAGGCTGGCACAGTTGAAAAATGCGATAGACGCCCAGCGGGGGAAACAAATATGGCTACAGAAAATCAAATTAGGAACGTTGATGGGCATATTACCGAGGAGCATGAAACAAAAGACGTGAAACAACAACGTAAAAAGTACACGGAAGCGTATTACGCTTCATTCAACACCTATACTGCCAAAACTTTCAATTCCTAGTATTGGAAAAACAATGTTTGTTGTAACGTATTAAAACAAAGGATGATGTCATCCAACAAAGTAATACTCTTCATCAAACAGTAGATTAACCCTTTGCACTCGGTTTATGCTGCAACTCAAGTGGCGACTGAGCGGCGACATGAAGATTTTCTCCGATTATACTTTTTTATTGGACAGTAAGTCGCCGACGAGTGCAGAGGGTTAAAAATTAAAGTAATTAGCAACGCAAGGTATGTATCTTACTTTTAAAACACCTTGTGCAGTTCTATTAGGGGTACCAAAAAGTAATCAATTCGGAAGGAGTATTTTTTTGCATCGACATTTGGGAATTTGATCTTTGAAAAAGGGAATTATGGCATTGGAGAATTAGTAGAGTAAAGATTAATATGAACAAATAAATGGAGTTTCATGAAGCATACGAAAAATAATTGATGAATTTCCGGTACCCCTAATTTTCCTAAATTGCGCTAGCACAGTAATAAATCATATATCAACTATATCAATCTTCGTACATCAACTGCCACAGCGTTCGTGTCGAAAAGAATAAGAGCAAAGGAAAAGTAAGTTGTGTATATTTGCGTGCGACAAGACAAAGAGAAAGAGAAAGAGTGAAGGGTGCGGGTTGAGGGTGGAGTAAGGAACTGCAGCAAAAGTCCGAGCCACCTGCAGAGTTATTGCTACTTCTAGGTCAGTTAACTGTACCTTCTTTGTTGCGAGGGTGCAGCTGAGGTTTCAGATCCCGATTGCAAAAATCCTCTTTGCAGCACTCGATGACAAAGGTCGTATTTCGCGAGTCGCTCGTCATGCAGAAGATGAGCGGCTCGGGTTGCGATGACGACAGCTGTTTATGCACGCACCTTCAAGCCGAGTTTGCACCAGTTTCAGAAAGAGACAAACTAGCGTAACGCCAAGGAATACTTTGCCTCATATCGCACTTTCGATACTCAAAGTTATTCGAAGAGGTATATTCGACAACGACATTACAGAATACATCTTATTTCCAGAAGAACGGGATTCACCATTATTTTACTTTTTAATGCTCAGTTGATGCTCATTTAATGCTCATTTAATGCTCATTTAATGCTCATACTGGGAGGTAACAAAACGAGACACGTTTCAACATTTCTCTAATACCAGCAACATGTACTTGCTAGAATTGTAAAGAATCGTCAGATGTCAGAAAATTTGTTCCATGCATTTAGCCAGTGCAGAAACTGGTTAAAATTTGAACTTTGTTCAACAAATGAGAATTATACTGATAATATGGGAATACTAATAGGTTTTTTAACTTCTTACAGTCGCATAACATGAATCTGATGGACTCAATAGAAACCCATTTACAAAAACAGAACTAAAACATCGAAGTTACAGTAAAATGCAACTTCTCAGCAGGAGCTTTTAAAGTTGATTCTGACAGCTTATTTTTTATTATGCATCTCATAGACATATTTTGTTTATACTTTACACATAGTGTACCGTTCTGCCTCCCACTGAAAATATTTGATTACAAGCTTACGCAGATAACACGGATGGTAATTTTGATGATCCGTTGCAAGTATATTGTATTGGTATACAATATATACCTACTGCATGCTTAACACTTTGATGGCCGCACATTTCACTCACAGACTCGCGACTACCGCCGGCATCTCTCGTGTCGCTAGATATAAATCTAAAAAACCAATTTTTTGGTTTCAATTTGGTTTCGAATCATTTATATAAAGCCAGTTTGAAGTTGGTAGTGCGAAGTCACACCTACGTGACGCCGGCCGATAACCGTTGGCAGGTGAAATCAAATCGTGGCAGCGGCTATCAAAGTGTTAAGAACAAAAATAGTTTTAGCTCATTTACGTCTAAGTTGATAATTCGCATTACGAAGGAAAAAAACCAGTAGCGTCTCTTTTTCACTAATTTTCAATAAATAATACTTTAGCTACACATATGCAGATTCTCATTCATCGTCGAGAACACGGAAGTATAATAATATATCGTTAATAAAAAATATGTTGAAGTAAACGATCCGATTATTTTGTATTAGAGTTCACACATGGATGACTGTGCGAATGAGGTCTCAAACAAACTTTAGCAAACTAAAAAAAACAAACTCAAAACGGGAAGACAGGGGATATAGATAAGAAAATGTTAAGTAAATCAAGGGAAAAAAGTTTTGAACACCGTGCAGTTGACCACTCTTTTGAGATACCTGACAGTGGGGGTAGCCAGTTGTGAGGGGCTGTCCTTTCTGAAATCCGGTTCCTTCTTTTTACCGACGGAGTTATAAGCATAGCAAACGCAAAACTCTCTCGTAAATCTTTTATATCAGGTACCGGAAGTAGTTCGAGTGGATTTTGGAAATCAAAATTCAAACACTCTGGATATTCTGGATAGTAATTTTATTTGACGAAGTAATCACCATTTATTTCTACCACTCTTTTCCAACGTTCTACAAGCTTATATATTACTTTTTTGTAATAACTTGGTATTCTACTCGAAAAGAATGAATTAATTGCCGATTTGATTTTGGCAGGACTGTAAGGAGGATGAGGTAAAACTTCCAATCCGACATCTTTCATTTTTTAGCGAGTCGTAGATGCAATATGTGCACCAGATTTGCACCAGATTTTGATAAAAAAGGAATGTATAAGCATATAGAACGCTGGAAAAGAGTTATATAAATAAATGGTGACTACTTCGTTAGATAAAATTACTTTACAGAATGTCCAGAGTAATTGAATTCTGATTTCAAAATCCGCACAAAGTTTTTTCGGCACCTAATATATTCCATACTTCTTGCTACCAAGGAACCTGAGGTTTTCGTTTCCATATATATTGTAATACTCGAAAAACTAAGCGACACGTGTTTTTTATATTCGCGGAATTTCGTTTTAAACTAACTTTTTATGTAGAAAAGAAAACTTCAACATGGATGCAATTTACCCTTAAAAACAAATCCATCCGAAAAATTAAAAATTTCATGTCAGGTTATTTATGATAAAAAATATTTTACACGCGCTACAATTCAAAAGAAATCAAAATCTCTATAAAAAAATTCCAATTATTCTTGGTACACGTCAAATCTTTGGGCGAGGGTTTCACCCCTTCAAACTGAATTCCGCAAATATAAAAAAATACGTGTCGCTTAGTTTTTTTGAGTACTACACATACGTGAAAACGAAAAACAATCGGAGGCGAACGGCTACCTAGGGTTCCTTGCGAGACAAATATTAATTGGTAATATATTAATTATAGAGGAACGCACAAACTTCACCCGCCACAAATAAATCAAACGAAATCTACATCCCTCCAAATGTTTTTCCAGCCAAACATCATCCTAATACTACGTTAAGCCAAGGAAATTAAACAAATTGATCTGGGCATATTAAAATGAAAGTAAGAATTCTTGCTGGGCAAAAGGTAGCAATCGTAAAAGCAATAAAAACCGTTTATACTATCGAACTTATAAATCTCTATGAATCATCACACATTTTGGTATATCAGTGAAGAATATGTATCGTAAGCCTCATAGCATTTCTATTCTGTTGGCAATTCTTTCCCGAAGCATGTTATATTGATGAAGAAAAAACAGGGGTAAAACTTTGAAAAAGTTACATGCGAGTTAGATTACCGAGAACGCAAATTAGAATTCCATTTCCGTGCATGACTTCTTTACGTATACACTCGTTAAAGAAGTTACGTTGGACACCAGAAATAGATCTTTCTTTTCCACTCTGCTTATCATGCAAACTCCCATCTCTGTGTATGTCAATTTATGCCGTATGTGAGACAAGTATAAACTTCAGATATGATTTATAAACATTCGCAAAAGGTTGATTGTTAACAAACATACAAAATATGGATTAACGCGGTATAAATCTGAGAGAAGGAGCGGATACTTTTTCGAACGTACTTCGCGCATTAACACGTTCACGCTGGCGTGTATCACGGGTTGTACAAACGAGATTGTCTCAACGGGCTGCATGTACCACCGGTGGTTCAAACGGTGCTAATCAGATAGCTCATCTCAATACACAATATCATTCTTGCTGGTAGTGAAAAGTCTTTAAATTCCAGTTCCAGAACCAATAAAAAGTAAAGTCATTTTGAAACAACTATTCACCATCAGTTATTAACATCGATTTTTATCAGGCTAAAGGTGGTTTACCAATCTTTAACGCAGCGCCGCCCGAAGGAGAAAAAAACAATTAATAGAACCGGCCGATACAGCGAAATATGAATTACAGCGCCGGCGTTCACGTGTTAAACTAAATTTGGAGTTACTCGGAGTTACTTCGGAAAGAGAAACGAAAAGGAAGAAAAAAGGATGGCATACTTGGAGACCGCGAAGAATGCAGCGAATAATTACTTCCAATTCGCCAATAAAACGTACTTAGTACAATCGTATTCTTTCGTAAATGACAACCGAGCCTGTCATTATTCTTAATATATTATATTTTCAATATAATAACTCTCTATTGTATATAGTAGGTCATTTCACATAAAATGATGGAGCCTGAAGTAATGTAATGTACAGTGAGTATAAAAAGTATTTCTACAGCAGCAAATTTTAACAAAAACCTCGTTGAACTTTGTTTCCGCATGAAACAGATTCTAAATATTTCCATAAGAAATATGGATAAATAATATGTTCTTTTATGAAATTCATCTCTAAGAATATAATCTAAAGTAACATGTTTGAAATGATTATTACTATGCCAACTGTGATTTTCTATGTTTTATCAAATAGGACAGTATTTGACAAATAAATGGCATATATACGATGAAGAAAACAATCTAATGCTCATCTGAAGCAGATTTCATTCGTAAATCGGGTAATTCCTGTGTGTTATTATTTGCCGCGTTTACGAAGAATCGCGTGTTGCAAAACATGGTATTTGTGATTTTTTGCAAAATTGAGTTATTGGCATCATTGGATTGAGTATTTAACTCAAAACATTGCAATCGATTTCCCGAAAGTTCACTTTTTGTTAGTTACCATATTTTACGTGCGAATGCCTCAATTAAAGAATAGGAAATCGTAAAAACGTCGAGAATTCCGATTGCACTAAGTACTAAGCCTAATCTTTTCCTAATCTTTTAGTATTTGAAATTGAGCGTTTCAAAGAAACTTAGTAATTTGCAAAGGCGATGTAATTAAACGTTCTGGATTAGTATTGAGCGTTATTCGTCAGTTATATGGAAAATGTACATGTTACATTTTGTAAATTAGCACACCGGAAGAGATATTTGAGCCGCTCATTTGCCAAATCGATTAACACCACAAAACAAAGTCTTTTGTTTAAAAAACAAATAGTTTTTAAAATTCTCTTTAAAATATAAATTCAAGTCAACATTGTAGAACGTATTATTCCAAGTTTAGATTTCATCTAAAGACATATAAAATTCAATTCAATGAATCATTAATTAAGTTCTTATAAATCTATCTATAATTTTGGACTTATTATTGTTAATCTATTATTGTAACGATTTCCATTAAAGTATGGAGTCCATAAAATTGGCTTCTGAAATCAATTACTTATAATTCACGGGCCAAAAAGACCTGGTTATTTAATGGTCTAAAAAGACAATTATTAAGGAAATTTATTTAAAGTATAAAAGGTTAAGAGTCAATCAAGTACTTCTGACACGAAAATTTCAGAAAAATTCCCAAAGTGGAGTTAATCGACTTGGATTGTGAACGGCTCATTTGCAGATCGATAGAGTATCGTCGGGCAATTATTAAAAAAGATACCTGCGGTTAACTTAGCCGAGTCGGGAGATAGTAAGATCGGATATAAATTCAGGTTGCAGTATTCTTTATTGCAGCATATCCTTGATCTGTAGATACCCGGCTTACTGGTGCAAAAAAGGGGTTGTTCCGGAGGAATCCAGTACCTTCTGTGGAGACACCTTTCCCAAGATCACAATCGCATCTTTAGTTTAAAACCGATGTATACATCATCAACAATCTCGCGCGTTCTATCAAACGTAACAAAACTTATCCCACTTACTGGGAACCTGACAATTTAGCATCATACATTCCATTAACTCTGAGAAAGAAAAGAAACTTGTCTAATCACTTATTCATTTAACGATGCTTGATGGGGATTTTCTACTCCAGAACATTTCAAAGATCCATGTACCAGATGTTGTAACATTTATACTGATCGAAAAACTTGCGTTTCTTTTCAAATAAGGACATCCTCCAAGAAGTGACTTTAAAGTAACGAAGTTATAAACTAACTGCTGGATTTTGCGATTTTCGAATCGTGCGTATCTCATGGAAAATATGTCGATGCTATTTCTATGAAAAAGTCCACTTATATCACAATAGTAATGCTAAAGAAGCGTACCCTTAATTCTAGAATAATTCCGTCACCATTGCACTCGAAACTAGTTAATGGCCACCTTTCGACGGTTCGCATAAGCTCAGATAAACAGAAACTGAAACTTTCAAATTTCCCGCCATCTTCGTTTACAACCGATGATAGTAATTACCAAAAGTCAGGAATGAAAGAATGAATGCCCCAATTTAGGATGTTACGTACACTAAAAACATAAAAACTGAATGTGGCTACCCCCACGTTTTCCTAAAATTACACATTCTATGTACTGCAATAATAGGTTAGAGATCTTTCTGAACCCTTTGACTGCGAAAGGCGTACATATACGCTCTCGTATGTCCATGAATATATACGAAAGACGTATTTATACGACCAGTGAATTTTGCTGGGTACCACGCATTTGCTTTTTAGTAAATAAATACGGTGTGGAACATATGTTATCTGTTATGTGTCACATAACAACCGATCGAATAACTGAATCTCAATAACTCCTAGATTTTTCTGATTTTTATCGACACAATTTATTGTCAACTACTGTCACGCGAATATCGCGGCGTACGATGTTAATGGTTTTTTGTTAGAACACACCGCAGTCAAAGGATTAACCCATACTCGTATTAAGTTTCGCTGAATACTTTCTTGAAATTACAACAAGAATTATTTGTTTCTCTCGAAACTCGGAAGAGAAGTGCGTACAACACCCTGCCAGGATAATCAAATGCAACTAAACGTCCGCGGGAATTACATTCAAGGAATTTCCCGATGATTAAGTACTCAAAAATATTTACTTTCTGAAAATACACATAACAGAACAAAAAAGACAGGTTCCTGCCCTGAAATTGTTACTGAAACAACACTAGATAAGAATTCCCGAATCCCCTTGTTCTACGCGCAGCCTACAAAGGACATGAATATCATATACAGGTGTCCCCCGTACAACACGGATTCGCTTTAACACGATCCGAGAATTGGGGAAAGCCTGATGCATTCTCGATTTATCAATTTGTAATAGTTTTGATTAATTATTGATTATTTTAATAAACATATTTTTTTAGTTAGGAAAAATCCGGGCTGCTGTTGTTAATTTTTGAAAACCCATTTTTTGTACTAGTGTTATGTTTCTTATAATACGGATTTACATGACGCCGCGTCATTCTCTCGGAACATAACTACCGTGTTATACGGGGGATGTCTGTATTTCTCTGATACCTCTACGAGCACGTGAATTCAAAAATCAATATAAATACTTGATTACTCATTAATTGTTTATTGATAATATGATAATAAAGCTAGTTGGACTACTTTGAAAAAGTATCATGTGGAGTTTCAACTAGGAAAGTGAACAGTCGAGTCTCTTCTTAACGCGGTTTCGAAGTTATGCGGGGGAGCAGAAAAACAAGAAATGTAGGAAGTTTTAACAGCGTAACGCGCTTATCCAGTTATTTTCGTTCTTTTTATGTTTTTCTGTTGGCAATTAAGAGAGAAGAGAATAATTCCCACACACAAATAAAGTTCTTCCCGTTCGAATTTCAAACCATTTTATTCGTAAACAAATCAAAACAATTAAATGCGTATAAGTTACATGTTTTGTGCTGCTGGTATTTAACAAATCATCCCTAATTTGACCAAGAATCCAATATTTTTTTTCGTGCGGTTTTTTATGCGCAATTCTGTGAAACGTATGTATCGCATGAAAAGAGACTCGGCTGTATATGATTGAATACCGTACTACTATAATAAAATGCGAGTTATCATTTATTTCAATTGCACATCGTTCTTTTTTAAATATATTCAATCCTGTAAAGTAAATATATTCCCCGTTCGAATTATTCAATAACCAACTGGCAATGATATTTGGCAAAGATCAGATTATAATCACCGATCTAAATTGTCTGTCAGCCTTAATTTGCAATTTCAAAATACAGTAAACGGTCGATGCTAAAATGATCAATGGTTTATGATAAAATGGAATTACATATTTTGATCTTGCTCATCAAAGATAAATACATGGAAATACCTTACCTACGAGCGTATGTGATGACATCGTTTTCCAAGCTGGTACTAGCGAAACAGTATCCGTCAGTTTCACACGTATGGTTAGTTTCGGTGCAAATGTCGCAATGGCATTTCAGCAGTCCTGGAAAACAAACGGACGTCTTGTAGTAATATTAGGTCTACCGAAAAATTCTATTTCAAACGCGTGGAAAAGTGTTTTAATTCAAAGTATATGGTTCGTTCTTGTCACTGTTATGTTTTATGTTTGATACCCTGACAGATATATTGAAACAACTATTTTAACATCGGTATTTACCGAGGAATATCGAAGGAAAGATGTCCGTCGATAAGGTTCATTTACGACATTGTAAACTTTACGAATATCAACAAGGAAAAACACTGCGGAGGCATGCAGAAGTTTGTTAAATGTTTTCGCAGCATGCGCGGTATCTGAAAGAACACGCGGAAGATTGTTCGGAAAATTGAAAAACGGAGACTTTAACCTCGAAGACTAACCACGCTTTGGAAGATCTTCCGTGATAGATGATGAGATTCTTGGCAACAGTTTTTAAGTGGACCCATTTTTACGAAAAAATTATCATCGTTAATGGAAATCACATTGTAAATTCAATATTAATAACACCATAAAATTCTGTTATTTTCCTTCACTAAATAATATATTCATGACATCACTCCGACAATCAAAAGTTCTGCACGATTTCTTGGACCATGTATTAGTTCGATATTATTCAAATATGCCGCGGCGCATTGTTTGAGATTGTATATGCTTTTATCGAATCCATTAATCCCAAACTATTTCAATTGATTTTCTTTGAAATTAGCGCGGTTGTAATAACAATGAAACGCTGTCTTTTATAAAAATCTTCCTCACAGTATCCATAAAAATGTTTACGCGTCTTAATTCCAATTTCCAGTTCTACATCTTTAATTAAACCCAGGTAATCTTAAATCTGTTTTCCACGCGAAACAACCTCAAATTCCGAAGAATTATGACACTATTTATTCAAGATTTTAATAATCTGGATATAAGAAATTGTACTTATCTAAAAAATAGTACAGGTTGGTAGACGTGAATTCGTCGTAGAAAAATAGTTTCATGTAGTTTCGATTGATCCAGAGTAATTTATAGTCCACAAAATTGGCACTTCAGAAGTTTCTTTTCTAATAGATATTAGATATGTATATCGGCAAGGGATTAAAAAAATGGTAAATGTAGGGGAAATTCAACGAATCAACGCACGGTTGGTGCTCGTGCTTTTTATCACCTCAACCGCGGCCCATTCGCGAGTATAGGTTAAAGATTCGCAGCTATAACGCTGCCATCAGTAAATATGATGAATCTCATCATACATGATCTAATAATTCCGTTCAATTTTCAATTCATTTTGTTGCAATAAAAATATAATAAATTATCTGAAGCCCTCTTTTCATTAATTTCATCTATTATCCTTCCTTCCACAACATGACAAACATATTTTCCTACCTTAATAAGCAATATGTTAACTAGTGTGAAATTGATATTTGTTGGAAAAGGATTGTCTTATCAGCGTCGCTAGACCAACCGGTGATTGTCTGCTACTCTACTTTTGACACTTGCCACATGGAAAACTACGTACAATGACCCGCAAAATATACGCTCACACACACATACACCACACGCAAACCATATATGCATATTGTTTCTATAAAATTGTTTATGAGTGGTTAGGGAAAGTACAAATATAAGGAAAAGTAAGGACGCGTCGAGAATACAAATATTACGTACCATCTACAAAAGACGACGTGTGAAACAAACAAAGGAGCACTAGAGCGAGTAAACTCGCTATACCACCGTTGCACGCACGTTTCATCTTCGTTGAACTTTTAGTCGTCGTCGTCGTATCTGCGGCCACTCTCTTCTCCGCGAAAATGCAATTTTCGCGAAAGTAGCCGTAGCTCAATGGCGATGATTGCAAACAGCAACACAAGAATCACGAGCGATGCTCGCACAATTGAGTTCCAATGCTCGCGATATCACCTTTTTGGCAACATAGAAATAAGGAGAGCATCTCCATCGATGGAACACTTGCCGCTATAAAACTCTACTCCGTAGAAAAAGAACACAGATTCACGCACTTAATGCACTCAAATCATTCATGTAAGTCCGACGTCTTGTTTTTCCTCGTTCTGCACATCCTGCTCAAATTCCGATCCAGAACTTCGTCAACATGATCTTCCACACCGCGACAATTGGATAACATACATCGCACACTTCGAAACAAGAAGCGGAACACGGTTTCAACATAATTTACGTTGCATGCAAATTTTTATCGCTCCTTGCTTCTACATCGCGCAAAGCACACCGCCATTTTCCTACCGTAATGATAGACCCTGGCCTATGGCTCCCCTCAAACTGTACGAACAGAGTACACGCTACGTCTGGGAAAAAACTATACCACTCACTGCCATATAAATGTTTCAACGTCTCGTCTGCACGAATTATACGATTTGAGAGGCTTGAAATCATTTTCACTACATTTCGATGATCTTAGTAATCATCCAATCAAAAACTGATGGATTTACACAGCGACTAACGAATTTTAACAACTTATGTTACGTACAGCTTTCGTATTTTGAATACCACTGCCAATCAACGTCGCGGCTATTGCCGATGCTTCATGTTCTCGGTACTATTGCAACCGGTAATTCGATCATTGTTGTTTAAAGGCGTCATCGTTCTTTCGGCAGTGCTGTAGCTAACTAATAAGAGGCCACGAGCCACTTATCCAAGAAACCAAATATATTTCGATAATGTTAAAAGTATGTATTGCAAGATATGCTTTACGATTATTTCTTATTAATTGCTGATGAAGTTATTCATTAAAATACATTTACACTGCATTTGTGCATACTCCCGACGCAACCAAAAGTGGGTCCTTGGGGAATTTTCAAGAGGGGAAATTTACCCTCTCCACCTGGCATCAGGGAGCAATTTGCACCCCTATATAGATGCTCATGTTTAGTATGATGACACCTAACCTAATAATAGGTTAGGATACAACTTTGTTGATTAACCTCCCCTTTTAGTAATTCAGATGATGTAAGAATAGAGATTTAGGAAAAATGAATTAGTAAATGAACGTATCATTGTACGTGAGTCACTTATACAATTGGCATCTTGCATTAAGTTATTTAATGACGTTTCGAGATAACATTGGGTTACATTTTTTAAATAAATGGGTGTGATGATATATAACCCAATCGTAGGTTATGAATTAATGATATTCATTTGTTAATTACAAACAACGTAATATTGATACTTAAAAAGAGTTATAAAGTAAGAGCAACTATATAATGCAGGTATTCGGTTCAAGTATGCATGTTTATTGAAATTTGTTCAAAGAACGAGAAGTACTTGAAAATGCCATTCTCTTCTTAATAATTGATCTTAAACGTGTGGTAATCGTGCCTAAAAACAATAATTGTTCCTAATTCTATAAAAAAAATCATTATTTATATCATGACGACCATGCTAAAAATAAAAAAATATGCTTAATTCATAACCTATGATTATGATTTTAGGTTAGCTGCCATCGTACTAGTTGAGAGTATTTTGTTTTGCCAGTAGTTTCAATTACATGCAATGTGGAAATGGTAAACTATTGTTGTGTGTTCTAAGTCGCTTTCGTATATGCTATATTTAATGAATTACTTTCATAAACCTACGAACTGTATTATTATAATGTAATTTTAAATAAATAAGCGAGGCCAAATGATTCAGGAATCTTTATCGCAGCGAGCGATGGATAAAGAATTATGTTCGAAAAAGAATCGTATTCAAGAGTTCGCACTCTTTTTGCAGTAACTATGATAAAGGATAACTTGAAATTGTACAATTAATTCTTAAATTAACTACTGGGCAAAAAATGTAGAGCTAATGTTCCCAACTCTTTTTCTTAAATATTCCCTAGATGCTCACACTTGGCGGCGCGGGAAAACCTTCTGATTTAAAGTGAACTATTGAAATAAAAAAAGGTTTATTTCGTATTCGCCTGCATCAATTTCCTATGTAACCGATATCCCATTTTTACTCTAAATTCAATGAAATTTATAAGTATTTAAGACGTTCCTGTGGACGTGTTTTATTCGAGGTAGTACAAACCTCGAAAGATTTACGAATTTGAAAGTCTTCGTCCATTCGCGATTTGCTGAAACGAATTGACTGCAAATTTAATATTAAAATTAATATATTTCTATATAAACTAAATGTCGTACCACAGGTTGGAATGAGCGTTAATTTTCAGTCAGACAGGTCCAACTTAATAAAACCTTACAAATAACATTAAAATTAAATCTGATGCATATGACATAAATAAATGCTGATCATTTTTTCAAAGCATTTATTTATAAACATATTGTGTACACACCCATAGAAGTACGACATACACAGGTAGAGGAATAATTTCATACAATGTGATAATAATACATATAAATTCATATTATGATTCAAATTTGATCTTACGAGGGCAATGATGATTATAAGTTGACTAACTTACATTTGCTTATTTATGCATAACATAGTACTAACACTCGTGTCTAACAATGCATATACTTTAAGAGTGGCAAGTACTATTGGAATAAATATAAATGTGATAGGAGGTGTATATGAATTACTTTCCAAATGAAGGCATAATCCATTCTCCAGAATTAAAACGCTGGAAATCTATTTTTGGAATATCTGCAACATTTTTCACTATTACTACTGCAACCTCCACGTGTAACGATTTGAACCGTTTATTTTGAAAGCGGCCCAAGTCTATTTTCAAAAAGAGTGAAGTTAACATTTATAATAGTTACAAAGTCTTTGTGTAACTGTTGTAAATGTTAGCTTGATTTGTTTGAAATAAACGACTCAATTAATTCCCAGGAAGAACATGCATTAAACTCAAATATTTCGGTGCTTATAATTACGAAGAAGACAACCCTGAAAAAAGCAGATTCTGTGTTTCTACTCGTCTATTTTTATGATGAATACTGCAAATTTTTAAGTGCCGATACATAGAGAACCACACAATTTCTTCGATAAATTTAAAATCTCCCAATGGGAGGCAGTTAAAGTAATTTTACTGTACAACCTACAGTGAGACAAACATATTTGCGCAACACACTTGGTTCGATACAAACACTTTTGACATTGATTATGCGCATCGATAAAAATACACACATAAAATGGGATGTTTGTCCTTGATAAATTTTGTGCATAGATTATGTCTTTACATTTTCGAAAAACAATTCGAAATATCCTGCATTAAAAGGCATATATATTTTCATTAATTGCTTAAAATTATAAATACCATAATTTGTACATCTCGCATGCATGAAATTAAACTATAAATGTGAAAATAGCCGGAATATGAAAGCTGAAAAATGTCAATTATCGTTAATTGTATTTTATTGATCTGTCTAAATGCAGTTGTGTATCCATCGTTCGACGATGACCTTTCGGAATGTAAAAATGGACATCTTACGTTTATAATACCTTTCATATATGCGGAATATTAAATGTAAGTGTCAAGTTGCCAATTTAATCTAAAATTGGCAATAATAGCGCAATGAATATTAAGAGCAATGTTTAATCTCACTTGATTATTTCAAGTATCCCTGTTGTTCTTGAGGACACAACACAATTTCTTAAGCATAAGTTTTTACATTCAAGGGGGCAAATATTTTCTGCAATACTGTATTCTTGGATATTTCAAAACAATCGATCATTTCGTCAATTTCCCGGCACGTTATCATTAACGTAATATTATAATACATACAAAATTAAACTAAGTGACGCCAATGTATCCACGATGAAATACCGTTTAACACACAAAACTCTTACTTATTTTCAATATGGCAATCTGAAAAATGTATTTTCTGGAGAATTTACTTTAAAAGTATTTTGAATGACGCCCATTAATATAATACATGTTTTAATATGAAAAGTTTCATTAATTTGATTACCATATTTTAAGATAAAGCACAAAAGTCACTTATCAATCACATAAATGTGATTCGACCCGTGAAAGAGTATTTCATTTTCCAAATCCGAATATATATTAAACTAAATGCATTTATTTCGACCACATACGATAACGTACTCTTTGAAATGCATAAAGATTTCTGAATTTACTGTTTTCAAAATAAGTGTGAGTTGAAAATGGTGAAAGTTATTGAACTTTCAATCTTTTCATATGATATAAAACTGTGGTGCCAGTATTCCGAGGTATTCACGAAAATAATGATGACCATGAATTCTCGAAAATTATATCTTGAAAAAAGATTTTTACTAATCAAGATATTTCTCACATAAATCGAGCAGCTTCTTAGAAGACGTCTCATTGGACGAGTTTTGTCAAAATAGGTGAAAATATTTGGGGTTTTGAAATTAGATGAAACCCACCGTGCATTTATGTTGTATTATAAAATATTAATCTTTTGTTCGTTTTCATACTGATTCTGATAAAAGAGTATCATAAGAATTTAAGTATAAGAAACGGCTAGTGATCATCGACAAGAACGTTTCTCAAGCCCAAATTCTTACATACGATTATTTAATTATAAAAGAATATTATACATAGAAAACATAAAGCTGCAAAGCAGAATTCACGCTGTTCCTTTGCAGAAACTCAAATAATTGTATATACTCTTTAAGATATGTTATTAACGACCCCCGTACTAAATTAATACTTCGAAAGCTTTCCAACGCATTCACTGCCAACCACGAGTATACTCGTGGTGATGGATTACTTTGATTTTTCCGCTTTTTGTAGCGGAAATAGCGTAAAGATAATTAAATGAATTTGTTGCTAAGCTGTGATTGATATGTTTTCTTACCAAGAAATAAGGGCACTTGGACAAATACAAAGACATAAAACAGAAATGGCAATACGAATGAAAGCAAATCATTTGGGCTGGCAGCGAATGCGTTGAAGTTAGTGTGAAATACTGTGTGTCTTTAAACCTTACATACTTGTATGTAACACAGTATTACTGGAACTATACTTGCGTTTGGCTTCCCCATGCTCTTGCAATCGCAGTCCGTGCAAGCCTTTTGCCAATAGTCTGAACAATAAAACCAATCTTTTGTAACGCATCATGGTCTAAAATCTTCCGGCCATCAAAAATGTAGGCTGGTTTCATCATATTCGAATAAATCCTTTTGTAATCCAGTTCCTTCAAAGTAAAAACGATGTGTTAACACTGCAATGTATTTTTTAAACAAAACTGCTTCTTTTGTTTAGGCTTGTTGTTCATATGCTACAGCTTATGCCACATTAATTTATAGTTATTATACAGATTACTTAGCAGTTTTTCAATGTGAATTTTGTAATATCATCGTTTACGATAAAATCAATCTACAAAAGACGTTCAAAGCTAAGTGAAAATAAGTGTTTGTTCTTATTACAATTGCTTAACGTCTTCATAGTAAAGTATTTTCGTTATATCTAATGGCTAATATTTAATTATATCTGTGATAAAATTGAATATCATAATGCAAATTATTCACCATAAACTCATCCCATTCTGTGCATAAAACAATAGCATGAGTGTCTTTTGTCGCACTATAAGCATCTTTGTATATACTAATTCTTTTCTTCACGTTTTCCGGAGTGGTGGTCACATTGGGTTGAGTTAAGTCTTCAATAATCTGAATTTCTTCGACCTGGAATCGATATTATTATAATAGAATATGTATCAATTAAAATGCTTCATTTGAATATTACTTGAATTTGAATAGAGTTCATACCTTAGGATCATAAATATGAAGCACCGCGCCTTCATCAAGTAGAATCTTAGCAACGTGAATTGCTGGTGATTCGCGAGTATCACCCGTATTTTTTTTGAAAGCAAAACCTAGCATGGCTATTCTTTTATCGGAAACGGTATTAAACAGTGATTCTATCACCTTTGCAGAAAATCTTGATTTTTGATATTCATTCATATCAATCACTTGTTGCCAGTACGCTGCGACTTCAGGTAAATTTAAGCATTCGCAGATGTACACTAAGTTAAGAATGTCCTTTTGAAAGCAGGAACCACCAAAGCCAACTGAGGCATGAAGAAATTTGGAACCTATTCGAGAGTCGAGGCCAACTGCTCTTGCAACTTCAGATACATCTGCACCTGTAGCTTCACATACAGCTGACAAAGAATTTATACTTGATATGCGTTGTGCCAGGAACGCATTTGCAGCCTAAAATTTAAAGTGTTTAAACTATTGCATATGGTGGATAATTGTTAAATCATTATTCTTGTACATTTTTCTGTCCAGCACTTATAGCATACTTATTATAACATGATCTAATGTTTAGAAACAATCTGCATTCGTATTAAATATGAATATAACAACACTATATTCAATAGATCTATGAATATCTCTTGGATTAACAAGTACTTAATTTACAGAATGACAGAAATTTACGAAATTTATTTTTTGCCATATGTGTTGAATGCTATCGCAATGTTTTTTATTATAATTTCTCACCAATTTTGATAATTCAGAACTCCAAGTGTTCGTCGTCAAAATATTTTCTCTTGGAATCCAATGCTCATAAACTTTACATAACTCTTCAATAGCAGCTTGTCCTTCGGGCGAATCTTCGCCACCTATTAACACACGGTCTGCATTTACCAAATCTTCAATGGCAGTTCCTTCAGCCAGGAATTCTGGATTTGATAAGATCTGGAATGAGATTTTGTGAAGAATCCAATGTATCAAGTGCATGTAATATAACTATGTTCATAACGTTTACAGTACAAGCAAAACTAATCAAGAACTATGATATATACACTGAGTTTTGTATAAGTAATGCATTTCAGGTGATTAGGAAATTATATAGTAACGCTACCTGGTATGAAACACCTGGCTTGTGATTGGCACGCAAAATATTCATAATACTTTCAGCTGCCCTTACTGGTACAGTACTTTTTTCTACAACGATCTTATTCCCTGTGGCAATTTCTGCGATCATCCGAGCAGCACTTTCAACATATTTCAAGTCTGCTGCTCTTCCTTTACCGTTACCAAACATTTTTGTTGGAGTATTAACAGAGATAAAGATAAGATCTGCTTCCTTAATCGCCTTTTCAATGTTTGTGGAAAAAAATAAATTTTTTCCGCGACATTTGCAAACGACGTCGTATAATCCAGGTTCATAAATAGGTAATTTATCAGAATTCCATTGTGATATTCTTTCTTTGCTCTTATCAACAACAGTTACTTGAATTTCAGGACACTTTAATGCTATAACGCTACATGTAGGACCACCAACGTATCCAGCTCCAATGCAACAAATTTTTTCAATGGCCATCTTGAATAAGTGTGATTTTTCCTAAAATTAAATGTTATGTTAACAAATTTCCATCTTATCTTCAGAAAGCATATTCTTTAATTGCATGACCCACACAGACACTATATGAATATATCTAATTAATATAATATAGCCTTGTATTAGAATCAAGAAAAAAATACCACTGATTATTATTAGTGATTAAATATGCTCAAATATTTCACAAAAATTCTACTATATTAGAATGAATTATATGCAATATCTTTTCTTTAAGAACTATTCTCAGTGCTACTAATAAAATTACCCTGAAATTATCTTTTTAAGACAATAAATTTTAAGAATTGTCTTATTAGAGGAAGTTAATTTTAACTCAAGAATTAATTTTCAAGAAATTAGCTTTATATGCTTATTTCACTACTCAGTTTTCAAATTGTCCCAAACATAAATTTCTATGTTTATACGTACATGGATATCGAGAATTATCTCAGTCTTGAGCCAACCATAATATATAATAATTATATAATTTAGAATATGATATCAAACATAAAACTTTTTATTTCATGCAGATCCTATGTCTCCATTTTGCGTGAGAAAAATTGAAATTCTTTTCTTATTCTTTCATTGTGTTTATTGTAGTATTATAAAGGTATATTATATTTATTGTATAGTCTATTTTCGGACTATTTATCTATCTAATAGCAGATCCAACAAAGAGCTATATAACAAGTCGGAAACAACGTATCGTTTTATTCCTCACTGAAGCCGTTAAGCCAAAACTATATACATTTTAATATAACAAATTTGTGTAGAATTAATATAAGAATAAAAATTACTTGATAATTAACACTTACGTGCGAATAATATTATCAAAAACAGCTTTTATAGAACATCTGAGAAACATACAATTGTTAAGGTAGCGGAAATAAATATGATAAGAGTCTTAGTTCTGATATTTCAATATCACTCACTGTCACAAGTGTAATCGGACGCTGCGGAATGTCATATAAAGTTCTTCATGACAGGAAGGTATCCTATATTTATGGTGACACGTTGCGAAGGTTAATCACTCCGTACGCCCCGCGCGATTCACGTCTGTGTATCTTGTTCAAAGTAAGAATGCAAGTGTTGCGCCACGTATACCAATCACCACAGACGAAATTTATGAAGGTATGGGAAGACCAAGCAGTAATGGTGCCCTCTGCGGAAATGAGTAAAAAAAACTGCGAACTACGCGCCCTTAACACTTTGACTGCCGGTGTCACGTATTTGTGATTTTCAGATGCAGCCGTTTAGCCGGCGTTACGTAGATCTGACTTGGCACTATCAATTTTATGTTGGTCTGATAATGCGTGGCAACTGTTTTTGCGCGGCTTCCTTCTAATTCTTACAAGCATTATTAGCGTTTTTTTCATTCTGAATGATATTAGTTTTATAAATCTTCCGTATGTCGTTGTACGAGAGATGCCGGCGGTAGTCGCGAGTCTTTCTGCGTAATGTGCGGCCGTCAAAGTGTTAATAGGCCACTCCGCAGAGAATGGCGAGATACATATGCATATCTTTAAAAAAGTTAAAAATTTCGAAGCAATGCATTTTGCTTCTTAATGATCCAAATCAATGATGGATAGTGGATTAACATTAGGTTTCATTCGTTCACAATAACAAATCCACGATTTACCAATTGTAAGGATAGGTTATTTTACATTTATAAATAAAATGTTGATTCCACTTATAAATGTAAAAAATAAGTGTAAAAAACTGTACCATGTTGAAACGCCTGACAGAACGCTTTGCATTTGTTATAAAATGGTACTGGATTCGACCTACCCGAGGATAAGCTATCACTTGTCATTTTACCAGAATGCTTTCTGTTTAAGGATGATACCATCCCCTATTACAAATACTTCATTATTTTGCTTAAAACTATCGCCTGTCAATCGTCCTGTTCCATTGAGCACTCATTATCGCACACAAATCACACACTCGTATCAAATAAATTATAAAGTATACTTACAATAAGATCGCATAGCGCACGATCGAAGAACTGCTGGAAAGAAGAAACATTTTAACACACGAAATATTTGAGCCAAGCTTTGTTCGATTCTACGAATCACAATAAAAATGTAATTCTTTAATGACCATCGAAAATATAATGTAATACCATAATACGTGTAATACAAAAAGTATTGCACATATTATAGTATTAAATATATTCTCAATCCATGGTGCATGACTATCGTCGTAGCCAAAATCGAATATAATGCCAAAGTTTTAACTGAGGAAATAAACACTTCGTCGTTTTTCAAGAAACTCTAATTGGCAAGATTAAAGTTTCTTGAGAAAACGTACGGAAATTGCCTATTAGAAACACACTTCCAGCGAAATCCTAAGTCCTTTTATATGTATGTTGATACAACGGATGAATGAGCAACAAATAAATAAAGTTAACAAGCTCCAAAATGTGATACCTGAAGGGAGTGAAATCTCGATGAAATAAAGAGGTCCAATTTCCGACAATGCAACGAGAAAGACAAGCAAGGCGGAATACAAAATTCAAACGACAGTATTTTTAAGAACAACTCACGTTCGCGAAATCCAACAATCCTTTTCGAACGACGAGAATCGAAACGATTCGATATTTGCGATACAAAATGGTAGTATAAAATTGACGGTAAAAAATTGGCGCCATATTTCGCGAATGACGCATACTCAAGTACTAGTGGATTGTTAGTATAGAGAAATGAAAACTATGCAAGTTAATTATCGGAAATAAGGAGGAAATATATGGAATATTTTTAACGCGGAAAATCGCGGAAAGAGGTTAACATATTAAAGTCGGAAATTTAATTCTGAGAGAGAAAGAGAGAGATAGTGTCGCTACCGTAGTTGGGCCGCGGACAAGATTTGACTTTGAAAGGTCAAGAAACAATACGAACCAAATCGCCTCGTTGGACTGCGTAGTTGGCTGACAACCCTCTTCCAGACTAAACTTCGGAATTAGTTTCGCGCAATCTACGAAGACTGAACTCTGATTGATACTAGAAGGGCGGAAATATTAGGAAATTCGAAGTAGAAGATCGCGGTGGCTCGAAGCTCGCGAAGTACGTCGCGAAGATTCGAGCGTCTCGAAAATTCACTACCTAATTATCAAATAATTTATTAAATCGAACCGAGGAAGCTTCGTGGCACTTGCGAAAACACATTTGGAAACAAAAAAGTAAAATTTTGAGAAAATAAAAACCGAAAAATCGGTGCACGCTAATAACACGTCCACACTACTCGAAGAACGACCGGTAAGAGACTTTACCGCACCCCGCGCCTATGGTTCGCGTGCAGCGCGCATGCTCGGGAGTGGGGAACCGGCGTGCCGAGTAATCCAGCTTACTACTTACTTGATCCCTGCTTACGTGTGAGCTATCTGACGTACTGACACATATACGCCATACAGAATGACCTCATACATGTGAATATTTCTTAAATAATTAATTTCAATGAGTTATTAACAAATAATACATAGCTCGTTAATGTATATGTCTTACATTTTACTCCTATTCATTGAAATTATTGAATATAAACTTAGAATTAGCTTATTTAAAGCCAAAATTTTTCATACATCGAACTTAGAATGTTAATTATCGTTTGAAATACTTGAATTCGTATAAATTTTACCAATTCACATACAATCTTGCAGGCTGACGCTTCATTGAGTACCATCTACTCGAAATCAATTGTTAAATGATGCTTACGTTAGGAATAAACAATAGAATATGTACGACGCAATCTCCGACAAAAATGCACGATTTCCTTGAAATATCAATAACGATGAGATGTACATACATCGAAACGCGTAATTAAATAAGTTAATAATATTCAGAGTCAATAATAATGTTAATGGATGTGTTATTTAATGCAGTCGTAATCTAGAATTATGAATATTCGTAAAATTATTCGAGTTGTTTACAAAATCAAATTGTTCTCCAACTTGTAAATAAGAATATATTTATTGCTTATTTCTATATAATTTTATTGAAAATAGGACGTAATCTTCATAAATAATGATATAATTGAAAATCGTTGCATATTTAGCTCTGAAAATGGATAAATACAGGATTTTCTAACAATATTTTCGAGACTACGCATATATTTTCCATCCTTTCAGAATACAATCGATAAGAAACGCTATACAGTTCATTAAACATTCTAAGAAACACATAAATTCCAAGAAATCTCAATGTTTTGATGTCAACATAGTTTTATTATGGTTTCTGGCATTCTCGGTTTGTTTACATTAAGGATAATACGTCGGGAGATATCAGTGCCGTACGAACAAAATTCCCTGCCCGGCCATTTCAAAGCGGCACCAGGGGCGTGGGAACGAGGGCTGCTAGTGGCGCTCGATATTTTTTATTATTCTTTAGTTATTAATTAAATGCATCACTATCTTATCATCATCGTGTGAATAAAATTCGATTAGTATTATTTTGAGAGTGACATAAGTTGCGTTTTCGCAATTTTACTTTAAAGAAAGAATACAAACAAAGCGACTCAAAAAGCCTATTAAATTAAATAAATAACGGATAGTTTAAGCGCACTGAAATGAATATTAATTCCTAATTAATAATTAGCAACATATCATGCGAGTTTGTGTACCACAAGTATCTCATTAAATCAGTTCGTATCAACTTCGTGGAATTCAAGTAAATGCAGACACATACGTACATGCATATACATACACGTTGATATCGTAATATATAGGTATCGATATTTTCTCTATATATTTACAAGTATCAAATAGCTTCATTCGAAAATTTGCTTTATCAAAATGACGTACTTACCAATCAATATACACCTATCCCCCGATTTACACTGAAGATAGGTTCCTCAGAAAACCGTGTAAATCGAAATCGTGGATTTTGATATGTAAAACCGTGTAAATTGAAAACAAACTAAAATGAGCGTAATTCAGTCATTTATTTCAACGTAAAATAAAAGTAAGATATCTTGAAAAACATCAAAATGACAGTCCATTCGTAAAATGACAAATATAGAAAGGTATAAGTATTTATTTCATTTTGCATATATAAACAAGAAATATAAGATCCCTATAAAATTTAACCTCAAGTTTAATTACTGTCATCACTTTCTTGGACTATCAATCCTTTCTTCCTTATTGGTATGATGTCACTTTCATCCCTCGAAAGTACTTGATGCGATTCTGGTTCGATGGTTGATGAATTAGTGACAATTTCAGATCGGGGAGACTTGGTAATTAAATTCGTAATTAACAGTTGTACTTGGGTTTTGGTTAGAACCTTATAGACCTCCTCATATTGAGCTAAACATTCATTAATATTTCGCAGAAACCGGAGAGCTCGTTCAGCATTAGACTTATTTTGTTGAAAATCCGTTATTTTAAAAACCGTGTCAAAGCGAAATCGTGTAAAAAAAGTGCCGTGTAAATCGGGGGATAGGTATACACGATTATTAATTAATACTTTCGCTACAATAGGTATACTTTATTCATTATCTCTGGAAATGATTTCAAAAGGTGAGCTCTATTTGGCGCTGTTTCTGTTTCCTCTAGCGGCGCTTTGGGTAGAAACTTTCTTTACGTTCTCGACGGCCGTACTTCGCAACGTGTTAAGCGAAGTACGAAATTTTATATCGTTAAGATATAAAGTAATCCGTCGGTTTTATACTTGAAAAGATGGTCCAAAAGAAGGTAAAACTATTGAGATATTAAAGAAAAATAATATTTATCGTAATGAAGTTCGATCCTTAATTTTTACCGTAATTCAGTTCATGCATATTTTTAGAGCGTTGTCAGATTATAAGTCTGTATTGTGATGCTTTGTGCTTTTACTTTTACCTTATTTTAATTAGTGTGGTTGTTATTAATTATTGAATTAAACAGATAAATATTTCATATTAGTTTCGATGTTACATATGCATTTTGACTGTTTGATAAACTTAACCTATACGTGCATTATTTATGTGGGCATCGATAAGAACAAACGATTAGTTTAAAGTGTTTTACGTGTCTTTTAACGCATTGTTTCTTATCGACGAATCTATCTTTTAATAATAATATTTAAAAATACAGCCCAAGAAGAAGGTGGGAAAGAAAGTGGCAGCTGCGCCACTGGCAGTGAAGAAGGTTGAGCCCAAAAAGCAGACAAATCCCTTGTTTGAAAAGCGTGATCGTAATTTTGGAATCGGTAAGCGAAAATATTAATCAAGAAAATAATGTATACCAAAGAATGTTTGATTAGCTACCAACTGTAAGAAATGTACCATACATGTTGTTATTTTCGTACTTCATTAATATTTAGGTCAAAACATTCAGCCTGCTCGTGACCTTAGCCGTTTTGTCAAATGGCCCAAATACATCCGTATCCAGCGCCAAAGGGCTGTTTTACATAAGCGATTAAAGGTTCCACCACCAATAAACCAGTTCACACAGACTTTGGATAAACAAACAGCAACACAGTTATTCAAAGTCCTGGAGAAATACAGGCCTGAATCATCAGCAGCCAAGAAACTGAGACTTAAAGCCAGAGCAGAACAGAAAGTTGCCAAGAAAGAAGATGCACCAACAAAGAAACCAAATGTCTTGCGCAGTGGCACCAACACAGTTACTACTCTTGTGGAACAAAAGAAAGCACAGCTTGTTGTGATTGCGCATGACGTTGACCCAATTGAAGTATGCACCTTATCTATTACATTTCTAATGTTGTTAGGACATTTATTATTCGTGTACACTTAGCATGTTTGCTACTAACGAATGATAGCAAACGTGTTAAAGTACAGATAGTTTATTTGAATCAAACTTACTATGTTTCATTTCTATGATGTTCGAATTTCTTCACCTGAGAATAGGATTAAAATCATTAGTCTTATTTGTAGGATGAATTATGACTCTGAGAAAAATATTTTTAGTATATATTCATATGCATTATTGTTTAATTGGACTTGTTTAGAACTTCGTTTTCTCCACAGGTTGTTCTATTCCTTCCAGCACTCTGTAGGAAAATGGGTGTACCATATTGTATTGTGAAAGGAAAAGCAAGACTGGGACGTCTTGTAAGGCGCAAGACATGCACTGCAGTGGCTCTTACGCAGGTAATGCTGAAAGTATACTTTAAAGCTTATTATGATTTAATACATTGTACGCTGGTCCCGCGATATTGCGGGATTCCGCTATTAGTATACAAAGTGCAGATGGCGAACATTCAGTAAAAATATAGTATATTTTCTTGGAATATATACTATACATTATTCTGCGAAAATGTAAAAAGTTTTTAATGTATTTTCTTGGAACTATTTATTCCTCGTTGCTAGACAATATAACCGCCGAAACTTACGTTTTGAACATGTGAATTCTAGGCAGTGTACAATGTGTTAAACGACAATATTATAGAAGTAGAAAAGTCTGTTGCGCTTATACTAGGACCAAAAGTATGTTTTGCAAAAGCAATTAGTTGCTTTGATATTATTTCGAAAATGTCAAGTTTCTTTAAAGGAATATAATTAACACTCATAATTTCTGTGTCAGAACATTGCAATGTAAATCTAGAAAGTTACAGTGGACCCTGTTCTTATTGTCTTTTTAGAAAAATTTCCACATTTTAAATGTAAAACTGTTGCCAATATCATATAACATTTTTCTAAATTATATTTCGCAAATAAGTATAGCAAAACACTGCATTTACATTCCATGGAAAGAAATACTTCCAGAGAAAGATATTGGAAAATATCGGTTTTAAATTACTGCATGTATCTTTGCAACAGATTTTTCGACATTTCTTTTCCATCTCTTACATGATGAATCAAAATAGAGCCAATCCAATGATAGATGGTGATATAATCAAAACACTTTTATCTGATACACCTTTCGTTTTGCTACAGTTTTTCGTGGTAATATGATCATCCTAATTAAATCACATCGATCTTTTTAGGTTGATTCTGGTGATAGAGCGAACTTCGCCAAACTTGTTGAAGCTATCAAGACAAACTTCAATGACCGACATGACGAAATTAGACGTCACTGGGGTGGTGGTTTGTTGGGAAGCAAATCTGCTGCCAGAATAGCTAAGTTAGAGAAAGCTAAAGCAAAAGAACTTGCACAGAAACAAGGATAAAGCCATCTTTCCAGTTGGGTACTGTAGAAGATATATATCCAACAATAAACTATAAAACTAAAATGCTTTTTCTATCTACCCGTGCATATTTTTCGAAGAAATCGAAAGTGCCGCCTTAACCCGTGTCTTCAAAATTTACATAAATGACATATACATTTTCAAAAGTTTTACAGAAAGTTATGAAGCATTGAACGATGTTGCTAAAATATTTCTAAAGGAGTAGCATTAAATCATTTCAATAATAATTATATTCAAATACTGTTTTTTATCGCATTAGTATCTTTTATTGAACTTTTGATATTTTCTAATAGATTTAATAAAAAAGCTTCTTTACGAGGCAAGATTCCGAAGGTTTGAGTTTTTATAAAAACGCATGCATCGAGATTCAAAGGTTTGTATATCCGATCATTTTTAAAATGTATCTTTAACAAAACTTTGGTTTTAACCCTTTGCACTCTGTACTGTTGGCGTCCCAATGGCGACACGCGTTTGGAGTAATTAAATCAAAATTCAATTCTACTATTTGTTCAAGTACAAACTAAATTAACACGTTGAGTGCCCGGTCGAAATCTGTGTTATACGATACCTTGCGATACACAGTTGTAACGTGTATGTAACATGTAACGTATAAAAATAAAACTGTTTAACCGCTCTACGATACGTTAGTTACTTTACATCGTTATCGTAACTTCAAAAATATTGAAAAGTTTACGAATATTAGCGATGTATTTGGTACGCGTTTTAGTAATATTGGCATCAACAGTCACTGGTGACCCCCACAGCATTCAACGTGTTAACAAGATAAACATGTAACATTACACATTTGATATTATAAGATTCATTCGTCAATTGCGATAGCAATTGCAAAGCATCTTAGAAAAAGTCGACGTTTATAACCGAAATCTTCGAGTGCAAAGGGTAAAAATTGAGGAATAAAGATCGATCTAATGCGTATATTGGCCGGAGTGTAATAAAGATTATTTAAATATTCTATTTGGTTTGAGTATGTGTATTATAACATCATTATCATAAAGAAGGAATACATTTAAATTCGTTTCTTTATCAATTTTTCCAGTCTTTTTATTCGTCCAGCCTCATGTTCTGGACTGTCTTGCGCTATATTACTTGTATTGTATGAAGCAGCTGAATGATCAGGCTGTTTAAATTGTTCCACCAGTAAAATCTGTTCGGTTTTCTTTAATCCCTATATAAATAATTAAACATTACAGTTTATAAATAATCAGTATAGTTTTGAAATAGTAAAAGACCTGTTGTACCTTCATGTCCAAAATTTTTTGGAATTCTGGAGCCTGCAGGTCTGGCAAACGCATTCGACATTGTTTAACAAAGTCATTTGGTGATTCGATTGGTGACATAACAAGTTTTAATATCATCTCGGCAGTTGCTATACCTTTTATTACAACCTATTACATGGTGAGAGTAAATTCCACATGTATTATTACTATATTTTATTACCACATTCGTGACCGGAAACGTAGCCCTGCGTCATTTAATAAATTTTTTAACTGAATACTGGCATAAATGTTTAACACTACCTTGGTATAAGTTGCGGGTGCTTTCCTTTGAACTTGATAGCCTGTAGATGGAAGATCTAGCAGAGCAGTTTTTAACATATGAACATCCAACAGCAACTGTTCTGCACCAACGGTATTTAAAGGTTTGCATTTGTATAATTGTTGTATTAATTTCACTATGAAAGAACTGAAAATAACACAAACTGTCATTATTCTGTTCAATTTCAGTATTCAACAACTAAACTGTAACCGATTGAGTGCCGCCGGGCCGTTGCAAAAATACGGTCGAAAATTGCCAGACGGCGCAATCGCGCTCGTCGTCTTCCGTTTACTTCGTCTTTACTCATAGATGTCGAGTACGTTTACTTCCTTCTCGTCCCTTTTAATGTGAAGGATCGCACTTCAAACGAACGTATCAAACAATAATATTTATTAAACGTATGGGTTTTTATTGCCTTTTAAAAACTTGAAATGGAAGTTCCTTGCCACATCCGCTGGCATTTGCGACGTGCTACCGGAGAAGCGCGATCGCGCCGTCTGCCACTCAAACGGTTAAGTGTCTTACCTTGCAAATTTTACACAAAGTTGTGTAAAGTACTTTCTACACGATGATAATCTGTCTCTGATAGTAGGTATGGTCTGACGAAGATGTACAATAATTGTGTTCACATAATTACTTTGATCTCCAACAACTTCTATGGTACTCCATTGCACCTACAAAATCATATTTCCATGTTATAGTTTCTTTTGAAATGCACAATCTCTTCGAAAGTATAAGAAAAATGGAGTAGAATCCAGAAGTAAGGAATAAGGACCAATAGAAATGACAATAAAATAATAGCATTGATGAATGTAGTATAGAAAGCAAGTTATTATAATTGTAACACAATATTCAAATACCGGCTCTAAAATTGTGCTCTGACATGCGTTCGCAGTAATTAATTCCAAATTCAAGTCTACTATTTCTCACACAAACTGAATTAACAAAATAAACATTTAAGATATATATTATAAGGTTCATTCGTCAATTGGCATACAAAAAGACCGTTTATAATTCGTTAATCGGTACTACAAAGCGTTTTAGAACAAGTTCTCTTTTTTTAACCGAAATATTCGTCGAGTGCAAAGGGTTAAAAGTGATTAAATAAATATTTTACAGAATATACCTTTATCATTGCTACTAATGCAGATTCACATGCAGCTTCCAGATCTTGCACAAGAAGCTGGATGCAATTTGATATAACACTGAAAAATATATTGTTGGTATATCAAAAACACGTCGTATTAATTAAAAGCTTGAAAAGGCAATGAATCTAATTGGCAATATTATGTTGCAATGATTTCCACACTGTGAAAAGATTATAACGATATAATATATTTATCATAAATTTCTTTCAGAACCCAGATTTCTTATTGACTTTATTCGAATGATTACATTCAGATTTGTAGTTACTGTATTCGCACATTGTATGCGGGCTATTTTTGACGGTTTGACTGCGTTGGAAAAGCATTCAAAAAATCGTTCTGATTACTAATGTACTCTAAATATGATAGTTACCACATGATATGATAAGGTTCAAACTCAGTGTATATGGTTTTCATTTTCAACGGTTAATTTTCTGACAAAAAAGATACGCGTCCGCATTTCAAACGACGATATGTTAAAAACGTATTAGTACGTGTCACGCATACAATGTGTTATGATTAGTGCAAATTATATAGTATTACCGAAAAATGTACATACTTGTGAAAAATATCTTGTTCCTGGGACAAGTTAATTTTTTCAGAATACGACGCATCCGTTTTTTCTCTAAGCTTCTCTTCCAATTGCTGTGTTGTCTCTAAACAGTATTCTGCCGTTGTTAAAATACTAAAGCATGTTTGTATTAAACTTTGTGCTGTGCGTTAACTACTTAGGTAACATAAACGAGTGGGACAGTGGAATTTACCAGCACAATCGTGACTGCTCTTCTTTGTTGAACCTGGAACTTTCTCCTTCTTTTAAAAAACTCTGAAAGTTTTGTATGAAGCCTGATGTCGAGAGATCACGGAAATCACGTGTTATGCTACTCATACTTGTACCAAGTCCTACTCCACCTCCAATTCTGTAACAAAAGTTGAAAACATTGGAAGTTAATCATTTAGATATTATTAAAAATGTTATTTTTCTAACGCTTTATGATTAACAGGCGGTAGATAAAGCGTTAAATAAACTCATTTATACTTACTTCGGCAAGTTGTTTTGTAAAATCTTAATAGCATATTCGCGTAGATACTTTTGAAAAGTTTCGGCTAAACTTAACATTATTAAACCTGTACTAAGTTGTGTACACTGCAGCATACACTTTTTATAAAACACAAAGAGATCCGCACAGGAGGATAAAACACTGCTAGGACCTTCTATGCCATCGAAATCTTTAGCACCTGGAGGTTGCGTTTTACAATCGGATACAAATTTATCCATTAAGTCTGCTAAGTTTCGATCCAAACTTTCGATATAAATATACAAATATGGTTCGAAGCATTTGCCTATAAGGTTCGAAAAGGGAGATACTTTCGATTTATCGTTCTCCACCTATGATACGGTAATAAATAGATTTGTATTAAAATTTGGTGCGAATAGTGCTAGAATCTTTTCAATATTTCAATGATATTACCTGGTCACTTTCTTCAAACGGATCTACCGACACTTTTTTATCCGCAATGCCGGAATTCGTAAGATTATTGTTGTCCGTCGATTCACGATTTGTTAAAGTAATACCACTGAATCTTTTTGCTAGTAGTGACTCAAAATTGCTCGTTCTCTGAATTGCGTAAAGCAACAGTTTTACATCTATTTCCGGTCGCCTTTTGTGCATTAATTTCGCAAGGTCTTCACGCGTAACGAGGCAAAACTGAACGGCTATTCGCTCTGAAATTTCCCAGTCTTGAGGAAATATGGGCCCAAACTTCGCCTCAAAATCAAGCAAATGTTTTTTAATCCATGCGTACCGTCGGTCAATCTTATCTAACCACGCAAAGTCCTGATTCTCATCAAAAAGATGTGCATACTCTTGTAATTGGATACCTACGAACCACGTCAGTAGATCTCTCCTTTCAGAAGAAATGATTCATGAAATCGTACGTTAATCAATGCTTTAGCTACATGAGAATGCATATGCGTAATACTTACTTTACTTTTGGATCCAACACGGACAATACTAAACATCCTTCTGTCAACTGCGTAAAGTGCTTACGATTCTGCCCTGAGAATGCTTGCTTAAAGTCCGCAGTAATTTGTTGTGCTAATTCTACGTGAATCTGATGTACCTTGTTCAAAATATAAACATCTACGTAAGATCTTTATTTTGAAAATTAGAAGTGCAAATAGTATCCAACAATTTTTTCAAGATTTTGTCAGTGCTGATATGATTGGATATGCATGCATTATCTGTAATTATTATCGTGTTATCGTCCGTAAATAATTAGACAGTTTTATATATATTTACTGCCAACAATATCGATTTTAAGAATGGAATTTGATATGTAACCAATATTCCATTAAATGTATGTCCAGCTATATTATTTTACAGTTACATTATTTACTATAAATGTTAGTTTTCTCTACAATCCTCAAATGTTAAGTTAGGTTCCAGAGAAAGGTCGCGTTATGCGCGACTCGGATTACATAGACGCGTTATATCGAAGTCGCATTTTATAAGTGCCACTTTATACGAGGATCGCCGCAATTTGTGAACCGCGTTGTACGAGGGTTACCTGTATTCACACATTTACAAATTGTGCACTCACATAACATGAAAAATCTGTCGTCACTGTATATCAGATTTGTCTTTCTAGTAGATCAAGAATTACATACTTCGTCAGACAACTGTTTAATTTGTGGTATATCCATATAGCTGTTAAAGTGTTGCATTACTTCCATCACTGCTTGCAGAGGTAATATGATTTCACCGTATTGTTTCTTTTGTGTTAAAACCCTAAAATATTTGATAGAAATGGTATGGTATCATGATATTCTGTGGTTGATATTATTCGATTTATATGACAGGATTGAAAGATACATTACTTTAAACTGGCTAAACCTTCAACAAGCATATGCAAATGATTCAGTGCAGTTATAGAGGCAGTGAGATTCCGTTTAGCAAAATCCAATTGTTTAATATCCCTCGTAATTTCTTTAACTACCTCCTCCGATTGCTCGGCTTTATCCTTTATGTCTTTAATATGGATAAATAATTGCTTTATCACTTTCTGTGCATTTTCTAACGCAGCTCTCCCATCCTGACCCACATTTGTTTGTCCACGCACCACAGAACGTATTTCTTTATCTATAGTGCGGATTTTGAATTCCATGTTATGCACTACATCGTCTATATTTGAGAGCGATTGTTCCGTTGGAAATAAAGAGTTTATATAATCAATGACGTTAAAATTTGGCTGATCTAACGCATCGGTACTAGGCAGAACCTGTTGAGTGCAGAAATATATATAGTATTTGTCGGAGTAATTGAGCCGTTTATTTTGAAAGTTGCCTAAGTCCATTTTCCAAAATATTCATGTTAACGTTTATAATAGTTACACAAAGTTATTCAGTAACGTTTTAAACGTTAACTTGATTTTTTTTAAATGGGCTTAGGCCACTTTCAAAATAAACGGTTCAACTGTTAAGATCCAGTGATAATGATCAGGAATTATTCAGGGAATTAACTAAATCCATGTTTTGCATGAGATATATTTAACATAAATTTCTATGCATACCGTAGACTCCCCTATAACGCGAATTCTTACAGCGCAAATTCCTATAACGCGTCAAAGATATTGCGACTACTGTTTTCATATAACGCGATACTTCGGACAACGCGGCAAATAATAAAACACAGGAATTACCTGATTTAAGAAATAAATCTACTTTAGTTGAGCATTAGATTGTTTTCTTCATCGTATATATGCCACTTATTTTTAAAATACTGTCCTATTTGATAAAACGTAGAAAATCAAAGTTGGCATAGCAATAATTATTTCAAACGTGTTACTTTAGATTATGCGCGTTATACGAGACAAATTCCTCTACAGCACGATTTCCTATTGCGCGTAACGTATTAATCGCGTTATACGGGAGTCTACTGTATATGGGCAGCAAACATTTAACAACTTTACTTGTATAAAAATATATTTTGTCTGAATTGACTTTTTCCTTTAAAAAGCACTTGTAATTAACATTTGTATACTATATTAACTGGACATATGTCATAGAAATGCAAATAATTGATGTTTTATTCATTATATTACTTCTGTGGTTTTTTGCGATCAAAATTATTAAAAATGTGTTAAAGTATGGCATAATCATTGTCAATTCTATATTGTAACAATCCAATATTTACATAATCTTACATTGTACATTATTTATTTATCCATTTAAAATCGTAATTACTGACGGAAAGTTGACTTGGATGTACATTTTTTCATAGAAATGTTTAGAGTTTCCTTATATGTCTCTAATTATATAATGTATAATCAAATATAGTAAATAGATGTATAAATCAATATTTAAAGGCATTGTGTGGTGATTGATTGTCAATATTAAACAGTAAACAAATAAGGGGAGTGAACGAAGTAAAAATGAATCGAAGTAAACTAAACTAAAAATATAAAAATTTCAAAGAATAACATTACTAGCACAGTGAGATTAATATTTGTATCAATATATAAGTTTATTGGCAACAAATTAGTACTTGTGTTTGATGTTGAAATGAATTGTTTACCCAGCAAGTTTAGTTAATGTTGTTTATGTCTAACGACTAACAGTGTCGTATTTACGTGTTATTTTAAAGCAGAAGTAATTCGTTGCAGAATTTCATATTTGAACGACATTGGATAACAAAAATATGTTTAAAATTCAAAAGTATGTATTAATGACAGGGTAGGTGAAAATGCGATGGTGATTTGACAGTTCTATTGACATTCTAACCTGTTCAATAACATTCTGAACGTTGGGGGGAAATATATACACTGTCGACTGTAAATTGTCCAAATCTTCTTCGTCGTGTCCTTCCATCCTTTGTTCTTTTAGTATTTCGAATTATGTTGCAAAATTTGCATTAATACCAGCATTCCACATTTAAAAACGACAAGCGCAAGGTGGATAAGGATAATAAGTGACACATTCAATAATATAAAGCTATAGATATATGTGTGTGTGTAATATATACAACACATTATACATGGCTTTTAACAGGCCAGCACTGAACGTGTACAGTGTGAAGGCAGTCGCAGGAGGTACTCTTTATACTCCGTTCGTCGAAACTCCGCAGCACAGAGAGGAAATTAGGGATACAGGAAAGTAACATCGTTTTGTAAAAAGGGCTAACATTTTTCTGGGAAAACTTATGTGAAAGACGTAAGAATGGACTGAAGTGTTTACGGAAAATAAAACCAAGTATTCTCTCCAATCCACAATCTTAAAATGAACTATACAGTAACAATATAAATGTCCGTTATTCGAAAGAACGGAGGGTAAACCTCCCCCGCCTTTTTGCGCTTAGAACACTTTCTTACATTTAGTTTTGATTAAATAGAAACGTTTTTTGTCAACCAATTATAAATACAATTTTTCTAGTATCGTTGTATATTACAGATAATTTGATTGGTTTAATTTTATTACGTAATTAATTATCAAACAATCGTCGTTAAGACCTACAATTTTTTATTTGGAAAATATGTTTTCCGTTTCATGTTTATAAGAAGTTGAAGTAAGGTTTCCCATAACTTGAAATACCGGCTTTTTGAAATGGGTTTCATATAAAACGATATTATATTTCAGTACCCTGAATGTATTTGTGTGCATATATTATTCGTATCGAACACTTGAGTAAATTCAATTTAACACATTTTCATATTTGTCTATTAAACGTTAATTTCATTAGTGTTTATATTTATTGCATTTCCGTTTTTTGTAAACATTAAATTTTCTTTACATTGAAAAGTGCTTCTTTTACGCCTCGGAAATTTTATCATTGCGTCCCCCCAATCGGTTCCAATACCAAATTAAGTAAGTTCCGTAAAAGTTTAGCCCGATCGGATAATGGGAAGGGGTGTCTCAAGAGCGTTTTTTATTGTCCGTAAGCGCGCGGCTGGGCGGCTGACCTGTTCTCGGGGTTTTCACTGCCGTTCTAAAGCTTTACCTATTCTACTGATGAAAAGTATTCTATTCAATACAAGTGGACCTGAGGCATAGTAATTAACACTAGAACTACCAAGAGGGTCAAAATGACTTATCCACCATTTTAAGTTAAATTATTCGAATATACTATGGCGAATTGTTTGAGATTTGATATACTTTCATTTTATACACATAACGCGAATAATTGAATGCATTAATTAACTTAAATCCTCCAGTCATAATTAAGATATAAATGAAGGTCTTAGCATAAGTGAGTATATGTGCGGTAGTTCTAGTGTTAACAATAAGGGTCTTATGTAATCTTAAGTAATCATCTTCATTATTTTCTCTCCGACGTGAAAAAGAAGAGGTATCGGGTTAGCAAGCTTTAATGTCATTAATTACCTATTGATACACACTATTTATATATACTATTTATACAACCCACCATGTTACTTAACAGTTTGTTAATTACAGTATGTTCGTTGAATTACGAATGTTTCGATCATTGAATTGGTCACCAATTCAAAATAAGGTTTTCTTCCGAAACACATCTAGGAAATCATGGACTCGGGAAACCCCGAGTCCCCACTCTATACTTCGTGTTCTATGGGGGTGAGCCGAACGATCGAAAAAGCCTGCTCAGTTGTAGCGCCGACTCAGCACGACGTTGTGTAGTTTTAAAGCACGTACTGTGTAAAAAGGTCGCACGTTTTTATTTCACATTAAGTAACGGTAGTGGCAACAACAAAAACTTGCAAAACAATGCTACGTCAACGAACATATTGGAGAGAAACTGCAATCGTGTATATTTTCCAACTATTTTCATGTAAGTCATTCTGAACTGCAACCTGGTTAGTTCATTTTGCTTACAAGTAACGCAGCGGAAGAGATCAGTATCACATTTTCTATTTGCATCCTTTGTCCAATTTCATAGTATACGTTTTATTTCTGAAAGTCCACGTTTTAAAGTACGAAACGTCCTTATTCCTTGGGAATTGTTTTTTGCATGATAAATGACAATAAGCCTGTAGTCACCGGTGCCCTTTGATTGCTTGACGTAATGTTAGTATAATGTTAAAGTTATATATATGTTTTACATGCTCCTACACAAGCTCTATGTGCATTTATTCATTAATATTTTCAATGTGTGAGGGTGTTCGTGTGTGCATGTTTAATAGTCGCAGCGAATATCACATTTTCCACGATATAAGTAATATATGCAGAGTGACTATGTAATATAACTGATATTTAACGTAACTATAAATTCTTGCAATAATATCGTTATAGATTTCGCAACACATTAAGTAATTAAATCGTGTTTTGTATAATGTATGTATAAATAGGTAATTAATCAAATTAAAACTCATTAACCGCTTAAAGTGCGCTGACGTGACATACTCGTCTACGCCTAAACATTGTAAAAATATTCAACGACGTGTATGTCACGTCCATTGCCATTGTTAAGAATTACAAATATTTGCAATGGAAAATATAGTTCTTCTTCCGAAAAACTTGACCGACCAAAACTACCAGGATTCCTTAGACTAACTGAGAGACATTTTCCAAAAATGTGTACCCGAAAAAGCGAGCGTTAAACCGTTAAAAATTTTCGATCAAGTTGAATGCAGTAAAACTTAATGTTCGCGAAATGATAAAGGATATCAAGCAATATTACTGGCATGTATTTAATGATTTTACGCAGGAAACGAACCGCTTGAATAATACGTTACGTTCGATGGCGTTGTAATGATATAACAAGTAATGATTTATATATTTTCATTAAACAGTACATAGTTTTTTGACATAAATTTTGATGTCGCACAATCGGCTTTTTCATCATTTGCGTAATAATATTTTCCGTGAGTATTTTAGACACTTAAGTTAATATCTTATTTTTGTATGTAATTCACATAATTGAATTCAATTAACTGCATTTCACGGTGGAGCTCCAAAAATTTAGTTAATGTGTTAAATGATAAAACATGGAGTAAAAGACAACGCTGTACAGGTCTATTTATAGAAAAAAGAATTTTATTACACCATGACCGTTAAATGTACTAGAAACGTCTTTAATAAACTATAAAAAGCTAATGAAAGCTCGAACAATCGTTTCATTAATGTGTTAAATGATAAAACACGGAGTAAAAGTCAACGCTGTACAGGTCTATTTATAGAAAATAGAATTTTATTACATCATGACCGTTAAATTGACTAGAAATGTCTTTAATAAACTATAAAAAGCTCTGTGATTCGAGGAGTATTCCAAAATGTATAAAAATGTCTTATTATTGGGTTGTCCGGAAAGTTGGTGTGCTTTGCACCAGTTTTTTACGAGAAAATGGGCGGACTTTTATGAATACGGGATTACAAAGCTGTCCAAAGGATAGGCAAATGTTATAAGTTAACATGAACAATACATTATTGAGTAAAGAAAATCGAGAAAATATACAAAATTGAATAAAAGTCGCTTTCTATTTATATGTTAAAAACCGCACGAACTTTTCGGCCAACCCAATACAGTAACTCTGTATTGGAAATTGCAATAAATAATTCCTGTTCTCGAATTTCACGGTCATGAAATATGATGACTTTCGAACGTTCTGAGAGTTCGAACAGTCTGCGCGTGTATGTAGCACACGCTCTCAGTGATCGATACAGTACCACCGCCCAGCAACAGGGTATTGCTACAAGTAGTTACAGTCACCCAACTGCTCTCCATTCTTTCATCGAATCTCAACACTAGAACTGCCGGCGATATATTCAGCCGGCTATACGTAGATATTAAATAAATATATCGTTCCTGATTGTGAACAATGGGGAATATTGTATAAAAATGTAATTGAATTGTAGGTTTATCATGTATGTATGCTAATAATGCGAAATTGTTTTAATAACGTCAAACATATTTCCGCGATTAACGCTAGAACTACCGGCGATGTATTCAGCTATATTTCCATATTTATGTGTACGTCCTTAAACAAAGGATGAATAAAAGAAATAAATTAATAGATGTATTTATGCCCATTGTGGAACGCGAACCGCGAAAGATCTCAGACAATGAAACGTTATCAATTTGAACATTTTTATTATATTCCGTGGACCCGTCATTTTAACGGCTGGTAGCTTCTGCGATTACATTCTTTTTTAGGCTATTATCTCGTAAAAACTTAGATGTTCCGATATTATTATTAGTTAACACTAGATCTACGGAAAATATTATATAATCAGCTATATTTATACAATCACGTATACGTCCTTAAAAATAGGAATGAAAGGAAAAAATAAATTCGTCGATTCGATTACGTCCATTATGCAACGTGAGCCGGAAAATATCTCAGGAATTGGAACTTTTTAACTTGAACGCTTTTATTCAATTCCGCGGTCCCGTCATTTTGGCGGCTTCCATAGTTCTAGTGTTAACAAATTGTTCTTCTTATGCATTATTGCACTTAGCTATTTTACTTAATTTGCTTTTTTAGGTTTATGGAAAAGGAGTAGTCGTATACGTATATTTAATTGAAAATATGAAACTTGTTAAATGACTGACTATTATACAGGTTTTGCACTCCAAGTTAACCCTTTCGCAAATCAAATTCACCCTTCTATAAAATGAATGCCATCAAAATTTTATTGCATATATGTAATAATACTTAAACATAAAATGACATAAAATTAACATAAAATACTTACTTAACGTCAAAAATATTTACAAATATGTAATTTATTAATATTTTGGATTTTTATATTTCGGTGTAATAACTTTACATTGTATTTGATGTTTTTTATAATAGCATAAGAAAAGAACTTTCTAGAAAAGCTTTTTGCAAAAGGATGAATTTGATCTGAAATATTATTAATTTTAAGTGCAAAACATAAAATGTTAGAATCCGATCATTTTCACTTGAAATCTTTTTCTTATAATACCTAAAAGAATATATTTCTTTCATATATTGGCCAACCTAATATATATATGCAAACATTGACATGTTCTTAAAAGATAATGTTGTAATATTGATGTCAAGGAATGTAATTTTAGTTGAAGTAATTTTCAACATTTTCAGATGTATATTCCACGGTGCATGTGCAACTAATAGGACCGCGTTACGTAACATATGGTAGCACTGCGGTATTCCATTGCAACCACAGCGTTTTGGATAGTTACTTGCATAAAGTAGAATTCATAAAGGATGACAAAAAAATATTACAATATATAAAGGATAGAAATCCACCGTTCGTTGAATGGCAGATAGAAGGCGCAAATATGGAGGCAAGTATCGTATGTTACATCTTTGATTAGAGTTGCTTTTTTGTCTAGTAGAATATTACACGTACAGGGTTTTTAGAAATTTATTTTTCAACATTTATTTATGCTTGACATGTTTCAATTTCTTCACTTATGAATGTTCTAAAATTTATATGTAAATGAGTTACTGTTTAGAGATTAATATCATTTACTTTATTTCGATGTCTGTTTCGCACATAAATTTGGAAAACATCAACAGAACACAGTAAAGAATAGTATACTATGCACTTAGGTCCGGTAATCTAGGAAAACTTATGATTCATACATCTGAAATTTAAAAAAATTATTATTATCTATAAAAATAGATACAATAAAAATGTGTAAATGAATAAGATTGTCCTATGTTTCTATCAAAGCAACAGGATATCGGGATTTATTTTGACAGAGTTGATTTGAAAATGTAAGTCATGTTTTAGTGATGTTTTATAAATAATAATAATGTTTTACTTATTTTCAGTATTCGGAGAATGGCACGACAATCAAATTAAAAGACGTCCGTTTCGAGGCGTCTGGCTCCTATTTTTGTGAAGTTTCTATGACGACACCAATTTATACAGAGGCTTCCGAAAGCTTGCCGATGAAAGTAATAGGTATATAATTATTCATACACCTGATATAAATGAACCGAGATAATATAAATAAGTAATTATATAACAAAATATTTGTTTCCACGAGTTCACAAATATGCTATTTAATACAAGATTAATAAGTACAATAAAAAATGATTCAAGTAAATGCTATTCAGTTTAACGAGAGGTATCACGATAATCAAAATCAATACTACTTCCCGTTTTAAAAAGAAAAATGAAGTCAATATCTCCATTAGAGTCTGAGGAAACAGTTGGTAACACTTTATTGGTACACCCTGTATGTTTAAAAACTGCATACAGATAAAGAATTTATTATCGCGAGCAAATTATTGTTCTTTATCAACATTTCGTAGAGTAAAGCTCATGTGCTTTTCTAAAAAACGACTTATATAATAATGACAAATCGAATTATTTATATATACATATATAGTAATGATCCGTTTTACGTTAAACAGTACCTCAGACTGAAAATCCAAAAATTACATTCAAGAAAAGCTTCTATGTGGTTGGTGAAAGCCTGGAGGCCAATTGTACTTCCTCAGCCGCGCGACCAGTTCCTCATTTGACATGGTTTATAAATGGAAAAGAGGTACATCTACAGATTATTATATAATAATATTTATTTCTTACAGCTAATTTAGGTAATAAAACTTGTTTGTAACAATTTAATAGAACCTTCTGTAAACCGAGTTATAAACATTACTTCATGTACATATGTTTGTTGAAGACTTGGCGCGAAAAATTGATCTCCGATAATTGGGCAACAGGGATCTTAATTTTTGGAGAAAAGAATTTTGTAGAAGTTGGACGTTAATTCGTATAAATATGTATATTCAGAAGTACTGTGGTTTTGATTGAATTAATTTCTTATTTAAAAGCTGAAGTTATTTGTAACTCAACCCAACATTAATATTAAGTTTCCGAGCAGATATATTGGGTTGAGTCATAAATAAGTTCCGTTCGTCCAGGAGATTTTTATTGAAAAATAGCGGGAAGTTATTAATAATGACTACGAATATATTCGATTAAAGTTCATTGTAGTTCATTTTATTCACGAAAAAGTTTTATTTTCAAAAACGGAACTCATTTATGACTCAATCCAAGAGTTCTTTTTTTTCTATCTTTCAATTTGCAATGTTTTTTATTAGGTAGATATTACGTTGGTGAACCATTATCCACTCACGCACTATAAAGACCACCTGATGTCCGCCACGGCGAAACTCATGATAGAAGTATCCGCATTGCACGCAGGGGAGAATGGGTTTCTGGAAATCAGCTGTTTTTCTACGATTCCAGACTATCCTATGCACCACGGGCAATATGCAGATGTGAGGAACAAAACTGTTTCGGGTAAGTATCAAACAATGCGCGGGTTTATTCGATTCTATGATATCTGATATAAAACTTTTCTACGTTTCTTGAACACAAGGGTGAATTTATAGAAAACATGTCAGCCAGGACATTTACTCATTTATTACTCCGGATATAGTTATGTGTTACAAGTTTTTTGGGGAATTGATTAGAATAATTGTACTTATCATTACTAAACTTAATATTTGGACGAATTTTAAGATAAGGAAGAGTAATGGGAGAATATATGTTTATTCAGTTTATACTTTACACAAAGTTTTGAAGGAGGAGTAATATTCTTGGCCATTCCAACGTTCATAGAAATATTATATTTCAGTAATTCTACGGAACAGTTTGTCTTGATAATTATAAATACTTCCTAGTGGCCATTTTATTACCTTTTAGCGTTTTCTAAGCATGCCTCCGTTTTATCAAAAGGAACTTTCGAATTCTCAAAATTGGATTTCTCGGAGATAAAGTCCCGTATACAAAATTTGAGTGAGAGATGAAGGAAGAAAAGTTTCCATATATTTGGAGCTACTGAATTGAATGTTAGTGCAATGAAGTTCTACGGAGATTCTGAAATTGCAGAAAATAAGTCAAAAGATTCCCTTCCTTTTACACACCCTCTTCTTTTTTTCCCTTTTCGACATTATTACTAGATAGCCATTTTTGTTTTACGAGAAAGATGTTTTGCAGAATTTATTTCGATATACTTCCGCCCTTGTTGTACAAAGTGTTGTTCCATATTTGATTATGTCACAATTGACATAATAATGGAATTGAATATGAAAAGCAAATATCGAAGATATACAACATTTGCACTCAGATTAAAGCTGCAATTTAAATGAATTGGGTCTGAAAATAATGATTAGTTTCGTTTAAAACTGCATTCAATATAATAAGTATTACGCTCCAATTTTGTTTTCGAATTTTTCACATTTTTCTCGCGTATTCCGTTCCAATGTCGAAAAAATAAGTTCTCAAAAATTGCATTGCAATCACATAACGGGAAGTGGTGCCGTAAATGTTAAAAATTAGAAAAAAAAACCAACAGATTTATGAGCCTACCGGTTTGAAGTAAAGAAATTAAATAATTCCTAAGACTATTTTTCTTGTATAAAACCGCGTTGTTAATAAAACAATAAATTTATTATATTTGGATACAAAGAAATATCACTTGCTGTTTGTTTTAGTGCAAATAATTCCAGCACCAGTCACTGAATCCTCTGCATGGAAGATTTCGCAAAATATGGTGACGCATACAATGCTGTGCATACTATACGTGTTGCACAAAATTATTCCTTAATAAAAGTCAATTGCTTTAGGATAATTAAAGATATAATACGAGTAATTAAAAACAAAGCGAAATGGCGAGCAAGAATATGAATATAAAAATATGAACAATCACAATGTCTTCCTTGATTGTACTGAAATACACGGGGGCAGCGTTTATATTGAGTTGTAATAGTTTTTATAATTCATAGAAGCGGCTTCTTCAAGCAACTATTTTCGATTACTATTTGTACCGATTCTTATCTATTTCGCAGTGTCGCAGTTTAGTGGAATATGACTGCACGATAACGATATACAAGTTAAAAAACGTTTACAAAAACACCTACTTAATGGGTGTGCTTTGAGATTATACGGGCGCATTTCACCGATGTTCGTTCTAGTAGTATTAGCAGAGTTTAGTCCGGCAGCCATCTTTACATATGCACGGCTGTTAAATGGCGCTCAATGTTGAAACTATCATAATAATTATATTAATAACTTGAAAATCATTCTAAAGCGTAATCAGAGTCATGTAGGATATCGTTGATACTATTTAATTGCCACACTTGTTTAATTGGTTTAGGTATTAAAGACAGAGAACTACTGACGAGAACATGTACTCCATATATTCGCTTCCGCATTTACGCTCTCATTGATATACAAAACGAGAGATGCCATTGTGTATGTATTGTAAATGATAATATTACTTGATGAAAAGAACGAAATGTTTATTTTATGGGTATTATTTGATTTTTGTGGGTAAATGGCTCATGTTTTGTGAATGGTACATACTTTATTGAAATTTCTCGGAGTGATGGAGTTGCGATACTTAAAAAATATAAAACTACTTGAATATTGATAGTACACTATAATCTATATAAGTATTGGCTCTTGTTATTGCTTATAAACTATCAATCTTCGTTTTTATAGGTTCTTTATAGCAATGCTAATTGTATTAAATTAAACAGGTTCCACGTTACAATACGTTCGTGAAACCTAAGGAACGCGGGACTTCGTTAAAAGTGTGTTAATTTCAAAGGCACCATTACCAACAATTGGATAACTAATTTTCGGATAAAGTTATTTACTACAATTTACGTTTTGCCGTTAGGTGTATAACAAATCGCTTGCTCGGGTTTTCAAGTGCATTTAATTGTACCGTTGTGAATTCGGAAACACGAATGTAAATGTGTAAATTTGAGTAGAAAAACTTAACTTAATTTACTTTTAATTACGTGTAAATATGAATATGTGCGCATATTAATACGCGGCATGGTAACAATTAATTTTAAGTAGTGTGCCGTGTACATATTAAGGAGTCACGATTAGATTGAACCACCACTGCTTTATGCTCAAATTCTGTGACGTCACAGTGGGACTAAGCCAATAGCGTGTTCGGAGCAGGCAATGGCAGTGGGGACCTGCGCACAACGAACGAAAACTCGTCCGAGCTCTGGTTCAATCTAAAAGTTACTCCAATATACGTTGGTTAATAATCTTGCGAATTATTTCTATGGCGAACTGTAAGTATTGAAAGGAGTATAATATGTGAATTGATCATCTAATTAACGTTGAGATCATATATTCCAATACATCGGATCCTTATGGGTATGATAGATTAACAAAACGTAGGAAAACTGCAGTTTTAAAGTTTAGTGCACTCTAGAAATCTGATTTTTTAATGTGTAGCGGTCAGTAGATGATAAATTCTCCAAGATTTGAAGTCTTTCTTTATAGTTTTAGTATTATATATGATTAAAACAGTTCAAAGATGTACATTAACTTAATTACGTATTAGAGAAAGCGAGTTAAAGACAGAGGAAAAGTCTAAAAATCGGTTCTGGGGTAAAATAATGTCTCTCACAGTCCTCCTACCAAAAGGCATCACTGCCTGACCCATTCAGCGGGCAGATCCTTTAACACTAGAACTACCAAAGTAGTCAAAATGGCGGGTCTATACATAGTTAAATCGATTAATTTGTTTTTGCTATTCTTTCTGATTTTTAAGGACAAATACTTAAACGTACAAATACAGCCGAATATGTTGCCGGTAGTTTTAGTGCTGATAACATGTCCTCTTCCTTCAGCAATGCAATTTCGAGCTGCTTGCCTTATCTTAAACATTTACATGTTTATCCAATCAGACAATCCTATGACACCCGTTAGCTACTTATATGATGTCGAGAAACTATCCATATCCGGCATCCGGATTGTACTTCCTTTACCATTATCTCTCACTATCTGCCTTCGATATCACTTATAACAATCTACGGCCAACATACATTTATTTAGATGCTTTACAATTAGCAAATTAGAGAAACGTTAAAATGTTTAACCGCAGCCGTTTTCCCTACCGTTATGAAGGGCATTCAGCAATTGTGGATAGTTCCTAAACCGTTAAACGATCTCTCAAATCAAGGAATTGAACTTGCAATCGGTTAAAAAGGCTACGCAAATCGACGAAGCAACCGGGAAACCGACAACTTTTATCGCTTAGCAATTTTATTAAATACGCCACGCAAATATTATTTTAATTCGTTGAATTTTGTTAAACTTAAATGTCACTGTTTTACCGGCTCGATATCGAGAGACGTGGTGAAACTTTTAATAGATTTTATATCATGTTCTGCCAATTCTTTAAACCAATTTTTGCAGGTATTCAAATAAACTTCAAAATGAAAGAGTTCGGATATAGATAGAGTCATTTGTTTCTGGAAGTTCAGTTTGAATATTTTTAGAATTATTCTATTAAAGTAAAATACTGAATAATAGCAAATAATAACAAATTAGACATTTCTATTACAAGCATTAATCGTAAGATATTTTACAAGACTGATTATGTAAAGCCACATTATCTTCTTTCAATTAAAATACGTATTTGCAGAATTTCATTGAAAGAAGCTATAGAACAAATGTATTATAGAAAGTACGTTTTTTGGTGCTAAAGTATGAATTGTTTTATGTCCATCAAAATTATGCTAAAATCATTAACATTAGAAGAAAGGGGATTGAAGTGAAACAGTTATTTTTAAATATTTCATAGGAATCATTATGTTTTTTTGTGGACAGAAACACTCCTAGAGAATCCGTCCAAGAATGAAGTTTTTTTATCTATTAGGTGCCCAACTAAGTTCGTGCGCTTTTCGTTGTCCAAAAACGAGACGAAATTTTGTACCGAATGAGTAACTTTTAATCTGGTAAATAATTTCCTTCATATTCTATGACCCTTTCCCAACGTGACACAAGTTTCAAAATCCCATTTTTATAAAAATCTACGCTTTTATTATTAAAAAACTCAGACACTGTCCTCTTTAGTTCCTCTCCGTTTATGAAGTTCCTATTGGTTATATAATTTTGTAATGCTAAAACAAGGTGGTAATCTGTTGGGGAAAGGTCCGGGGAATATGAAGGATGAATTAAAGTTTCCCATCCGAGGTTGCAAATTGTTTCTCGGGTCTTATTTGCAACGTGTGGTCTGGCGTTGTCCTGCAGCAAGCGTACACCTCTCCGATTTACAAGTCCCGGTTGTTTTTTCTTCAATTCCTCCTGTACTTTTTGAAGCTGAGCAGAGTACAGGTCCGCGGTGATCATTTGGCCTTTTTGTAAACATTCGAAATGAACAATTCCGGCTGTTGTCCACCATACACATAACAAAATCTTCTGTTGGTGAAGGGCCGGTTTTGCAGTGGATGGAGCAGGTTTCCCAGGTGTTAACCAGTAGGAATCGCTTCTTATTTGTGTATGTGACCCATTTCATCCCATTTTTCATCACAAGTAAGAATAAGATTCAAAAACGGATCATTTTGGAACCGTGAGAGTAGGGAAACGCAAGCCGCTACCCTTTGGCACCTCTGGCTCTCGGTAAGTTCGTGCGGTACCCACCTTCTTACACGATACACTTTACCTACAGTGTGTAGATGTTTCCTAATCGTTTCTTCAGACATACCATGCTTGACTGCAAGCATTTTGCACGACATTTTGGGATCTGTCTCAATATCCACTTGCAAAACTTGATTATTCATAAGAATCGGCCGTCCGTCTCATTGCTCATCTTCGAGGCTTTCATTATCACTTTTAAACTTTTGAAACCACTTTTGCGCAGTGCGATTACTTAATACACTGTCCCCAAAGGCCACACAAATTTTTCTGGCCGCTTGGGCAGCCTTGGCTCCAAGTTTGAACTCATAAAGCAAATATGAGCGAATTACGGCGTTAGACACGGTCATATTGGAAGTAATATTATAGACGAAAATGAAGTGTAAACTACGATTTTTTTCTACATACTGACTCATTTTGACTTCCTCTAACACCTCCCAAAGGTAAATCGGGTAAAGCAATAAAAACATTGGCTCTAGGAGCAATAAAGTGGTCCGCGCGGGAAAAACCGCACGAACTTAGTTGGGCACCTAATAATATCGAATGATCGAATGAAATCTTTTCCAGTATACGAAAAGCGGTATTCAAAGTACGCGCGAAATTACGTTCTGAAAGAACTATCAATTAAAAGTATTTACAGGTTTTGCACTCCAAATTAACCATTTTGCAGATCATATTACAGAATGAAAAAAATGAAAAGATTTATATAGGAAGAAGTTATTAATTTTATTAACTCGTAGGTCAGTTTTGGACCACCCTGTATAATGTTCAAGTAGATTTTTTTAAATGAAACACCGTTTAATGAATGTTGGCCGCATACATTGTAATGATTAATTTTTGTCAATTAATGTGCAAGATAATGTTTAATTAACATTGAAAATTGTTAAGAACTTTCAGATGTACACTGCTGATCTTTCTAAAATGCGTTATCAAATAGGGATAGAATCGTGGAGATATATTTATAGTGTTACTGCTGTACTTTCAGTGTGTTTTAAAGATGTAGTTACAATAAGAGAATTATATACTGCAAAGGAGTAACTAAAACTTCCTGATTACAACTAACGCTTCGGTGATTGTAGAATATTTTTAACACTAGAACTACTAAAGTGGTCAAACTAACGGGTATTCAACCTTTTTTTGTTATTAATTCAAAGTTCCTTACAATCAATATATTTAACTAACTGCTGTATTTAATAAAAATGTTCAAATTTATATCGTCTCATTTTCGGAATTGTGTTGCGGCTCATGTTGCACAACAGACATAATCAAATCGATTAATACATTTTCATTATTTGTTTTTAAGGACATATACATAAATATACAAATATAGGTAAATATATTGTCGGTAGTTCTAGTGTTAATTAACTTTACAGTGTCAAAAAACAGCTGTAATGGACATGAATATCCTAGTAACATGTATCGAGTATCCTTTACGTGAATATGTTAAATGTTCATGCACGAAACTAAAGCGATCTCCTTTGAACATGTCGTGAATAAAGTGCGCTGATATGTGTCAGAGTTGGTTGTGAATACATTCAGATCACGAAAACAAAAGGCAAAAAGCAGTGGAACATCGTGCGCACGATGTGGTCGAATAGAGCCAATTTATATTTCTTTATATTAATTCATTTTCGTCAGATATTTCTTGTAACACTTCAAGATAACTCTACGCCGGCTCTAACATTTACGGAGATTATCCCAACGAATGGAGTAGGCGTGAGAATTGTTGGCGGACACGTAACCAATATAAAGAACTATCCGTTTGTTGTACGTGAAATGCGCCCGCGTGATATATTATAGAAACAACTCGATTATAATTCTAGATGGGTCACTCTGATACCCACGGGGGTAAACTTAAAGAAACTATAATCCTTAGGAACACATAAGGCTGTACAGTTCTCGAGAATCCGTTTTTTCAGATTATTAGCAAGAGTTGTTATTTCAGAGAAATGTTTAATACAGGTATCCTTCATCAATGATATTTATAAATAGAACTAAATGGTACCTGGAATTTTGAATTGCTTCCTAGAATCTATTCTATTTATACAGGTATCCCCGTACAACATGGTTTCCCTCGAACACGATTCATTACACGATTAATTATTGATTATTTTAATAAACATTTTTTTTAGTTATGAAAAGAAAATAGTATACTTTTGTTTATTTTTGGAACTCAGCTTTTTGTACTAATTCTTTATTTCTTATAACACGGATTTGTTTAACACGTCATTCTTTCGGAATCTAACTACGGTGTTGTACGGGGGACGTTTGTACTTTTGAGAAGAGAACTGTATAAATGATTTGAAAATTAAGTGGATAGAACTTAATTAACAAGTTTACTAAACCCGATCAATTCTACTCGTTATTCTGCTAGTCTTCTGCATTTTTCAAAAAAATCAGGTTAACGATTATAATATTAGGTTGGCCAATAAGTTCGAACGGTTTTAACGTGCGAATAAAAGCCGGTTTTTATTCGATTTGATATGTTTAGACAATTTTCTTTATTCAATAATATGTTGTTCGTTTTGACTTACAACCATTTCCTGACTTTTGAAAATTTCGTAATTTCGCGTTCTTAAAAACCCCTCGATTTCGAGGGGCCAAAATAGTGTTGCGAACCGCAGGAACTTTCTGACCAATAGTTATACAAAGTAACATTGTAACGTTTTAAACGTCCACTTGATTTTTTTGGAATAATGGTCTTTGGCTACTTTCAAAATAAACGGCTCATTTATTATCTCGGAGAGGTTTATTTGATCTTTAGATTTTCAGAGTGATCCTTACTTATAGCTTTGTACTAGTGACGCATATAGATTAGCGAATGGTGAAACCGAATTTTCAATGTCAATTCTCTCATAGGTCTCGATCCAACGACGACATACTAGCCATATATGCGGTGGTACTTATCTAACAGAAAGATTTATTTTGTCTGCTGCGCATTGCATGGTCAGGTGCGTCTTTAAACTATAATATGGAATCGTTGATACTTTGCCCTATAATGTTTAATGGTAGCATGACAATGGTTCATGTTTTTCAACATAAAGTGTAGTTTAACGGTTGAACAAACTACTCCTTAAATTAGATCTTTAACCCTTATCACTCCAACGGTTTAGCGCGACTGTCGACAGGCAACTCGAACTTATTCTCGGTACATGTTTCCTCGCAAAAACGTGCAAATATTAATGTTGAAATCATTTTAAGACAATCCTTGTTCAACTCAAAGTAATACAAAGTTCGATAACAATATTGAATTGATTAGTTATAATTAATTAATGTGTGGTCTTTCTTAAAACATTACACGCGTATAACGTTTTATATCGACAATGGCTGACAGGCACATTTGGAGTGATAAGAGTTAATACTTTACAATTTGCGTAACTTCTCTTTTCCGCAAAGTATATATAATAACAGGCAGTTTTAATGACAAACTATCCTTATTCAGGAAACGAATTTAAAAGACTTAAATATTTTGACTGGAATTTAGTGCAAAGAGAATTTAACTGTTCGTTCGCATGATGCGCGGCATTAAACGTAACAACGTATACCGGCGCGCATTGTCAGAAGTTTATCCAGTTTATAAATTCGTGCTATCCTATTTATGGAATAATACGATCGGTTTACCGGTCGATGAACAATTGCTTTAATTAGTAAGATTATTACAGGTGGATTGTTTAAATCTGAACGCTACCATTGTAAGGTATCGACACCATGACTGCTATAGTTTTGTTCTCTTTAGATACGAGATACGTGTACCATTTTCGTATGTTTCAAGCAATTATCGCTATTACTGTCGTAGATCTAGTTGTCAGTTTAATGAATATCGTACGTCGTATCGTAGTGTCTTGGTTTCGATTCCATATACCTAACCTACAACTAATATGTATATTTCATTGTGAAAAACAGTTTAACACGTTAACGCCGGCCTCGGCCCTGTAATTCATATTCTCTGTATCGGGCGGTTCAATTAGTTGCATTTTTCCCCGTCTGGCGGCAATGCGTTAGAAATTGAAAAACCACTTTTAACGAGATTAAAATCGATGTGAATAACTGAATAGTGGTTTCAAAATGATCTCGCTTTTTATTCGCTTTGGAACTGGAATTTAAAGACTTTTTAATACCAGCAAGAACGATATTGTATATTGAGATGAGCTGTCTGATTAACTCCGTTTGAACCACCGGTGGTACACACCGGCGTGAACGTGTTAACGTGCAGCCGGAGATAATAAGAATCTATGAGTTACGTTGTAGTTTAAGTGCAGCACTTAATACAGTACAATAATAAATTTTCTACGTTATTTGAGTGAAATAATGAAAATACACCCGGTATTTTCACAAAAAATCGTGTTTTAACTTGAAACTGTAGCATACGTAAGATATATTAACACAATCAATGGATTATGTCTAGATTATAAATATCTCATATGGAATTATTAATGATTTACTATTTCCATGAGAGTTCCTTAAATTAATGTCAGTATACATAAATCTATGTATATTGATTTTAATTTCATTTCCTTCCCATTTTGGGCATTTTATTGCTGCCCGTCACGTTACACAGTGTTTTCATGATTTAAGGAAAAATAATGTAACACGTGAAATTGTAATCCATTGGCTAACCATGTTTGTAATTAGACGGATATATGGCGACGAATGGATACTGGAAAATCCCGAGCAATTCTACGCCATTGCCGGTTCAACTTACGTGCTCTTTCCAAGTTTTACTTCCATACAAATGGTATTGATAGACAAAGTATTGCCGCATGCACAGTTTAGATATTTGGGGATGCAAAATGATATTGGATTGTTCAGGGTGATTATAATTTTGTGTCTGTATGTCTGTAATAAAAATATGGAAACGTTAAAATCAAGTTCGCAAACCATTTTCCATTTCCATTTGCACATTCGTATCATTTCAGTTGGAGAAGCCATTTTGTGTAAACGATTGTGTGAAGCTTGTTAATCTACCCGCCGCGTATGAGCCAAATATTCTACAGAAATACCCTGGTTATTGCACTGTCGTTGGCTGGGGACGCTATATTCCTGGCTCTGACGTACGTACTAAATTATTATCGAAATTCAATTGTCAGGAAGTAAGATAATCACGAATTATGATTATTCCGTTTCACACAAATTATCAAACGAAATATTACTTTATTATTCTATTCCGATCTAACTTAACACTAGAACTACAAAAGCTGGGTTCGCGGAATTGATGAAAAGTGTTTAAATTAAGGTTCCATTTTGGAGATTTGTTGCGGCTCACGCCATTCATATTTTGAAGGACGTATTCGTGAATGTATAAATATAGCTGAAATTATTGTCCGTCGTTTCTCCCAACATAGGAGTCGTTTATTATAAAAGTGAAGCAACTGCAGTTTTGAACAAATTTGATCTCATATTGTTTTAAAACATGGAATTGCCTCACTTTTATAATAAACGGCTCACATAATATTCCGGGCGAATATAAAAAAGAGTTATACCGAAGATGTTCTATAATCAACTTCTTTATTCGGTATGTCGGGTATTCTACAATATATTATAGGAAATAGAGTATCATATTAAAATAGAGATCGTAGTACTAATTTATGTTTTAATAGAACATAACTTTCTGATATATTGAGTTCTTTTTTGTATAAAAGGTAACTGTTTTAACTCTTTGACTACGAAGGTACATTTTGCTGGGTACCACGCATTTACTTCTTTAATATCTCTTTGTTAGAACACGCCGCAGCGAAAGGGTTAATAAACAAGTAGAGTTTCCCGTAATTCTAGTTTTTCTTGCTGTATAGCTAGGATACGGTACTTATCTACGCCATGTGCGCATACCGTTGACACCTATACACAAGTGCCCAATACCAAACGTTCATGAAAACTATCATTTATGCGCTGGTATCCCAGAAGGTGGCCGGGATTCTTGTCAGGTTTGTATCTAGTTTACCAACATATGAATTAGTTGAATTCAGTTTAACCCTTTGTTTGTGAAAAATGCTAGAAAATGCTATGACGTGATCGCGCTAGTCGTTTTATTGCTCAATCACTGCCCCTAAAAGTAACCGTTTTGAGTCTGCATGTTATTTGCTGTGACAAATTACTTCGAACGATAATTACCGAGGGTACAATTTTGGTTTGACCATGGCTCGCGCAGCCCTCTTACCCTTCGTCCCTCCAGTACTCCATCCCCGACGTCACAGTGGGACTAACAAGCTTGTAAGTCAATAGAGTGTGCGAAACAGGGAATGGTAGTGGGGGAACCTGCGCACAACGAACGAAAACTCGTCCGCACCGTCAAACTAAAATTGAATCCTCGGTCGAGGAAGAATATTAAACAGTGTGTAACTATTGGGTGGTTTTGGAGATTTTATGGACTTTCAGGGAGATAGCGGAGGACCATTATTGTGCAACGGCATTCAAGTAGGAATTGTTTCATGGGGCATAGGATGTGGCAGACCACATTTACCGGGGGTCTACAGCCGCGTTGATGTCTACTTGCAATGGCTGATGCAGACTGTCCAACGTAATTCTGCGTCACGAAACTCTCCCAATATCTGTATTATAATGGCAATTTTCGCATTGTTATTTAATAAAAAACAGACCTGGGCATTTATTATTTGAAATACAAGATAGGAAATGATATTTCAAATAATTAGATATTTGAATTACTTTATCATGTTGGTTTCGAAATCAATTTTGGGAAAGTATCTTTATTTCATATCAGAAATAAATTCATTCAATATAATGTTTGATTTAAGTTGATTGTCTCAAATAAAATAATAAAGAGAATTTTTTTATTGGATTTCCAAAACAGACGACTACATTGCATTATGAAGTTTTTATTTTAATAGTGCTAACGAGTATCTTATATACAATGAAATCAGAGTTTCCCTCACAGTTAGATCGGTCAGGAAAATATTATAAGTTATTAGCAAGATTACTTGAAAATGCATTTGTTTGGATACAAAATAAAATAAACAATTATTTCACGAAAAATCAAATAACGAAATAACTGCGAAACAAATTATTTGCTTTTACAAATAAACTAATCACGGGTTATTTGAAAATAATAGCAGATGAAATAAGATGACTATTTATCTTAATCGTTATTTCAAAATATTTCGACATGCTTTCCTATCATTTATTTAATCATTTTCTATTTAAATTCTCTCATCCTAAAAAAAATCCTGAAAAAATGATCAAAAGAATATTTGTACGGTAAAATAAACTGCTATGTAAAAACATATATAGATTTGTAGAAATGACTCGAAAGTTTAAGGATTATGTACCGCGCATTCGCGTGTCGTACATCAAGCGTGTTTGCAAATAACACCTTAAATAAGGTCCAAATTCATGGACAACAAAAATGCCGTCCATCTGGCGGTCAAAAGGTGGAACTAAACGGCTACTCCTCTCAAAGGGCGAAATTCATGGACAGAAAAAATGCCGTCCATCTAGCGGTCAATAGGTGGAACTAAACAGCTACTCCTCTCAAAGGGCGAAATTCATGGACTTACGTCACAATTTTTATGCAAAGTTGAAAAGTGTCTCGAAAAACAAGCGCGCGGTGCATGTCTCGCCAAATTTAACTAATGTATAAAACATATTTCCAAATTGATATTGCAAATGTAACTTACACCATTTTATTCGCAAAAGTCCACAGAATTTTTAGCAATGAATGAGGACTGTCTAACTCTTATATTTACGTCACAAATCTTTATACAAATTTAAAAAGAGTCGCGAAGAATGAAAATGCGGAGCGTGTCTCGCAAACTTTAACTAATGTTTAAACATATTTGCAAATTGATATTGCAAATGTAGTTTATATCATTTTATTTGCAAAGGTCCACAGAATATCTGCAACAAATAAGGACTGTCTAACTTTTACTTACATCACAAATCTTATTCAAAGACAAGAAAGACCATTTTCTTTTAAATTGATTTTGTCGAAAACTGAGGATGCTGAAGAAAAACTTTTTACAGATTAGTTTACAGCGCGTCAAAATCTATAAGAAAATCACCTATTCATTGTTACAATTATGAAAAAAGTCAAAATTTGTTGGACAGTGTAATTGTTCCATACAAAGTGGTAAATGTTTATAAGGTTTATAACATTTTGCTTCGTGTTCGAAAGATTTCATTTCAATATGATCATCCAGGTGTTATAAGATACGCCATGTTTTTAAATAACTCAATATATCTAACTATTCACGTAATTATAGGCATTACGCTTACCTAACAGACGCAAACCGGAAGAATAATGATATGTTCCCGAAGGTTTACCCATCGCTTTAAACAATCCTACATAACACGCATACATATAACAATATCTACATAACGCATTCCTTGTGTGAATACATGTATACATGTATTGTTTAACCCTTTGACTGCGGCGTACTCTAACAAAAAGCCATTAACATCGTACGATGCAATATTCGCGTGACAGTAGTTGACACTTAATTCTATCGAAAAAAGAAAAATCCTGCCACAAATAAAAATATCTCCTGAACTAATGACTTTTCCACATACATGGATTAATATTTTTTTATAGAGAATCGCGAGCTGAATCTATTGGTGTATTAAAATATATATAATCCCATTTAAAAAAACAACTTGACCTTCTTCAAATGTCCTTCAAAAGCCATTCAACTTTTGTCTGAAACATTTTTCGATCTAATAGTTTCGAAAATATTTCAATTCATACTCTTAGGTGAATCACCCTGTACATACGCCTTTCGCATATTCATGGACGTATAAGAGCGTATATATACGCCTTCCGTACATTGATGTACATATAGGGGCGTATATATACGCCTTTGGCAGTTAAAGGGTTAATCGTACAATTAGAATTCAGCTTTACCTAAGTCTCCTTTGGGACTTGTAAAAAATCATATATACGGAAAAAAAGATTCTGTGGATCATTACGAATAAAATGATATGAATTACTTTTGCAATATGAATTTGCAAATACGTTTAAATATTAGTTAAAGTTTGCGAGACACGCCCCGCGCGCTCATTTTTTGAGATTCGTTTAAAATTTTCGGAGAAATTAGACCTCTGATGGGGATTCCAGTTGCTCTACGCGATAGAGCAGACCTTCCTCTTTGAAAAGCACTCCCAAAATATGCAAAGCAGACTTTGGTGTCATAAATAATGCGCTCCACTCCGGCAAGTGTCCCCCAAGCGCCCACGTGGGCGCATAAATGTGGCGACTGAGAACCCCTGCTGACGATCCGTGACTTCCTCGACTTTTTGGCTTTTATTTACGACACCAAAGTAAAAAAAGTACCTTTCATTTCAAAATGGATTTTTTTTAAAACGGTATTTGCTGGGAAGAAACGGTTTACGGATTCGTTTTCAGCACGTCGAAATCTATTAGAATCGCCTATTCGTTGTTACAACATTTTTTTTGTGTTGGACAGTGTAATTACCTATTGTGCATTAGTTATGCGTATTTATGGGCTACAGACACGATATGTTTCGATATAACACGACGTGACTCTTTATCGCAGATTGTGTGAATACAAAACAGATTTCACTTGATGATGGATAAGGAAATAATTGCACTTCAAAGTACATAAATACAGCTGCATCTAAAAAGTCTCTGTTTTCTAGTGAAACTTGTGCAACATGAAATTCTGTGACATCCAGCTAGCATTCCTCGTGTTACTTTGTATCGCGGTATGAATAATAAGCATTTAATATCATTTCATGTTCATCCATAAAGCTACATCGAAATCTCGCGAAATCTTTCCGGTTCAAAGTAATATGTATTTCAAAATGTGTTCAATTTCTTTGAGAATATCCGTCAAATGAATGTTTTTTAGAAACGTACACGACAGACGAAGATTTCTTTGCGTACAAAGTCAAACTCGTATTACTCCAAACACTTGGAATCGCGAAAATAGTACAAGCTTTGGAAATCATTATACTTCATATTCTACGATATGTTTTGTTTAAATATTTATTTATTTCAAGACATTGATGTCGTAAGCAAGCCTTTATAGAGTACTTGAGCTAAACCCATTTTCAAAATAAACGCCTCTATTCATTTATTACGGAGTTCGTATATTTCTTGTAATTCGTAGGTAATGACGTCTGTTGGCCTTAAATCATCATTATGCATAAGCCAATCAGGTTCTAAAATAGCTTGTCGTGGCCAATATGGTGGACGCCACGGTAATGACTATGGAGGAGGATACGGTGGAGGTTTGTCGTCTTTGAATTATTATTAACACTTAAAGCGCCGGTTGTTGTGCCAATTTTATGTTGCTCAATTATTTCATTTCATTTGTAAAAATGCATATTTCTACAAAGCTCTGAAACATTGCAACGCTTTAGTTAAAGTTTCCAAAAAAATAGCCGGCGCTTTAAGTGTTAATCTATAACTAGGTCATTCGTTATGTTCACCACTACTACTATTAGAAAAATACATAACGGCAAATTAAAATCCATCTTGAATAAACTCGTCTTGACGATTTTCGATTTTCTTGCTGGTAGTAAAAAGTCTTTAAATTCCCGTTATAAAACGAATACAAAGCGAAATCATTTTGAAACCGTTATTCAGTTATTCACATCGATTTTGATCACGTTTTTTTTCAAAAGCGGTTTTCCAGAAGAAGAAAAATACAATTAATAGAACCGGCCGATACACGAAATGTGTTAATTAAAGAGAATTGGAGACTTATCTTTAATTGCACATCCTCTTGATTACTCTGCAGGTGGACAAAGCGGTACCGGTGGTGCTGGAAGCGTAGACGGTATGGGCGGTGCAGGCGAGGGTGCCAACACCGGAAACACTGGAACATCGGAAATTCAGCAAATGCGCATAAGAGGATAACACGATAACAGAATTGTCTATTAACCCACGACTTTTAGTATGATATTTAGCATTCTAAATATTCCGTTGTATTTTGACATAACTTACATAACTGATCAGTTGAGTCAAATTAAATAGTATTTTTGGGACGTTCTATTTGTTAATTTGTTTCATTTCGTCCTCAATAAATGTTAAGAAGCGCTACCATAATAAAAAAGGGATGGAAAAAAGAATATCACAAACAGCTATAATATAATACACAATTACTACATTTTGTATCAATATGCGCGCAACGCATATGTACATTTCAAATTGGTATCTTTATTAAAGACCCTGAACTAATACAGTTTATTACAATTTATAAAACTGTTTATATAATGCCAGTACTATAATTAAGTATCTCTAATGGAATATGTATTAACCCTTTTAATATTCAGTCGAAATGCTCAGCTGATTTTGAAAATACATCTATTAAAAGATGCATAAGGATCTTTCTTTGTCTTTATTAGAATATTTTATAAGTACTGTTGTATACTGGTGAGACTACATCCGGAAAAAACTAGAACTTTGGTACAAGCCTAATACAAATGAATTACAAAGAGATTTAATTCCCACCAGAAATGTTTATTTTTCATATAATTATACGCAATTTTCGGAAAACTGATAACTGATATTCTTACGCACTGCTATCGTTAACTGCTAGGGTTAACAACGAATAGTCGCATTTCGTCGTATGATTGTAATTCACTAAACTCTAACTCAACAAGTATCTTTACTATACTGTGTATGGTCTTAAAATACTACGTTTTTATAATTTCAGACATAACGCGCATATCTAAAAATCGTATTACCGCAATATGCTTAAATATTTCAGGTTGGCCAAAAAGTGTGTGCGGTTTTTAGTATGTAAATAGGAAACGATGTTTATTCAGTTTTGTATATTTGTTCAATCTCCTATTCAGGTATACATATGTTGTCGATTTTGAATTGTAATATCTGCCTATACTTTGGATTTGGTAATAAAAACCCCTCATTTCCCACCAAAAAACTGATGCAAACCCGCTCGAATTTTGCAGCCAACCCAGTGTATCAGAACTCATTACCTACAATTTGGGTTTACTTGCTTCTTAGCGGACAATTTCATTTCTCAGCTTTATTTACTTTGCGAATGAGCATTATTTAGCAATATTAAAACTGTATAAGATTGTAAATATAAGGTATCAGGATAATTGATAACCCATATAAGGAAATAAAAATCATTCTACTTGTATATGTCTATCACAGCATATGCTTCATAACAATATGTAATCTTTTATCGCAACAGCAGGAGCAAATCAAATGTGTAACCTCGAACATTCGGAATACATACAAATTGTTTTGCACTTTAGTTTTATACAACTTATATAAAAACTAAAAAACGTTATTGGAGAACGCTCTTGCAAATCTATGGTAAGCTAGGAATTATAGTACAGGTGTCCTTCGTACAACACGGATTCGTTCTAACACGATTCGAGAATCGGGGAAACCTAGATGCATTCTCGGTTAAAAGAAAGTAGCATACTTTTGTTCATTTTTGGAACCCTATTTTTGGTACTACTCTTGTTTCTAACACAGATTCGTACAACACGACATTTTTTCGGAATATAACTACCGTGTTATTCGGGGGATGTCTGTATTTAAATAGTATTGATTCTGTAAAATTACAGAAAGACTACAATGCATAAGTTGATATCTGAGAGTTGTTTACAATATATAAATGTAAATATAATTATTTATACGATCTTAATGCCAATAAAGCATAAATGTAGAACAAAATTTGATTACCAATATTTAAGATTTTTGCAAGTTACCACTTAATGAGACACACATAACAACACACAGATGATACTGACATATCAAACGATATAATAATTAACCCTTTGCGGTCGAACCCCGGAATATTCTATGAAATCTAACACCGCTTATATACAATATATAGATAAATCTACCTGAAATATCGACTACCAAGATAGTAAATAATATGCACACAGCTTAAACAAATTCATTTGAATAAAATGAATATGCCCGCGTAAAATACGACCGCAAAGAGTTAAGCATTGCAGAAAAAAACTTTCCGAGGACAATATTCTAGTAATCTTCTACATATACAGTGATGTTGTGACCAATTTTTATAAGTTTTACATCTGAATTATATTGAATACAGTAATGTTTCCATGTGCATTACTGCTACTACATATAACATTATACTATTTTAATGAATAATATTACAGCTTACAATATCGATTATTCCTCTTTGTGACTCTAATTTCAAGTTATGCCACATTTCTTCATTTATTTTATTCACATTTGGCTCAGGTGGAACAGTTACAAAACCGGAGTGTTAGTCTCTGAATTTTAAAATGATTGTTTTATCCTAAAATATTGTATTGTCGTTCATACATACAGTCTTTTACTTTAATACAAAATTAATGAACATTGTAGATTTTGCCTTGTAATCAACAAACACTGATAAAACTAATGGAAAAAGCAATACATTGTTTTGTATAAAAGAATTACTAAACATTTTTGTTTATTTAACCGAGTTCTTGGTAAGATGTGCAAATGCTGTAGAAAAATAAAATTTATCACCTCTTACTTTCATATACTTTGTTCTATAATGCTTATAGCCATATTGTCCCTATTTTAAAAATTGTGTATCTCAGTAAGTATTAAATATTGGTAGAGGAAAGAAAAAATGGTTGATTGTATAGACTTTTTCTTGTCCTTTATAAAAGAATTTTATAACGCAGTTAAGTATATCTTAAACGTAAACAGTATTCCACAATTGATGGTATAAACGTGAAGAGTACAGATCTTCGTGAAAAAATGGATTATAAGCAAGGCAAGACTTATAATGTCTTTGCATTACAGTATTAATTTCACCCTCCATAGTTCCATGTAACTTTGAAGTCACACACTCGTCTATCGGTATCTTTCACTTCATTTTATGTTTTCGGTGTAATAATAATTATAAAAGTACGCGCAACGATTACCACCTCTTTCGGTACATTTGAATAATAATTTCATTACTGCTTTCACGCAATGTACATTCGTTAGAATCGTGTTTTATTAGATTTATGTTATATGATTTACTTTAGACTCGACAAAAACAATAACCTGTTTAAGAAATATTATCGCCTATATGCTTATACTATGAATTGTAGAATACCTTGTAGATCTGTACAAGTGCATTTACAACATCAAACGTAATAAATCCATAAATGGACACATTGGAAATGATGTTATAAATTAGAAAGACCTACTCATTCATTTTGTGTGCCATAATTGATTTATTTTCTAAGTAAATGTGTAAGATCTTTATTCTGTTTTTGAAGCGCAATATCCGTCCTTTCAGTTTTATCTGTTATATTATCAATTAAATCATTTTGCGTATCAATTTCCTCAGAAAGACCTATTGCTAATCCCTTTAGTCTAGCCAATGATCCACTCATCTCATCTAAATTTTGTTCTAAGATTTTGCTCACTTTGTTATTACTAGTTTCTTCATGTTGTGATTCGTAATTATCATCTAAAAGACCTTTGAGTTTTAAAGATGGGTGTGTGTTAACCGAGTTACTCTGTACTTGTTCTAAGGAACTAGATAAAGCGTCAGATGTCATAGATCCAGAACTGGTAGATTGTGATAACTTAGTTGTAGGTACTGGTGCGTCCAAAGATTTGCCACTCAGATAATTTTTAAGACTTCCAAAAACACTTTTTATTCCTTGAATGTGTTTCTGGCTAAATTTTAAAGTGCTGTTAATATCGTCTAATCTCTTCTCTGTTCTTTCTAATTGCTCTCTTTGTCTGATAAGTTCCTAAAAGATGTATATTTATAACTACTAAATATAGATTGTGGTATAATACCAGATAAAACAATAAGTATTAGGTTGGCCGGAAAATTCGTGCGGTTTCCGTCAGTTTTTTTACGAGAAATAAGATCTTTATGAACAGGGGATTATGAAGTTATGGAAAATATCGGGAAATATTATAAGTAAAACCGGGCGATACATTATAGAATAATAAAAATTGAGGAAATATACAAAAATAAATAAAAATCGCTTTGTATTTATACATTAAAAACTGCACGAAGTTTTTGGTCACCCCAATAGTAGTATAACTATGCTTGGTAGATTATTCTTCTAGTACCATTCAAATCGAAATAATTTAACAATTAAATCCAAACAAGAGAAAATATCTATCCAGAGTTACAAAGGAATGAGTTGCAGACATTTTCGATCTGCCCACTATCGCTGACAAACGAAAGACTGTCAAAATTACCTCTGCTGTAGCAGCACCGATTTGTTCAGAATCCCGCAATAACGAAATAGATCTCTCCGAGGATTTTATTGTGCGATCTTCTATTTCTTTCCGTCGGTGTATTAATTGTTCATGTTTTTTTTCAAGATCGTTATCAAAGTTATAATGACTGGAAGCTGAGTAATTGGTCGACCTTAGAGGCGCACTTCTTAGAAATGTTTCATCGTCGATATCGTCTTCCAGAGAAAAGAATGGGTTTGTTGGATCACTTAAATAATTTTGACTTGCCATTCCGATACGTGGCTTAACTCCGATACTCCGTTTAAAATAAACAGAACTCTTTCGACTACTTGGTTATGTCCTTCGTGACTATCTAATAAATATGAATACACATATATAAATATATGGGCAATAGGCACGACAGATGTCAAGTCGTATGCAGTCTGAATGCGCACGCAGAAAGTGCATACACACCGCTTCTGACGAGTACATGTAGCAAATTTCACGGGGTTAAACATTTTCGATTTAAATCTTTCTTCGAAATAAGTCCACCACAATTGAAAGGTTGCAATTCGAGTTAAATGGTTTTAAATCATCATCTTATGGGAGTTCGGGTGAAAGGGAATAAAATACTGATATCATCCGTAGTCAGGCAGTATCGGACGAACTCTATGTACGAGCCTCAAATGCGATGCGACTCGAATATAGTAACGAGGTTCAATTTATTAATTCACACGTTTATTTCCATCTAATTGTAATCTATTACATTCTCAATCTCAAATGCATTCGATTGTCATCTTCACATGTTTCTCTCATCACTACAGCACTTGTTTAATCTTCTGGTTATTTGATTAAAATGGTCCGGGTCATGATTAAAATGTAATTATCGTGTGTGGAATATTTATACGATATTTCCAATATACTTAAGTCTCTGTGTATCATATATAAGATAGAACAAGTTGCGAAGAAGATATGTACATACTCCGTAGAATATTATAGTATTACGTACGATATTGTATTATATATTACTTATATTGTTCATAAGATTGCATTCTTCTTCGCATTTCGGCAGAGGGCACCTATTGTTGTTGAATTTCAGAACGTCGGTAAATCTCACTGGAATCACGAAAGCTTATTAATGCTTGGTCTTCCTGTATCTCGTCTGTAGTTACACCAAGAGTTTACAGTCATTTATCATCTGTAATGTAACATGGGTCGTTTTCACTCACGGTGCTGTGATTTGACTTTGTCGGTAATTTTATGCTAGCCCACGCAACCCCGTAAACCGTTCTGCTTCCTATATCCCGTTTGTGACGAAATGCCATTGAATGTATGTATATGTATACATATGTAGTGTATACGATATCTTCTTGCTGTTTTTAAGTGCTAACAAACGTCACTGGTTCGAGGTTCCAACGGTCTTTTACCACTTTTCAAACACTTCGGTGGTTCATTGGTGGTTCTGATCAGCTTCGTATGAACATTTTATTGTGCAAATCTTTTTTTTATTAGAAGTGGCTTGTTATTTGTATTATTAGAAATGGAATCTGCTATTTCACATCTTGAACAGAGTGTAAGTGCTTGAAAATGTGTTCTGTGAGTTCACCCGTTTTTCGAGTTCAATTAATCAACACATATCAAACATTATTATAGCTAAACATTTGATTTTATTTTCTCTTTATTCCTTTCCTTCAGGTAATAAAAGCTGATAGGAAATTAGACATGATTGCTTGGCAGATGGATGCTTTTGAAAAACAATTCAAAGATCCAGATAGTGAGGTATATTTATATTTTTTTTACAGTAAAGATGATAAACTAAAATGTAATTGTATGCCATCTTGATAACTATTAAGTTTCCCCAAAGAGCATTAACATAAATGCATATATATTAAAGCACCAATATACCATGTAGCAAGTATAATAATTAAAGAAAATATTCAGAGTAATGTTTCTTTTCTTACACCCTTGAAATACAATCACTCGGAACCTTTTAGGTTATCTAAAATAAATATAAAGCTATGTCTACATTTTTGAAAACGATTTTTATTGTTGTATTTTCAGGAGATTTCTGTCCTTACACTGTTACGCTCCGTACATCAGGTTAGTGAAGATTATCAGAATCTGCGTCAGGAAATACTGGAAGTCCAACAATTACAAAAGCAACTTTCAGATTCCCTTAAAACTCAACTATCCCAGGTGCAAGTGCACTTTAATCTATTGCGTAATAAAATTGTAGCTCAAAATTTAGACCATAGTCTAGATAAAGCCTAATTCTTTATGAATTCGGTAATCCTTCTTTCATTTTGTTCAATTTCACGTCATTTCTCATTTTCAAATTATAGTATATAAATGTATATAAGTAATAATAAATGTATTGAATAGGTTTGTATAAATTTTACATGTTACATTTTACATGCCTCAGACTAAACAGTTTGTTTATATTTAATATGTTAGAAACTCTAGCAAATGGAAAATATATTTGTAACAATTTTATTATTTTTAAGCACTTAACCTTCTATAAGTGTAAGTAGCAAATTTCGAAGTTTTTCTGAAGTAATGTGCAACAAGAAATCTATACTTTATAATACTCTTTGACTTAGCAAGAGTATGCAAATGATAGATTATCATTGACAAATTATGCCATTTTTGTCTCTCTTTACATATAGTATTAATATCTATTATGTTGGGCTTTCTAAAAGACTGTGAATATTTTAACCACTTCTCTTGCATATTTGCAAACAGTGCCAAGCTTCTTTTCTATGAAGATCTTAATACAGAAACTGTGAAATGTAAAAAATGGCGAAAAAAATGGACTTTATCTGAGAATTCTGTATTGCCGAACCGAAGGCGCCGAATTTATTCAATAGCATCGTCTACTACATGTTTGTTTTTATAATATCTGATAGGTGATCCTGATAGACTTTGACGCACTGAAAACGAATCCTTTAACTTTTGAACAAGATTTGTGATGTAATTATGAACGTCAGATAGCATTTATTTATTGCAAACAATTTTAGAAACTCGCGAATAAAATTATATAAAGAATTTTTTCAATATGAATTCGGAAATTTGGTTAAAGAATAGCTAAATTGGGCGAGATCTGTTTTGCATAGTTTCGTATATTTTCACAAATGTTGTTCAAAGGACAAAAAAAGCCCTTTTTCGAAATCCGAAGAATCTGTAAGATCCATCCATAAGATATTTTTAAAACGAAAAAAAAGGAAAAATTTGTTGGACAGTGTAATTTTTTTATTCCACAGTTTCTGCACATAATGTATATGAGAATGAAATTTCATGTGATACTGTTTTTTCATATACAGCTATAGTAAATCTGTACCTTTAAATGATATTGTAGAGTTAATACTTAACATGGACCTGTTAGTCAACAGTTTACAGAAAAATCAAAAACTAAATATGTACATTTTAGTTTGTATCCAAATCTATAGGATGCGTACTTTTTTACATTACTCTGCATAAAATGCAGAAATACCAGTATGTCTAAAGTATATATGTGTAAAAAAATTTAGATAATAGTTTAATAATAGAAATAATTTGAATAATTGCAATGCATACAAATGCATCGTTTAGTCAAAAGTATATGCAATAAATATTCGAGCAAAATGTAGTATTATAAAGGATCACTTAATTATTTCTTGAAGTAGTTTCTTCAAGAAAAAATATGACTGTGACGCACTAATCGTGTCATTATCGGCAAAAAGTCTTTTTATACCTACTCGCACAATCAAATGACTATGTACTGTATTCTGATATCTCTTACTGTGTTTAATAAAACGCACATTCATAGGAAGAAGATGTGTATTGTTTAATATGACGAAAATGCAATATATATATATATACTAATTTCTTTTTGGCAATGGTATACAGGGTATATTCGATTGAACTAAAATTGTATAGAACTTATTTTTGTTGGCATTGGAACGAATTGAGGAGGGGCTTTATAACAAAATTTCCGATATCGCAAAATAAGGACCATTCTACTGCGACGATTCCCGCTGCTGGGGCAGCACAACTAGTGCGCAAACACTCTTGAAGCATTCGTTTTCACTATCGAATTGCAATAAAATTTTGCAGAACGGATTTTGTTTAATATAAGAACGAATTGCTAGGCCGCGAATACCACGAAAAACGGGATCGAGTAAGTTGAGGCCGCGTATGAAAAACGTATAATAATTGCAGGAATAATTCACCGCGTATAAAAAAGAACCACTTAAATCGAGGGACGAGTATATTTACAAAAATACGGCGTAATGTGACATTTGTCAAAGTATCGTAATTGTTGGCATTATTAATGTTCATTATACCTCCCAAATAGACATACTCTTTCTGTATATCATTTCTAGTATATGCTAATTGAAAAGGATATATGTATTTCGAAAAATATTAACATGTTTATAAGAAAATTCTTATTATTAGATTTGTTAGATGGACGACAAGTTCATCTAACAAAGTACGTTCATTCGATTCTGTAACCATCGATGTTAATCCCATAACAATATCGAACATAATATCGATCTTAATATCTTGACCATTGCGCGGTTCATTGAGTTTAAATAGAATTCAATAGAAAATGACGTACTTTGAATTGCATCGAGCTTATCGTACTCACGAAGTATTAAGAATTTCAGGACATTGACAGATGTTTTCACTTAAAGGTGTTTGACCAGTTCACTCGCAGGAAGATGTCGATGGCGTGACGGGAATGGGAGTGAATGACTCTTTCTAATGACCTACTCCCAACGAGCACGTCTCGGGCGTGCTTGGTTCCATGCAAAAACCAGTCCAGTAGCGGACGACCGAGGTTCCAGTCTTCGAGTCTTCTAAGTGAGTCAGGTTCACTCTTCGTCGATGCGAGTACAGTGCCGCGAGAAAGTTGGACCTTCCTCTTCATTTAATCACCTATACCGTAAGTACCGATTTTTCTTGCCTTTCAATAAGGTACACATCGAAAGTACACTATGCATTACGTCAATTATTCTCTTTTCTTCCGGCATCTTAAATTGCAAAGGAAACTTCACTGCCTAAATGTTATTAATAAGAATATTCCACGATGATGACTCATAATATATTCAAGCACATTGAAATGCAAGGTTACGTTTCTATAACAGTTGGAAAAACATAAGATATATTTCTAATTGTAATAGAATGTACCCGTAAAACCTATCTTGTTTTGAGTTCAAAACGTCTTCAGTTACTCGTATTATAATTTCGATTTAATGAAACTGTTATCATATCTCTCTTCTCAGTAAAGAGTATAAAATTATGCATATTGGATATAGTTCTTGGACTTAGTGAATAATAATATTTCTAGCTGTTGTATTAACATTGTACAAGCCGGGTAGTAGCGCGCGTAACTTTCACCAGTGGCTACCACTTTTTGACAAGAATTAACAAGAAATGGTTTTTGCAATACACGTATAATCATCTTTTATTACGATTCACGTTCGAATTTAAAAATATACTGACGCAAACAATACATACATCCAATCTACGCAATTAAAGCGACGGAAGTGTGGCATCAACTTCCATTAAAGTGTTAATATTATTTCATATTGCGGGCACTAACGTTACACGGTTTAAATAGAGAACTTTCTTGTTATTGGGAAAGAGTTCAACTAGACCTAGCCATACCTATGTTTCAGTTCACGACCATAAAAATAGAATGTCATGTACACTGTCACTAAATTTGTCTTTGTATCGCTTTGCTGTAATCATTAAATTAATGTGTGCTTCAGTTATTTTATCTGGGATATAAAACGTCGATTTAAACATTCAAATATCACCGCGATGTTGAGTGATTTGAATTATGTTTTACATTAGAAATGCACGATTTGAGGCCGAACACCATATTAAGCTTCATGTTGTTTCGTAGGTAGAAGGGTCTCAGAGATTTCAAGGTGAACAACATTTTTTAGGTAGAGTCACACATTTTTTCTTTATAATATTGTAGGATGAGAAACGACAAAGTCAATGACCTATGTGAGCCAAGGCCTCGCGAAATAATTCGATGAAAAGTCAGTAGTTTAAACAGAGTCACGATGAGAATTATGACTTTAATTTTTCGCGAGTGTTAATATTTGCTTAATTGGAAAGCTCTGCGTATAAAACGAAATGAACAGTGCGTAGCAATTATATTCTTTTTAATGACACAATCAAATCTTGCAAACACAACTTTCATAGTAGCCCTTCTGGCACGGCAAACTTTGCAGGTTTGTCACGCACGATTGCATCGAAAATAATAAGATAAAAAGAATGTCGTCCTTCTTCGGAGACCTTAGGTAAAACTGACATACAAATGGTTAATTTAACTTCGAATGGGTCTTCTAAAAATGTCTAAAAATGTCTCTTTTACAGTGCTAATTTCTTTAGAAATACGTTGTTTTTTATCAACGAAAGTTTTAATGATATTTTTTAAATAAACACATTTATGCCTGGAAGATGTAAAACTACTGATTTTATCTGACTTGGCATAGAAATTGACATTATAAAAAAGGTAGGAGTTTTGTGAGTGAATGGCAGTTGTTTCATGTTTCTTGTTATCGTCCAATTAATGTTCAACGTTATTTGACATTATATACTCGCTGTGTTACGCCATTTTTCGCAAGTCTTTTTAGAAATAGAGTTTATACTATCCTTAGGTTTGACGGTGATCTTTTATTTTATTAAAACTCTAAAAGATACAACGACATTTTTAAAGATTTTTAAACTAACTTCATACAAATATGAAAGACTGTTTGCAAGCTATTAAAATTGCGAGTCTAACTGCGAGTTTCATTGAATCTGGTATGAAATGAATATGACTCAGGAACCATATCTTCGCGGATGTAAAACACTTCTTTCTATCTCGTTCGAGTCGAGTGCCGGCCAATGACGACGCTCTTTCCCTCATTCCGTACTCATGGAGCGTCGGGGTTTGAATTAGATGCAATTAATTAGCGAAATTCCTTCGTGACTTTTTATTGCGGTATATAAAACCGTCTAACTTTTATAGTTGCACCATAAATATTTTTCGGTGGACAAACACATCATTTTCTTGAACATTGATTCTCGGGGAAACTGGAGTATTGCAAAAACACGGTTTCTGGATTTGTTCTCAGTGCGTTAAAACTTATAAAGTCACAGCCAACAGGTGTTACGAGGACGAACTGAAAAGTTTTCAGATCGTTGTCAGTAGGCGGATGGGGGTCAGGAGTAGCTTATAGGTGACCAGGTATACTGTAAGAAAAGAATAAGAGGGAGGTTCAAAGAGAAAGTGCTTGACTATCACATTGAAAAGTGAAAAGAAAAGGCACCCCAGAGAATTGTATTTTATTAACCGCATGCAATTCCCCTCTTACGGCCCACCCCAAGTGGGAGTACTCCCTAATTGGCCCGCAAAGTAATATAAGTAATATCGAATGATATCTTACTATCTGACTTCGGTGCGATGAGTGCAACGATTGTTGGAACAAAGAATAATTTGCTTAAATCATTTCTGGAAATATGGTATTGCTTTAATTTCAGCAACAGCTGTAGTTTGTTGTGGTTTGTCGTAACTAAAAATCTAAAATCCGAGCAGATATTTACTCAACGTTTAGAATATTGCTAATAGAGATTTGCACCCCCTACCCCTATAACAATAAGTATTGCATTGTTTTATGAGTATGTATCTATGACAGTAAAATTGATGCTATTATTCTAAAACCATGAAATTTGAAGTTGAAATTTGTGTTATAGGGATCCAGATTTTCCATCAGGAAGATGTATGTAATCTTCGGTATAGTGTTCCTCATATGCTCATCGAACGTATCAAACGTTCTGGGCCATGGGAGACTGATAGAACCGCCATCGAGAGCCAGCATGTGGAGGTACGGATTTGATACTCCACACGATTACAATGATAATGAATGCTATTGTGGTGGATTTACAAAACAATGGCAAAGGAACAAGGGCCAATGTGGAATATGTGGAGATGCATGGGACGCTCCAACGGTAAGGTCTACATTCTGGATACACTTTCTATTGATAAGATTCCGTAGGAATATATTACGCGGAATATGTTAGCGCCATATCGTTCGAATAATTCTGCGCTAATTGTGAATGCCAGTATGAGTTCAATTAAAACAGAGCGCAACGATGTTTAATTGCCTTTAAAATATCATTAACTCTTTCGCAGCCGGTGATTCCAGCGCGGGATCTAAAACTTTTAATGTTATAACATAATATAGAACATAAACATGAAAATATCGCTTTATCATATTATATATATGTAATATTTGCAGCCACTTGTTGCTTGAGATTGGAATAAATGTAAACGTTGCAAATTCAAATAGAACACTATTTCGATTGTATAGATATGGCAACTTTTGATTGCTTTGAACTGTTTCTAGCCACGTGCGCACGAGATCGGAGGAAAGTACGGAACGAGTGTAATTGTTAGAAGATATCGAACCGGTTCAACTATACCAGTACGAGTGGAGCTTACCGCCAATCATCGTGGTTACTTTGAGTTTCGGACATGTTCGATGATTTTCCGAGACAAAGATGTTACACAGGAATGCCTAGATAAGAATCTACTTCGCGCAGAAAATGGGTCGGCAAGATATTACCCTGGTCCAGGAAATAAAGTTTTTGAAGCTTCGTATCAGTTGCCAGATAATTTGCGATGTGCGCATTGCGTTTTTCAATGGAGATATACTGCTGGCAATAATTGGGGTGACTGCGGAAATGGGACAGGTATTCATTATTTACTTAAATTACAAATATGGCCCATAAAGCTCCCCTTTCCGTCCCAACACCATTCGGGACACAACAGTGCATTAAAAACGTGCAATAAAGTGAGAAAATAAATCAAACCAGTAATAAAAACAGTGAAGAAAGCTATAACTGATCAATTAATATAAACTAGAATTCACGTCAAACATATTACAAAACTATTATTGGCCTCCCCTATGATTGCCTCCACCCTTAGAGTACTGTGACGGATATATCCGTCCGGAAATAACTACCTCTGCGACCTATCGGCTGTTTCAATTTAACTGGATATTCTATTAAACATTCAATTTTGACGCGCTTTTACTTCCTTGCGAAATCATATACTGTTTTGAACGAATCATACTCCACAAAACCAATCATCATAATATTGTTTTTCAATTAAGAGAGGGAGGTTTAGGTTTTTGATGTGTCTTTTGCAGCGGATCAACTCTTTTTTTGTTTCCGCAGTTCTGTAAATCACATAACTAACATGTAAACAACGTGTCCATAGGTGCTGTAGGATGTGGACCTCAGGAAGAGTTTCGCGCTTGCGCTGATATCTCTATCAGCGATGATGAAGCATCTTTACCACCGCAACTGCCGAAACAATCAACCACATCTGATGACAATATGTCAATAGAACCAACATTACCGCCAAAGACAACTAGGCCGTACTGGTTGTTTAATATTATTATCTCTGGCATGTGTCTGCTGCTCGTTCTGGCTGCCTTGGCATTAATATACACATATTACTACCATGCTGGCAGAGCTAAAAAGTGGCTCATGGCGAGGAGAATTTTGGCAACAGAGACACCACCTGTCGCGCCACCAAGGCATAAAAAGTATCGTCCTTCCAATTCAGTATTGCAATTATAGATGTGTTTTATATAGTATATAGTATGGGAAAGCTTTCAGTTCTAAGGATTTAGGCACAATTTTAGTTTCTATTGTGTGAAAGAGGAATATGTTAACGTCGACTTTACTATTATGAGTGACTCTAACTTAACACTAGAACTACCGGCGATATATTCAGCTATATTTGTATATTTATGCGTGTACGTCTTTAAAAAGAGCATGGATGGAAGAAATAAATTAATCGATTTATTTATGTCCATTATGCAACGTGACCCGCGAAAAATCTCAGAAAATGAAACCTTATAAATTTTGACATTTTTATTAAATTCCAAGGACCCGCCATTTGGACTGCTTTGGTAGTTCTACTGTTAAAACTATGCGGATGCCAGTTAAGAATGCTTTAAAATCGGACGATTCCTTGCTCCGATCTTGGTCTTACTCTCGTATGGTAGTTTGTCCAGATTTCACGAATAAATATCTTCCCACGAATCTTTATGGAAGAAAATCACTTCGAAAAGATTAGACAAGGTTAACACAAGTTAAGGAGTTCCTGCTAATACTATTGCAACACTTTTGCAATTTTAAGTATAGGTGCAAATATAATAGATATTAACTTATTAATCTATTTGAGACAATACAGCTTAGGTAATGTTAAAGTAAAGAATTATGATATCCAAAAAGAGAATCTAATTCACATTTCCCAAAATGGTAGAGATGTTTAAGATTCATAAAGTTATTGAATCATTTAGTGTACGAGAAACGTGGTTGTTTCTCAATAGCTTTTGTACATTACAAAAACTACTTATACATATCTATGGTACGAATCTAAGTCTATAAAGCTGTTTATATCTTCTTTACATGTGTACTTATATTTATATAAGTATAAATATTCCTAAGGAAACTCAGTATAAGACTGTTATTTTGTATATACAACTTGTTCGATTTTAAATATATACATACATACACACTCGTTACATTTAATTCAATTATTTTGAAGACCTGACGTTTTCTTTTCAGCCGATTTTTATATTTTGCAAAAGTTGTATCTATTTTATGCTTCTACGATTTCCTAATACGAAATAGCATTTTCCGGACATCAGTCAATCTCGCTTTATATAAATCTTGTTTAGAGTTAAGAAATGAAAAATGAAACATACTATATGAATTATTTTTTATTGAGAAACATATTTCTAAAGTCTTGGTTATTGAATGCTTGTGTTTCATGTACATTTTTATTAGTTGGTACTGCACTTTTACTGTTAGTAGTGATAGGCTTAACATTTCGAGGTATCATAGACAATAGTGTTTTAGGCATACCAAAAGCAGTCCTGCTTACTTTACTGCCACCAAGTGACTTGATTGGCGATGTTTCCGTGGCTGGAATGTTTTTTCGTGTTGGTGGTTGACTTATAGCCACACTTATCTCTTTATCTTCAATTTTCATACCATCCGTAGCGAGAAGCGCTTTTGCTGCACTAGCCTCATTCTCAAATTCAACATACGCCAATCCTTTGGAATGCCCATTGCGATACGTAACTAAACGAACTTCTTTCAAAGGGCCATGAACCTTGAAGATTTCCTCCACCTGTTCTTTCGTCGTTGTTACTGGCAAACCTGTTTTTTTGTTTCAATAGTTAGAAGCGTATAGAAATTACTACCAACATTAATTTATGTATGGAGATCTTATCTGAAAGACAGACAAATTATAATTACAATTGTACGTCGCAAGTCATACATACCTTTAATAAAAAGTTTGTTTTTCTCAAGCGTCGAACTATACTTGAATACTGTCTTCCGTGTAGTTTTATTTGGATCGCATTTCGAAACAAACATTGGACGATCCCCAATAAGTGTCCTGTCTAATTTTAATGCTTTCTCTACAGCGTCCTATAAAAATCGATCCAAAAATCAATTCATTTATTTAATGATGTATTTATCAGGTACACAAGTTACATATAATTACCTCACTACTGAGCTGTACATAGCAATATCCCTTACTGCGACCTTTATAATCACGTATCATTCTAATGGTGATAACGGGTCCAGCAGGTTCCAACCCAGCTTTTACTTCCTCCTCAGTTGCTGTGTAATCTAAATTACTTACGAAAACTGTAAGTTTATTATCTGTTTCGTGTTCAGACTCGACATCCATTTTCTCATTCTCTGTGGATTTAAAGCCTGGTGGTGGTGCAACTTTCGACTTCTGTTCTTCGTTATCATGCTCTTCTACTTTCTTCAGATTTAATTTACTCTCTCTTATCTTTGGTTTCCTCGATGTTTCCATTTTGACGACCTTTGTAAGTGAAGTACCTAGATTCTTCCATCTACCAAACTCATCAAACTTTCTTTTACTTGGTTTAGTATGTTGATAGTCCGATGGTTCGTTATAGTTTGATGTCTGTTGAAGTTTCCTTTTTTCTTCTTCTACTTTATTCAACTTTTCCTTTATTTTTAGTTCGCAGAATTCGACTTGTTCGAGATTACCTTCGTCACGTTCGAAATCCATCCAGGAATTGGCAATACTTTCTGGCCAATCTTTTACAGATGATAAGGCTTTTTGGAATAACTTACGTAAATGCTTTGTGTCCCCATAACATCTAATTTGAAATGACAAGAACAATATAACAACCTTTGATTATATCAAAGTGTACACTGATATATAATGTTATATAATAGTTGCCACTACGTTAAAATGAAATGAGAAGTTACCTTTCTAAGGAAATATATTCTAGCCAATATGATGCAGCAGAAGAGTGCCCTTGTGATAAAATATCAGCCCACAGTGCTCTTGCCTTTTCCATATTGTTTGCATGTATAGCTTCAGTTCTTGCCCAATATTGTAATATAATACAATTAGGATCTCCGTTCAGTCCAAAACACTTTGCTAAATGTTCGCATGCTCTATTAAATGTATTGCGCAATACATCTATCTGCTTTTCCTTCTCGTCTGAATATTGGTCAATTCGACGACGTAAATATTCCAAATACGTCATCCATAAATTGTGATAATCATCAGCTGTGGAAAAGCCTGCTGCCAAACCATTTTCCAATAACGATTGAATTTCCAATATTGGTTTCTTCCATCTTTCATAGGATTTTATCCACTTTCGCCATATTACAGAACACCAGGGAACATTTCTTGCAGCCCTTTCATATATTTGTTCTATAATATGTTGAATTTTAATATTTTCTTCTACGTAAGAAACGTAGTCCAACCACAGCAAAGCTTCTAAACTTAAATCTGATATTGCTCTTTCATATAAAACTATTATTCGTCCTGGATCACCATTCTGTTTTTCATACAGCAAGTATGCCTTATAGGCATCCAGCAATTCTTCTTCTCCTTGTATAGAAACAATTTTTTCCTCGAAAGGTAAACGGTTATTTAGATTTGTGAGTGCCTGCTCATATCCACCAATAACAATCTTATCGTCAATAGCTGCTTTTGAACCATCCCCACTACGCCATGCTTGATATTCTTCAAACGTCTTTTCCATATCCAACAGAGGACATGCCAATTGTCTGCGGAATAAGTTCCCAATACGATCTACTTGTGCCTTCCTTTCAGCTTCATTTCCAGGATCAATCTAGATGATGAAGAATTTTTATATGAAATAATATATTTATAAACAAAATATGGTATGCAAGTGATAATTCTGAATAAATACCAATGCGTATAATACTGCTTCAAATTCTCTGAATGCCTCCCATATTATTGCTCCTTTAATGGCATGTAATCCAACAGCTGTGAGTGCCTGTTCAAATAATTGACGGACATTTTTAACGGCATCCTTTTCTGTACCCATGTTTCCAATGTTAAACTGTAGGTACTCCAGCCAAACTTCTACAGCTATAAGAATAGTTTTATCATATAAATTGTTCAGATCTTGGATATAATTGTAATGAATAATATAGAGTCATAAAGTATAATGAAATCTTAAGTTAGACTTACAAAGATAATCTTTTACAGCTCGTTCACATATCTTAACTACCTCTGCCTTCTGCTCAACTGTTGTAGCTAGCTTAATTTCATCTCGTATCCAAGAAAGCCATAATTCGGGGCTTAAAGGGTACTTGCTGCTCATTGCTTCTCTAGCTGCCCTTAATCGCTCTAGCTCCCCTATATTTTGCAATTTTGAAATGAGTGCTACATGGCTGCTGTAATCATAAGGATTGTCAGCAAGAGAAGCTTCAAGCAGTTTAATCTCTGCTTCTTCAGTGTCTTCTTCATCGTCACTTTCCTCATTATCATCGTTTTCATCATGTTTACAATCTTCACTAAAGTCGCATTCGCCCGTATCTGATTCATCTTTCTCACTATTATCATTTGGAATATTTGTATTATTCTCTTCGATATCGATTTCCATCTCCATTTGTGTATTTTGATATCACCAAGAAAAGCAAGTTTTATGGGAGAGTTTCAACGTGGGATTACTTCAACGGTAAAGATTCCTCTAATTGGGAAAGGATTACCTGCAATAACATTGAAACGTTGAAGGTTATATTTAGAACTTTGTGTTTTCTCCCTCCCCAATCAGCGAAGATATTGTGCTAATGATTGGCGGCGCAACAATCCAACGGCTTTTAACTTTGAATTTCATATTTTAACAGGGAACTTGCCCAATTCTTGTATGGAAGTAATTAAGCCCAAAATGACGTAATTCATTTTGTGAGTAAGGCGAATTTGCGAAGTATTCTACGCGAATGTTAATGAAACTTTGCCTATTCTTAAATATATAGGAATGAAACGCTGAAACGCGCAACGGATAGTATGTGAGCTTTAGAATTTGAGAGATAAACTTTCAACAATCGCGCGGCGGCGCTGTATATTGGCGCGCGGTTAACTATTAATTGTTTATATCCTAACGTCCTTTTCTAAGTCTCCAACTGTCATATTAGTACCTTCTTCAGAAAATACCATCCTTGTAGCTCACCGTTTTGCGTATTCGTTTCAACGAAATTGATTGCATTATCCTCACGGACGTCAGTAAAGAGACTTAAAGTCACGATAATAGTTTCCGTGTTCGAGTTCTTAAGGGGCTCAATATATTTGATATTTTTAGGCGAAACATATAAGTATTGGTACATACACTTCAACTTATCCTCAAGTTCCTAGCTATTTCTTTTAAATGCATCGGCATGCGTTACAATAATTATATTAATAGACGTTGATTCGTCGACTTTTAAACTCGCGCAACTTTCCAACAAATTTCCGTATCGCCTGTTATCGCTTGTGAAGCGAATTACTCATTATTCCTAGCAAGATTTCCTTGTAAGTACAGTGTGCCTTGTTACATCGACTGAGGGAATTCCCATAGCAGTGATCAACTTACAAGATTTACAAAGAATGTGCGTACTATTGCATAAATATCTTTCGTTCCATTTCCGGCGATTATTAGTCTTCTAATATTAGTTTCTAAATTCAGATAATCCATGGTTCTAAGTGACTACTTAATACTGATTTATACAGGTTTATTAATTTACTTGGTTTTGCTTGCGGTGTACTGAATGTAATATAATAATATAATATAATATAATATAATGCCACACCAATATAATACTCTGTGAAAGATCGATAAAGTAAACAATGCATGGATTAAATTTAAATAAATGTTTGCTAGCGCAAGAAAATAATTTCACCCTCGTAGTAGAATCAACTCCAGAGTGATAAAAAATTTAAATGTATATTGGTTAAATCAATTGATCATCCGAGTAGATATATTTTTTTATTACATTTCATAGCGCACATTATGCTAAAATTTGAGATTGGACCTTAAACACCAATAACAAGTCAGCTATAAACACATTATTTATAGTTTTAGCAATGATGCATTATAAATATCCGCTATAGATTATGTTGGCGATTAGATATTAAAAGTAATTATTTAAAATGAAATAGGTCTAACGTGTCTGATTTAGGGAATATAAAAGCATGTAAACTGACAGAATGCCCCCTTTGAAATGAAGCAATACTAGGTTAATGTGTTAAAGCAGCAGAAGTAAAATATAATAGTTTTGAAGTATTTCGAATTAATAAGTTCCAGTAATGCCGGATAAAAATCAGAATAAGTAATTACTAATTGACGTAAATTGATCGATACCACGGTAAATTAAGCGTATGCCAAATGTCGTAATTGGCAACTGTATTCGCTTGAAAAATTCTTTTGTATTTAATCGGATTCACCGAATAAAGCAGTGGTGGGGTTTTCCAGATTTAAAGTACAACTTGTATTAACTTGCACTCGGTATAGAAGTTTGGCTTTGCTTATAGTATATTGAACATAGTATAATAATATACTTTCATATAAAAATATTATGCTTCTAACTAACATAAAGTGTTCTTTATAAAACGAATAGTTACGTTTCTTACACTAACAGATTTCATAGAATCCGGAGTTATATTTTCAGACATTATACAATTATCCCTCGATTTATACGGCATTCGAATTACACGATTGAAGAAATGCGGAAGAAAATATGTACGTAAGAATTATGTTATGTATATCTTGCTTGAATGAATGAATGTTTATTTAAAAATATGTACTTTAGTTTTTGAAAAAAATACATAATACTGTTTCATATGGATTTGTTTTTATTACATATTTATTTTCAATATGAAACGTGTATTCGAATTTCACGATTTCAATTTACACGGCATTTTCGGGGAACCAATCTACCGTGTGAATCGAGAGTTTATAAATCGAGAGTATATAAAACATATATGTATGGATTTCAATTGAATTCCAGTTTCGGCACCTAGTTTCGTATTGACAAACAAAGGATTAATTGAGTATTCATCTTCCATCGTGTTAGGAAAACCGTATTTCAATATGAGAAAGATTACATCATTCTGACGGGTATGTACGAATAGTAAAAATTCTAAGATGGATTCTCGCCATTATTAGCATATACGTAAAATGAATTCATAATTAATACGAGAAGTATACCAATGATCGCCATGAATCACCACGGTAAAATTCGTAGAGTCCCTATACTTAAATACGGAAACAAGGTATTGTCATCGTGTTTTATTCGGTTAGCATGTTTTCCGAGCATAAATCACTGCCTGGAACGTGTAATCGGGCCCATTTATTTGATTAATTGATATTACAGCGTCTGCGGTTTATTCTTCAAGATATATTTTTATACACCTCTCGAATTTACTACCAGGAGAAGCTCATTCATTAAATTGCACGTAATTGAATGAAATTAGTTGAATGAATTCTCTAAACATGATTAATATCGATAAAATGTTTTTATTCGTCCTTACGCAACAGGGTAATACTACCAAATTTTTAATGCCCTAAGTAATTATGTTTTATATAACAGATATGTACGTAGAAGGAATTATGTTCGGTTTTTAAATAGTTTTACTACACAAATCGTGTTAATAGCATAATGCTTACGAAACGAATTAGAAGTAAATTATTTCTTTCCAAGGATGTATTCTTGGAAATAAAATTAATCGTCTAAAATGATATTCTACAGACGTATAAATGAAACGATTGAAATATGGCTACCGTTATTTAATGATAAATAAAATGGAAGGATGACCCAACTTAAGATTAACATTCTGATTACCAACGTATTGTTAAATTACTTAAATATTACAGGGATCTAGACATGTTGAAAACGAATGTTGAACCATACATCTCATCTCAATTAATAGATGTACCGAAATGACAATTCAATGTAGCAAGAATTTATATTCGATTTTCATGATATTTTGAAACAAGTCTTTGAAAACAAGACGTAGGCGGAAATTAGCCGGATCTTAGAATGTTATTTAAACGATATATCTTACACGAAATGACAATAAATCCAGCAGATACACAGTAGCGATATGATTGTAAGATTTCGTTGATTTTTAGGTGAGTCACCGTTAGTGGGTCCATGGAATCCCCAGTTCTTCTCCGAAAAGTGGCACTGTTGAAGAAGTGCATCACTATAAAGGCACCAACCAGTTCCTTTTCCTCTGGGTTTCTGTATGCGTATATGTCGGGGAAAGGTAGCTTCCCGATGCAAATGATGCGGTAAAGAAGTAGGTGCATCATCACGAAGACGTACACCCCACCATTTCTACGCCTCCTGCGTCGTTTTATTCACGGAAACTTTGAAGTTCGGTGGGAGTTGCCAATTGCTTTTTCGCGAACCAGTCAGCCGATTAATATCCTCAGATGTGATTGACGGGCCGAATGATATACCGACTAACGAATATTCGAACTGCACAGTTTACTAAACTGTCTGGTTGATCGGAATCATTTTACTCGGACTCTTTTCAATAACTGTTTGGTGTTGCTTTCTTTCATTAGTTTTTGGCGTGAAAACTTCCGGAACATGAAATGTACATACAAATTGTAAATCAGTACATTACTCCACCGTAACAAACTGAAACGTTTAATGTTTGGAAGATGCCAAAACTTTCTCACTAACATATATCTACGATAACTTGTGACTCGTGAAGTGCAATGAAATTACAGTATATTTCATGAATTTAATAAGACTCCCATTTTCAATGAAGTGTACATGCGCAATACCTTCAAACAAAGGAAATGTTTATTTGGCTTTCATACGAAAATCGTTCTAATAATTAGATAATAATTAAATAAGAAAGTTAGTCCACGAACCATCGAGTGGAATCGCGGAATCGCGAGTGCACTTCTGTTCTGCGTACTAATTATTTCGACAAGGATTCTTGTTGTGCAAATATACAATTTGAATAAAGACAAGTAAACGTGATGGAAAACTATGGTTTCAGGAGACAGTGTTGGGGACTGTTTTATCCGAATATTGTTTGGTATTTTCTGAAGCGGCCTTAGCTTTCAGTAAAAAAACACAACTGCGGTAACGATGATCTACGTTAATTTCTTTTCGTGTGCAAATTTAATAGTCGATGTATACTGTCGCTAATAGAGGTTATCGCGGGAAGGTAAACAGAATCTCCTGTCAACACAACTCTTGATCTTCCACTTTACAAGAATTTTTAGAACATTATCGGTATATACGCTATAAACGTGTTTATATAGTGAGTGCTTGAGTGCTTAAGTGTTTGGATTAATATCGTAATAGAATTTTCAGTTAATAGTTGAATGCATTTAAAACTTGTTACATCAATTCGTTACTGCTATTGCATAATATTAAACAAACAATTACTGAACTGTTCTTGAAGGTATTACCCCTTCTTCTTTGCTGGTAAAATATGAAATAGTATGCAATACGCTATTCGACAAATATTTCACGTGTATTCTTTAATGCCAATTAACGTTTCCATTGCAATAATAACAACCTTTTAAAACTAATAACATTAAATCTGGGACAGACTTCCAGGATGATTGGTGCCATTCTTAAACTTGCGTGTCTCATACAATTTATTTATTTAATTCACGAAGTCACGGGCCAATCACCGTGCCCCAATTACTTCCGATATTTTCGAGATGAAACATCGAGTGAAATTATGGGTCACATTGAAATACCATCACCGCCAAGAGGAATTGCCCTGCATCTTAGCGTTAGTGTCAGCGTTGCCATTGCATTGCCCACAGTAAGTATTATTTTCGCATGTCAGTGACCCAATTTCTCGTTGAATTCACGTGAAATTTGTTTATTAAAATAAATACAGCGCTATTACCAGATTGTAAGGGCTATTAAAAGTGTCAAAATAAATTGTATTTTATGGAATAATTTCAAACGTACACGGTAGAGTTGGTATAATATCATAGAATGTGGAGCACTAATGTTAACACATTCGCACCGGATCACGCACATGTGAGTCTTCGGGATTCTTTACCAGAACCTGAATTACTCAAATGTGAGTCTTCAGATACGTTACACTTCGGTCTCAAAACGTTTGAGTACGTTTTGACTAACGACGAACCCTAGCTAGGTGTCCGCCTCTGATTTTTTTTTCCTTTTCACATTTGTGCAGTACTCAAAAAACTAAGCGACACGTACTTTTTTGTAGCTGCGATATTTCGGTTTAAAGGGATGCAACCCCCGCACAAAGATTTGACCTTTAACAAGAATAATTGGAATTTTGTATAGAAATTTCGGATCCTTTTGAATTTTAGGGGATGTAATATATTTTTTATCATAAATAATCTAACATGAAATTCTAATATCTCGGATGGGTTTGTTTTTAAAGGTAAACTAGCCCCGAGTTGAATTTTTCTTCTCTTCATAAAAAATTGGTTTAAATCGAAATTCGGCAGATATAAAAAAACATGAGTAAAAAACACTAAAGGAGCCGAACAGCTACCTTGGGTTCCTTGTAAGTTATATGTTGATGTTTAAAGCATTTTTTGGCAACATAACTTTATTTTGCAAAATTCCGCGATTTTGCATCGTTACGCGTGGAACATTCGGCTGAAAATGCCTCGAGGCGAATATGTTAAGAAAGGCATACAATTGTGAGACGTAAAATTGCACTGAAAGTGGCTGTTAACAAAATATACTTTATTTGCAAAGAATTCTGTTCGCTGGCGTTTACATAAGAGTTACTTTTCTTCAGAAATATGTAGGACGATTAGAATTGGCACAATCAAAAGAGGAATCAGTTCTAGCGGTTCAAGAGGGCAGGTCCCTACAGTACCGAATACATTTTCCTCTTCGACGGCCGATTCCAGTTTTAACTGGTTTATGGTTCAATAATCAACAATTATGTAATGGTCGACGCGGTATGTATATATTTCATCAACTATAAGATTAAAGTAATGCCCCCCATAGCTTTCTAGATCAAAGCAAACTATTTTGGCGTATGTTTAAATTAAGTTCATCTCGAAATTCTCTACAAGATATGTAAAACGTATGTAATACAATGTAAGTTAATCTACTTTAAAGGTTCGACTCTATAGTTCTCAATTAAAAACGAAACTCTAACGTAAGAGATTAATGTCCATTTTTAATACACTTCATAGCACGCGCGCATGCGCGCCGAAATTTACGAAGAGGTTTTTAAATGGCAGACAAAATTCTGAAAATTCAGGAAAGTAATTTTATTTGACGAAGTAGTCACCATTTATTTCTACAACTGTTTTTTAACGTTGTACAAGCTTATACATGTCTATTTTGTAAAAATCTGGCGTCCTACTTGCAAATAATGAATTAATTGCTGATTTGATTTTGGCATCATTTTTAAAATTGCTATTTGCAAGGAAGTTTGACATTGATAAAGAAAGGTGGTATTCAGAAGGAGACAGATCAAGAGTGTAAGGAGGATGAGGTAAAAATTCCCATTCGACATCCTTTATTCTTTGGCGAGTCGTAGATTGAATATGAGGTCCTGCACTGTCATGTATTATAATTCATTCTTTGCGAGTTAAATACCAGCTTTTACAAAAAAGGAATGTATAACATTGTAGAACGTTGGAAAAGAGATGTAGATATGAATGGTGACTTCTTCAAATAAAATTACTTTCCAGAATGTCCAGAGTATTTACATTTTGATTTAAAAATCCGCACGAACTTGTTTCGCTACCTAATACATTTAGCTAATATCCTACGAAACGTATGTTTTTTATCATGATTTAAACTCCACTTGTTTAATTCTTTTCATTTTAGCAATAGGTTCAATAGTCACATCGATTGTTCTAAATCATACACTGTATCCGCCGGGAGTTTTACCGCTATCAGAAAATCAAGATAACACGCAACCAACACGACCTAAGCTGGATAGCATTCCTCAATCTCCTGCAACATTAGACACCAAACCCGTGAAACCATCCATAATTAAAGTGCCACATGAGAAGCCCGGCACCACCTCTAACGTAGACAACGTGTTTTTTGATCCTGGTCAAAATAATGAACAGGATTGCGGTCGCAACAGTAATACAAATAATATTAATCTTCTAATAGCGAGAGGTGTGAAAACATCTCCAGGCCAGTGGCCTTGGCTAGCTGCGATTTTCGTCGTTAAGTTCGAGTTTGAGTTTCAATGTGCTGGTACGCTCCTCACAAATACTCACATCCTTACAGGTGCATATGTATACATACTATTAAATAGATATCCTTAACCGTTTGACTGCCAGGCAGCGTGATCGCGCTTCTCCGGTTCCACGTCGAAAACTGCCAACGGGTATGGCAATGAACTTCCATTTCAAGTTTTTAAAAGCCAATAAAAAGGCATACGTTTAATAAATATATTTTTTTTATTTTTGTGTACGATCTTTTGAAGCGAAATCATTGACGTTAAAAATTACGAGAAAGGAGTAAACTTATTCGATATCTATGGGATTTTTGCGAAATGCCTGTGGCACTTAAACGGTTAATTTCGTTCGGAAAGTGAAATATGACGTTCGTAGTGCATGGGATTTGTTCGATTTTATTTTAAGTTGATCCCTGATATATTGTAATTGTTATTTTGTTGTAGCCGCGCATTGTTTCCATTTAGATGGAATAAATGTACCTGCCGGTGCGATGCTAGTGTCATTGGGGCGGTATCGTCTACGTGATTGGAGGGAGAAAGGCTCGGTAAATCGAGAAGTGGCGGAATACAAATTTCATCCGGATTACAATACGAGGGGTAGTGCGGATGCCGACTTGGCTGTTTTAATATTGCGGGAGAGAGTTGAGTATAGCGTTACGATCAAACCGATATGTCTTTGGTCGAGCGCGACAAATTTGGAATCCGTTGTGGGAAAATTTGGATATGTCGTTGGATGGGGCAGAGACGAACTTGGTAATCCATATACTCAAGAGCCGCGCATGAGCAGGATTCCAATAGTATCTCAGGTATAATCCCTTTTGTACTTTGGCATTGCTAATTACTTCCCCTGTCCCAAAATATGGTATGTAAAACTCTAAACTTAAAATTTGAAGGGTGAAGTTTCAAGATATGAGTATCTCTTTACTAATAAAAATGGTTGTTCAATCGCAGACGAGATAATATTATACTTTGAGTTATGATTTAATTATAATTTATGTTGGATTTTAAACGATTTTAAAATGAAGGATTATAAGAAAAAGCACTTGTTTTAATGATTTCATATAATTAAGGATGAAATATTAACGGCTGACTTTATGGTTTCAGGAAGACTGCCTTTGGAGCAATGCAAATTTTGTTACATTTACTTCAAACCGCACATTCTGCGCTGGCTCAAGAAATGGCAGCGGCCCTTGCAATGGCGACAGCGGAAGTGGTTTTGTAATATTCGATTCTAATACACAACGGCATCATCTTCGCGGCGTTGTTTCACGATCTCTTTTCGATAGTAACAATATGTCCTGCGATCTTAAACAATATGTGGTCTATGTGGATGTTGCGAAACATTTAGAATGGATACGAAATCAAATATCTACATGAAGTGAAACATGCTTTTATCAAGTTTACTTGTAAATATTTCTAGTTCGTAACATTGTGCTCGACCGGCTTCGAAATGAGAATTGGCTATGTAATTGAGATATTCAAGTAATAATAATATATATGGAGTACCGCATTAACACTAGAACTACCAAACATATACTCAGTTACTCTTACACAGTTATTTACATATGAATTATGGCTGGAAGATTTATGTTAATTAATCCATTCAATTATATGCGTTATATATGTCAAATAAATGTATATTAAATCTCAAAGAATACGCCCTGGTATGTTCAAATAATGTAACTAAAAATGGCGTTCTAGTGTTAATGTTACTCTCGCAGAAGTTTCTGCTTATTTTGCATTGAATTTCGATATTCATTGCCCATTTCTATCTTCAACGACTACTTCACTTTTTAAAACTAGTACCTTCAGATACTTGTTTGATTTCACGCCACATTTAGGTTTGTCTAGTGTGCCGTTTGTATTTTGCAATTCTTCAAATATCTTCTGATCTTAATACATCACCGTGTCAGGAAATTTTCTGCATATTTAAGCTGTAACCTAATGTAGTAAGACATCTGTACATGAAAAACATATTTTTTACTCATGGACGAACACACAAACACACATATATGTATATATGAATCACACCCTATTCATTATTACTATAAGAATTATATAATATTTATTATTCTCTTAAATCTAGTTGTAATATATTTCGAGAATTATTTAAATGCTAAATTAATTACGTATTCGTGCAACTTATTTGCTTTGTCATGATCTAGTGTATGTATTTGTAATCACGTGCCTATTTTATAATGTTAAGTGACAATGTATATAATACCAGATACTGATTAATAATAAGACACTTGGTTTTAAGAATGCAGTTTTTTATGTATTTTATAACCTAAGCGTTCAGTATATACAGGTTGATTGACCTCTAATCGTAAGTGGAAGCTGAAATATTTTCGAAACTGTTAATCATATCGAAAATTGTTTCAGACAAAAGTTGAATGGTTTCGAGGGGGATATTATTCCATATAATTTGCATTTTTGTAAGCAGACGCGTAGAGAACATTTGAAAGTCAAGTTTGTTTTTTAAACGGGATTATATATATTTTAATATACCAGTCGATTCAGCGAGAGATTCATTATAAAAAAGTGTTAAACCATACGTGTCGAAAAGTAATTAGTTTCGGAGATATTGTAATTTAAATATTACTAAGAAACCATAAAAATCTCCTAAACTAATAACTTTTCGACATGTATGGATCAATGCTTTTTTTATAGAGAATCACGAGCTGAATCGACTGGTATATTAAAATATATACATATATAATCCCTTTTAAAAAAACAACCTTGACCTTCAAGTGTCCTAAATAAAAGCCAAAAAGTCGTGGAAATCACGGATTGTCAGCGCGATTTGCGCAACTATTTGGCTTTTATTTACTAAATCAAAATCAGTTCTGCATATTTTATGAGTGCTTTTCAAAAAAAAATATTTGCTCTATAACGTAGAGTAATCGAAACCCTCCCAAGAAGCCCAATTTTTACGGAAATCTGAAAAAAAAAACTCGAAAAATGAGCGCGTGGGTCGTGTCTCGCCCTCTTTAATCAATGTTTAATGTTATTTTAATTAATTGATTTACGGAAATATTAGCAACAAAGCCTTCTTTAAAAATCACCTTTTCCCGCTAGATGGGCGGCATTTTTTCTGCCCATGAATTTGACCCTTATAAAGGTGTCTCACAAATAAACACGCAAATTGTTTTCTTCAAATATCCCATTAATTAGAGCAGATAGAAAAAGAATTTTTAAACATAAATTGTTTGTTTTTTAATGATGAAGGCTTTGTTGCTAATATTTCCGTAAATTAAATAATTAAAATTCATATGTTTAAGCATTGTGATTAAAGTTGGCGAGACAAGCTCCGCGCGCTCATTATTCGTGGGTCCTTATAAATTTCCGTAAAAATTGGGTTTCTGACGAGGGTTCCAATTACTCTGCGCAATACAGCAGACGTTATTCTTTGAAAAGTACCCATAAAGTATGCAAAACAGGTTTTGATGTCGTAAATAAAAGGGGTATGTTAGGAAAAATAGTTCCTTCTGTATCATAAAATTATGTTTATTGTCCCATTGAAGAATGTAAGCAAAAATTGTCACCCTCAAAGTAACTCACTACGAAATTTCATAGGTCTGTTCCAAACATTAAAATGCCCGGTATAGTAAAAATTGTACAGTTATCCTTGATTCGTATCCAGGTGGAAATATTGTCGTGCAACTGCTCCTAATACGATTTCCGCACTGAACACACCTACGGATGTAATACAAAAAATGCATGAATATTTAATGTAATTACCGTTTTTTATAATAAATTGAGAAATTCTTTGCAAACTTTTTTGCACTTACTGATATTCGCACGCAATACATCAGTGAGGAGATGGAGATCATTTTCGTGAGTTACAATAATATAAGATAATTTGGTACTATTTAGATCTTGTATTTGGGCTACAGATCTCCGTGCTTTTTCCATTGCGCCACCTGCACTTTCGACAATTTCTGCAAGCGCTGATGGTGATGGCACAACGCTGGGCGTAACATAAAATATCTTACCCTGTTTTAATAAAACAAAGTGATTTGTAGCTAATAAGATATTGCATTGTTATTATTGGAGATAAATCTTGGAAAATATTAACTATAAGAAACTGACCTTAAGTATAGTCCCTCGGTTGGGACTCGCCAACGCTTTCTCAATATTGCAATTAAAATTTTTTTCAAATTCCGAATCTCCAAGAACATACGCACATTCGTCCAAAAATGTATTACTCGCTGAGCAATCAAGCAACCACTGTAAAGTAACGACATATTTACATCGTGACAAACAACACAACAGTTTTACTGTTCTTATTGGTGCTGACATAACCAGGTGAGTAGCATCTCGCCAACTAGCAGCAAGAGCACCACCTAATTCCCGTATTCTCTGCAAATCAAAATTAACAGGTTATATTACTCAAATTGAAAAAATCAGGCAGAACTATTGAAAGTTTGAATACGATGCAAAATATTCCAATAGGTAATTGAACATTACTTTTGCATGTTTTCTCGGATTTATACCGGAGAATAATATTTTCGGCTGTTTATCTGGCGCGGGAGGATCGGGATTACTAATAATTATTGGTTCATCTAATCCCAACAAGTGCGGATCTTTATTTAAGAGTGGTCCATCTAGACGAGGTTTTTTATATTTTCTTATCGTATTCGGACCCTGCCCAACTTGTTTTACTTTATCGTAAGATTCCTGTGTAATATTTATTGGCATTTTCCATGCAGCTAAAACGGATCAATGTAGAAGTGCACCTACTGTAGTGAATACAATGAAGAATGTTTGAGTAATATAAAAAATACGCCATACCCATTAGGTGAGGCACTAGAGAATAATCCAATCTAAAGGGATTGCTCAAGCTATATTGTTGATACTTAGGATTTTCAAACTGATGTAGAACATTCATTTGTCCACATAATAAATCTGTTAGCCATTGTGCATTCACTACTGCTGTTTGCCATTCACGAGCTTTTTTGTATTTTTGGCCGTCCGGTCTGAAAGGCATTTGAACCAGAATAGATAAATCAAAAACAGTTTTATATATTGTTAATTAGACGATGTTAATTGTTTTAATTAAGAACTGGTAAGTGATGATCGATATGTACTGTATAATCCGTAATAAATATACCAAGTAATACTGCTACCTTCTGCAAATGAGAAGTGTGTTATGCTTGGAAAAATAATTTGTAAATTTAGCTCCCAAAGCTTCTAGCATATATTTGACTTTTGCGCGTTCTTCGCCTTCGAATCCAGACAAGGATACAATCTGTTTTGCGCATGGAAGTTCTGTCAAACTGAAAGGCGTTGGAAAATGGAGCGCATGCCAAGGTGGTAGTACCTGTTGTTTACTGACAACATCAGAAAGCCAGTGCGCGCTAACACAACGTTTTCCTTCGCGCAATGCTTGCACCACTATTGGATGTTTTTGTGTAATGGCTAAAACGTGAGTTACACGTGCGCAGTACTGCGGTTCGACTTCTCCTCCGTGCCTTTCAATCACTTGCTTCCAAATAGACACATCATTTTGACGTTGCACATCGTATTCAACAATAACAAAGATGCAACCTAGCAAAAATAGGTCTGGTGGCACTAGAAAATAATAAAAAGGAAAATATGTTTTTTACTTGCTGTACTATGTAGACAGGCAATGTCGTTAAATCAAAAGCAAATTAGTTCAAATAAAGGGAGTGTTTCAACCAAAACATATTTCTGTAGTTTTCAATGATACCAAATAGTACCCGAAGAAGAAGTTGTGATATTACTGTTTGCCTAATAATTTTGATTGCATTGTTATTTTTTTGAATATTTTTAGGTATTTCCACTAGTATAATTCTTAACATAAAGGCATAAACATGGCTAAAGCTGTTGCGTCTTTTGACACTCCCTGTATCTGAACATGTTTTCTAGAGGGTAAAAATGCAAATATAATGAAAACGTACGTTTTAAATTTGGATTATGCCCATAAAACTGAGCTTTCGATTGAAGCATGACAGGGGTATACTGCATTTTTATAGATGCCCCAGGTGCTGTCCCGTTTGTTATATTTCCAAGGGTTCTTCGTTGGTAAGCAGCCAAAAGTTGGGGATCTTGCGACGGAGGAGGCGGCGGCCTATGTTGGGCTGTCATTAATCGTAATTGTCCTGCTGCACTTCCTTCTGCAGTACTGCCTTGCAATCTGTTTGTTAACATGTTTGCTAAGGCGGTCTTGGTTTTAGCATTAACGACCAATTGTTGATCTGGGGAGATCTGAGCATTATTGGGCAAAGATGTTAAGGGTGGTTCTTGTTGTACTCCTTGCTGCTGTAAATGCTGAAGTTGTTGCATTCTTGCTATTTGCTGCTGTTTCTGCATATGTAACTGTGCTATTTGTTGAGGTGTTAACGGCTGTCCTTGTTGGTACAGTTGTCCAGATTGCGGTTGTGTAACTTGCGAGCTTTGCACATTTTGTCCTGTTTGTACTATTACTTGATTTGAAGAATTAATAGGTGCTAAAGCTGGTGGCTGTACTCCAGGATGAACGGTCTTTGGTCCGGACGCCTGAGCGATTTGAGGCGCCATAATTTGTGACCGAGGTTGTTGCACCCACTGTAAATTACCTGGTTGTACTGGTTTTCCTGAACTTCTAATGACAGCGATATGTGCACCCTGCTGTGCTTGGCGCGTTTGCATTTGCCTCTGCAATAACAGATTTCTCTGCTTCTGGATCTTTTGGATAAACTGTGCTCTTTGTTGTGGATCCATTTGCTGTAGTTGTTGATGTGTCTGGGCGTCCAACTGAATAAGTTGTCTCGGCGGCTGTGGTGGTTGTTGTGCCCACTGCCCGCCCACATTTCTTTGAGTACCAATTTGTTGTTGCTGCTGCTGTTGCTGTTGTTGTCTTTGTAATTGCAAGTGGTATTGCTGTTGTTGCTGCCATTGAGAGTCTCTTTGTACAACAAAACTTTGCTGATTTGAGCCTATTAACGACTGGTTTTGAGATTGCTGTTGCAGTTGTCCATCACGTACAACAAATTGTTGTGAGCTCTGAGGTGCAGATTGTTGAAGTTGTTGTGAAATTTGTTGAATCTTTTGCTGCTGTTGCTGCAGTAAAATAAGTTGCCTTTGCTCTGATGATAGCTGTTGAGTAGGTGTCTGTTGTAGATGATTTATTGGATGTTGCTGAGCATTTATTTCTGGCTGCTGAGTAGGCAACTGCTGTTGTAGTACAATTTGTGGTTGATTCAACTGAACTGGTGATTGAGGAATTATTTGTTGCTGTTGTGATATATGCGGTGTTGGCACAGGCTGTTGCTGACTGAGCTGCTGTTGTGAAATGATTTGATGTTGATTTAATTGCTTTTGTTGCGGCGTTAATAATTGTTGGGAAGAGGTGAGCTGATGCTGCGATATCTGTGAATTAACCGGCTGTTGTGGCTGAGAAGGTAGTAATTGTTGTGTAATCGGTTGTTGACCGATAAGTTGTTGTTGTTGCACTGGCACTTGTTGTGACGGTTGCTGGTTGGCAATTTGTTGCTGCGTATATGTTGGGTGCGACAGCTGTTGATGTTGCGCGAGTTGTTGAGTCAGCTGCTGCTGCTGTATTATCTGATGCTGTAGGTTCATCTGTTGCTGTTGTTGTGATGGTGATAGTTGCTGTTGTTGCATTTGTGATTGCGCAGGTTTCATTGTGGTTACATTATTTTGCTGCGACGTTTGTGACAGCCAACCAACCTGATTTATTAGATGCTGTTCAGGCATAGTCGATGCATTTGTGCAGGTGTTAGATAAATTTGTTGTAGTAATTGGTCGAGACGGATGCTGTTGTTGCGTATTACCGGCGCTTTGGCCGTTTGTTGTATAAGTCCCTCCTGCTGCCGTCGAATTAACAGTATTAGGATTGTGGGAGGAATTAATTGATACAGGAGGGCTTGGCTGATTCCATGGCATACGTTGTTTAAGTTGCTCTAACATAGCTTTAGTTCGATCTTGCTCTTCTTCGGCTGCATTATTTTCTGTATCTTCATCCATAAAACCAGTAATCAAAGCTGTAGAATTATTTGGATACACTAAAAGCCGAGGATGATATTCTAGTTCATTAATTAGGGTTCCTCTCCTGCAGCATTCTGTTACCCAGTCTGGTGTTACAATATGTATATGGTGCTTCGTAGCAGTTTCGTACTTTTGCCCAGCAGCTTTCCCAACGATTAAATGAGTGCAGAATCGATCTAATCGTATCTGACATTTACCGCCCTGGAACGTTATCATCGCCCAAATACTCTTGCTATCAGCACTGCTTACTTGGGATATACATGCACGTACATTTGAAAATAACTGTGCTTCTTCAGGTAAAAAGTAGTGTGGCCTATTTCAATAATATCATTAAGGAATATAATCAATTTCTCGAGAATAAAAGAAGTTTTGAAGAAATAGGAAATGAAAGTAACATGTGAGTAGACTATTTAACATCTCTCCTCAGTAATTATAGAATAATAGTGAAAAATAAAAAGCCAAAGTGTAATACTTGATAGTAAAAATTTATATGGTAGGATACGGTAAGAGTTTATTGCATCTAGCAGAGTATAAAATCCAATTCTGTGTAACTGCTGGTATTTCATAGATATCTTTGGCGGCAGATATATCATTTTCCAATGCTTCATAGCCAGCTATTAAATGTGTAACAAAAGCACTAAAATAGTTTGATCTTTCTGCGCCACCTTCTTGTAACAAGTTAATGATCTGAAAAATATGAAATAACTTTATTTGGATAATGTTTTTAGTGACAAAAATTCAAATCATGATATCTAATTGATTTTAGCACATTCATTATAAACATTTCGAGATCCTTCGCAAGAAAATCTGCGATATTGTCTTCCTATGCTACTTTATAATACTTTAGAAAGATTATCCTCAAAATGTCCCGAATAAGGCATTTTCTTCGATTTTTTGGCGGACTTAAGTAATTCTACTTTACCCAGACCAAACCCATTGCCTTAAGAAGTGTTTGAAGTATTATAAACGCGCGTTAATTTGTTTATCTACACTATTTACTTCGCGAATCTTGCACTACTGCAATCTCTCCTAATATTAAAAAGATCAGTGCTACGAAATGTTATATACGCGGTTAGTGCAACCGGTTAACGGAAAGGTATTCCTTAAGAACATTATTTGTTGTTTAATGTTTCACGGCGCGCTTTTTTTTAACGCGCATACCTATTTTAGGTGGTACAACAATGTGCAGTTCAATTGCATAATAGACCTTACCATAATAGACCTATTTTTGCCACTTAACTGTTGACAAAAGCCACAATGACATCAAAGCTTAGCATTTTAACTGCCTAAACAAAATGGTTAATTTCGAATTCTGTTCACAATTATATACTTATACGAATGATACGACTCCGAGTAAGGGATTAATACCTAAAATAACAACTAAACAGCATGTTTCACAGTGTAAATAAGTACAGCTGAATATACTTGAGCAACAATGAGCAATACATTATTTCAGTTTGATGTCAGATAAAAAATCATTATTTGTTGTTATGACTTGCTCTTGAACGGTTATAATTACAATGTATATACAAAGTTTCGCAAATTTGAAATACTATTAATTTTGTATTTATGTTAGTGAGTATAGTATTAAATCATTATTCAAAATATAGTAACATACTGTACTGATATATCTTATCTTATTTTATTATTTTGATAATTAAAATGTATACTTCATGTCAGCCTTTGAACTGTCAATGTGCTATTTATAGATAGTAAATCTAAGATACAAGTAAATACAAACTACAAATTAAGCAACATATGACATAGTGAAATAACACATGTACAGCAAAGATGTATTGAAAACAAGTATAACAAAAAACTGTTAATTCTTGAAGTGTGTATTGTGCAAATTCAGAGTTAAAAAGAGTCTGTCAGACTCAGCATGACATGAAACATTACTGTAATGAATGATGTGCATACATATATTCTGGAAAGTTCGTACAGTGTATATGTTCATCTTTTACTTAATTCTAAATCCCCACACATTTAAGTGCCACCATGCCATGACAAACTCCATTTCATAACCTCTGTCTGATACAACAACATAACTTGTCCATATTGGAAAAAAACAAAACTTTCCAATGATAACAATGTACAATATAAAATTGACAAAGAATCATGTAGATTTAACAAGAAAAGATCGAACATGATAAAAAAATGCGGGAAGAAAAAATACCTTAGGATCACCTTCTCCGCTTACGTAGTATTTGACATCGGCAAACAGGGCACCATCAAGCTTTAATTCTTCGAGACCGGTCCTTATGTCGCCCATCCTGGGAGATCTAATGCCGAGATATGTTTTTCAACATCACCGTTCTATCTTTCAACCTTCGAAATTAAAAGCAGTGTGATACTGTAAGTTTTGAAAAACACGGTTGTGACGCTTTTGTTGTTGTTATGATTGTAAGGTTATGTGTGGTTATGTAGCAACTTTACACTCCGCCTAGCAACTTTGCCCACGCACGATGTATATCGATTAATGTCGATTGCGCGAAGTTTAAAAGAGAAAAGGACGGAGGAGTTAAGTAACTTTTAATTGTAAAAGTATGTATGGGGCATCATACAAATTGTCTAAATGGTGAATTTGAAGAAAGATGTGGATATTAATGTGGATGTGGATACAAAGAACTAAACATTAACTGCAAAATCGAATTATTTGTCGAAATAAGAGAAATTGTAAATAGCATATCAAATATTAGACAATTGAGAAATATTAGACAGTACAGAAATATATTATATTTATACTGTTAAAGTCATAGTCTATTTATTATTAATTACCATGTCTCAGATTCACTTATACACATATAATGTTTTCCATCAGTAGAATAAAAACTTACTGAGATTTAAAATCAAATTATAGATCACTTTTTGTAAACTGTACTAGAACCAACAACATCGTGATTTCAATTATATTATTCTAAAATAAACTTGCTACCTGACATCGCGTTGTGTAGTGGACGCTGGCGAAGTCCTTGTTTGCCATAATTATTGCCTAACAAGACTTCGATTTAAGTGAGTCAATGTAATACTGGTTTTTGCAAAACGTTTATTTATACACCGTAAACATTTGGATACACAGGGTTTAGAAAGTTTGTTTATTTATTAACAAAACGAACATATGACGACAAATATGTGATAATGCTTTGAAGGCAAACAAACCAATTCCCAAGACGTAATACTCAATTTTATTACGATAGATTGTGTGAGTTGCTGTTGGCTGGATTTATGTATTTAATCCGTTGCAAAAGGGTCTGAAAATCTTTAAAAATCATGATTTTGATTGGGCATAAGGCCCAGCAAAAGTGCGAGTTTAGGCGCCTAAAAAATGTTATGTTCTGGTACCCTCAGAATAGTTGCGGGCCATAATGTAAATACCGAATTCATTGTTCGGCTAAATTTATGCCCCGGAAAACTCGACGATCTTGAAAACGAACAGGCATGGGAAAGTAAAGCAAAACCACGTTACAAATTGTTATTGAGTCCCTCAATTCGACGACACAACAAAGATAATCACTATCGAGCTTTTTATAATTTGATATTGCCACCCATAAGATGCGATAATAAATCCACCCAACAATAGCAACGTGTTTAATAGATAAAAAGAGCTTATAAAATTATCAAAGGATTTCAATGAATGGAGAAAATCATGTATAACAACGACTTTCGAGTTCCCCGAGTTTATCGAGTTCCCCGCTGTTTTTATGGGTTCTTTATTGTTCAGCAGTCTGTAACATTATATTCTCTTATAATTTCTCTGACGATGTAGCATGCCCTTTCTTTTTTTAACAGTCGACAGTACATATTATCGTGAGTAGTTTATACAGTTCATTATTTGAAACGCCATTTTATTAATAGAACCACGTGATATGTTTGTGAAATCAAAATAATCAGAATAGGAAATTTGTCTATTGTCTGCATGGGTTTCCCACAGAATATCGGGTACAAATATTATCGTACAATTTTTCTTAAATTTGCTTGACAAAAATATGCTTCATTACACACAATTTTTATAAATGAGCAACCGATTAGCCGAATTGAAGAAGAAACTTCGAGGGGCGTGTCACCTACACTCGATCTTTAAGTAAACGTCAATAAAATTGAATGTTAACATTCTTTAATACATCCACTTATTTCACTCCCAAGTACGTAAAACTAAACGTGTTAGTAACTTAACTCGTACATTTTGGGGTTAACATTCGCTAAAGACACGGAATAAATCCTATACTTGAAAACAGTGTTTTATTGTATATTCCATAAGTCAGCACGTTTTAGGTACATATTAACATCTAGAATCTCTTTTGTTTGTGACATCCAATGAACATCTCGTCCCTTCTATCCCTTTTATCCCTTTTATCCCTTCGATTCCCACACATTTCCATTGCTTAGCTAAATATCTACACGAGTATTTGTCTCTATCTATATTTCCATCACTCAATCGCAGACACCAATTTTTGTTTTAACAATCACCCTACCTACTTACTACAAGTTAATAATTCTTATATTCATCCTTATCCTCGCACATACAGAAATAAATTACTGGTTGTTATTTACAAGTTGTTAATAGGTATCCATACTTATACATTAGATGCTTATCACTTAACTGATGTAATTTGTAAGGACTCTAGAAATATTGAGCTTGGTCTGGTCAGATTACGCCATACATCTCCAATAAAATTGTTATTTGGATGAATATATTTTCACATTCTTCTTCTTAAAAGTAATTCATTTATTAATTTACGTACTTCATTAGACGTACGGCGCTGTTGTTCAGAGATCTATGTGATCATCTATGTATCATTAACCAAGAACATAAGAGGTAAATTGATTTATACCAAGTGTATCACGGAAATCTTTTTATACAGCCTTTCGTACACGTAAAAATCGGCTTTGAAATCCAAGGAGTACAATTGCACTTTGAATCGTTAGACTTCCGTATGTTTTACTATTTCTGCTCCCATTGAACGCTATGAGTTTTAATATAATAGCAGAAAAATATTGATAAATCAAACAGATAATGGTTGTAGGAATGATAGTTGATGAATCCCAGTATTAATAAAATGGTACGAGTACTCGACGGATCATCGAGGCCAGTTTTCTCAGAAATACAGCTTTGTATGAAAAGATTTCGTTCTACATTTTTGGCTTAAGTTTTTGGAAGGATATATGTACATTCTTTGCGCTTGCATTACGATTTGCAATACATCTTGCAAACGAAAATTCGCAGAAAATAAGTTGGTGCGTAACATAGGACTTTTCGCCGTAGAACGATCACGTATTTAAGATTTACATTTACTTCACGCACTTCGTGAAAGTGGAACATAATATTCTTCACTGAAAAAGATGCCAAGTTTAATGTATATCATTTCGTTAGATTTAATGGTTATTTCATAGGTATATTTCGCTGAATTTTTAATCAAACAATAGGTGCAGAAAGTTGAATGATAAAATTCTATTTTAAAATGCACTTTTCCCGTGCATGCGAAAGAAATCGTTCTTTGAACAGCGCTGAATTTTTATTGTATTATACTATATGAGAGCTGATTATATTTTTTAGTCAGTGTAACAAGTTGAACAAAATAAAAATTCTGGCTGTGGCTGTTTCATTAATCTAATGCGCATATCTTGCTAGATTATATGAAGAATGTATTAAAGAATGTATTAAAAAAAGGGAAAGTTTGAGATATTTTGAAGATAATCAAGTTGTCTATTTGGCAAAATACTTTTCATGACCAAAATTCGTGATCGTCCTGTTATTGAGTGGTTTGCACGAAGAATCTGTAGAGATCTCTGACGTAATCGGGATATTTTTTCTACACGAAAAGCAAATGCGGAAATATAGAGTGAAACTTTTTCTCTAACATGATCTAATCTATTCGCGTTAAAATGTACAATAAACTGCTGATAATTATTGGTTTGTAATAGCAGATACAACAAAGTACAAAAGGACGCGGACGTGATTTTTATCTTGAAATCATATGCATATAATATTTGCAGCAACGGAGTACTAAATAGAGCGGTACCACAATCGCAGACATCGCGCGGAACGCGTTTCTTAAAATGCAGCATGCCCGCAGAATTCGGTTCACTTGAGGCACTTTGTCAACATAGTAGCTGTTTTTGCGAATTAAGAAAAGTGAAAAGGAGGATTTCTCTCTGTATTTTTTGATGTCGATAATATTTCTAAATTCAAATACGAATAGTGGTAAAAGTTAGCTGCATATTCTAATTCAAAACTCAGTCTGTGATCCGCGATCTGTGATCTGTGATCTGTGATCTGCAGTGTACATGCATACATGTGTACATATGTATCGCTCATGTATTAAACCTTTTTGAAACGAAGGTTCGTACAGCGCAACTTTATCCTATATTGTCGACTGCGACTTAACATTGTGTATTAACATTAAACGGTAGCACTTGTTTCTTCTCGCTCATACCACAGTTCCTGGAACGACATGCGTACAATATCGTGTTTGCATAAATACCTATCACGTAGGCACGGATGATCAGCGCTTTTAAATGGATGAATATATCACTATTCTGAAATCATTTACAGTTAATGCATAAAACAGGTCAATCTACATTAACAATGCTAGGCAAAAAGAAAGTTCACATTATGCGCGCTGCTGTTAAATAATCGGCCACGTCATTAATAACAGCTTGCCATTACATAAGACATTACGATGAAGAAATCTATAGTAGGTCGCACTACTATAGGATGCAAGGACTGAATTATCTAAGCTAACGTAATCTTATCGTTACAATTTACGTCCATTCGAAGTGCATAAGTGTTTATTTCAATACGGTCTTACATTCAATTTTCAAATATCCCAAGTATTATGTCCTCTCAGGCACCTGTGGATATTTACAATTCACAAATAGAGTCTCCAAAATGTTACCGTTATAGAAAGGTAATCTATAGCAATCGTAGAACTTAAGGAAAGGAGAACGGGAAAGTAACGACTTACTTGGAATAACTTTGTAACTGAATCATTTATTACTGACTATGGCCCTTGGGAAGTGTTAGAAATAAATTCAGAATATTTATAGCAATCGGGTTCTTCCATTTTCATGATTCGGATACGTCCTCTCGTAAGGAGAATACTAAATTCAGTATATCGTTTCAAAATTGATCTTATGCGCCCATATGTCTATACACTTTAATCAAGGTACTTTAGTAAAGTATTTGAATAATGAAAGAAAACAAAGTCAAATCAAAATGACAACTTGAAATGATAGGATTTTACTTTCAATAATTATCCATCCCTTACTGCCCCCTTAAATTTTCCTTGATACATTTCATTTCATTGTCGTTAGATAGTCTTGCGGTTCGAAGAAAAGAAGCACAGATTTAATTGAAATATTTAGAAGACTACGAAGAAGAAGCAAGTGAAAGAATCGATTTAGCGTTATAATGAGAATAATAATAATAAATGTATAAATTAATTTCGTTAGTAATTGTGCAATGATACTTTCGATGGATATCAGAGTTAACACCGTACCTTTCACGCTGTAATGCATTTGCGCCTGGACAAGTGAGATCTTTAGCAGAAATTATTTTCGTGGGATGTTAAATATTTTCACGTCTGAATGAAACATAACAACTTATCTCTAAAATATGACTTAAAGCTTTCATTTTTAGTATGCTACGTTATTATTACTTTGATTTTTGAGATAAGGCAACTTACCAATGCGTCCAACGCCAATTTTCAATAAAACATCGTATGTTTGTTAAGCACACGAAAATAAAGGAAAACACATTTTTCATTGAGAAACTGAACAGATGTCAATTTGCAAAAGACTAATTCCTTTATAATAAATTAACTCAATGGACTGTAGTGTTCAAAGTTTCTAAAAAAATTTTAGTTATACAAATTGTAGAGAAATTTGTCGAAACTAGCAAGATGTAATTCGAGAAATATGTCTTTCACGATTTTACAAAACTGTAATTTAAACAAGTTGACACTTTATCAGAATAAGGCCAATATCTTCAATATTTTCAATATCATTAATATCCATCATGGCGGCTCTGTTCGTTTCTCATCAATACCAATTCTTGTAATTTCTGTCTGTTTAGCAAATCTAGGATCTTTGAAAAAAGTTGGCGTTAAACACTTCGATAAGATCTCTTATAGAGAAACTTTTTTCAAAATACTGACCACGTTCAGTTTACGTAACTATATTACAGCGGAATATACCTTGGGCAAGCACTAATTTAACTTGCAAATAATTCTTAATTGAGAAATTCATAGTATTGTCAAATTGTTTATATCTTAACGATATAAAAATAAAAACTGCAATAAGCATAAAGCTAAACATAAAACTATTTTCAAAGATTGAAAAATAGTAAAAATTATTCTATACTTATAATCCTAATACTCACAATATTGCAAATATAGTAGAATTAAATAAACAATCATTGATTGTTATATGTAAGATTATTATTCGTAAGTACTTCGTCTGAAATTGTATACTTTCGTGCTATTTACGTAGTAAATACGAAGTAAGAGAAGAACATAAATACAGGAGTTAATGAGGAAGAAAACCTCTGACAACCTGTCTTCATGTTCAACCTCTGCTTATCCACCTTGTCTTTTTCTTTACGTGCCAACGAAATGATAGAGAATTATGTACACATATTGAAATACTTTAGGAAAACATACAATATGACTTCGGCAAACATAAAAGTGTAATGACTTGCCACTTTTGTATATTATTCAAAATCACATTTCAACAATTAGATATCAAGGTGAATTCAATGCAATGTATCTAACAAGGACAGGTTACAATCTGAGCCGCGAACTTTTTCATTAATCACGGTTTAAATAGTTTGGGATTACAAGTATATGTAATATGCATGCTGCGAAATTCTACGTGAATTCTATGTGGATATTTTATTTTAATTTGCAATAGCATATTATACACTCTTAATAAGAGTGAAATCAAAATCCATATTCTTTTTGAATGAGTGCCTGTATTCGGTAGGGCTCTAATGTAACTTAATATTTTCTGCAACAAAGCAACAAATTTCTTCATTTTTGCACTAATCTGCGAGATAAAAATCTGAATGTTTAAACCGAATAATTTTGTTTATCCAGTATAATATAAAACGTGGGTATTATGAAAGGATTGGAGCTCGAAATATGAACCAGCCCTTGTAAGATGTAATATCAAATTTCATTTGCAAAAGCATAATATGTCAATATGGAATGATATTGCTGCACCAAATGCATTTTACTGATAGAAGAAAAATATTAACATACCATGGTTATCACAGGATCAAGAAGAAACTTCGAGGAGATAAGGGGCTTTTTAAACAGAACTGCGAATGAAAAATATATTATGTGCATGGGTGTCCCGAATAAGCATCAACGTACTTAATCCACCCTTTGGATTAAGAGAAAATTCCACGTACAGTTTGTATGCATTGGCCCACAAATTTCAATAAAGTATCCTCAGTCGCGTAGATACACCAACGAAACAATCTTCTTTACTAGCCAAGACTACATCATTGTTTCTGTATAATTAATTAAATCACTGCTCTTGGAGAAAATGGCACCACAGACAGATGCTTGAGTGTTATACCAGTCGTCCGTTTCTAATGCACTACTGATCGTTAGGAAATATAGGAGTTCTAAAATTTCATTAATGCGCTAGGAACTTGGACTGGAGTTCTCGCTGCTTCTTCGTCTTGCCTCTAGTTCCGCAGCTAGCATTGTTACTTCCCAGTTATTTTGCCCATTCTGGTGCACTTCACCCTCCTCATCTTCCTCATCTTCATCACCTGCGATATTTCCATCACCATCATTGCTATCGCTTATATTATCTAAATCATCCAACTCGTCTTCTGATTTCTTCTCGTCACTTGTTGACTCCACGTCAATAATAATCTCATCCTTCCACAAACTCTGCGGGATAATCGAGCCAGGCAATTCTTGAAGTTCTAACGTCTCTTCCTCGGAATGTTCTTCCCAAGATCTTCTGTTATAAGAACTGGATTCTGTAGGAGGGGAGGAACATTTATAGCGTGAATGAGCCGTCAAAACTGTATCCACTGAACCGTCTCTCATGAACGGATGATCAGGAGGATCATCCTCAAGGTCTCCTTCTGACGAGGCATCATGTTCGGTACTGTCACCTAACGACTCGTCCGCGTTTCTCAATTCCCGCTGCTCTAATTCTAGTATTTTCGCTTGCAACTGCGATATTATCTCATCCCGTTTACGAATTTCTAATTCCAAGGATAAGAATTGTAGCTCAAATTTCTTTTGAATGTCTTCCTGAAATAAAAACATTTCATTATAATTAATGGAGCTGCTCCTTAAACAATTAGCCTTGCTATCTGCTTTTCTTAATAAAGCTATGTATTATTTTTCTTGATTAATAGTGGCAACCCATTTGCACATTTGTGTGTGACAGCCCATTTCTTTGTTCAAGAACGTTTATGCAGTGAGCAGTATTATCATTCGAAATATAATAATTCCTCTAGAAGTTGCAGTTAGCGAGTGCAGTAATTACTGTGCCGTGCCAATTCTTAGGGCAGAAGGTAAAACGTTTGATCAAATATTTTCATGTCATTAAAAATTGATATTAATGTAGTGCAGAGTCACCTCTAGTGTCATGGTGCAAAAATGCGAAAATTGGAAGAATAAAACATACAAATATACATATTGCACCAAATCAGCAGTAAACATTTCTCTATCACCCAAATTGTAAGTGGAAGCACGAACATTTCAACTGAACAGTTCATTCGTTTGTAATAACGAAGCTCACGATACTCCGTATAATATCAATGGATTATTAGATGAGTCATCCGCGTTAATGTTACCAGTTGACGAGCGTTCAAAACCTGTCGAATAAGAGTTACGAAAGTACGTCAGACTCTTCACAGTTATGCTTAATTAAGGCATCTGCTCAAGTTTGTCAGGTTGAACCATTATCAACGACGATTCTACATTTTGAAATTTGGCAACTTGTGCTTAAAGTTAGAGATTTTTGTAGATTTAGCCATTCGCAATCTGCACTTTCAACATCATAAGAAAAATGGTATCACTGTCCAACACATGTTTGTTTTTGTAATATCTGATAAGTAGTTCTTATAGATTTCGATGCGCTGAAAACGAATCCGCAAACCGTTCTTCTCCATCACCCTTTGTTTTCGAAAAAATCTATTTTGAATAAATGGGTCTTGGACGAGGATTTCAATTACTCTATGCAATAGAGCTAACGTCATAGTTTTTCAAACAAAGACATCATAAAATATGCAAAACAGATTTTAATTTTGTAAATAAATGCCAAACATTTGTGCAATTCGCGGATTGTCAATGGTGGTTCTCTGAGAGCACTATTTGGAGCGCTGTGCCCGATGCTCCGACTTTATTGTTAGTCGTTGACGTTCTTTAGTAGTAGTCTTTAATGTTCCTTAAGCACTGCGATCTAAGGCAAACTTGAGTACATTGGACTTTCCTTTTTATGGTAATATAAATCGAGAGACGCTGAGGTATAAAAAATACAGGTATTAAACCTCATTGCCACTTATTGGGCTGTTATCTAATATGCAAGGTGCACCAAATTGATGTCGCTGCATGAAGATCTAGCACCGTTGCACTAATCCAAAGCGAAAAGTACTTGTTAATTTGATCGTTTTCGGCTTTCTTTCGACCATTTCGCAAAATACAATAACAAATGACTTAAGTTATATTCTTGACAATACTGCACATTTACTTTCATCTTCGAAATCCGCCATTACATGTGGGGCTGCCTTGTATCTTGCAACGGAAGCCGAAACGAAAGAATTGTGAAGAGCTTTTTGACTTGGTTTAGTGCACAAAATGTAGGTTTATCCGGAAGTACCTATTTTAACGCACCATTTATAATAGAAGGACTACTCAAAGACGGCATTTGGCGCCGCAACTAAAGGAATACAAAATATGTAATGTTTCTAAACAAGCCCTGAGAAACAAATCAGTATTCATTCCGTTCTTCAACTTTTTAATAAACGTTGCTATTATTAATTGGCTGGTGAGTTCCAAGTAGTTAAACGTCGAACTTAATTATTGTATATTAGATTTTAGATGTCGCAGGATAATTCGTGTCATTTTAGCTTTGCACCTATCACTTATCATCAGACGAACCTAAAAGCACTATCTAATCGCTACACTTGCCGTTTTTAGAGAATCATCGAATATAACGTTATTAATACAACGTAAACAATCGATTTAGACCCGAAAGTTATTTATTTGTAAATGGTATACTTCATTTGCTTTGCAATAACTGAAAGGCTATAATTAAATGTAAATGTAATGTTCAGATAATCGACTTACCATTCGCGCCTTAATCACTTCCTGTACACCGGTCACTAGTTCTCCTACATATTCATCTTCTTTTGGTCGAGGTATCATTTGAAAAACTCCTTCACTATCTAAAGGACGGAAACTAATCTTATTGGGCGGTAACGGCATGGCATCCTCCTGAGTGTCAGGATACTGAGTTTGAAGCGAGTAATTCTCTTGCATGTCCTCGGACGGTGGACTTTGTAAAGTATACTTATTAAAGGTAACGCTTTTCGATAATTTCGCATGACGTGCAGCGTATCCCTCAATTGTCGGTGCCCTCATTAGTCTTTTCAGTTCAGCAGTCACAGCCTCGCGATCTGGCGTGCTAGTAGCAGAAGTTTCAGAACTACCTGCCCTGCTACCAGCTGACATCTTTTTCAAGATACTCTTTAAGTTCCGCCTTTCCAATGTCTCATTCTCAGGTGATAATTGATCAGTTGGCAAACTCACTATTTGTCGATCCTAAGGAAATTCAACATAATTCAACATAAAGCGTAGATACAAAATATATGTATTCGAAAACTATTTTCTAATGGTGCAGTCTTTCAATCTTTCTTAACTCTAATCACCTGAAATATCTCCACAATTTTAAATAATACAACAAAATTTGGGTCAAAATTATTGTAAGGGTACTAAGGCCGTCATTGCGCGATATGTAGAAGAAATTCATTTGTGACACGGAGCGGAAGGGTGACTTTAACAAGTAAGATCTTCATTTTTTTTAAGGAGATCTGTATGTCTAGTGTTCCCCAGCATGGAGAATGGCATTACATAGCTAGCGATGATAAAAGTTCCGAAATTAAAAATGTAAAAGATGATCTCGACATTTTCTCTGCGAATTTATTTCTTTACAAAGAAAATGTTTCCATCATATAAGGCAGCCCTTAGTCTTAAAACATTTGTAAGAAACTCTTTTTCGTATTATGTAAACTGGTGGTGGTATTTCAGAAGGGCGGAGTTATCTAACCAGTATTTTATCCTTATGAGTTCTCAATTATGAAAATTAAGGAATCTTCTTTTTATTTTATATCATATATTAACACTTAGCCGACCGCATGCGCCGCAGCTAACTGTACGGTTTCCACCGCGCTCCGGGAAGCCAAACTCGCTGTCCACCGCGTTTGGTGGATTTTATTCTATGTTGTGCTTTATAGAAACTGTTCGTCAATAATTGCGAACAACTCCAGATAAAGGTAGTTAATAATAACAGAAAACGAGAAACGCGTTGCTAAGGTCAAAGTGGGAAATCTCCCCGATCGGTCGGGCACCGACTTACTTTGAAATGGAAAGATCTCCCCGATCGGTCGGCTAAGTGTTAAAAATGTACAGCCAGTGTTTACTGACTGCAGAAGTTGGTCAATTATTTATGGCCTATATATTCGTAAAACGTTTCCTCTAAAAAATACCCCCCCCCCCCCATTACAATAGGATACTAACATGTTTTACAGTAAGTGCAATAAAAATAGAGGAGGGTTTTCCTTGCGGCCTTTTTCTTTCGTCGTAAACTTCGAACTTAACTTAACAATATTAACGAACTTTTCGACAATTGTAGTTTAGACCTTCAGGAAACACCCCGTGACTTCATTTCTGCCGTAGTATGTGTGATTGTGAATTGACGAGTATTGGAAATGATTACTGCAGACGTCTCGAATACAATGACGCGTGATGATCAAAGATTTGTTGCATCGCAGAAGGTGAAAACAATACCTTCTTGTTCCGAATTGTTGCTATTGGTGAAACATGGATTACTGATTTCGAATCTGAATTTAAACCACAATGGAATAAGTGGAGAAGTTCATCTTCCTCACTACCCAGAAAATTCCGGCAGACATAATTGAAGTTCAAGCAAATGCTGTTCTTTTGCGTATAATTATTCTGACAATGATCTTTTGAGATAGAATACTATGATAGAATACTACGGTAGAATACCATGTGCAACATATGTCACGGTAGCCTATTACTGCGACTTCTGGCAGAAATTGCGCAAAAGAATGCACAGCAACTGATTTGCCATGAGTAGACGCTGAGAAGATCAAAACAGACCAAATCTATAAGAATCATTCAACTGATATCAATGTTCAAAGTACATGTTGGACAATGTTACGTTTGCTGTTTAATCAATTTCTAATACTAGGTAGTTTTGCGAAAATTAAAACTTTCGACATTTTTCGTCCAATTTGGCCAGTTTGAAGACTTTAGCCGCCGATTTCGTGCAACATTTGCGTTTTTGCGCGAGGGTCTCATAGACCTGTCTTCTTCGGTACAGTCACTTAGAAATACTTTATCGTTTTACAAACGAATGACATTTCGTTTAGTGGTCTGGGTATAAACGCTATGCTTTCCTCTGTGAATTCCCCGAACCCTCTGCTGTTTTCAAGGGGTCCTCACGGACAAATTGCACTGATCAATTGCTAAAGGTCTTGGAATTAATCAAATTGGAAAGAAAAAGTCAAAAAACAACCGTCAATAATTCGTAGGTAAAGCGGCAACCAAAAAAATGGTAAAACACTTTTCGATTTGTATACCCGCGAACTGTATGCAAATCGTGGATTGCTAAAGAATATGTCATGATAACTTACAATTAGTTAAGCAATTTGCAGTAATCATAGCTGCAATTCACTCTTTCCATTGAAATTTCGTAACATGCTAGTTGTTTATTTTCGTGTTGCATATTTCTTCCCGATAAAAGAAACAGGCATAAAATCATTGTGTAAAATCATTTGATGAACTTTTTAGGAACTGATTAGAATTCAAGCACCCCTCCAGTCTGTTCCATTGTACTAATGTAATCTTACTAATACTTGAAATGCGAGTTCATATTTGTTTAATGGTATAGAAAATGTTGAATGTTCACTTACCTGAATATTCTTATGCATGCAAATATACATATCTATATATGTTATATTATGTAAGAATGCGAAGAAATAGTATAAACGTACCTGGTTTAACTTTTCTAATTTCCTAGTATATTCAATGGCACAAGCTTCCGAATGACTTCTCGTAAGGTTCCCATCAAATTCAGCTTCAGCATTATCCCCACAATCGAGACTCGAACTTCTTACAGCTACCTCAAGTTCGGCTAACTTTTGCCTCTCGTTGAGTATTTTTAGTTTTTTGACAAAAGGCAAACCGCAGTATTCGGGTGACAAGTCATCAACGGAGACGTACATTTTGGTCCGTTGCCTAAGATGCACCCACCCCTGTTTTAATTTTGCCTTCTTATCCGGTGAACTTGCCTGTGGGGAATGTTCTTTGTTCGTCAAAGAAGCATCCTTGAGCATCGCCCACGGTTTTCTGGCGATCGCACCATTAACATTTTCTGCGTTAGAAATCGTTGCCGATTTTCCATTCGGTTGATCTTTTGATACTAAATTTTGAATCGATAGTATTCGAGGTTCCTTTCGGGATTGAACTTGTGCTTCTTCAAGGATGGCCTCCCGAGGAAGAAGCGATTCATTCGTAGCGTTTTCTTTATCGGACTGTACTTCTTGTTCATTCTTCCCTTTTGTTAGACGCGTTTTCTGTACGGATGATAATTACAAATTTACGGGGTAACTTTCAGTATCAATCTACTAATAGTAGGAAGGATATATTAATAAGCTTTGATGTTATGAAATAAGTACTTGCGTATCCATCAAGTTTCCGCGCTCTTCCCGTTCCTCCTTTTCTTTGAGTAGTCTCAGCCTCGCGAGAAGTGGTAACCCAGCACCAAGTGGAGATACCGGTGTTTCTTGAGGACGTGCGGTAGATATGTCTTGGGTGTCATCAACTTTCTGTTGTCTTCTAAGTGTTGACGCTTTTTGTGTTAATGGTTGTAACTCAAGGCTTTCTTCTGGCCTCGTATTTCGTCGGCCCTTTCTTAAGGCATTTTTAAGACCTTTTACATCACTCTTCAATTTGTCGACGATTCTCTTACCCGTGCTATTGTCTGAAGAATCGTGACCTGGTGAAGTTGGTTGCCGATATGCTCTCGCTACTTTTTGCGCTTCCATCAACCGTTTTCTCCCGAGATTCTGTAAAATCTCTTGTGCTTCTGGATAATCCTTCATCGCAGCAAGTACATCTTCACGCGAAAGACTAAACAGTTCGGAGTAACCTACTGAGCGAACATCCGCAGTGCGCCTGCAATTTGATAAGTCTCTATTGGCCATCAATCAAACGCAAACGAAAACTTTACTAATATCGCCTCTTTCTTAAAATACCCTAACATTTCTCAAACATTTCTCAAAAGTCAAATTTGTTATAAATGACTATAGCGTATGTATATACAAAGTTTTTGCTCTGATATATGGAAAAATGCATTTTGTACAAAAGATTCTTGAGACTTGCCAATGCAATCCTGAGTTCAGTCATTTACGGTAAATGAATAAAACCAAACTTCAAAATTATATATCTATGTTGAATCTCTGGATTCCGATGAATATGTGTATATACATGTGTACAGTGTACATATATAATCCCTGAAATCTTAATAGAATAATTTCTTTGAATATTTTTTAGAACAGGGCATACACTATCTGAAGAAAACTACTTTTCAAGTGTCATTCCCAATTTATCCGGATTTCCAGGACTATTATACCAATGTCGTTATTGTCGCTAGATATTCTTCAAATAATAACAATTAAAAAAAACTTTGTTATTAAAACCCCGTGGAAAACTCACTTACGCGGATCAATTGTTGTCAAACTGGAGAAAGTGATGTCAAGCATGACCGGTTAATGTAATTACTGATTGTCAATATGTGTTAGCGTCAGATTATTGTAAGTGGTCGATCGTGGGTTGTCGAAGGCGCATACCCGGGCGCTATTTCGCTGTAGATCGATTTATGACTGGCACTTATTGTTAGACTGAATGTCGTTTCACGAGTCAAAACAGTATTGTAAGTGTACACTGTACACAGCAGGATACTTAAGAACAATAAAGAATGCTCTTGAGGCACAAGAGCCTCGGCGCGCTTAAGAACAATAAAGAATGCTCTTAAGGCACTCCTTTACGCGTTATCAGATTGAGCTACAATTTTAGAAAACTGATGTTTTTAGTATTGGAATAGAATGAGTGAGTGCGAATTCAAGATGTAGGGCGACGCTAAATAAGAAGCATTAGTGTTCACACTTTTAAATTACAGGACACACGATTCCCATATTCGTGTTGATGGCTGCATTATTATTAACATTTGCCTCGGTGTTACGCACAAATTTGACGCAACACGACGAATTGTTGAATGATTTGCCGAAATGCAGCACGGTGAAACTTTTTAGATACTACTAATTCTTATAAAAGTTCCAAGTTCAAAGACAGCACTTTTTGCGTCGTATCAAATAAACCGGGTTATAAAGAACTGCTTTCAATATTAACATTGTTTAATAGGTCATATGTATAAAGAATATCTGAGAAAGTACTAACATTTCTGACGCACTTACTTGTTTAATCCGTCCAAATTTAAGATGCCGATTTCGCCAAAAAAATCCCCGGCCTTCATGGTGGTGAGAACTCTGCCAGTTTCGCTGATTACTTCAAGGATTCCATCCGCTATTATGAACATTTCTCTGGCTACTTCACCCTTCCGGCATATTGAATCACCAGGTGTAAAAATATATGCTTTCATTTTCAAAACAAGGTCATGTAGAAACTCCGGCTGACATTCCTGAAATGCGAAGCAAAGTTCATTTTTAAAGAAAAGTGAAGAATAATACAGAAAACAAGAACTTCTTAAATTATCCATGAATGATTATTCTGGTGTTTTTTAACATAGCTTAAAGAAATATTTCGCATTTTGAGTATAGCTTCATAAATCGGCAGCAAAAAGACGAACTTCTCAAGGTTGATAACTCGTAAACGAAGTCGCAAGCGAAAAAAATGATAAAGAATTTTTCGGTACTTTTGTCCGTACGACCGAATATTTCAGTTACACCCTGTACAGTATAATATTAGTCAGCGGATACAGAAATGTTCATAATAAATTTAAAGATTTTATTTCGTGTAACAATATCGGATATGAACATGAATCGGTAGGAAGAACCATTAATCTAGTTGTGACTCCATCAGAGTTGTATCCACTCAGGTTTTTCAGCAGTGCAGAACTTTCGTGGATATTAATTCTTCGGAGAAAGCTCGCGTAGGGAAAACAGTCTGCGTTTGTTAGAAGTTGCCTTGATTTTCGAACGTTAGCACTCCGCAAACCTGTATTAATGCAAATGTATATTAGGAGGGGAGGTTTAACACCTTGCATTTGGAGATGCAAACATCGCAAACTTATTCGTTGCATCCCAAGCAGAAGAGATTGTCGTGATCATGGCTCTATCATATTCATCGTTTATTGCAATTACAGTAGATACAATGACATCCAAAGAGTTGAAAGTGGCAAGCCTAACTTCTTGCTTAGCAGATGTGACTCTTTATTGTCATAACTTGTTTTCATCGAATTCTTGAACATGTCCACGACGTCCTTTATGTTACCGGTGCCATTTCTTCTGTTCTTCTTCAAAGTACAACCTAACCATAAGCGATGCATAATTGATGTGCTCTTCTCTTGATTTAAAAGCTATATATCTGGATTTTGATATGGAGACTATGTAAAAATCCGATTACTCTCTGCCGAACGTTTTCATCCTTCAAATTTTACTATTTTTTGTTTATTTTCTTCAGAATGCCGATGCTCCGTACATTATTAATGGGTCACATCTTTTCCTCAATTGCAGGATTGCAGGATTGCTGAAGATTGCTGAATCACGTGAAAGCACACAGAGAGTACGTTTGTCAAGTATTGTGTTGGTCTTTTGCGTTCGAGGACTGAACTGATGAATTGGTTTGGGGTTTCTGTCATGCTAACCAATCAACTTCTGGAAGATGTCCATATTATTAAAGATAGAACATATTTTGTCATGTTCTTGGTCCGAAGTATTGTCTCTAATCGTCCATGATTGTGAAGTTCTGGAGCGGGAAGTGCCCGTGTTGGAGTTGCGTTAAATTACCGATTGCTTCCATTTTCGAGTTTTCTACCCTTAAATGTAAATGAACTTATACCTTTGTTTGGTATACTATTAATCCTTGTTGATACTATATTCTGTTACACTATGCACTGTGGATACACCATTAATCTAGCGGATCTTCATCTACTGATGATCAAAATTTGGCTCCATTAAAAAATTGTGCTTCAAACTGATGTCCTGGCTGCATACATCTTGTCACATATTGCACATTAATCCAAACACTATTTTTCGGTTTTCGAACGTTATTTTCATCCGTGTCAGTCAAAATTCTTGAAGTACTGATTTCTGTTACAAGCTGGTTTGTAATGAAAAAGTGCTGGTCGACGAATGTTACGGTGAAGAAGATGTATTCAGTGTTTGATGTAAATCTTAATCATTTGGATGGTTTAATTGAAATGCGAAGACCGAATAGTCAAAATATTGGCGCTATCAAGTTTTTTCATTTTTATGACGACGTAGACGTAGTGCTTAATGTCGCTATGTTTTTAGATTGTCCACAGTTAAATTATAATTACGTATTCGAAATTGAAAAAGCAATGGAAATGACTGCCTAACTCATTTTTGTAGCTCGGGTTCATCATATATACATGTATATATATATATATATATTTATGAACGATAAGCTTGATAAAGTAAGAGTAGGTGATGCAAATAAAGGAGGGTTTTTAGCTGTTTTTTGCTGTTACGTTATTCTCTGCGAATATCGTGTGGAGTATGAAGTAATATCCTTCACCATTTTTGGAGATTGTGGACTTTTGATATATCATATCATATTCGGATTCTCCGACGAATCAACCGTGTTTCGAAATATAGAGTTTTCTTGTATTTCCATTGAAATGAAATCAGGCGTTTCTTTGAAATTGAAATTCTTTCAACAAATCTTGAACGGGAGTTTCACAATGTACCTACTTGTCATCGGATCCCCGATTAGACTCAGCCATGGTTTCTGGATGACATGAATCCGTGATGGTGTAACAAGTGTTGGACTCTGTTGTGCTTGCTCCATGTTACGACTTCTTTATAAACTGACGTGGTTGGATTCTGCCATGCTTCCTTGAGAACAAAAATCCTTGATAAAGTAACTTGTTTGGATTCTATCATATGTTTTCGATGGCACGATTCGACTTGAAGTATCATTTTCACGTTGAATTGTTATTCAACCATCCTTATATTAAGTATTATTGTCGCGTCGCGAAATGATCGCTGATGAAGTCCTTGGTTCTCGTGATTAATCCCTAATTAGACTCTGACTGAATAAGTCAATGAAATACTGGTTTTCACGCAAGTGTGTTTATTATATACACTGTGAATACATGGACATACTTGACACATACACAAGTTAGCGGCTAATACAAAGTGCAATATTCAACCGTATAAAGAACCCTTTTTGTTCGAGGGATGATTTCACTCCTTAAAGCCGTTTTTGTGCATCAACAAAAAACAGCTTCGAGAATTTAAAAATTTCCGGGTTCCCTAACTTTCCTTGTCAGCACCAAATCTAATGCCACGGAGAAATATATTATGTTGCGATGGCATAACTATAATTCAAAACAACTACATTTCAAAGGGCCATTTTTAAATGATAAAGAAATCAATACAACTTTCGATTAATTATTAATATGTAAGTTCACCTTCGAGCATGAGAATTTACGAAAAGTGCTTTTTAATCTGGGCGCACTGTTGTATTTCCACTAGCATTTAGATTCTCTAAAGCCATGTACGGAACATACAATGAAGGGTAATAGATCAAACATCCTGCATACATAACCGACACATAAACTCTTTAAAGTAGTCAGTCAGGCATGGTAGTACATCTGACAGCACACTAAAGTTATGGTACAGTGGTTAAACTGTAAGTTTTACGACGTACAGGACATTGTAGGAAGATTATTACAAGGTAATAGTCTCTAAACTATCTCGAAATGATTTACTTTCTAATAGCCAGAGCAATTTACATAGCGTCTTCTCTCGTTTCCGAAGAATATCATCATTATGATATTATCGATGAAACAAATTTATGTTCATCTGTTGCGAGAGTGACTGTACTGATAATTCGTCAAATTTTTAAGTAAAAAACCGTATAGCAATATGTTTACTATTACGTCTCAACCGCAGGTGAAGTAAAGTCCCTAGGTAGTTCTTAGAACTCCTATGTGACTCTGGTATAAAGGCAAAAAATCTAGTTTAAGTGCATGCTGCGATACAAACATGTATTTAACGGCAATGGTATGCGAATGGTAGGTATTAAGAAATAATTACATGTCTTTTATATTAGTGGGTTGGAAGTGAAATTTACACGAGTATAGAACATAGTATCCTCTATATACATAGCTCGCCCTAATGTGGACGTACCACACTATAGTTGAGTTGCTATCTCCCATAGAAATTAAACTGATGAAGTACTTAGTCAATAGCCCATAATGACATTATGCCACAGCTAGACTTGTATCTTCCACGCGGGTTTTTTATATTTTGCCAAGTGTTTATGATTACAGTTGTGTGTCACTAAATTGACTCTACACTTGTGTCTAAAGCGGCCAACCATCACGACTGGGAACATCGTTCCCAATCAACAAAAAACTGCGGAGTTTATTAATTTTAATCAAAACTGCGAGGAGCAACGGAAAGAATAACGTACAGCCTTTCGTTGTAATTCTCGAAAAGCGCCCAGCGCGCGTCACATATAAAGATATAATTGGTTAATAATAATATAAAACTCGGCATACTTGTTAGAATAGCGTTTTCTGGAAGATGAGCATTTCAAAAATTCTGAAATTCTGTAATTCTGAGATTAGAAAAAACTCACCTGAAAAATAGTAACCTTCTTCAGAACGGATAGGTTTACGTGTAGTGCTAATTCTGTTTTGAGTTTGTCTGGAAGTAGACCGAGGGCGGTATTAATGTCACCGCCTCCTTGAATCCTTCCTCGGGACCAACTATAATCGTACCACCTCAGAACCCGACGTTTCATTCCACCAGGTACTTTATGATGCCTCATGTATGTTTTGGCACCATCTAGTAATCTTTCGAATTCCAGTCGATTTGCATTACGATTGGTGATAACATTGCCAACTTGTCCGACGATCGTTGCAAATATGAACACCCCGATCAGGTAGCTGACTATCGTAAAGACGTACCTGCGGATTATGAAAAAAAACAACCGGTCAATTCAAGTAAAACATTACTTGAAATACTATTGTACTTGAATGATTCCCGGCTACCCCTCGGGAAACAGTGACCGAGGGTTTCTTCCCACCTTTCCAATATTTCAATCCATTTCTTTCTTTACTTTATGCGTACACATATAAATATAAAATATAAGACAATCTTACATCATTCATTCTTTTATAAATTAATAGGAGACGCCTATTGTTTCTACTAATAGCATCTTACGTACAGCAAAATCAAATAATTCGACAATTTCTTGTTTGCATTACAATTCTTTGTATTTCAACGTTACGACTTTGACTCGTGTCTTTGCATTGTGTCGCAGATTTAAATCATAATATTTCATGAGCTGGAACTATTCTGAGAATCAGTGGAAGAAATAAATGCACAAAAAGATAGGACACATTCACGTGGTCTTTTGTTCATCTAGTCTTCCCAGTTCGAGCCATTTAGTAAAGAAATTGATCCGAAAAAGCAGTAGCGCAAGGAGATAACGATAAGAGATGCACCTGGACCAACTACATACTGCTAGAAAAGAGTCTTTAATAAAAAATTATATTTACTGATATTTATTCTTACTGTTTATAAACAATTAAGAAATTTCTTATTATCGCCAGAATGAAAGCATCGAGACAAATTCAGCATCTTTTTCAAAGTCCGTTCTATCTTTATTTACATTAGTGCAGCCTTCGATTCCATTCAATTAGGGAATATTATTAAATATATAATATGTAAATGTGCTTGCCCCGTTGGCCGAGTACCTAAACACCGTGCACGTATGTACATTGTACAACTAGAGCATCTTTATTAACTTTAAAAACTTAGATACTATTCGTAGCAGGTTTATGAACAATTCCGAAAATTGCCCAGTATTCCTAGAACCCCCTTCGATAGGTTTATCGATAGGTTTATTAAGAAAATATGGATGTTTGTTTGCTGACATAGAATGTTTAATTAACCTTGTCCATTAATGAACCGTGCAAGCGCTTATTGTCCTCACTCTTTGCCAATTGCAATATACCTCTTCTGTAAATTTTTTCCAAACCGGTCGGAATTTTTTGATAGACAGGCGTTTAAACGTTGAAAAGTATAGTTCTATTAAATCACAATGTCTCGACAACTTGGTCAGTAAGGACACAAAGTCTATGCTGTGGAAAGATATTAAAATCTTACGTTTGTTCCAAAAAGTTGTCATTAAACGTTGCTGCATGCGTGCTAAACGACGCGTGTGTTTATAAAAACATCAGTCAGAAGCGCGTGGCAAGTAGTTTGCGCAATCATTGTTCGTTATTAAAAGTAGGTGATTTTATATGCAGTTTTTATCATTGAAAGTGCTTAAGAATGGTGGAAAGTGCATCCCCGGCACTGTTTGATCGTCCCAGTTTATTTCAAATTCGAAAATAATCACGAAAGTTCTTGCGGAAGCACAGACCAAAAATATTCCAGACGTAAAGATTCCGTACAGGTATAGAACTTCTTATTTCCTTGATAAATACTACGCTTTCTCTAATAAATGAATCTGCAGTAATTTCATTTCGTCTGTCAGCATTTCCAGGACCACGCCATATTGTAAAGATAAGACCAAAGACGGCATGTTCGGCATTTTTTTATCATAAAGTTTGGATGAAATTTAAAATGCCGAATTTGCTCATTGCAGCATTTTAAGAATGTGCCTCGTAATTAAGTTCGTTGTTTTCATTCGTTCAGAACGGCGTGTTGTGTGCAAGACGTATTTATTAGTTTAGAATTCCTTTTTTATTATTTTATGTTTCTATATTATTATGTAACAATTTATGTGTAAAAAACTTGTATTATTATCCAAACTCACACGTAACTATTATGTTATTTTAGTAATGCACTGTTATATACGTTGTTTCTTAGCGAGTGATAAAACTGAAAAAAGTGAGATATGAATATACAATATTTCATAGAATGTGGAGTTCCGAAAAAATGGATGTTTCTGTCGAATGCGAATGTGATTGATAACATCCCAATGTTCTTTTGGACGAGCCACACTACGTAAAAGGACAAATATGGGTAAGCGTAATAAAGAAAAACGCAAGTCCTTATATCACAGCACGATAGCGGTGTCCAAAGGAGCCAGTATTGTTCATATGTCAAAAGTATTTCGCGGCAGAAGCTGATCTTGAATTATTTCTTTTTAACTAAGCATATTTCTCCTTCTGATCTGCTTTCTTACAGCACTCAAACTTCCACCATCTCCCACCCACCCTCCCAACCTCTACCTCCTTCTCCCGTCTTCTCGGTCTTATTGTTAGCGGTTTTAGAACGATACAGATACCCTCTGTTATTCTTGAACTGCAGAAGCCGTGATAGTCTGCCACGACGAGCGAGGCTTCGAGGGTTGCCACCTGCTATAACTCTGCCAACATAACATAACAGACGCCCTTCACGTGTCTGACTTCTAATTCTTTGATCACTAGAGACTTGACTCAAGAGAAAATGGAATATCCTGGACTTGTCGCTTACGCTCTATTTTTATTTCTAATCTTATTAATTGTAGTCTATTGCTTTTGCATGCTGGAGGTGCGATTACGATTCGATAATAACGAGTCGGATTATTCTACTTTTAATCCTACTAAGTTGTGATATATAACTGATTAAAACAACATACCAACTTTCACGTACATGACGCAGTGGCGGAGTCGTAGACAGCCGAAATATATTCTGTCATTTCCTTCTGTAAATTTGCTTTATTCTAATATAAATAAAATATGAAGTTTATATTCTTTCAATCGTTTAGAAACATGCTACCAGTGGTACGTATTGGTACGCATTGGTACGTATTGGTACGCATTGGTACGTATTGGTACGCATTGGTACGTATTGGTACGCATTGGTACGTATTGGTACGTATTGGTACGTATTGGGGTCTTTTGATTTAATTGAGGCGTTACAGTACGGCTAACTTGAACAATAACAGAGTTGCTAAACGGAACATATGTGAGATATGTTTCTTACGCATTTTCATACTGCCGACACTGACCGACACTGACCACTTTCTTAATTGTTTATAAAGCATTAAGAATAAATATCAGTAAATATTGTTTTGTATCACTCTGTATTTTTTAAACAAAACTTTCATCTTTTATAGTAGATTTGGTAAAAGAAATTATCTCTATATAGACTCTGTTGGAATCATGATTCCAAGGATACGATTTTTTTAGAAAGAAAGGTGCAGTGCGATTGAAAGGATCGCATCTCCGTCAATTTTTAAAATCTCTATAAATCTCTTCGGACATGTTCATCGTATGTCATAGGTAACGTGGCTGCAACATATGTCATTTTAAAGAAACTTGAAGAGGTCCTCTAAAAAAAACGAGCGACCATGAGTAAACTCTAAGCTGACAGAACGATTGGTTAGTTAGGTATTATGAAAATAATAGAGATTCACGTCTGAACTTCGGTGTAAAAATGACAATGCAACGAGCAATAGTGCGCTCACCATGAAAGACTTTCTGGCCCAAAAATCGATTAATGAATTTGATTATCCCGTCTATTTAGTCGACTTAACTCTTTATGCATTTTAATTGTTCCTAAGATTAAAGACTGCACTAAAAGGGCAAAGATTTTCTGATATCGCTGATATCCGGGATAATGTGATAAAGAAACTCAAAAGTATCCCGGATGAAGAGTTCTAGGCTTATTTCAGGAAATAGGAACACCATCTAAATCATCTAACCATCTAACCATCTAAATGTACAAATACACAAGGGAACTACTTCCAAGGCGACAATAGCCATTGCTTTACAATTTTGATGTGCACTCCAGGAATTACATTGTCACATCTCAAATACATGTACGTATGTATAATGGCTTCACAGATATAGCTTTATACCAAAATTAAATAAAAAAAAGTGCACATCGTTGCTGCACTGCGTTATTGATTACGGTAGCAATCTTTTTATATAAATTATTGTCGATTGTGGGTTACGAAGTATTGTAATCCATTTTGCTCAAAGCAACTTAAGCATTAGCGGATGTTTTGAGTTGTGTTAAGCAAATCACAAAGAAAAATAAAAATATCTACAGTAGTGTCAAAGGCAAGAGATTACAACCCCTTGTGTGCAGCACACTGTGCAATCGGAAGCATCACGCACATTATAAATGTTTACATAAACAAATCAATATGTAGTCGCGCGGCCTTCGTAATTCGGATCAATATTGCGTAAAGCGCTTTTGTAACGAAAAGGAAAGAAATTTGAAGATCAGAAAATAAGAAAAAAACAAAAAAATCAATGCTAACCGATTGATTCTCAATATCTATTTGCGTTAACGTATTGCATTCTGTGCAGAAATCTTGCAATAGTTTGGTCAGCACACACGAAACTTAAGAATTTTTTTTACAAAAAATAACAAATGGCCACTTTACTGAAGAGTGTGGTAATTCAGTAATGGAGAGCAAATTCTGGCGAAATTCTGGCGAAAGTAAGGCGCAATCGAAGGTGCTGAATGAGTCCGAATGTTGCTAGTAGGAACCGAAACAGAATAACTGATTTAACAAATGATTTTATCCTGGGCGATGTAAATGAGCTAAATCTCGAATGAAATTCACATGTGAAGTACAAAATTGGAGAGCTTACATGACTTCGTTAGTTGTGTCAAAAATCTGTAAAAAGGAATCAAACTACAGAAGGGAAAGCGTATTCCTATCAGTGAACCCTCTTGCTTTAGGATTACGATCTTTACGATTCTTGGTTCTGAAATGGAACATAAATACGTGACGATAGTTTGCCGCGTCGGTTTGACATTTTTTGATAGAGACCGACATCTGTCGCTCGGTGAAGACAAGGTTTCAGATATTTATACATATAATACAAGATATACGATAATAAAGCTGACAAGGGGCAATTGAGTTTCGTCAAAGTGTTGTAACAAGCCCATAATGAAAGATTTCGCTTGAATAAGTTTATGAGAAGCTACACGGATTATTCACTCTTTAGAGGTAATTATGTATGTATGGGTAAGCTTAAAGGAGCAATAAGATAATCCACTCATTCTAGCCCAACACCATATAAAATTATTATTTGAATATTGCACTATTGCGAAAATTTCGTGCGATTTAGTAAGACAATTTATTGGCGATATTACAAACAATCTAGCGGTACTGAAAACACTAGAAAAGAAGTGTCCAGCCAATGTTGACTTTTTTTCTATTAGCATCCGTTGGAGAACTCTGCTAAATTTTGGCACACTTAAAATTCTAAGCAAACGTTGATTCCCTCTGGGAATTTCCCTCACCTTGAGTCGCCATTTTCGAATACAATTCGAACGTGAGGATATTTCTGTTATATTCGCATTAATATTCGCCCTGCGTCTGCTTAATCAAATTTCCAGGTAAACCCGACTCCAGTACGGCTCGAGGTTTACCTTGGAAACAGTTATACATCACGCAGTGCTTATACAACACGGTTTCGATATAAAGCGCTGCTTATTCAACGCGGTTTCGATATAACACGGTGCCTGTACAACATGGCTTCGATATAACGGGGCAATTATTCAACAAGGTTTCGATACAACGCGGTGCTTATACAACAAGATTGCGATATAACGCGCTGATTATACAACACGGTTTCGATATAACGCGGTGCTTATACAACGCGGTTTCGATATAACACGGTGCCTGTACAACATGGCGCCTCTACAACACAGTGAGAGATCCGTGTCAAAAAGATGACACGGTTTTGGCAAAGGACCAGGTAAACGGTCAAATGATGAATTAAGTTCGCGTACCGCTTCTAGGCTCATAGTCTAGCTCATGGTCTAGCTCGTGGTCCCTGTGAAAAGACAGTTTCTCCTACTGTCTTTTAAAATTATAAAATGCCCGTATGCGCTGTACTTTGTTGCTTCACTACAAATCGTTCATCCCTTGTGGCTGAGGTAATCATGCTATTAAGACAGATACTGTGAAAACCATATTCGCCTTAAAGTGCATCAATTTCTTATACTCACTTTATTCGTGAATTAAGTATGTCCTGCACATTCTTACACACACGCGCGCGCGCGCGCGCGCACACACACACACACACACACACACACACACACACACACACACACACACACACACAACTGGAATTCCTAGCTACCATAATCCACGCACACCACATTCTTACACACCTTAATCTTGTTGGAATCCTTAGCTTTGGGAGTTTATAAAATTCAGTTTATGTTTATATAATTGACAATTGTGTGCAATATAAAACTTCCTTAACCTGATGATAAATATGTTAGTCGTAGAACACGTAATTTTGGCATAAAACATTATTTTCAATCTTCAAATGTACGAATCGTTTAAAAAAAGTTTCTGTATTATTGTATTCTCCCACATAATAATATTGTCAAATCCATGTCCCGAAATATCTATATTTCTATCATTCCAAGTAATAAAAACGTTATTTAGATGGCTTGTTATATACTATTTGTCATGCACATTTCAAGGGAACTATGTAAAAAATTCTTTAAAGGAAGTTTTAATATTAAATTGTTTCGACTACAAATGGTCAACGAGTATGTTTAAAAGAAACTTCAATTTTATATCAGCGGCGTTTCATCAACCCTTCTCTGATTGGAAGAGAAGTCAAGTTGAGATAAATGTTTCAATAGGCTTTAAATTTCAATCGTGCTACACACGGTATCCTGTAATCGTTTGACAATTCGTCACATGCATGTAGACTCCAATAGACATATCGAAAAGTCCCTTGAACATGGGTTCACGTTTGTGTCTTCGTTTACGAATTATTAATGTTTAAAGTTTCAACTTTTTATTTCCGATTTGGCCACATGGCATTAGATAATGGTAAAAAAATACTATTTCGATCTTGGGTGACTCTTTTTATTAATAGGAACGAAATATTAGCGTCGAAATGTTTCGTTACAATTCATAAAATAAGTCACTCAACATCGAAATAGCCGTTTTCCGTATCGTTATATTAATAATGATTTCTAATATAACAATTGATCATGTTTTTTGCTTCTCCATTATTTGAAATACTTTCGATCCGTATTTTATTATACATGGATGGCATGCGCTTTGGATGTTTGGGTATGGGCCCTGTACTTTCCTTTGTAAGTGTATCAAACTTCCGTGCTAGTTTCAACGGGGTCTCGCGGGTAAATATACACATTGCTCCAGTCAGCTGCTTTAAACCCCGTAAATAGGAATCCCAAAAAAGGCGAAAATTTAAACCTTAATAACTCATAAACAGTACCGTAATTGCGAAAAAATTATAAAGGATTTTTTAATTTGTCTGCCCGAGAATTCTATGCACGCGATGGATAATCAAATTATTACGGGACACCCTGTATATATATTTCAAACCATTAAATAAATGCCGTTAAACACGACGAAAAAGTGTGTTATTCCATCTTGTTGTATAATTGCGACGAAGTCGAGTCTTTTAGATTTTGGCAATGTGCCATTTTTCCATTCCCTCTTAAGTCTCGTCAAAATATAAAAGGACAGACGAAGCAGATTCCAAACCCTAGGTGTTTCCATCGGTTTAAAGAATGGAAAAGCGTACGGAAAGAAAGGATATGTATTGCAGAAGAAACATATCACTCACTCAGCGTTGGTTTCCGGGGTAGGCAGATCACCGATGGTCGTAAGGGTAAGAGTGGACCAGTAGAGAGATCCAAGATACTTCCTTGTCAAGGTCGCATATTCCCCAGGTCTGTATGGATAGACCCAGTCGCCCTGGAATCGCTCCGCCTCACTGAGTAAGTAATAAAAGCAGCCGAACCAGTGCGCGAGTATTAACAATATATGAATAAGATTCAACACGCGCCATAGATTTGGATAGACAGTCCGTGACTCCACCATGTAATAGTAATTGTACACTCGGTATATTTTGAAAAATCTAGGACACCTCAGCATAGGATTGCTGCCAAGGTTCATTTGGAGAAGATCTAGAGGCAGCAGGGCTAACAAATCCAGCACAAATGATGTTGACTTCAAATAATGGCCAGCTAACTTTTTGCTGTTGTACACCATTAAACCCTGTTCAAGATATCCTGTCCGAAATTGTACCACTACATCGAGAAAAAACACTAAATCTGTAAATCCATCGCATGCTAGCCATGCGGCAGGTGCCAAGGCTTGCAGTTCCGGTAAACTTTGCCGTACGATAAGAGTCCAGAGATTATAAAGGACGCAAGCGGATAGGAGCATCAACCAGTAATAGTAAAAGCTTTCATCAGGATTGACTACCGTCCTCGGTGGCTTTTGAGATCGTCTAATCCGCCTTCGACGACTACCATGTGAATCTTTATTGTTGCTGTTGTCCCCTTCACCTTCCGCCGTATCCAATGTTTCCTGACTTTCTGGGATTTGCCTCGTAGAAAATCTCTTTAGAAATGAGTCTTCCCTCTTCAATGGTGGTTTCTTTTGAATTGCCGAAGATAACTGCACTGTTGTACGTAGCTTCATCCATCGCTGATTACTTTTTGTTCTAAAGACAGACAAAGAGATTGTTAATTCATTAATAGATATTCGTGACATTACCAGCAACGTTTAACTGGTTATTTGTAAACAATAAATACCGCACATTCGATTCGAATGATTTGTGAAAAAACGGAATTTTTGGAGATAAATCCAGGTATTGGATACATGCACGCGCATTATATACATATATAAACACTCTAATTTAAGAACAAAGTGTATTTATATGTTGTATTTAATGAAGGTAATTCAATACGTTGTACAGTATAAAAAAGTAGATTGCAATCTATTTCTAACAAGAGAAGAAAAACTGATGGTGGGTAATGTCGCCTTGTTTTAGTGATGCTTGTGATTAGTACCTAATATTCTTTTTGTGTTCACCGGCATTTATTATAAGTCACAGTAAACAAGTTTTTTCGGTTTCACGCAGGAAAAAAATGCTTGAAGGAGATCCATAATGAAATTGACTATTATAGAAGCTCTCGAACTCAACTTTTATTACAGATAATATTTCAATGTATGCACTTTCCAGTACTGTGCAACACCGTTTAAATGCATAAGTGTTCAGGAAAGTCGTATATGAATAGTGGAAGACCTAGATATTCTTGGACAATGTTTGTAATTGAAATCGATCACTTTCGGGTACACCTAATCGTAGACTTAAATCAACCAGGTTAATTTCGTGCATTATACTAATGAAGAGGTCATTAACGTTACAGGCTCATCGAATAAAGATATCCTGCTTAGATCGGTTGTACAATAATGTCCGTTTCACACGCATAATCATTTATACTGGCCTTAATTTTCCCGGTATATAATTGCAGTCCACCCTTCCGATAATAAAATTATACTCACCGAGATAGAAATCGTTGATGAAACACTATCGTAGGATGTATGCTAACAAGACCATTTACAAATTACGTTTTATATTTTACACTTTAATATAAATTGTACAAGTTCCAGTAATTTTAATAGTTAATAACAATTAACTTCATTAGACACGCTTGAATCATTTGCAAATTTGAACCATGTAACTAGATTTAAGTAGTGTTTTTTCTTTGGATCGTCAAATATGGTAAAACGCATCAAAAGTCTCTTCTGCACTCTTCCTAATGGCGAAAGTCTGTCGTGTATATTATTTAGCCGTACGGAGGTAGTTTATCGAATGCGATTTAAACCGTGTCCATCGTAAATGACTTTCCAAAACTTTAAATGTTGATATCTCGTAAATGGCCGAAAACGGATAAGTGGTAAAGTACTTTTCGATATACGTCGGTGTAAATAACTTGGATTTTTCCGGATAGATAAAAATTATTTATTGCTACCGTCGACAACCCAGTTGTTTCAATTTTGACAAAAGCTGAATTCTCTCTTTTAAAAGAATTGTATATTCTACTGCTAATAGCATATCCTTTTTTCCAATAGCTTCACAGCAGTTTGTCTCGTCACACATGTGATTGGAATTACCGTTTGCTATTCACTTCATTTACGTACTTACATTATATACCATCGCTTACTGCACTCATGCAGATCATTTATACTGCAGCAAAATTAACAGTAATTTCACTTCCAACATGATAAAATTCGGGAGTCCATTGTGAAATAATGAAAATAATAATGAAGTACACACGGTTGCAATTATTTGTACTCACCGTGTTCCAGAAACGCCATTGGAGCGCCTACCACTACTCTCTTCGTCTTCGTCATCTTCGTCATCTCGCGAAGTTGCCAGTGAGTGAGGAACCGAAGAAGGGGCACTGCTACCGGAATCGGGCCCTGGGCCCATTCTCAAACCGGAAGAACCACTACAAACTGCCAAAGAAGAAAATGGACAAAACTCTGCCTGCCCCTCTTCGTTCTTTGCACGATCCACCTAAAACAATTATCCCTTAAACTGAATATACATTCACTTCATTAAGTATTTCTAATTTTAATCAAACATGCTATTATTGTAATTTCATCGATTAGAACTCCTTGTAAAAGTTTCCAAGAATTCCGTGTAATAATGCTTCCTATTCTTTACGCACATGGTGACAGTGTATTTGCAAATGCAATTTCACAAATAGATGTTTCTGATATGCGCAAGGAGTATACTCAACGTCTTTAGAAAGGGTGGCACGATCGGTTCATTGAAGATAAAATATTTGCAGAAAGTATACGGTCGTAAAATAACCCTGCAGGAAGATATTCTCTAAGATAAATGGATACCGTCGCGGACAATAATTTATTCCCCCTTGGGGCAGCTTTCCCAAATTGCATGCACAGACATCATTTCCGAGTGGCCGTTTTCGATTGAAATCTTTTGAGCGAGTAGCTCTTCTCAGCGCGACTACTGCTCGGAACTAAGAAGACCTTCACGATCAATATTATATTTTCATACTATAAGATATCCGAAAATTGTATGTTAATTCCGGAGACCCTAGGTTCATTGCACTAGTCCAAATCGTATCGCTTTTTACCATTTCGTTCTATCATTTCTGACGTGCGCGGCTTTTCTGAAGAGACTACTCAACTGCGCGACCTGAGATCCTCGGGCGTGCTTTCGATCTCATTACTCCCATGTAATAATTAATATCCGCCATACACTACGTTTAGAAACTTTAGGCATTAATACTCGTATTTAACTCGTACTTAAAGCAATATGCTTCCAAGCAAAACTTTAGGCAGTCAATAGTAATTCGAGACGTATACGAGGTGCTATAAAAGAACAAAGCAAACTATCTTTAGCATAACTCGCCAATTTTTTTAGCGATTTTCCATTAACTAATGCCAAAAATATCAGATACCAGAATATTCTTCACCTATGAAGCCGATACGGGGCCGATCTTACCACCAGGAACTGAATTTCAGGGGGAAGTTAGTTTTTTTACACTAAATTGTGATTCGTAATATTTTGTGCACGCAAATAAGTAGTAAAAGCCTGCATAGTGAATTGAGTTGCAAGCGAGATACATGGTTTTGAGTAGAGTTCTCGCGGCGCGTATGCCTGAAACCATATAAAGGCAGATCGATACCGAACAGATATATTAAACTTAAACTTAACGCTTATTTCTAGTTAAGCAGTGCAGCGCTAAAATATGTAACCCGCCGACTGTTTAATCTTTTATTGGAATATTTACGTTTCAGATTAACTTCTCAGGACATAGACAGACTTGAGATGTTCAATATAAACCTTTAACAAAATATCCACTGTCTGCTTTTTGGATAACACAATTCAATATTGAACGTACATCTCCTCTACCTCTAACTGTATCTGACACTTTAAGACAACATTTTATGGATTAAACAAAATTATGCCTTTTCTTGAATTGAGATTCCATGTTTATATTAATTATAAATCCGTGGATCCATCTGTGGACACTGTGATTCACAGTCGCATAAATTTCTGCAGAGACTTATTTCTGCAAAGACACGACAGAATTTCTTTTTAAAATGCATTAATATATTTCCGGATATTACAAGGATTATTAACTAACCTATGGAAATGTGTAAAATTTGCAGTATTTACTTACTAAAGCATTAATAACAATTATAAACATGTACGCCATATTAGATATCTGAATAATAAAAGTCTATGTTAATTGATCATTGTGTGTTGCATTATATTTTAAAGTTGGTTTGTACACTAATAAAATAAATGTTGATCTATATTTCACCTAATATGTTTATAAAGTAAAAAGATGAACGAAATACGGTGAACATCCTCTTTAATTCCCCCCTAACAGACGTATTTCTCTCTGTGTTTCAAAATTTCGTAATTTTTTCCTATTTTCACTATGATACGCTAAATTACTCTACAATAATATTTACGTCATCTACAAATTTTGTAAATCTCATACTTTCTGTCAAAGCGGAGTTATTCGGTATGTGTAAAACCGATTTTTCAAATTTTAAATATCTCATTCCGGAGATCGAAACCAATTTATAAAAAAAAATAAGCTTTGCAAAATTCTAACGAGATCAAATGACATTAACGCACGCGACAAGTGCGATAAAATGACAAAATTCGGCATTTTTCCGGACTCACTGGCTTTCTTTAGTCTATAATCCGAGACGATAAGTTTAATCAAAATTTAATAGGACGGGGTCAATAAAGATTCAATCTACTACGGTTTATATCTATAAATTATTTTTATGCGTCAAACAAGTTTTGAGAAAATAACATTTGAATATCATGAAACTATAGAACGTAGTAAATATTGATTGCAGTTAAACATTTCCAAAGGGGTAGAACAGCAGAAAGTTGTCAATGTAATAACCTATACACATTTTACATGTAATAAACAAAATGTTGACTATTATATTTAACTCTATGTATTTTCTTATTGTATTGTTTTATTAACAAAGTATGGACAACTGTTTATAAAATTGCATAATGGAAGTACAGACATACCTGTACAATTTACTATTCTTTACATTTTATTGATCCATGATACATCTTAGAACAGTTTTTTGGAGAAACATGACTTTCGTAAAAAAGTTTAATTTCTGGATTGAAAAAATTAGGTATTAAAGAAGCAAACGTGGGAAGTTAATGCTCCGTCTAATCCTCTGATAAGAATTTCAATATAATATTCTACATACCGTACAAAAATATCGATGCAATACCATCGAACTCTAACAAAAGCTTTGTAAGTTTAGTACCTCCCTTGCACCTGTCAACATTACACGTTGGATGCGATCTATCAAAAGACGCGGAAGAAGAAAATTCAGTAATTGTTTTTTAAGAGCCACCCTAAATCATTTAAATGTTCGATTAGGACACTAACAGGTTCTTTTCCGTTAAATATACATAAATTGTATATGTTAAATGAAATGTATGAAATTATTATAGTGCAAAGGCCAGTTGGAAAACTTATAATATTCTTATCCTGAACAAGGCACAACTATTCCAACAATAGGTACATTAGATCTAAATAAATCAACGTGTTTATGGTATACTAACCTGCAAATGCGTCAGTGCGCTTGCGGGGTCGCGACGGACTTTGTACGACTGTGCCGTGATTGTTAGTAAATTTTACTGAGATAGAAATATAATAACATTCCGTATGTTTGTCTCCACTCCCATCATGTTGCATATCAAATGTAAATATTAATATTTGAGTTAGTAAGAAAAAATCCTTATTGTTGAAGTCGAAACATAATTACTTGTAATACAGTTAACATTCGGAATGGTTATTTTTTCGCCTTAATGTCAGGAGATTAAATTTCCAAAGTTGCTAATCCCCATAATATTATAGAAAGCTTCTTGACGGCGTCTGGATGCTTTATACCAAACATAATCATACCGTAGATACAATTTCGAAGTGGTTACATATTGTTTGCAGTTTGAATTCATTGTACCCGGAGCAAGAATTGACTCTGTGTCAGTTTTAATATGTATCGCATTTAACTTTCATTATAAAATCATTATTTTTCTTTTAACGGCAGGCCAAACTTATGGAAACTTATAGAAAAATTTCGAAATTTCATAAAAACGCATTACTTTTCATTTAATTTAAATTTTCAATTTAGTTAGTTTTGGTATCTCACAAGTTGTTATTGTCTCTCAAATGTTTCAGGTATTATCGGTTACTAGTTACACATTGAAATTTCACAGATGCATTGACATCGAACCGCATTGTATTATAGATACTCCGGATCATTTGTTGCAGCGTATAATCATACATTGTTCCATTATCTTCTTGATCACCTCTGAGACACTGATTCCGGGAAATTTAGACCAACATCACTAGAATAACGTGAATTCGTATCAAATGACTAAATCAACTTCCATGAACATCTTTTGCACACACGGAAATCATCACCCGGCACAACACCTTGAAATTACTTCACTGCATTTTTGTCAGATTTCATAATTCGAAATTGTCTTTAATTTGAGAATTTAACTTTGGTTATCACTTCCTGCTTAACATATTGTACGCCGATCAACAATATTTCTCTTCCATGTTTTGTAGAATCTACCGTTCAAGTGATGTGAAATTCGCATATTCTCATTTTTCTCTTTTGGCATGAATACATGTATAATTATGTTAGGTCCGTTAAACCAATCCATTACCGTGGCGAAAAATGTGGGAATGACAGTTTAAACGCACAAACACACCACACACAAGCACACACTACTCTAATACCATGTCAGCTACTCGTATTAGCCACTGTCCACAGAAAGTAATTATGGGTGAAAATAATAAAGTTCTGTTCTGCCCTTCAATTAAGATTAATAGTCGAAAATGTAATTCACTAAGAGATGTACTCGAGAGTTAGTCACGTGGAGGTCAAGAAAATATACACGTTTCACGAATAACTAATTTCAAGTTCTTGTCCAGCTAGTGATTTTGAGGATATGGCGGAAGAAGACTGACTGGGAGAAGATAGTAGTAGGAGAGGGCGGAATGGCGGGGCAGACGACGGCAGCACTTTTCGAACACGCAGACATGGTGGCGAAGGCCAGACTGCACCGCCCTACTGGAATCGATACGTCAATCGTCCCTTTGGACGGGACGGGACGGGACGGGACGAGGCGAGAGAAATGGTAGAGGGTCAGAGAAGATGGGCTGAGCTCACCCCTACGGAATACCGAAGACTCGGCCAGAAAAGAAAAGATCCTACATTTTACTTTATTTCATTACTCATTTATTTCCCACTTTATTCGTGTTGTTATTGTTTCTAGCTATTATACTACTAGGATAATGGTCACAGGATATGGTCACACTGTCCAATAAGCACAGTTCAACCATTAACATCTACGAGGTGATTCTTATAGATTTTGAGACGGTAAAAACGAATTTGAACAATGTTTTTCTTTGTTACCCTCAGTTATTGAAAAACAAATCTAAAAAGTGGTCTTTCTCATCCTTTAATCCACATTCGAGTCGTAAGCATAAAAGTTAGACACATTCCCTTCTTTGCGAACTGCAGGCTTTTAAGGATAAAATGGCATACATTATTTTTACAATATGAATTAGCAATAATGCTTAAACAATAGCTAAATTTGTCAGGACACGCTCCATGTGCACACTTTACGAGATTCTATCAAATTTCTATTAAAATGAGGACTCTGTGGTGGATTCTATTACGCGATGCAAGCAATACACACAACAGATTTTGGTTTCGCATAGAAAAAGCGCGAGTTACTCATTGTCAGCAGAGGTTGCCTGATGTCAATAAAACTCATTTTTCTGGCTAACCGTTGAAGTATGAATCCTTTTTTTATTACTACAATCTTCCTTTCTGTTTCTTCTGTCCCCGGCTATTGTTGAAATCATTACAGGATTTGATCAAAGGAGACACTACGCTTCTGAAAATCGTAAACCATACGCATAACATACCACAACTTCGAACACATCTCGGAATTTACAATCTCTGACTGTAAACCATCATTTAGCGACATCGAAAAATTGATTTTTTTATATTTAGACAGGAAATACATTTTTAATCGAATGCTCCAACTGGTTAGGAAGAGTGGGTAGTAATATTTATCATACATTTTAATGTAACTCGTTGGCTCTATAATAATCTCTTTCACTTACGAATAAAGATAAGACATTCAGTTTTGATTTTAGAACATATGAAGAAAATAGTTTAAACTTCCTTGTATAACGGTAATTTAATAGCTATTTTGTGCAAATACACCACATCCACGCATATGCACATTGTGAAACTAATGTATCCCTTCACATGTCAGGCCTCACATAATAATAATAATTTATCAAATAATACCCTTTATTTACGCACAGACAATGAACTCGAATATTTTGGACGATCACATTTAGGATTTGACGGTTCTCAACTCAAAATGACGACTAAAGCACTGTAGAAGCAATGTAGAAGCGGACTAAAGAAGGAAAGAACTTGTAAACCATCCGTCTTTATTTGAAGAAAAATAGTGATGGGTAAACTCTATCTACTCTTAATGGACATTACAAGGTTTGTTTGGTAACAAATCTGCCATCTACCTAAGTTTCTATCAAGTGATTTGTTAATATTATAGAACTATTTTCAACATAGCAATAAATTATCCATATTTGATATTATAGTTGTACATATATCACATATTACCGAATATTCACTGTTTAATTACCGACTACAGTATGAAACATACCATTGTTAACGTATTAATTAAAATGCCAAATAGAAGCAGATAGACTGCTTTTGTTTGAATGAATGATATGCGGTGTCATTTTAGTTTGAAGTAAATACCTTGATATCAGGAAAAGCCGTTACATGGTGTGTGCGAATCCGTGCTAAGGCCGGCTGTCGTGCGCCTCCGTATCTTAAATGATATTGATAGCTTGAAAGAATCTTCTTATGAGCACTTGCTTGAGCTCTGTAAGCTGACACTGATAGCTTCATTACTTCGTTTTCACATTAATGTTGCCGTTTGTTATAACTGTCTTATTACGATACATTATAATTTTAGAACTCGACACACGAAACACGAATGAGCTTGTGCGTTGCGTTGAAACTTCTTAATCGCGAAAGGAACAAAGACGAGGTATTCATTTTATACAAATGCTTTACCGACTGTGTCTTTGAATCCTAACAGTAATATGGTCCTTTATCAGTTTTTAAATTATATATATTTTTATGCACACTGTACTTTTTTTTAATAGCCATCTTGAACTATGTTCGCCACATATTCAAAAATACACGATATGTAATCACACAATATCTGCTCGAAAAAGCAGCTATGTTATATTCCTGTTTTTCTGAATATTCTTATTATTGCAACTATTGTCAATGGATTAATTAAATTGTTCAACACTCTTTTATACTTTTCAGCTCGGTAAGCTTCTCTTATTGCTTCTTCGATCGACTATTAGTAGCCACTGTAATCTGTTACTTACTTCCCGTATTTCTTAGATTTTGCTCTTATATTGTTCCACTCTGTAAACCATTTAAATTGATATTACTTATCCTCCGAGTATGCTACGATTAAACTATCCATTAAATGCACATAATACACGCCATCAAAATTAATATGCGTTGTTCTCAGGATGCGTTCTTTTAAAAAAAGTCGCTCGTGTCAAAAGTCTCTAAGCTTTACAAATCTCTGAAATGCTTTCTAACCTACATATCCGTATCTTTTTATCAAATACATCAAATTTTATCGAGATTGACGTCGTTTAATTTTATATAAATATCTCGTAGTGACCTATAGCAATCAATTACCGATATTTTATATTATTGTTATATATCACCTATTACCGGAAATTCACTACTTAATTATCGCCTACACTATGAAACATACCATCCTTAACACGTTCATAAATGCCAAATAAAAGCAAAATAGACTGCTATATTTCTAGTTTGAAAACAATGTGCATCGATTTGTTAAATAAATACGCATTTCTTGAGGTATAGCCGATAATTACAACCAATAACTAAATTGATTCTTCTATAAATTTCCGTACATGAAAATGTACATCGTTAGACCTACAGAGTTTTAGTACGTTCGAGTATTTTTCTAAGCAACAATCAGAAATGCAATATCACTGTGTTTTCAGATCGATCGTGGTATACGAAACTGTTTGTGGTATACTTATTTTTAGTGGAGATATGTTTAACCGGAAGTCCTCTTAACATGATGCGCCGAAAGCTTAGTTAATGAGATATGTGCATATAATTACTTTTGAGAAAATATGACATTATACATGATGTCCCGTAACTCTCGGACAATCCGCCACATGCACGTGGTGATGTGGTGGTGATTAGTCAAATGAAACAGTCCTTTACCATTTTTTAGATCGGAACTTCATTTATGAGTTATTAACGTTCAAACTTTTGACCTTGTGCACAGCTTGTGTTTATCCATGAGGGCCTCATGAAACTAGTACGGGGTTCGATGCATTCACAAAAGAATGGATTAGGCCCATACTCAAGGCAGCCATATGAAATGTCGCATATAAAGAATAAAACACAGAATGAGTATGTTTCTAAAGGACTATATTGCAGAACGGCAACTTTAGGATTCCCTTGTGTATAAACACACACATTACACATTATCAGCTGCTCAGGTCTATGAACTGGCCAAATCGGAAGAAGAAAGCCGAAACTTGAAACACTGATAATCCATAAACAAAGTCGTTGTCGAAAAATTGGTAAAGGAATTTTTGATTCGCATATCCTAGTACTACATACGCACAGCGAATTGTCAAATATTAGGTTGTTTCACATAAAATGGCGTATTTCGAGGGTGAAAGTAAAAATGCTTTATTTTTTCTGCAATATAATGTATATTTAATCAAAGTACATTCCATTTGCTTCAATAGAATTTTCCCAACGTCTGATTAATAAAAACATCTCCTTTTTTATAAAACTGATCTGATTTAATAACAGGAAATTCCTCGAAACCTCTAAAAATGCTGTCTGATTGTGAACGTTTTTTTTACGTATATATAATTCCAAATTTTTAACAAGATGATAATCGTTTAGGGAGAGAACAGGGAGAATAGGGTGGGCTGTGGTAAAATTTTATATCCAAACCTAAGTAATATTTGTCTGGTATTCTGCGAAATTAATGGGCACGCGTTGTCGTGTAGCAGGACAAGGCGCAGATCTTTTTCGGAAAACTGTATTTTTTTGGGAAACTATCTGCATATGAACAAAACCCATGAATTCATCAATTAGCTTTGCATTCTACGTTTAACATTATGGAATAATGAAGATCAACACTCTTTTCGTGATGAGAAAGATTACGGTGTACGTATGTAGAATATGGGGAATTCTGATACCCAGGTGAGTTTTACCTAAGTGCATTACCTATGACTTCCAACTTGTCAGGCACGTTTTTCTTAAAAATCGAGGCATTTCGAGTAAAATTCACTTTTTACATTTACCGTTATTATGTTAGAGAAAAAGGATTCGACAAATACTAAAAATCGTTGAGCATATTGTTAACAGTAAAGAACAGAGAATGATTAAAGAGAGCCTTCAGGAACATGCGCGATTTCATCTGTGACAACCTAATAGTTATGGGACACCCTCGATGTACTTAAGTGCCAGTGTTATAGGAGAGTATGTCAAAGCTTACAAACACAACGAAACCGTTAACATTGCCTTATAAGAGGTACACATTTTCAAACAAATTACTATTAGTTGCTCGAATGATTTCACACCGGAACACAAATATAACGATGCGCTAATGTAGCCCGAACTTTTGTCACAGTTTAACGAACTGGTGATAACCACTTGATTATTTATAAACATTGTGTCATCACTAAATTTTCAACTTATCTAGTATGCGACAAACCACTCACACTATAACAATATCAACATGTAACAGTATTGTAAATCGTCAAAATACGAATTTCCTCCAGCACCGTGTTAACTCTTGTACGAGTTACGTAACTCTATGAACTCTCAAAGGCCAACAGCGACGCCGACTGGCGAGAACGACATTATGTGTGGAACAGCATACTTGAATATTTGACGATCGTTGGAGAATTTAGATAGCATGGGAATTGAAGTTTAGTGCTAGAGGTAAGGAGAGAAAGAAACATAAAGCAAATACAAGTTCCGTGTTTATATCCTGAAGACACTGTCCCAACCGTTTTATACATTCTGGGCTCCACTATTTGTCTACGCCCATGAATTAAAACAGGAGAACCCTCTACTATTGCCATCCCTGCGCAGGAGCATATGCTCGGTAAAAGGACGTTGCGCAGGAGTATACACTCGGCAAAGAGATCCTCCGTAGATCTATATGTTATGTACAAATCGTATCTGACTTTCCAGATGTAATTGACTATTAGCTTAGAACATAAAATCGAGTACTAGAAATATAATTTGAAAGCGATCTCAATTACACTGTCTACCGCGTGTTTGAGCCAATAACGACAATAATCTGTTGGGCGATGCTTATAATTTTTGACGAAATGAAAACTAATCTACGAACCGTTTTTCTCTGTCTTCTCCAGATTTAGAAACAATCAATTTTGAATACAATAATCTTTTTTGTCCTTTGAACAGCATTTATAATGCATAAATAAAAGTTGGACAGTCTTCTTTTTAATTCCTTTTTTTATCAAAAAGTGGGTCGACCAAAATCCCAAATATGTATAGATGCAGTCCCTATCTCGCGATATTCTATGCGCAAATTGATGAATCCTGTAACAAGAGAGAAGAAATCCATTATAAGACAACGTTCATCAAAATATTCAATATTATGAAAGACTGAATTTAAAAATATTTTATTACTGGAGAATTAAAATTGAAAACGAAAAATAAAAAATATAGATGTTGAAACTTGCCGGTCCGTACGCTGCAGCCATGCCATGCGGAGATCCTCTCCGCAGGAATTGGTTTTTGACTCGAATTATCGCGGACAAGCAAATGGCAGACGATTTTTATGGAGGACGATTCTCTCACCGCCATTTTGTAGGGCAGCTTTCACCGGTCCCTCGAAAACGTCGACCGCAGGTATCCGCGGCCGATCGACAATCTTATTGCAGTTTTAAATAGTAAATTTTGGAACCGCTAAAGCAACGTGCCTCGGTTACTTATTAGTATGTGTGATTTTACGTGCCTCGGTTACTTATATATGTGGAATTGGGATATACATATATGGCGGCTCCTATTAAAGAACAAAGAGAGCAGAGGAGAATAAGAGCAGAAGAGACCCAAAATAAGACCCAAAGATCAGCGGGTCTCGTGGCGCAGTTGTAGCGCGGCCGACTCCGGAGCTCGAGGACCGGGGTTCGAATCCCCACGAAGGCTCATCATTTTTCTCCTGCTGCTCTACAACCTCCGTCCATCCGACACACACACACACACACACGCGCACACGCGTGTACATATGCGTGTATGTATATGCGTATGCACGTGGATATACAATACATGCATATACCTAATAATAAAAGTAATAATAAAATACTATGACATTAACAATACTAGGAACGGTACTGAACTTTGTCGCTAATAATCACGAGAATAAAACGCTCCCACCACGCTGACCCCAGAATTCAGAGGTGAGCGCACCATCACCACTCGCCAACCTGACGCCTGGAGAGACCACACACACAGACGCTCACAGGACAGCACACCAGTTCCCGGACCTCCACCACCAACACAATGGCCAAGAGCAGAAGGAACAGCGGCACTCTCACCAACCTAATTTGGGTCACCGCCCCCACCTCCCTACCAAAAACCCAAGGAAGGAAAAAAGGCAAGATGGAGAGATCACCAAAGGACGAGTCCCTGAGGATCGTCCAAATAAACTTTCACCACAGCGTTGCAGGATCCGCACAGCTGCACAGCCACCACGGATGCCGACCTCGCAATGATCCAAGAACCATGGGTGAGCTACAGAGCCCCGAAAGGTCTCGGAATGGTCGGACTAACAACACAAACAGGGCAGAACCCGGCCCCCAGGGCCTGCATCCTGACACGTAGAGGCCTGACCTCTCACCCCCTTGCCCCAGTTCTGCACTAGAGACTTGGCGGCAGGAATTTGGACCACCAAAGACGAGCAGGACAATAAGACGGAGATCGTAGTGATCTCGGCTTATCAACCCTGGGACCTCCCATACCCTCCACCGACTGACGAGTTTAGAACCGTCACGGAATGGACAGTGGGGGGAAGGGAAAAGCCTAATAATAGGAATGGATGCTAATGCTTGCCACCAAAGGTGGGGCAGCACCACTACCAAGCAAAGAGGCGAGGACATCCTCGAATATCTGACGAGCGTCGACCTGAATACCATCAACCGTAGAGGGGAACACACCTTCCAGACTCACAATCGCGAGGAAACTCTGGATATCACAATCTGCTCAGAGACACTAGCTTGCAAGGTAACGGAATGGGAAATGTCCAGCCCCCCCTCGCTGTCGGATCACAGGTACATCACTTGTACGTTCAGAAACAGCGGCAACCCCTCTCCCCCGATATTTAAATCGGACCCGAGGAAAACCTACTGGGGGATTTACCTAAAGTCCCTAGAGGACAACCTAGAGGATTCCCCAGCAGGTATGGGAAGGAGGAAGAGCTCAACAGCGCGGCCGAGATTATTAAGAACGCCATAACACAGGCGTATTCCCGAGAAAGAAGTCTCCAACAAAGTGAACGTCGTATGGTGGAACAACAACCTTCAAAAACAACAGGCCTACCTCCGGAAACTGGAGAGCGCATCCAGGAAAAACAGTTGATGGAAAAACTATCGACAGGTTGGTACTGCCGAGTTGGTCGGGGATGGGTGAGGCCGGGGCTCGGTTCGTCTGTCGAGGGGCCGGGTGAGTGGTACGCATGGCTTGTGGGGCATCCAGCTGTGGGGCCCTTCCGGCCTTTTCTGAAACTTGGAGAACAGCTCAAGGCCTACCTGGAGGCTGCGGGTTTAATCCCGTGTCCTGTTGGAGTTTCCTTCCATTTGGTATCGTCCCTCTTTCTTGGGATGTTGAGTTGGGCGCGTTTATATGCGCTTGGCTTTTGGAGCGGCCAGCTGTAGCTTTATTGCTATTCACACTTTTGAGTCCCACTGACGGGATGTTTGGATTCGAGCGCGTGGTTGGTTTTCCCGGGTCGGGCTAGGGCTGCGTGCGTTTGAGTTGTCGGTGTTTGGTTTGTTTTGCTGGTGGGTCAGGTTGTGTGGGTGTTTGGGTAGGGGGATTTCTTCGGGTCGGGTTGTGGGGGTGTTTGGGTAGGGGGATTGCTTCGGGTCGGTGAGGGGGAGGGGGTGCTGTGCCTACGGTCGTGTCGGAGGGCGGTCAGAAGCGATCGTTCTCACGGCGACCGTTGGCTTGGCTCGTTTTGGGATCTTGGTTTTGGTTCTGTTATGTGATGGGTTTAGTTTAGCCTCTTTGATTTAGGGTGAGACAGTTGTCGTTGTCGTCTACTGGCGACGACCCCTTTTGCTGTCTCGCCTCAATTGTGGTTGTGGATTTGTGGGAGCACATGTGGGTTTGTGCATAAACGCCAGGCATTCCGTCAGGACGTGCTTCGTCTAGGCTGAGGCTCTCCTCTTTTACCTCTTTTGATATCTATGGTTGTGCCCATTATCACCTTGGCTTGGTTGCATCCTTGCTGTCTCTTCCAGAGCTCTTGGTGCAGTCTCCTCGTCCTCCTTTTGTTTTTTGTCCTGCAGACAGTTTTGGCTAGGCTCAATGCTGGCTCAAGCCCCGTGAACGCTGTGTCCGAGCCCAAGTTGGCCAACCTGTCGGCCTCCTCGTTCCCTGGAATATCGCAGTGCCCCGGCACCCAGGTTAGTTTTAAAATGTTCCTTTTACCTAGTAGGTTGAGGGCGTCTATGCATTCCACCGTCATTTTGGATCTGCTGCAGGCTCCGTTGATAGCCTTCAGGGATGCCTGGTTATCGGAGCATATGAGGATCCTCTGTCCCTTGGAGTTTTCCTCTATGAGGAGTCTGGCGCAGCAGGTGATGGCGTACACCTCTGCCTGGTACACCGTGGTGCCCCCCCGAGTGGTGCATAATACCCTCTGTGTCCTGGGTCTCTGGTCCAGGCGGCTCCGGCCTGTCCGTCCTTCAGTGAGCCGTCCGTGTACCACACTTGGTTCATGTCTTTGCCGATGACCTTGTTTTCCTGCCAATCTGTCCTAGTTGGGAAGAAGACTGTGAAGTGTTTTACGAACCTGAATGTTGGGTGGGTCGAGTCCTGTCGGTAGTGTTCCTCGAGTTCCTCCGGGTGCTCCGGGAGGTCGGCGTGGCCATGGTCATCCTTCTGCCATCTCTTCCAGGTGTTCAGGAAGTGTGCTGTTCTCAGAGCTACCTCCTGTGCTCTGAGAAGGAGTGGCGGGCATCTTAGGAGGGCTTCCAGTGCCGCCGTCGATGCCGTGGGAAGGGCCCCTGTGATGATTCTCAGTGCCGTTCCTTGGATTTTGTTCAGTAAGTTGGTCACAGTGACCAGTTGAGCGCCTCTCTCCAGAGGAGAGCTCCGAATAGAATCATTGGGATTACTATGGCCTCGTAGATCCACATTACCGTGGGCGGCTGTAGGCCCCATGTGGGGTCAAGCGCTCGTCTGTGTTGCGAAGGAGGACAGGGCCCTGTCTCCTTAGGTTTTTATGTGCCTCCTCCAACTCATTCTCCAATCTAGGGTGACGCCTAGATATCGGGCGTTCTTCTTCACCGTCAGTCTTTGGCCGAACAGTGAAGGAACCTTGTGTTCCGGGATTTTGTTTTTCCTGGTTACCAGAACCATCTCGGTTTTGGAGGGGTTGACGTGTAACCCTGTGCATTCGCACCAGATTTCCATCGTTGCCATGGCTGCCTGGAACTTGCCCATGATCTAGTTGGTGCCGAATACCATAACGAGGAAGTCATCGGCGTATGCTTGGGCGGTTACGTCGCTTTCTTCCAGCGCGCCGATCAAGCTGTCTACTACTAAGGTCCATAGTAGTGGTGATAGGATGCCTCCCTGTGGGTATCCTCTGGTGGTTGTACCCTCTGTCTTGAGGGTGTCTTGGCCTCTTTTGACGGTGAGTCTTCTTGTATTCAACATCCTGAGTATCCATTTGCTCAGTATTGTGGGAATGCCAAAGTCTCCTAGTGCGTTTTCAATGGGTATGGCCGACGTTTGGTTGAATGCACCTTCTATATCCATGAAGATGCATGCAGACATGCCTTTCTTTTTTATCCCCGTCTTGAGTTTGTTTACCACTCTGTGAAGGGCCGCCTCCACCGACAAGCCCGCTCCGAAGGCGTATTGGTGTCGGTGGAGGGGTGTGATCGCTCGGTTACCGCAGTTTTAATCTCGTGCTTATTATCGACAAAGTTCAGTACCGTTCCTGGTATTGTTAATGTTATAGTATTTATTATATAGACGTGCCCTTTTTTTTACCGAGGAGGGGAAATGCATTTACGCACACCTGGCCCGGTAGTGTGGGGCTCGCCACTTGGGAATACCCACTAAAACCCCTCCTCTATTTGACACGAGTGCAAAAGGCCCTGGACCACCCAGAGGATATAACACAGGGTCTTTGCGTGTCCCGCGCTAGACATTAGCTGCTAATATTTTCACCGATGGCGAAGCCGAAGCTTGTCCCTTCTTCTTTCCTCGTCCTCTTTCGCGATCAACACTCTTTTCGCGAAGGATGCTATACTATCACAGCATTCGCGGCTGCGCAGGGCAATGTCCATGATATTTGTAGGACTTAGACAGCTTTCGAACCTAACTTCGAGTTCTTCCCTCTCCTTCTGCCAATGAGGGCACATAAAGAAGGTGTGCTGTGGGTCGTCTTTCTGCGAATTGCAGAACCAGCAACCTGGGGATGCCTCTTTGCCTATACGATTGTGAGATAGACTCCAAAGCAGCCGTGGCCAGTTAAGAGCTGCGTGAGGGGGTAACCCAGTTCTCCTTTTTTGGCAGTAAGCCATGACCTTAGATTTGGAATTAATGTTTTAGTCCAACGACCATGAGGGGTTTGTTCCCATCTGTCGACCCATTTATCCAGTTCTTCTTCTTCGGTTGGGGGCCTTGGTAATCTTCTAAGTCCCATTTCTCCCTTGTAGATTTCCCTACTACGGTCCCAGAAGGTCCCAGCTCTTCTTTTCGCCTCTAAGTCAATGGGTAGTGTCCCATTGATTGCTGTTAGTGCACCGTATGAGATGGTCCTGTAAAATTTTGCTATTCGAGCGAGTGCCGTTTTGTCCGACGCAATTAGGGGCCGGTAGGACTGGTCCGATAGGTCGAGAAGTGCCCAGTTTGGGGCAGCGTAAAGGAGTACCGAGCGAGTTACTGCCATCAGGATGTGTTTCCTAGTAGAGGTCCGCGGTCCGCCTATGTTGGGTATTATCCTCGAGATTTCTTCAGTGACCTTGGCAGCTTTGCACGCTACCTTGGCCATATGCGCAGCGAATCTCTTTTGTGTGTCAATTATTACGCCTAGGTACTTGATTGATGCAGATATAGAAACCTTATGACAGACGAACGCGATATCCACTATCCTCGCCTTACGTATACCTGCTAGTTGGACTGCCTCTGTTTTCTCCTCAGCAATCCTCAGTCCTCTGGTCGTAAGCCAGCGATGAGTAGTTTGTAGGGCCGCTGAAGTTCGTTCCTCGAACTGTTCGGTATTTGAGGCTTCTATAAAGATCGCCAGATCGTCCGCATAGGCGATGTATGAAACCCCAGGTGGGAGGGAACATTTAAAAAGGTCATTGTACACTATGTTCCATAGGTACGGGCCCATTACGGAGCCTTGAGGAACTCCTCCAAACACTTGGGCATGAAGCTCGCCGTCAGGGCACGAGGCCAATAAGAATCTGTCCGAGAGGTAGCTCGCTACTATTTCGGTCAGGTATGGCGGCGCATTTGAGTTTACTAAAACCTGGAGAATGTCGCTCCACCTGAGCGAATTGAAGGCGTTTTTCACGTCGACTGTAACAAGGACTGCTAGAAGTCCTTTCCTAAGGGAAGAAGGGGCTAGATCAAGAATCTTCTGGATGACATGGACAGTTGACAAGCCTTTGCGGAATCCGAATGGGTTTTCCTCCAGGGGAAGTAGCACTGCCTCGAGTCGTCTTAGGATGACGTATTCCAGTCCTTTGGATAGATGGTCCAATATACATATCGGGCGATATCCCTTTATCGTGACATCCCCGGATGGTTTCCGGATAAGGGCCAGTCGCTGTAGTTTCCAGGGTCTTGGGAACTCTCGTTTTCTAATACATTCGTTGTATAACCTAGTAAGGAGCTCACCCTTAGCTATTTCTTGAACGGCTTCAACTGGGATCCGGTCTGGCCCTGGTGCGCTATTCCTTCGAAGGTTCTTGATGGCAATTATAACCTCTGCTTAGTAACCTCTGGGGGTATCGCGCTGGATACGCGAACTTGTATTCCCGGCAGGGGGGAGGTAACAAATGACCGACGTGCCCTGCCGCCGCGGGACCGTGGGTGTGGAGCCCCGGTTAACCAGCCGGAGCTCTCCGAAGTCCCCCAGGACGAGCATAGGGCGAGGGAGAATGCGGGACACACATCCCCCCAACCGGTTCAGGAACGCTAGATACGCGTCGCGGCCGCTGTTGGGGGAAATGTATGCCGCCAACACCGCTACGCTGCCCCACTGGACGGCCACAAAGCATTCCCCGCGCTCAATGAGAGGCGGGGGTGGTGGCGCCCCAGGGGCGCCATTCCAAACGGCTGCCACCGAGCCCAGGTTGTCGCCGAACCAAGATGAGTGGTCCGGGACCCTATACGGCTCGTCGGCAATCGCCAGGCCGAGG